>JAQPPZ010001268.1:2140015-3345030 GCA_028583015.1 Wollemia nobilis | reverse complement strand
CGAGGAGGCAAGGGGTTGACCGAAAATTGTCACGAAATCGTGCCTAAAAGAAGCAGTGATGAGCTCAGAAGGAAACTGTCACGATTTCGTGATGTGTCGCCTTTTCACGGTCAAATTCGAGGAGGTGGCACGTTAACCAAAAAATGTCGCGAAATCGTAACTTGTCACGTTTTCGCGCCCAAAAGATGCACTCTTGGAAAAAAGCTAAGGATGGATAGTTGTCGCGATTTCGTGACCAAAAGTCGAAGAGACAAGGGGTTGACCGAATTTTGGTGCGAATTCATGCCTAAAAGAAGCAGTGTTGAGCTCAGAAGGAAACTGTCGTGATTTCGCAACGTGTCACCTTTTCGCGATCAAAGTCGAGGAGGTGGCGCGTTGACCAAAAAATGTCGCGAAATCCCGACTTGTCACATTTTTGCACCCACAAGATGCAGTGATGAGAAAAAACTAAGGCTGGATAGTTGTCGCAATTTCATGACCAAAAGTCGAGGAGGCAAAGGGTTGTTCAAAAAATGTAGCGAATTCGCGCCTAAAAGAAGCAGTGTTGAGCTCAGAAGGAAACTGTCGCGATTTCGTGACGTGTCGCCATTTCGTGATCAAAGTCGAAGAGGTGAGGCGTTGATCAAAAAATGTCACGAATTCACGACTTGTCACGTTTTCGCGCCCAAAAGATGCAGGTTGGATAGTCGTCGTGATTTTGCGACCAAAAGTGGCAGTGGGGAGCGCTTTGCTAGAATGTCACGATTTCGCGACGTGGAGGAGGCTCCGGTGCAGAAGTCTGATTGCTGTCACAAAATTGTGACATGTCACATTTTCGTGACTTGTCACAAAATCATGGTGATGCTGGGAACTTCCGCTGGTGGCAGTTTGATGTCACGAATTTGTGACATGTTGCTTTTTCGTGACCTGTTAAAATTTCACGGTCGGGTGTACAGGCAAAGAAGAGGGCAATTTGATGTCACGAAATCATGACATGTCGCATTTTCACGACCTGTATCAAAATCACGGAGTTGCTGGTTAAGGTTGCTGTTGGTCGGCGGTTGTCGTGAAATCATGACATGTCGCATTTTCGCGACTTGTCACGAAATCGCAGGGAGGCTAGTCTTGTCTCTTTTTCATGCCTTGTTGTGAAATCGCGGAGGTGAGGGTTGGTGAATGCTGAGGGCTGTGTGCTTGTAACTGTTTCAGTTGGGGGCTCCTATTGGGTTCTTCTTGCCTAAGATAGTCTTTCTTATTTGATTTTGTTTCGGAACAGCTCAAAGCTGATTTTGTAAAAGGTTTTGGGTCAACCTTGAAAACCCGATTGCAATGAATTTGATCCTTAATTACCAAAAAAAAAAAATATATATATATATATATATATATATATATATATATATATATATATATATATATATATATATATATGTTTACACGGGTAATTCATTGGGAGGATTATGGGGTCCTCTTGAATGATTTATCTTGTGCATTGTTACATCAAAGTGCGACTACATTAGATTTAATGGGGAGACATTTCCTTTGAACTTGAACTGAGGGAAGAAGACATCCTTGGAAGGATGAACATAAAGTTCATCCAAGGTATTTATGAGGTTTTCTCAAGACTACGTGACATGAATTAATGGACCTATTCATGTATTTGAGAACATAGGAATCAGGGGTTCCTATGCACGTATGATGATGGATGTATCATAAGGGATTATGGATTCCCTTTATACAATTTTACTTGAGGAAATTAAAGTTAATGAAAAGAAAAAAAGTACTTTTTGGAGACTAGATTTATTCCCCATGAGGGTTCCCAATATATATCATGTGTCTTATGTGGGTGATGTTTATTACTCTTATGATGTTATTTTATGGTTTTAGAGTTAAGCTAGCTATGGATATTTTGGATCATATCTATGAAAGATGTATATGATTTAACTTCATAATGTAATGCATGGGAATGGATTTTTATGTTTAATCCTTGTATATCTTAATGGCTAAGTTCATGGGTCATAATTATATTAAAAAATGCAGAGAAAGAAAAATGGCCTATCTGCAATTTTCTTAACCTACATAGATGGACTTACGTATGTTGAGGATAGGTGTACTCACAATAATTGTAAAAAAAATTATCTTTCAAGATTGGTTCGAGAATTTTGGGATGTTACATTTAGATCTCATGAAGGCCATTATTATTTAAATATGATGTCATTTGGATTAATTAATGAATCTCCTGCCTCTCAATATGCCATGATAAAATCTTTTATCCTTATTTGTAAAAGTGTGTCCTAGTATTCTTTGATGATATTCTTATCTTTAGCCAAAATTAGAAGGATCATCTCAAGCATGTTAACAATGTGCTAACAATATTGCATGATAGTAAATTTTATGCAAAATATTATAAATGCAATTTTAGAAATATAGAACACTAACATTTTGGCTACATCATATTCAAAAATGTTAAAGTTGACCCTCCAAAAATTAAATCAATAATATAATGTGCTTAACCTAAATCCATGTCCAATGTCAAAAGAGTTCTTAGTTTAGAAAAAAATATTATTGATTTATTAAATGCTATGCACATAGTATAATTTTATTATGAAATAATCTTAAAACATGTTTATTTGAATAAAATTGAGAATCCAATCAAAGCTTTCTAAAATTAAAGTATTATCCTCAACACTTATGTTAATAACTCCTAGATTTTACAAACCATTTATCATTGAATGTGATGCTTTCAAAATGGGTCTTGGAGTTGTGCTTATGGAATATGGCCACCCAATTATATATGAGATTTTAAATCTTAAATTTCATGAGAAAATCAACTTTGTTTATGATAAAGAAATACTCACAATTATACATTCCCTAGCAAATTGAAGGTAGTATCTAATCAATAGCAAGTTTTTAGTTTGTACCTATAATTATAGCCTTAAATATCTACTCTAGTAGATAATATTAAGTACTAAACAATAGAAATAGGTGACTAAAATTCAACCATTTTAATTTGAAATCCTATATAGAATTAGGTCATAGATGCCTTATCCAGGAAGGACGAAGAATCAATTGTGTATGCAATTTTAATAATCATTTCCAAATGGATTAGGGACATGCAAGTTGATTATATCAAAAGCAATTACTATCAATAAATTATTAAAATTATTGAGAGACACCCACAGTTCATAAAACGGTATCATTATGGTCTATAGACTGTATATATTTACCTCAAAATTCAATTCACACTAAAAATTCTTGTAGATAATCATGGTTCCTCAAAAATCATGACATATTGGTCTATTTAAAACTTAATATAATACTAAAAAATTATTAGTTTGGAAGTGTATTCAAAAGTATGTGATGAAATGTGATATGTTCTAGAGACATAAAAGTGAACATGTCACATACCTAGCACTATTACAACCATTACACATACCATAGTAAACATGGTGATAAATATTTTTACATTTTATTGATAGCTTACCTATCTCCAATGGATATGATATAATTTTTATGGTGATGGATTGTCTCAGCAAGTTTTTTCAATTTCATTGCTCTACATTGCAAGTGATAAAAAATCTTATTAACCATATTTATAAGCTTCATCGAATTCTAAAGGTAATTGTAGGTGAAATCCCATAAATAATGATTTTAGTATACCATCCTCAAATTTATGGGCAAACAGATATTGTAAATAAGTGTTTAACAGGTTTCTTAAAATATTTTATATAAGATAAAACCCCAACAATGGACCAAATGGTTACCTTTGGCTTAGTGGTGGTCTAACATAACTTACTATTCATCATCTAAAAAGCCTCTCTTAACCACCTTATATGGCTACAAGCCCCAAAATATAGACTTTAAGTTTAGTCAAATAAAGGTCCTAGCTATATGTCATTATCTTGTGGAATCTAATGCAATTGTACATAACTTGAAATGTGTTTATGCTATGAGAAAAAATTGGTACGAAAATTTACACACTCAATATTATTGATATCCAATCTTTATAAAGGAGTACAATGATGCTTATTTTAGAAGGTATGATTTTAAAATAAGATATGCTTCTAAAAATAAGACATGCTCTTTATTTTAGAAGATACTAAACATAATAATTAACTAAATAAAATATTGTTAAATAAGAACTAAGACTTATATAGAGACAAGTCTTTTCAATTCCTCCCTATTTTAGTGGAAAGTATCCCCACTTTCTCTTGAATATGGGGAAATTTTGTTAAAAAGAAGACTCAAAGACCCACTTTTCTTGGGTTGGGAGTGTATCCTTATGACCCACCAAGTATGTAGTGGTAGTGCCTCTCTTGGTAATGTGTGTTCGAACATCAATAAGAGTGTCTATAGTAAAAGAGGGCTAAAAATATGGAATATGATACTTTAGATGCTAGAGTGGAATCTCAGATTCCAAATGAGGTGGCTCATACATTTTCAACTAATTAACATTAATTACATCATGAATACCAAGCTGAGATGGAAGATCAAGTTTGAAGGCATTGGATCTAATCTATTGAGTAATAGTATAGGGGCCATATCGAATAGGTTTGAGCTTATGATGATGTTGACCCTTGAATATTTTATTATCCATATAAATCCATAGTTTATTCCCGATCTAGGAGGTTGAGGGGATATGATGCTTATCATTGATCTCTTCATACTTGGCCTAAGAAGTTTGAAGAGTTATTTGCACTTGGGCAAGTTGTGAATAAAATGTGAAGCTTGACCCTCTTCCTTTTGTTGATGTATTGAATAATATGGAGAAAGAGAAATAGAATCTCATACAGAGCAAGAGGCTTATATCCACCTTAAAAGGAGAATAACCCATTGAGACATATGTAGCCTGATTATAGTTGTCCCGTTATTTATTCTTACTATAGTATATCCTGAGAGGATGAAATGCTGTAGAATATTGAAGTTAATTTTCCAAAAGTTGATTAAGACAAAACTATTGTAGGTAATGCTAGAATGGCACATCTAATAGTACACCTATTGATTTTGTTGATGGTGTCATCATATAAAAATATTCAATTGTTTGTGTCCTTAATATATAATAATTGTGTCATTAGCATGAGTGGAAGTAGTTTTTTTATTTGTGCCTTTGGCCACAAGGGTTAGTATTGGATTTTATCTTGCTATAGTATCCACATGTGAGTGATACTCCACCAAAATCCTCTTATATGAGAGTATAAATTGCCTTGTAGTATCCTTCGTAGGCTGGTGAATGATGCATAGGACTAAATATCTTGATAAATGTACCTATTTTGTAGTAGGCTTTCTTAAAAAGAAATGAAATTTTAGCATTGGAAGTAGAAGTAAGTTGATACACCTTACCATATTTTTTAATCTTGTAGGTATTTTTTCAACCATCATAAATTGCACTACAATCATACTAGAATGGGCATCCAAGAAGAATATCTAAGTAGTCCAAGGGTGTTACATCACATTCCACTATATCTTGGAAAGGCCCAATAGCAAATGTAATTGCACAAGCATTGTTGATTAGTGTATGGGATCCTTGTTCTTATACCCAACCAAGATGATAGGGATGATGATGATCATATATGAGGAGCTACAATTGTGTTCATGATTGTGCTTGTAGTGAAAATTGTTGTTGTAACTTTGATACCAACTGATATGAGTAAGAATTGGTATGAAAATCCACGTGCTCAATATTCCTCTTAGATGAGAGTATAAATTACCTTGTAGTATCCTTCGTAGGTTTGTGAATGATGTATAGGGCTAAATATCTTGATAAATATACCTATATTATAGGAGGCTTTCTTGAAAAATAAATGAGATTTAGAATTGGAAGCAAAAGTAAGTTGATACACCTCACCATATTTTTTAATCTTGTAGGTGTATTTTCAACCATCATAAATTACACTACAATTATAATAGAATGGGCATATAATAAGTATATCTAAGTAGTATAAAGGTGTTACATAACATTCCACTATATCTTGGAAACAACCAATAGAAAATGTAACTGCACAAACCTTATTTATTAGTGTATGGGGCCTTTGTTCCTATACCCAACCAAGATGATAGGGGTGAGGATGATCATATATGGGGAGATACAATTGTGTTCATGACTATGCTTGTAGTGAAAACTATTATTATGGCTCTAATACCAAGTGATATGAGCAAGAATTCATATGAAATTCCACACACTTAATATTCCTATGAGAGTATAAATTTCCTTGTAGTATCATTCTTAGGTTGGTGAATGATGTAGAGGTATAAATATCTTGATTAATGTACCTATTTTATAGTAGGATTTCTTCAAAAGAAATGAGATTTAGCATTGGGAGCAGAAGTAAGTTGATAAACCTTACCGTTATTTTTAATATTATAGGTATTTTTTCAACCATCATAAATTGTAGTACAATCACACTAGAATGGGCATCCAATAAGTATATCTAAGTAGTCTAAGGGTGTTACATCACATTCCATTGTATCTTGGAAAGACCCAATAGCAAATGTAACTGCACAAACCTTGTTGATTAGTGTATGGGGCCCTTGTTCTTATACCTAACCAAGATGATAGGGATGAGGATGATCATTTATGGGGAGCTACAATTATGTTCGTGACTATGCTTGTAGTGAAAATTGTTGTTGTGGATATAATACCAACTAATATGAGCAATAATTGGTATGAAAATCCATACACTCAATATTCCTCTTAGATGAGAGTATAAATTGCCTTGTATTATTCTTCATAGGTTGGTGAATGATGCAAAGGATTAAATATATTGATAAATGTACCTATTTTATAGTAGTTTTTCTTGAAAAGAAATGAGATTTAGCATTGGGAGAAAAAGTAAGTTGATACACCTTACCATATTTTCTAATCTTGTAGATGTTTTTTCAACCATCATAAATTACACTACAATCATACTAGAATGGGAGTCCAAGAAGTATATCTAAGTGGTCTAGGGGTGTTACATCACATTCCAATGTATCTTGGAAAGGCCCAATGGCAAATTTAACTACACAAACCTTCTTGATTAGTGTATGTGACTCTTGATCTTATACCCAACCAAGATGATAGGGATAAGGATGATCATATATGGAGATATACAATTGTGTTTGTGATTATGATTGTAGTGAAAACGAATGTTGTGGATTTGATACCAACTGATATGAGTAAGAATTGGTATGAAAATCCACACACTCAATATTCCTCTTAGATGAGAGTATAAATTGCCTTGTAATATCTTTCGTAGGTTGGTGAATGATGTAGAGGGTTAAATATTTTGATAAACATACTTGTTTTATAGTAGGCTTTCCTAACAAGAAATGAGATTTAGCATTGGAATCAGAAGTAAGTTGATACACCTTACCATATTTTTTAATCTTGTTGGTGTATTTTCAAGCATCATAAATTGAACTACAATCATACTAGAATGGGTATCCAAGAAGTATATTTAAGTAGTCTAAGGGTGTTACATCATATTTCACTATATATTTAAAAGACCCAATAGCAAATGTAACTGCACAAACCTTGTTTATTAGTATATGGTACATTGTTCTTATACCCAACGAAGATAATAGGGATGAGGATGATCATATATAGGGAGTTATAAGTTGATAAGTAGTCTAAGGGTGTTACATGATACATCACAGTCCATTGTATCTTGGAAAGACCCAATAGCAAATGTAACTACACAAACCTTGTTTATTAGTGTATGGGGCCCTTGTTATTATACTCAAAAAATATGATAGGGATGGGGATGATCTTATATGGTGAGATACAATTATGTTCGTGACTATGCTTGTAGTGAAAACCATTGTTGTGGATCTGATACCAAATGATATGAACAAGAATTGGTATGAAAATCCACACACTCAATATTCCTCTTAGATGAGAGTATAAATTGCTTTGTAGTATCCTTTGTAGGTTGGTGAATGATGGAGAGTGTTAAATATCTTGATAAATGTACAAGTTTTATAGTAGGATTTCTTGAAAAGAAATTATATTTACCATTGGGAGTAGAAGTAAGTTGATACACCTTACCATATTTTTTAATATTGTAGGTGTTTTTCAACCATCATAAATTTCACTACAATCATACTAGAATGGACTTCTAAGAAGTATATCTAAATAGTATAATATTGTTACATCACATTGCATTGTATCTTAAAAAATTCCAATCGCAAATGTAACTGCACAAACCTTGTTGATTAGTGTATAGGGCCCTTGTTCTTATACCCATCCAATATGATAGATATGAGGATGATCATATATGGGAAGCAACAATTGTGTTCATCACTGTGCTTGTAGTGAAAACTATCATTGTGGCTCTGATACCAGCTGATATGAGTAAGAATTGGTATGAAAATCCACATACTCAATATTCCTCTTAGATGAGAGTATAAATTATCTTGTAGTATCCTTCGTAGGTTTTTGAATGATGTAGAGGGCTAAATATCTTGATAAATATACCTATTTTATAGGAGGCTTTCTTGAAAAATAAATGAGATTTAGAATTGGGAGCAAAAGTAAGTTGATACACCTCGCCATATTTTTTAATATTGTAGGTGTATTTTCAACCATCATAAATTACACTACAATTATAATAGAATGGGCATACAAGAAGTATATATAAGTAGTCTAAGGGTGTTACATCACATTCAATTATATCTTGGAAAGACCCAATAGCAAATGTAACTGCACAAATCTTTTTGATTAGTGTATGGGGCCCTTATTCTTATACCCAACCAAGATGATAGGGGTAAGGATGATCATATATGCGAAGCTACAATTATGTTCGTGACTATGTTTATAGTGAAAACCATTTTTGTGGATCTAATGCCAACTAATATGAGCAAGAATTGGTATGAAAATCCACACACTCAATATTCCTCATAGATGAAAGTATAAATTACCTTGTAGTATCCTTCTTAGGTTGGTGAATGATGGAGAGGGCTAAATCTCTTGATAAATGTACATGTTTATAGTAGACCTTCTTAAAAATAAATGAGATTTAGCATTAGAAGTAGAAGTAAGTTGATACAGCTTGCCATATTTTTTAATCTTGTAGGTGTTTTTCAAACATCATAAATTATGCTACAATCATATTATAATAAGCATGCAAGAAGTATATCTAAGTAGTCTAAGGGTGTTACATCACATTCCACTATATCTTAGAAATATCCAATAGAAAATGCAACTACGCAAACCTTGTTGATTAGTGCATGGTGTCTTTGTTCTTATACCCAACCAAGATGATAGGGATGAAGATGTTCATATATGGGGAGCTACAATTGTGTTCATGACTATGATTGTAGTGAAAACTATTGTTATGACTCTAATACCAGCTAATATGAGCAAGAATTGGTATGAAAATACACACACTCAATATTCCTCATAGATGAGAGTGTAAATTACCTTGTAGCATCCTTCTTAGGTTGGTGAATGATGTAGAGGGCTAAATATATTGATTAATGTACCTATTTTATAGTATAATTTCTTAAAAAATAAATGAGATTTAGCATTGGGAGCAGAAGTAAGTTGATACACATTACCATATTTTTTAATCATGTAGGTGTATTTTCAACCATCATAAATTACACTACAATCATACTAGAATAGGCATCCAAGAAGTATATCTAAGTAGTCTAAGGGTGTTACATCACGTTCCACTATATCTTGGAGAGGCCCAATAGCAAATGTAACTGCACAAACCTTTTTTATTAGTATTTGGGACCCTTGTTCTTATACCCAACCAAGATGATAGGGATGAGGATGATCATATATGGGGAGCTACAATTGTGTTCATGACTATGCTTATAGTAAAAAAAATTGTTGTGGCTTTGATACCAACTGATATGAGCAAGGATTGATATGAAAATCCACACACTCAATATTCCTCTTAGATGATAGTATAAATTGTCTTGTAGTATCCTTCGTAGGTTGGTGAATTATGCAGAGGGCTAAATATCTTGATAAATGTACCTATTTTATAATAGGTTTTCTTAAAAATAAATGAGATTTAATATTAGGAGTAGAAGTAAGTTGATACACCTTACCATATTTTTTAATCTTATAAGTATTTTTCAACCATCATAAATTACACAACAATTATACTAGAATGGGAATTCAAGAAGTATATCTAAGTAGTCTAAGGGTGTTACATCACATTCCACTATATCTTGAAAATGTCCAATAGCAAATGTAACTGCACAAATCTTATGTATTAGTGTATGGGGCCTTTGTCCTTATACCCAACCAAGATGATAGGGATGAGGATGATCATATATGGGGAGCTACAAGTGTGTTCGTGACTATGCTTATAGTTAAAACTATTATTGTGGCTTTTATACAAGCTGATATGAGCAATAAAATGTATGAAAATCCACACTCAATATTCCTCTTAGATGAGAGTATAAATTTCCTTGTAGTATTCTTTTTAGGTTGGTGAATGATGCAAATGGATAAATATATTGATAAGTATACATGTTTTATACTAGGCTTTCTTAAAAAGAAATGAGATTTAGCATTGGGAGTAGAAGTAAGTCGATACCATTTACCATGTTTTTTAATCTTGTAGGTATTTTTCAACCATCATAAATTACAATACAATTATACTAGAATGGGCATTCAAGAAGTATATCTAAGTAGTCTAAGGTTGTTACATCACATTCCACTATATCTTGGAAAGGCCCAATAGCAAATGTAACTACACAAACCTTGTTGATTCATGTATGTTTCCTTTATTATTATACACAACTAATATGATAGGGATGAGGATGATCATATATGGGGAGCTACAATTGTGTTCGTGACTATGCTTGTAGTGAAAACTATTATTATGGCTTTGATACCAGTTGATATGAGCAAGAAGTATGAAAATCCACTTACTCAATATTCCTCTTAGATGAGAGTATATATTGTCTTGTAGTATTCCTCGTAGGTTGGTGAATGATGTAGAGGGCTAAATATTTTTATAAATGTACCTATTTTATAAGTCTTTCTTAAAAAGAAAAGAAATCTAAAATTAGGAGAAAAAGTAAGTTGATACACCTTACTATATTTTTATTCTTGTTGGTATATTTTCAACCATCATAAATTGCACTAAAATCATATTATAATGGGCATCTAAGACGTATATATAAGTATTCTAAGGGTGTTGCATCATATTCCACTATATTTTGACAAAATCTAATAGAAAAATTAACTGCACAAACCATATTGATTAGTGTATGGACCTTTGTTCTTATACCCAACCAAGATGATAGGGATGAGTATGATCCTATATGGGGAGCTACAATTATGTTCATAATTGTACTTGTAGTGAAAATTGTCATCATGGCTATGACACCAGCTGATATGAACAAGAATTGGTATGAAAATCCACACATTCAATATTCCTCTTAAATGTGAGTACAAATTCCCTTGTAGTATCATTCGTAGATTTTGAATGATGTAGAGTGCTAAATATCTTGATAAATGTACCTTTTAAATAGTAGTATTTATTGAAAAGAAATGATATTTAGCATATGGAGCAAAAGTATGTTGATACACCATACCGTTATTTTTAATCTTATACGTATTTTTTCAACCATAATAAATTGCAGTACAATCATACTAGAATGAGCATCCAATAAGTATATCTAAGTAGTCTAAGAGTGTTACATCACATTTCATTGTATCTTGGAAAGGCCCAATAGAAAATATAACTGCACAAATCTTGTTTATTAGTGTATGGAGCTCTTATTCTTATACCCAAACAAGATGATAGGCATGAGGATGATCATATATGGTGAGCTTTAGTTATGTCCGTGACTATGCTTCTAGTGAAAACCATTGTTGTGGATTTGATACCAATTGATATTAGCAAGAATTGGTATAAAAATCCACACACTCAATATTTCTCTTAGATGAGAGTATAAATTACCTTGTAGTATCCTTCATAGATTTTTGAATGATGCAGAGGGCTAAATATCTTCATAAATATACTTATTTTATAGTAGGTTTTCTTGAAAACAAATAATATTTAGCATTGAGAGTAGAAGTAAGTTGATACACCTTACCATATTTTTAATATTTTAGGTGTTTTTTCAACCATCATAAATTTCACTACAATCATACTAGAATGGGCTTCCAAGAAGTATATCTAAGTAGTCTAAGGTTGTTACATCACATTGCACTATATCTTTAAAAAGACCCAATCATAAATATAATTGCACAAACCTTGTTGATTAGTATATGGGGCCCTTGTTCGTATACCCAACCGAGATGATAGGGATGGGGATGATAATATATGGGAAGCTACAATTTATTCATGATTGTGCTTATAGTGAAAACCGTTGTGGTGACTTTGATACCAATTGATATGAGCAATAATTGGTATGAAAATCCACACACTCAATATTCCTCTTAGATGAGAGTATAAATCATCTTGTAGTATCCTTTTTAGGTTTGTGAATGATCTAGAGGTCTAAATATATTGATAAATGTACTTATTTTATAGTAGGATTTCTTGAAAAGAAATGAGATTTTGCATTGGTAGTAGAAGTAAGTTGATACATGTTACCATATTTTTAATCTTGTAGGTGTTTTTTCAACCATGATAAATTGCACTACAATCATACTAGAATGGGCATCAAATAAGTATATCAAAGTAGTATTAGGATATTACATCACATTCCACTATATATTGGAAAGTCCCAATAGCCAATGTAACTGCACAAACCTTGTTGATTAGTGTATGTGACCCTTGTTATTATACCCAACCAAGATGATAGGTTTGAGGATGATCATATATGCGAAGCTATAAATGTGTTCATGATTGTGCTTGTAGTGAAAACTATTATTGTGGATTTTAAACCAGCTGCTATGAGAATGAATTGGTATGAAAATCTACATACTCAATATTCCTCTTAGATGAGAGTATAGATTGCCTTGTAGTATCCTCTGTAGGCTGGTGAATGATACAGAGGGCTACATATCTTGATAAATGTACCTATTTTATAGTAGGATTTCTTAAAAAGAAATGATTTAGCATTAGGAGAAGAAGTAAAGTGATACACCTTACCATTTCTTTTAATCTTATAGGTGTTTTTCAACCATCATAAATTACACTACAATCATACTAGAATGGGCATGCAAGAAGTATATCTAAGTACTTTAAGGGTGTTACATCATATTCCACTATATCTTGGAAAGGTCCAATAGCAAATATAACTATACAAACCTTGTTAATTAGTGTATAGAGCCTTCGTTCTTATACCCAACCAAGATGATAGGGATAAGGATGATCATATATGGGGAGCTACAATTGTGTTCGTAACTATGCTTATAGTGAAAACTATTGTTGTGGCTCTAATACCAGTTGATATGAGCAAGAATTGGTATGAAAATTCACACACTCAATATTCCTCTTAGATGACAGTATAAATTGCCCTGTAGTATCCTTCGTAGGTTTGTGAATGATGTA
Organism: Wollemia nobilis; assembly: GCA_028583015.1. Classification (NCBI taxonomy): domain Eukaryota; kingdom Viridiplantae; phylum Streptophyta; class Pinopsida; order Araucariales; family Araucariaceae; genus Wollemia; species Wollemia nobilis. The sequence continues at coordinate 3,331,603 of JAQPPZ010001268.1, read as the reverse complement.
GAGGGCTAAATATATTGATAAATGTACATATTTTGTAGTAGGCTTTCTTGAAAAAGAAATGATATTTGGCATTGGGAGCAGAAGTAAGTCGATACACCTTACCATATTTTTAGTCTTGTAGGTGTTTTTTCAACTATCATAAATTACACTAAAATCATACTAGAATGGGCATCCAATAAGTATATCTAAGTAGTCTAAAGGTGTTACATCACATTCCACTATATCTTGGAAATTCCCAATAGCAAATTTAACTGCACAAACCTTGTTGATTAGTGTATGGGGCCTTTGTTCTTATACCCAACCAATATGATAGGTATGAGTATGATCATATAGGAGGATCTACAATTGTATTCGTAATTGTGCTTGTAGTGAAAACTATTTTTGTAGCTCTAATACCAGCTGATATGAGTAAAAATCGATATGAAATTCCACACAATCAATATTCCTCTTAGATGAGAGTATAAATTTTCTTGTAGTATCATTCATAGGTTGGTGAATGATGTAGAGGTCTAAATATCTTGATAAATGTACCTATTTTATGGTAGGCTTTCTTCAAAATAAATGAGATGGAGCATTGGGAGCAGAAGTAAGTTGATACACATTACCATATTTTTAATCTTGTAGGTGTTTTTTTAACGATCATAAATTGCACTACAATCAAACTAGAATGGGCATCTAAGAAGTATATCTAAGTAGTCTAAGGGTGTTACATCACATTCCATTGTATCTTGGAAAGTCCCAACAATAAATGTAACTCCACAAATCTTGTTTATTAGTGTATGGGGCCCTTGTTCTTATACCCAACCAAGATGATAGGGATGAAGATGATCATATATGGGAGCTGCAATTGTGTTCATGATTGTTGTTATAGTAAAAAGTGTTGTCGTGGTTTTGATACCAGCTAATAAGAGCAAGAATTGGTATGAAAATTCACACACTCAATATTACTCTTAGATGAGAGTACAAATAGCCTTGTAGTATCCTTTGTAGGTTGGTGAACGATGTAGAGGGCTAAATATTTTGATAAATGTACCTATTTTATAGTAGTATTTCTTGAAAATAAATGAGATTTAGCATTGGGAGAAGTAAGTTGATACAGCTTACCATATTTTTTAATATTGTAGGTAATTTTTCAACCATCATAAATTGCACTAAAATCATACTAGAATGGGCTTCCAAGAAGTATATCTAAGTATTCTAGGGTTGTTACATCACGTTGCAATGTATCTTAAAATTATCCAATCACAAATGTAATTGCACAAACCTTGTTTATTAGTGTTTGTGACCCTTGTTCTTATATCCAACCAAGATGATAGATATGAGGATGATCATGTATGTGGAGCTACAATTGTGTTCATGACTATGCTTGTAGTGAAAATCATTGTGGATCTGATACCAACTTATATGAGCAAGAATTGGTATGAAAATACACACACTCAATTTTCCTCTTAGATGAGAGTATAAATTGCCTAGTAGTATTCTTCATAGGTTGGTGAATGATACAGAGGGCTAAATATCTTAATAAATATATCTTTTTTATAGTAGGCTTTCTTGAAAAGAAATAAGATTTAGAATTAGGAGCAGTAGGAAGTTGATACACCTTACCCATAGCAAATGTAACTACGTAAACATTGTTGATTAGTGTATGGCCTTTGTTTTTATACCCAACCAAGATTATAGGGATTAGGATGATCATATATGGGGAGCTACAATTATGTTTGTGATTATGCGTTTAGTGAAAATTATCATTGTGGCTCTGGTACCAGCTGATATGAGCAAGAATTGGTATGAAAATGTAGTATAATTTGTAGGTTGGTGAATGATGTAAAGGGCTAAATATCTTTATAAATGTACCTTTTTAATAGTAGTCTTTCTTGAAAAGAAATGAGATTTAGCATTGTGAGGAAAAGTAAGTTGATACACCTTTCCATTATTTTTAATCTTATGGTTATTTTTTTAGCCATCATAAATTATAGTACAATCATACTAGAATGGGCATCCAAGATGTATATCTAAGTAGTCTAATGGTGTTACATCACATTCCATTGTATCTTGGAAAGGCCAAATAGAAAATATAATTTCACAAAACTTGTGGATTAGTGTATGGGGCCCTTGTTCTTATACCCAAGGATGAGGATGATCATATATGGAGAGCTATAATTATGTTTGTGACTATGCTTGTAGTGAAAACTATTATTGTGGATCTTATACCAACTAATATGAGCAAGAACTGGTATGAAAATCCACACACTCAATATTCCTCTTAGATGAGTGTATAAAATGCCTTGTAGTATCCTTCATAGGTTGTTGAATGATGCAGAGGATTACATATCTTGATAAATTTACCTATTTTATAGTAGGCTTTCTTGAAAAAATTAAGATTTAGCATTGGGAGCAAAAATAAGTTGATACACCTTACCATATTTTTTAATCTTGTAGATGTTTTTTCAACCATCATAAATTGCACTACAATCATATTAGAATGGGCTTCAAGAAGTATATTTAAGTAGTCTAAGGTTGTTACATCACATTGCACTGTATCTTAAAAAGGCCCTATCACAAATATAACTACACAAACCTTGTTGATTAGTGGATGGGGCCCTTGTTCTTATTACCAACCAAGATGATATGGATGAATATTATCATATATGGGAAGCTACAATTGTGTTCATGACTATGCTTGTAGTGAAAACTGTTATTGTGGCTCTAATACTAGTTGATATGAGCAAGAATTGGTATGAAAATATACACACTAAATATTCCTCTTAGATGAGAGTATAAATCACCTTGTAGTATCCTTCGTAGGATGGTTAATGATGTAGATGGTTAAATATATTGATAAATGTACCTATTTTATAGTAGGCTTTCTTGAAAAGAAATTATATTTAGCATTGGGAGTAGAGGTAAGTTGATACACATTACCATCTTTTTTAATATTGTAGGTATTTTTTTAACCATCATAAATTACAATACAATCATACTAGAATGGGCATCCAAGAAGTATATCTAAGTAGTCTAAAGGTGTTACATCACATTCCATTATATCTTAGAGAGGTACAATAGTAAATGCAACTACACAAACCTTGTTTATTAATATTTGGGACCCTTGTTCTTATACCCAACCAAGATGATAGAGATGAGGATGATCATATATGGAGAGCTACAATTATGTTCATGATTGTGCTTGTAGTGAAAATTGATGTTGTGACTTTGATATCAATGGATATGAGCAAGAATTGGTATGAAAATCCACACACAATATTCCTCTTAGATGAGAGTATAAATTACCTTGTAGTATCCTTCGTAGGTTGGTGAATGATGTAGAGGGCTAAATATCTTGATAAATGTACCTATTTTATAGTAGGCTTTCTTAAAAATAAATGAGATTTAACATTAGGAGTAGAAGTAAGTTGATACACCTTACCATCTTTTTTAATCTTGTAGGTGTTTTTCAACCATCATAAATTACACTACAATCACACTAGAAAGGGCAGTCAAGAAGTATATCTAAGTAGTCTAAGGGTGTTACATCACATTCTACTATATCTTGGAAAGGTCTAATAGTAAATGTAACTACATAAACATTTTTTATTAGTGTATGGGTCCTTTATTCTTATACCCAACCAAGATGATAGAAATGAGGATGATTATATATGGGAAGCTACAATTGTTTTCGTGACTATGTTTGTAGTGAAAACTATTATTGTGGATGTAATACCAGCTGATATGAGAAAGAATTGGTATTAAAATTCACACATTCAATATTCCTCTTAAATGAGAGTATAAATTGCCTTGTCGTATCCTTTGTAGGTTGGTGAATGATGCAGAGGGCTAATTTTCTTGATAAATGTACCTATTTTATAGTAGGCTTTCTTTAAAAGAAATAAGATTTAACATTGGGAGTAGAAGTAATTTGATACACCTTACCATATTTTTTAATCCTAGAGGTGTTTTTTAAACCATCATAAATTGCACTATAATCATACTAGAATGAGCATCCAAGAAGTATATCTAAGTAATCTAAGGGTGTTACATCATATTCCACTATATCTTGGAAAGGCCCAATAGCAAATGTAACTGCACAAACCTTGTTGATTAATGTACGAGATATTTGTTCTTATACCCAACCAAGATTATATAGATGATGATGATCATATATGGGGAGCTACAATTGTGTTTGTGACTATTGTTGTGGCTCCGATACAAGTTGATATGAGCAAGAATTGATATGAAAATCTGCACACTTAATATTCCTCTTAGATGAGAGTATAAATTGGTTTGCAATATCCTTTGTAGGTTGGTGAATGATGTAGAGGAGTAAATATCTTAATAAATATAACTAATTTATCGTAGGCTTTCTTGAAAAGAAATGAAATTTAGCATTGGAAACAGAAGTAAGTTGATACACCTTGCCATATTTTTTAATATTATAGGTATTTTTCAACCATCATAAATTGTACTACAATCATACTAGAATGGACATCCAAGAAGTAGATTTACGTAGTCTAAGGTTGTTACATCACATTCCATTATATCTTGGAAAGGCCCAATAGAAAATGTAACTGCATAAACCTTGTTGATTATTGTATGGGGCCCTTGTTCTTATATCCAACTAAGATGATAGAGATGAGGATGATCATATATGGAGATCTACAATTGTGTTCATGGTTATGCTTGTAGTAAAAACAATTGTTGTGGCTCCGATACCAGCTTGTAGTAAAAATGGTTGTTGTCGCTCCGATACCAGCTGATATGAGCAAGAATTGGTATGAAAATCCACACACTCAATATTATTGATACTCAGTCTTTATAAAGGAGTGCAATGATGCTTATTTTAAAAGGTATGCTTTTAAAATAATACATGCTTCTTAAAATAATAAATATTCTTCATTTTAGAAGATACTAAACATAATAATTAAGTAAAATATTTCTATATAAGAACTAAGCCTTATATAAAGACTAAGTGTTGTCATTTTAAAATAAGATAAAGCAACATGATGAAAAAATATCATTATAAATGTTAATTTTAAAAAATATTATTGGGTTTGTATGCATTTTTATCCATACATGCAAACATCTCTTAATAATAGTAGAGATAATTTGAAGTTATTCCCTAAACATTATGGTCCTTATCATATAAGAAGGAATATTAGTTTTGATGCCTATGCTCTTGTACTTTCAAACAAAGGTTGTATCCATGATTTTTTCTTACCTTATGCTTAAAACAATAGTTGGGTTGCCTTACTCTAGTTCAAACTAAGCTCTCAATATTGGATAAGGAATGTCTATTCATACTTAATGCTAAAGCTATTTTAGAAATATGCATTTATTCCTTACATAATCATGATATCACTAAGAGGGAAGATCTTACCAAAGAAGAATCTTTATGGGAGTTGCAATACTTCATTAATGCTCATCCTTCCTTCCGTATACTTTTAGTACAAATAATTCTAATCCAAGAGGACCCTTTGTAAGCCATTGTATCCCTCCCCAAGGGTATTTAAAACATATTCGTTTTAAGTATTTACCTTTGGAAATGGAATCATCATCAATTACTATTCAATATTTTTTATATTTGATATACAAATTTGAGTGCTCATCTACCATACCATGGATGCTTCACCCACTCTATATGTTGTCACTAAAGCAAACATTAGATATCCTAACCAAGGTCATGTCCAAGGTATCTTTTGTGATATTATAGATATGTTTTGGAGTCCCTTAAGGGGGATGATAGATAAGTGTCTCTCTTTGTGTCCTCATTAATATTAAGAGGGGATATTTGAATATGTGGTATTAAGTTTCACTTTAGGCCACAACTAATTTTGTATTAGAATTAATGTATATTTCTTTAGGCCTTTGTACACCTTGGATAAATGGGTTTATTGTAATATTTCATTGATAAATCTTAAGGTTATTTCTTTAACCTTGACCTAAAGGTCACATGTAATCAAGTATTTATATCCTTTAGGATCAACCATTTCTTTATCAACTAGATTTTTTTCTTTCCTTTACTAAGATTATTTTGGTGTTTATGGACACCCTTCATATTGCTTTATGCTATTTTTATAAGTTGCTCTTTTTTTTGGGTAATTGTTAGGTACCTAGAGATAGGAATATAGGTGCCTAGTTCATATGGGTTAATTATGATATAAAAACTACTTTTATTATCCACAAAAAATGATAATGATGTAATCATTGCTTTATTATAAGTAGGAATTATTAGGGTTAAGAAAAATAAGAGTTTATATAATGGAAATGGTTGAAAAATAAAATATATCAAGCATTCTCTTGTAACATTTTTGTCTTGTAGAGTGGATTTGGAGTGATTCCTTCCTTAAGGATAATTTTTGGTGTTGCCTTCTCTCAAAGGTATCTGTTTCATTATGTGGATTGTTACTATGGATTTTATTCATTGATGAATGATTTGATATTTTTACATATTGGTGAATGATTTAATGTTAATAAGAATAGAGGTTCATAACAAGTGGTATCAGAGCAATGATTTTTGGAAAGTGAGTATTATTTTTTGTGAATTATAGAATTAAGAAAAATATTTTTTAAATATGTATGATCTTGTGGGATCTATATATTTTTCCCACTATTCATATTCAAAATATGCTTACACCATCATGTGGATCATTTTGAGTACTATAAATAAAATTGGTCATATGCTAAATTTTGATTAGTGTTGAAATATTTATAGTTGGTTTAAATTGGGCTATTGATGTTATTTTTTTAGCCATGTAAAAATTCGTCAAAAAAAAGAAAAATTGATAAGTTTAATTCATATAATTATTGTGCCACTTTGTTTAGAATTTGAAGAAATGTAAAATGAATGGCCATATGAAGGAATCTAAGTAGTATTAAGGGAGATATAACCCTATAAATTCAGTCATCTAGAACAAGGGTAGCGAATTTTTTTTAAATCATGTTTTTTCAAAAAATAAAATTTGAAGATATCTATTAGTTGGGGTAAGCAAATCAGTTGTAGTTTATTTTATTCTAAAGAAAATTTACAAATCTAATTGTATAAAAAGGAATAGATGAGATTTGAGAAATTTTATTTTTAATAAATTCCAATTTAGTAAACTCTAGTTGCTTTGGGAAAAATATTTTGGGTTGTGGTCATGGAGTTGTCAATATTCCATGGAGAGGATATAATGATGTCTCATTGTGTGGATTGTTACTGTGGAGTTTATTTATGGATGAATGATTTAATATTTATGCACATTAGTGAATGATTTATTTTTAATGAAAATAGAGGTTCGTAATAATAATATGTTAATTTCATCCAAATTTAGAAAATATCATGAAGTCTAATATTTTTTTCAATTGGTTATATGGGATTGAAACGGGACCCACCCATATTACATCATCACCACATAACGGTATTATTATCGCTTGGGCAATATTTAAACCTTGGTCTCCTCCTTAAATGTTGAGAAATATAATCGGTTGAGCTAATGCCACTTGATATAAAATCTAACATTTATTATAACATAAAAAGTTTTTAAAATTTAATATACTTAAATTACTAATCAATTTTAAGTTGTTTTCTTCTTCAAAAAGATATGGAAAAATATGCCCTCCATTAAATAGAATAATAGAATGTTTATAAAATATAATTAATAAACATTTCAATAAATAACAAAATATAAAACATTTAAAAGTAAATTTAGCATATAACGACCCAAGATCATTTAATTAAATAGAAATAAAACCATGCTCAAAATGAATATTATTTGGCTCATAGAGAATGAATGCTAGGTAACTTATCATCATGAGTGCAATAATATGAGGCATAATTTAAAAAAATTATATAAAAATAAAACATAACAATAATAATTTGAATTGAAATAATACACTTTTACATTAAAAATATTAATTATAAAATAATTATTGGTTATACTTGTCTACACCTCTTTTAACATGGAGATGATATGTTTTTCCACAACAAATGTAGATGAAGACAACTGTAAGTATTTCAACATTTATTTAGGGTTTTATTTGATTCAAAGCCACTTAAAGTTTTCTTAAGATGTAAAGTATTGAGGCTTTTCTTAAACAATATCAAACCATTAATAGTTTTCCATATTCATTACCATTACGTTTTTTGTTTTTGAAAATTTTGAAAAACTTGTATTAAAACAAAGATCAATTACAATTTGGGAAGAGATTTTTCCTAGCCGAAGTCAGAGAGAACACATGCTTACAATAGTAAAAGAAGATTTGCAATGGAGCCAAATCTCTTGAACCATTAACTAGCTAACATGGGGATCGGCATGGTCAGTTGATGCAACTTGTCGTGATATCGCGACACTCTTTCCTTCTTCTCCTTTGGCCGTGAAAATGCAACATGTCATGTATCGCGACACTTTTCTCCTTTGGCCACGAAAATGCAACATGTCGCGATATCGCGACACTTTTCTCCTTTGGCCATGAAAATACATGTCACGATATCGCGACACTTTTCTCCTTTGGCCACGAAAATGCAACATGTCACGATATCGCGACACTTTTTCCTCCTTTGGCCGCGACGAAGCAACATGTCACGAAATCACGACATTTTTTCTCCTTGGGCAGCGGCGTTGCAACATGTGAAATCGTGACACCTTTTCCTCATTTGGTCGCGACGAAGCAACATGTCGTGATATCGTGACACTTTTTCTCTATTGGCCGTGATGTTGCAACATGTCACGATATCGTGACACTTTTTCTCTTTCGACCGTGATGAAGCAACATGTCGCGATATCGCGACACTTTTTCTCTCTTGGCCGTGATGTAGCAACATGTCGCGATATCATGACACTTTTTCTCTTTTGGTTGCGATGTTGCAACATGTCACGATATCGCGACACTTTTTATCTTTCGGTTGCGACGAAGCAACATGTCGTGATATTGTGGCATTTTTCTCCTTTGGTCGCGACGAAGCAACATGTCGCGAAATCGCGACACCTTTTTTCCTTTGGCCGTGAAAATGCAACATGTCACGATATCACGACACCTTTTCTCCCTTGGCCGTGAAAATGCAACATGTCGCGATATCGCGACACTTTTTCTACTTTGGCCGTGAAAATGCAACATGTCACGATATCGTGACACCTTTTCTCCTTTGGCCGTGAAAATGCAACATGTCGCGATATCGCGACACCTTTTCTCCCTTGGCCACGAAAATGCAACATGTCGCGATATCACGACACCAATCCTCCCTTGGCCGCGACGAAGCAACATGTCGCGATATCGCGACACCTTTCCTCCCTTGGCCGCGACGAAGAAACATGTCGCGATATCGCGACACCTTTCCTTCATTACCATTACGTTAAATTAAAATTAATAAAGTAAATTATTAAAAGTATGTTATTTTTGTAACTTTTAAGTTTTATAATAAAATATTTATATAAAATAATATGTTAACTTAAATCTAGTAAATGGCATGAGAATAAATGGTTTAAATTTTGGGTTTTCAAATTTGAGTTTTAGATATAAATATTCTCCAGCAATATGTGTGTAATTTTTAATATGGTTTATTGTAATAAACCTAGGCAATTTTACAGTTCTTTGAAATGTCATAGCAATGTGGTCATAGTTATATTATATATATAACAAGTATATAGTCAATGATACAATAAAATTAGTTTAGTATATCAATTTTTCATTGCATACATAAATATTAAAAAAATATTATGATGAATATGGTAATAATTTTATTGTTGATCATTATTTTCATAATTCTACTTATTTTTTTGGTGTTTGGAGTAGGTGACTATAGCTCTAGTTAAGTTACAACAAAAGTAACTCCTCTACATTATAAACCAACAAACATTTAACACTCTTGGAAATATTACATTTTTGCATTTGACAACTAAGGTTAAGAGGTCATATGTTCAATTTATTGTATTCAAAACCATAGAGAGTAAGAGGATGCTATTAAGGTCTATATTAAAAACATAGGATAATTTTTCAAGGGCTAATAATAATCGTTTGGTTTAACACTCCCTTATATTTACAACAAAATATTGTGAATATTTTAGGGTTTAAAATTGAAAATTTTTCATCAACCTACTTGGGTATTCCTTTGTCTCATAAAGGAAATAAAAAGAATCTTTGGGTCTCATATTTAGAAAGAATGAAATCTTGTTTGGCAAGTTGGAAGGGTAAGTTCTTAACCATGGTGAGAAGGCTACAACTTATAAAGACTACATTGAAATCCATCGCTATTCATGTGATGTCATTTTTAAGACTACTAATAGGTATAGCATCATAAATTGATAAATTTTAAAGGGATTTTCTTTGGAAAGGATGTGAGGAAAAATTTTGATTTCTTCTTTGTAAGTGGGATAGGGTTTACAAAGGAAAGGATATTCGAGAAGCAGGATTGCAAAATTGTTGTCTTATGAGTTTGGCATTAGGGGTAAATTTTGGGTGGAGATTATTCAAAGATCAAGGAAATAATTGGGAAAAAATATTACTTGAAAAATATATAGGTTCTCTTGTTGCAATGAAATTAGATTAGAAAAAGAACCCCACCCAAAGGATTATCAACATGAAACTTCATATCATAGTGTAATTGATAATAAAATATATTAGATGGATAGTCAATGAGGGGATTTATGTAAAGTTTTGGTTTGATTATTGGTTGAAGTATTATCCTCTTATATTTGACTCAAAATGAAAATTGTTGGCTTACACATGCCTATCTTGTAAAGATCCAAAGGTCAAAAAATATATTAATACAAGCAACCACTCCAGATCATGGATTTCTATTAGTAACCTAGTTGAAGAAGAGGAACATAAAAAAATTACAAATAAACTTCAAAAGATGTTTGGAGAGTATTATTTGTTTATTTTTACATGAAAGGGTAAGGGGATTTTCAATCTTTCAAAAGATGATGGATACTCAATCAAGTTGGGATACGAGGATCTAGAGCAATCAAAATTTCATATTCCCAAAGATTTTCCTTGGAAGAATATTTAGTCACTAGAGGCTCTCCCTAAAGCCTCAACATTTTTTTGGTTAGTACTTCAAAGTAATATTCTTATAAGAGAGATTCTATAATGAAGAGGTTATCATGGACTTTTAAAATGTTCCTTTTATGAAAAAGATTTTAAAACATCATAACATTTACTTTTTCATTATCCCTTTACTCACATCATTTGGGGTTACTTTTTTTAAAATATAAAACTTTATTGGATAGTTCCATCAACATTGAAAAATTTGACGAAATATTAGATATATTATTTCAAAGATAAAACATTATGTATTATTTGTTGGAATTTATGGCTTAAAAGGAAGAATATAATTTTTTTAAATAAATCTCAAATCATGTCTAATTTTGGAACTATGTTTTTTTATTTGGAAAACGAAGGGTTTTGAAAGGGTCTCCAAATATCTTACAAAGGGTTTTTGGAAGGGTCCCCAAACCTTTACAAAGTCATTAAAATCTTCAAATAGCAACACAAATGGGATTTATTCCCCTAGGAGAAATTGATCCAACATATGAGCAAAATAGATCCTACAAATCTAAAATATCCAACAATCCTACCTTAGCTAAGAATAAATAAAATCAAACATTAAATGAATCTTCCCGCCCAAGCCACCAAGAGAGAAAAAATAGCCTAAATCTTCAAATCTACAATCTAGCACATAGGTAGATCCAATAATTTTTTTTTTTTAGAGGGGGATGGAGCACTAGAGTTTGAATTAAATTTTAAAAATTAACTCAAAAAAATAATTCAATTTCAAAATAAATAACATCATACCCAACGGGAGGCATGAGTTTGAAAATCCTATCTTCCTGCAAAGCTCATCCAACCAGTAGTTGAGGTTTGAAAATATTTCTTGCCTGACAGGAAGCAGTGATCTGGAACTAAGTTGATCACAGCCTAGTGGGAGGCATGAGACAAAAAATATTACCTTCCTGCAATGCACATCCAGCCAACAATTTGAAGTTAAGTCATTCATAATTTTTTTGGACAGAGCACTACAGTTTGAATTAAAATTTAAAAAAATAAACTCTTGTTCAAACAATTACACTCAAAAAAAGAATTCAAATTCAAAATAAATATAATCCTGCCCCGAGAGGTATGAGTCCAAAATTCCTTCCTTCCTATAGTTCTCATACGTCTAGTAGGAAGCAATGATCTGGAGCTAAGTTGTTCACATTCCAAGGGCACCCAGATTTGAAATTTGAAAAAATAACCTTCTCACCTAAAATGGTAGCCCTACAATAGAGATCTTACCATTCCTAGAAACCCTATTTTTGGGTCTAGACAAAATCTATAATTCAGATATTTCTAACTAAGAGCAGAGAACTCCAGTTGAAGATCCTCAAAAAAATATCTAAAGGAGAACTCAAATTTGAATCAAAAGGCTCAATTAAAATTTTCCCATCCACTAGGAGCCTTGCAAATGAAAGCACAAACCACCAATACTAAGAACACAACCTCAACCTTGTTGGTTCTGGAGATGCTTGGATAAGTAGTAATCCATAATATCAGTACCTTAATCTCCAGTAGGAAAACCAAAACATTGGAACCTAAAATTGTAGCCCTAGAAACCATGGGAACTACCAAGAAAAACTTAAGGATAATCCTCACTTGCCAAAGATCCAGGGAGAAAACACCCTGATATCCCCAAAAGGGAACTAAATATCTTCAATCCCAATGAGTCCTAACCCCAAAGGCGCACAAAATAAGAGAACAAATCCATAAAAAAAAATTAGCTAACAAGTCATCCAACCATAACTATGGATAATACCCCCAAATTGCCAACCCCTCCAAACTAGTCAACTCCTTAATCTACCCACCACTAGAAATAAGGAGAGTGAGTCCAACATTGAGAAGATCTAAAATATAGGAATAAACCACCCCCAGGACAAAGCAACAACACATCAAGGAAAAACCATCAGGTCCAAGGGTGATACAGCACCACCCAAAACATCAGATCCAATATTTTATATCTTATTGGCTAAGATATTCGATGATCCAACCAAACCACTAGACCAAAAAGACTAATGAGTCCTCTTATGCAAATCATAAAAGACAAAGAGAATTTCTAGCTCAAGAGGAGAAAATCGAGCATCCAAAGATAAATTCCTAAAAACCCTGGGAGGATGAATCCAAGCTACAAAGAGGGATTTGATTTCAGCTGGAGAGAAATGAGAGTCCAAAGAGAAATTTGATGATCTAACATTCTCCTAGAACTCCATCCAACCAATTTGGTTACCTTTGCCTTGAGTCCAAGTTTGAAACTGTATTATTGCCTCTCTTACAAAAAATTTACAAATATGGTGCTCATCATGGGAAGTCTTAAGGGAAGAAAAATAGATGGTGATAACTTGGTCACATGATTTCAACACACATGGAAGAGTTATTTTTCATAATGATATTAAAACAAAGGATTTAATTTGATCTAGGATAAAATAAAAATATCTAGAAATTGAGTTTATCAAAATTAATTTTGATGGTGCTTCTAAAGGAAATTTGGGAAAAGCTTTTAGAGGTGGTGTATTTCAAAATAATAAAAGAAAAAATCTCCTTACTCAAAATCATATGGAACTTCAACTAACAACTATGCAAAGGATAGGGTATTTCGTACAATGATTAAAATTACAATAGAAAAGGGATGGAAATGTATTTCAAGTAAGAGGGATTAATAAATTATTGTTAATGCTATCAATAAAAATGGATATGGAGATTGGACAAAAAATAATCTTATTGTTAATGTTCATCATCTATTATTGGAGGATATCTCTTGGAAATGTGAGCATTTTTATAGAGAAGGAAATCATGTAGCCAATTGTGGTGTTGATATTCATCTTGGTGAAGTTTTAAAAGATAATTATCCAAGTGGGATTTTATATTTTAATAAAAATAATATCAAGGATCGAATTGTGGAAACATAGTGCTTCAAGAAAGTTGAAGAAAATATTTGATACAAAAATAAATGAAAAATATTTGTGATAAAAGAAATGTTAAATATGGCTTAATTAAACTGAAAACAATTGTAATATTTTAGTACTTTTATGGGAGTGGCCCCTAATAGAATCCACATATCACTTATTTAAAAACATCGAATGTTTGGTGATGCACATGAATAAGAACTCATGTAATGCAATGTATATATTTATAGCCACTTGGACCTTCTATACATCTTGGTGTCTTTCAAAATTACTCTTGGATATTATTAAATTCATGTATTTTTTAACCAATGTTACTACCTTTAAATTAAATTGACATGCAAGTTTATTAGTATAAATAATTTAGGAATCTTGGAGCACATCACCTTCAATTCTATTGTACTACGGATTTTCATTTTACTACATAGTGCTTAGTGCAAGTGAGCAAAAATGTTATTATGAAGATTACAAAGTGCAAAGCTTTGAAGGAAGGCCACAATTTTCAAGGGTTATTATTGGATGTCTAGTTAGATATTCTATCTTCCAAGTGCATTGTGAGTAAATCCTTAACCTTAATTTTATATTATTTGTTTTGAGGATTTGTTTGTGCTAAATTTTAATGAATGTCCAAATTGATCCCGAATTATCATTCCTCCATTATTTGGGTATGATATCCTTGATTCCCCACATAATACACCCTTATATTTTCACCTTGACTCTATTATTTCTATGCACACACTCTATCCTATATTTTTACTTGGAGCAATTTATTTTTTAACTTCAATATCATGAAAACTATGGAGTTTACTCTTGAATATTTTAAATATTTTTATTTTACCTTGACCATGATGGTCTTGTGCCACATGAAGCATTTGATTATATTTTATCTTTATTTTATTTTTTAATAAGGTATGTGTCACTTCTATTAAGGGCCACTCCCATTAAAATAACAAAATACTACATTCTTCTCATTATATTACTATTAGATTAATTAAAACATATCGAATTTACCTTTTTATCAAAAATATTCTTTATTTATATTTCTATCAATAATATTTTTCATATTCCTCTAAGTGTTACATTTCCACAATCAACTCTTGTTATTAAGAGATAAAATGACTAAAATATTTGTGACCCAATTTCTATTTTTATAAATGTGTTGCCTATAACAACTTTTTAATTGCCTAATACCTCCCTTTTTGTGGGTATTATTCATGCCCCTAATATTCCAAAATATAATTTTTATCATCACTTCCTATTTGTGGTTTTGGCCCCACTTATTGTTAACACTTGTGATATTTGCCTTTGTTTTCCCATATAAATAACCCTCTAAGTTTATTTTTCTCTTTATTTTTGCTTCTTGGATATTCCTCTCTTCTTTTCATTCCCACCACCACTTTAATCTTCATAAAACTCTTCAATTTTTTCACATTTATCATAGTAAGACTTATCATCTATAGGTTTTTCTTGCTTTGAAGGATTCAAAGTACAAGGAATAATCTCAAAAGCACTTTCTTATTTATATTTATATCTCAAAAGTACCTCTAAATTTGAACTTACACATTGTACTTTTAATTCCTTCTAAATTTGAACTTACACATTGTACTTTCTCATCCCTTGTATTCTTTTTTATTTCTTCTTTCTTTGCCTCTTTATTTGTAGTGGAATATCCTTGATCTAGTCTAGCTTCTATTACTATATGATTTCCTTGCTTCATCTTGAAGTTTATCCCATGACCAAAAAATATTATCTCTTTCTTCATAATTTTTACTTTGTAATATCTTGTCCTGTGTCTAGTCTCATAACAATTATGGCATAAAAATGCAATAATTTCATAATTCACTTTTTTATCCCAATCTCTTGATTCAGATTTAATCTTAATGGATAATGGCAAAAGATCTTAAATATTCATAACAACACATATCCAAGTACATATAGCATGCTTCTTAGTATTTTGTCCCTCCTTGATGAATTCACCTAGGGTATTTCCAATATTTTTCAAAAAAGTCTTATTGATAAGTTGATACGAAAGTCCAAAATTCCTAACTCACACTAGAAGATTTTTAATAGTTTTTGTCTCAATAAAATATTTCTCACTCCATGGTCTTAAATAAATAGCAACTCTTCCCCTAAACCTTAGGGCACCATCCACTATTTTATTTATGATTTCTACACTAGAAAAGATGATGAGGGAAAAATATTTAGGAATAAAATTCATAGCATATTTGAATTCATATCCCACTTCAACTTGATCCAATTTTAAATCGATGAAAACCCTAGCCAGTATTTATGGAACTTACATACTAAACCTTTATTTTTAAGAACCATTATATCAATCTCAGACATCTTATCCTTAATAATCTCTTTTGGTGTAACACTTATTCCCTAGATAAAATTTTCCATACATTAGCTCTTCCTCATGTCTCCAAATTGGGCATCCATACTTCCAAATAGGGCATCCTTACTTCCCATTAGGGCTTTCAAATATGGCTTTCCTTCCATGATACCTAGCGGAGCTCGCTCCTATGTCACACTCACTCTCAACTCAATCATATTTTATTTTTTGTGTTGTAGTATTTTAGCACTTATTATACATCTTTCAAACAATGAAATATATTATTGTTTCACTTTGTGGTAAAAGAGACATGTAGGGGCAAAATGTATACTAGTAAAAAGGTCAATATAAGTCTCCCTAATCCATTTCTTAGCCAATGGTACCAAATAAATATTATTAGTATATCTTGAGGTAAGGATTAACCTTATATACCCTTAGGATATACTCCTATTCTTATTATTGTCTTTAAAGTACATCATTTATTTCCATATAGCAACCTTGACCGTAGGTTCATATTGGGCATACATGCCTTCAAAAGTATCTTGAAAATTGATGAAGTCTATAAAATTAATATTTTAAATTTGAATAAGTATCAAATAATAAAATATATCATGATCTTATTTCTTTGTTATAGGTCCTATGAATATGAAATACTCAAAAGTCTTGGAAGTATACATTTATAATAAAAATTTAAGTAAATGAGTATAATATATTTAAATATAAATGCATACTAAACAATAGCACCTAACATACTTTGGATAAAGCATAACCTTAGTTTATGCTAAAGTTCAATCCTATTTTTTTATTTTTGGGCCACTTAGCCTCTTCTCACTCCACTTTCATTCTCGAGTTTACCCTTCATTTTGGGACCAACATAAGTGCCCCTGATAGACCAATGCTTACGCTTAGATAAAAATAAACATAAAATATGTAAATATAGCATTCACCCATCCAAATGCAATAAATTCCAACTAATACAAATTCACATATCTTAGTGAAGGATTCATATAGATCATAGTAAATATATTTACTTTACTTTCTTTAGTCACTTTGATATTATATTATCAAACTTCCCATATTAGCATGGTAATGTGTATGTTACCTTTATATCAACTATATACCCACTACCTTATACTCTAGTATGCATCCTTTTTATATCCCAATCTAAAATTCCTCATTTTCACCCTTATCCAATTTGAGCTTGTACTAGTGTTGCTTTGCACTTGAGGGTGTAATGTCTTCTTTAAATTGTCCAAATTTTAATAAGATAGAGCTCAGACCTTTCAAGGATAAATCACATTATGCAATAATTTATTGTTGGAAAGTAAATATAACATCATTTTAGATATTGATCTTCAGGTAACACATAAATCATTATGATAAGTGAAACAATCATTTTCTTTTGTTGAAACTCTACACAACTTAGGCCATTTAAAATGAATTGACAAGTGACAAAAATCATACAAGCACAAACATGATAAATTTTATGGGTGTCATTTAGAAAGTTTTAAGATTCATGGGACTTATTGTATTCTATCCTTGCATTTTCATTATTCTTCTTGTGTTACCAAAATTTAATTTTTACTCATGTGACAATTTTTCATATTGCTATATTGGATTGTAAAGCATGGTCTAAAATATATTCCAAAACCCTAATAGTAATGATGATAATATGAGGGTTTGGCATAATTTCATCGTATTTCTAATAATTCACTAGCTATAATAATTGATCTCAATGTCCCAACTTTATACTATATTACATATAAATTATAAATACAAATAAAATCATAATCACAAATAAATTTGTTATTGTAAGGACTACCTATTATGCAAGATTTTTTACTACTATAATATGTGCCCACGTATAATGAGAAAATTAAAGTACACAAGTTTATCCTAGGAGCAAATCCCAGGGTAGGGCATGAAGTGAACATACGAGAACCTAGTACTCTTTAGAAGGCCTATGGTCTAGCCAAGAAAGTTGAAACTTATCTTAAGCCCTATTTTGACTATGAAGGGAAATCTGAGCAGGATAGAGAGGCACTGAGAAAAAGAAACGGTGCAGGTTTCATGAAGTGGTAAAGTGAGAAGGAAAATAAAAGCTTCTCTAAGTGTGATAGAAGAAATGACAAGAAGCAATGAAATTTTAGGAGAAAGTTCCAAGGAAATAACCATAATTTTAATAATTGCAACAACAGGAATAATAGACCACCATCGTAGGGACAGGCTAACCTCCCATTAGCAGTGAAAACAAAATATGGACAAAAATATAAAACTCATATAAGGTCCAATATAGTATGTTTTAATTGTGATGGACCACATTATGCCAATAATTTCCCACTTAGAGCAGGATAGAGTTCAAAAGGAAAATAACCAGCTTACAAATAATCTGCACACAAGGAACCTACACACAAGATTTATGCGGTGATAGGGAGTCATAATCAATAAAGGGTAAGCCACTCCTATGTTGATAAAGGGTAATATGTGTGGTATAAATGTTAAAAATTTTATTGATAGTAGTGCTATAGATAGTTTTGTTTCCACTAGCTTAATTAAAGATATACCATAAAGGCCAAGAATCTTGGCACATGGGTGGAAGATCAATCATGGTTTAGGATAAACCTACTCTGTAAACTAGTGTTATCCTATGGTAAAAATTACCCTACCTAGTGGTACAACCATTGGATACCTATATGTAGCATCATTACATGCTTTTGATGTAGTCCTAGGAATGGATTGGTTACAAGCACATAAGGTTGTGATCAATTTTTAGAAGAGATGGATTGAGTACATGAAAGATGGTAGGAAAGCACAAAGGGTGTATAGCCTGCAAGGGTCATTTCAACCCCAAATCCTCTTGGTAATGCAACTTAAGAAATCCATAAAAAATGGAGGAATAGTTTATGTAGTCAAGATAAATGAGATTGAAAAAGAAAAGGAAGATGTGTTTAGAAAACACCTAGTTTTCAAGAGTTTAGAGATGTATTTCCAGAGGATTTACCTAGATTACCACCTAAATATGAATTTGATTTCACAATTGAGCTTCAACCTGGAATAAAGCATATACATAGATCTTCTTACAGAATGAATCCCATAGAGATGTAGGAGCTGAAAGTGCAACTACAAGGGTTGTTGGAGAAAGAACTAATTAGGCTAAGTGTGTCATCATGGGGTGCACCTATTCTGTTTGTTAAGAAAAATGATGGTTTATTGTGACTGTGTATATATTATAGGATTTTGAACAAGGAAATAATTAATAAGATATGTCCTCTACCCATAATCGAAGACCTCTTCAATTAGCTTATATGTTTCACTATCTTCTCAAACATTGATCTAAAATTGGAATACCATAAACTAAGAATCCACAAAGAGGATACCTATAAGACAACCTTTAAAAATTATTACAAATATTATGAGTTTATTGTCTTGCATTTTGGTCTAATGAATGCTCCAGTAGTATTTATGAATTTGATGAATAACATTTTCAGGAAATAGTTGGATTGATTTATTCTTATGTTCTTCAATCCTATTTTGATATATTATTGGAATAAGAAAAAGCATGATAAACACCTTAGGATCATGTTAGAACTTCTAAGAAAGAATCAGTTATACAAGAATTTTTCCAAGTGTAAATTTTATGTACCAAAAGTGCAATACGTAGGGCATATTGTATCAGCATAAGGGATCATGGTGGATCCAAATAAAATAGAAGCTATACTAAATTGGTCGCCATCCATAAATGTGATAGAAGTCCAAAGTTTTATGGGTTTGACTGGATACTATAGACGTTATGTGAAGGATTGCACTAAGGTAATATCTCTAATAACTAACCTTCAAAGAAAGGGAAAAGAGTTCAAGTGGACTAATAAATGTGAGGCATCTTTTGATATGCTCAAACAGAAACTCACTACACCTCCCATATTAAAGATACCAAATCCTCAGGGTATATTTTCCATTTGTACATATGCATCATTAGAAGGGTTGGGAGGAGTTCTCTCACAATATGGAGCATTTGTAGCCTATGGTTCAAGGAAACTAAAATTACATGAGGTCAATTATGTAACCCATGATCTGGAATTGGTAGTGGTGGTTTTTGCTCTCAAAATTTGGTGATATTATTTGGTGGGAAGACCCTTTGAGTTGATGATAAATCATCAAATTCTGAAATAAATATTTACTCAACCTTTTCTAAATGTTAGGTAGAGAAGGTGAATGTAATTTCTCACCAAATATGATTTTGGCATCAAGTACATCAAAGGAAAGAAAAATAAAGTCATCGATGCACTCAACAGGAGAAGACACATAGCTATTTTAAATGTGGACTTAATGAAATAAGTCAAGGAAATGCAACATTAGGATATGCTTTGCAACCAAATTTGGATAAATATGGAAAAGAAACCAGACGAAAATAAGAATTTTAGCATCAAGGATGGTTTCATATGCTTTAAATATAGGGTAATAACTCCTAAGGTCAATGATCTAATAAAATTGATCATGAATGAAGCACACAAATCTTCGTATTCTACTCACCTAGGAGGAGCAAAAATGAGAGAGAATATGAAGAAAAATTTCTACTAGACAGGAATGAAGAAAGACAACTAAATTTATCATCCAATGTATTGAATGTCAAAAATTTAAGGCTAAACATGGACACCCTACAGGATTATTATACCCTCATCATGTACCTACATAGAAATGGTAGATGATATCAATGGATTTCATTGTAGTTTTTTCAAAGAACAGGTTCCAACATGACAAAATTCTAGTTGTAGTCGACAAACTAACCAAGGTTGTACATTTTATACCTGAGAATACTAAGGATGATGTCATGGTTGTGGCTAATAGATTTTCCAAAGAGATATTCAGGCTTAATGGTTTCTCTAAAGTGATTATTTTAGATAGAGACTCGATATTCACATCTAGGTTTTGGTAAGATTTACATCGTGCCATAGGTACTAGGTTGAACATCGGTTCAATATATCACCCAAAAATTGTTGGGCAAATTGAAAGGGTGAACCAGGTGTTAGAGGATATGCTTCACATGTATTGTATGGATCAGAAGATCCAATGGGAATATTATCTACACCTGGTAGAATTTACCTACAATAATGAACATCATATGACCTTAGATATGGCTCCACTCGAAGCTTTGTATGGTAGAAAGTATAATACACCATTAACATGGGACAATATAGAGAACCAGGTTGTGCTTGGACCAAATATGGTCAGGGAAATGGAGCAATAGTTAAGGATGATCAAGGAAAGGCTTAAAGAAGTCACAGATCATCAGAAAAGTTATGTCAATCTTAAAAGGTTGCCAAGAGAGATTGTGTAGGTAATAAAGTGTTTATGAGTGTGAGACCAAGGAAGTGTGTTATTAAGTCCACAAAACTAGATCCTTGTTTTGTTGAACCCTTTGAAATTATAGAAAATATCAGTCCTATGGAATATTAACTTGCCTTACCACCCAACTTGTTGAATATTCACAACACCTTTCACATGTCTTTGTTTGGAAAATACATTGCTAATTTTGATCATGTGTGGTACTTTTCTAAACTACAGATGGCAAATCCAGAGGCTATAAGGGTACAACCAATAAATATCCTTGAGTTTCATTTCAAATCATTGAGGAAAGGAACTCTAGAGTAATGCAAAGTCCAATGGGATTGTTACTCTGAGAGAAATGCTACTCGAAATAAAGTAACAGATATGCAAAGACACTTTCTATTCCTATTTGAAAATGTTATGTAATTTTTTTATGGTTGTACTATTTGAAACACAAAGGACTGTGTTAAGCCTAAAGGGTCATGATCCTCCCTTGGTAGACTTTTTATATGGATGGATTTATGTTTTTTTGTGTTGTTTTGTTGATGGATAGACTGAATATTTTATGACTAGTTATGCAAAACATATATTTTATGGAAAATGTAATGTATTTTATTGATGGAATGATTGATTATCCCATGTGTTAGTTTATGTATGACATATAATTTATGAATATGATATTTTATCTCATTTTATTTTTGCAGGGTACTTGTAATTGATTTGGTACCATCTTATGGACTCTCGCTAACCTCGCATGCACCATGTACATCATAACTTAGACTTATTGAACTAATGTTTTATCTTGTGATTGTTTAGGTTGAGAGGACTTTGATGAAGTTTAAATATCTTGTGTATACCTTAGCATATTATCGATGTACAAATAAGGGACAACAATATTTGGTTTATTTCATGTTAGAAGTATTTATTTATGAGGTGATATTAACCTAATTTTTGGCTTCTGGATGTGTTCACTAGAGTAGATTAATAGGGGAATTTCTTATTGTCACATCAAAACAAATATGCCATTCATCATTAGTAGAGGTGGAGTGAGTGGTTAGGAAATGAGTAGGTTAGGAAAGATATAAATGGTGAACAGAGTGGGGGGTAGTCATTCTACCATTGAAGGAAGGAGAAGGCAAGGGGAATTCTTTGTTTCTAGTATGTTGAAAAGGAGAGATTGAAAAAAGAGGAGAAAAAAATTCCATAAAAGTTGGACTTGAAATCTTGTGTATGAGTTGAACTGGGAGTTTATTGTAGTTTGTGATCCAGTGCTAAAGTATTATGTGACTCTCACCAAAATAAAATCTAACAGTAAGTACTACTTGCAAAAGCTTGTTATCGAATTCTTATGGTTGGTGATTAGATAGTAGCTTGGTTTTTGTTGTTTAAGAAGCATTTGGTAGGGAATTGCGTAAATACATTCTCTAAGATTGAAGATAGTAAAGAGGTTTTAATATATGATCTCGAAAGAGAAATAAATGTTAGAGAAACATAGTATTATATTATATGTACCTTGGGATTCTTAAAAAGAAAAGAATTTTTCTTTGTCATGAATGAAAGTGAAATGTTTGGAGAAAATTTAAATGTTCTTTGGGAGCAAAGTCTTTACATTTTCTTTGTTTCGTTTCATTGGAATTAGGGGTAAATATTTTGGAATTTTGCTTTTGTGGTTTACTAAATGATATCGATAGTTCATTCATTAATGACATGGCTATTCCAATGCCATATTTTCATAGGAGTGATTTTGGTTCAGAAGTAAGAGTGTAGTTTGATGGTTATTGGTTAAAATATTGTGCATTGATAACAAAGGAGTCTTTAAGTAATTGAATTTAGATTAACTAGATGACTCTTGGAAATATTAAATATGGGATGGATTCAAGTGTGTTTGGATTCTTCATTGAAGTGGGATGGCCTTTTGCGTATTCATATGATAGCACTGTTGCTTTGTAAATTTAGACTATGCATAATTGAAAATTCTGAATAATATCTTCTTCTGTGCAAGTTGAGCTATTAGGTTCTATTATTGTGTGTTCACATGATTGAAAATTGAACAAGAAATATTTTATAAGAGCTTTGGCTAGGTCTACTCATTTCAGAGCAGAGGTTAGAAGAACACCCTTGCTAGTTGAGAATTTTCGTGCCAATATTGGTGTGGGCTCTTGCAAACTTGGTGAAGTGTTTTAAAGTTCCCTAAAAGATAATTTAAGGTGATTTTGAACCTACTATTGCATGTTTCATAGAATTTATTTGTGAATAAATTAGGTAGGTGTAAATTAAGTATGTGCTAAAATTCATGGAAAGAAAAGTATGTTTGGTTCATGTGCTTCGATGAAATGAAGTAGACATAGACCATGTGTTGTTGCCCAAACAAGCAAAAATCTTTAGTTATAGGTTAAGACAAATTATGTCTATGTTGTGATCTTTAAATGAAATTCTTCTATTTATTTTTAGTGGAGTCAAAGCAAAGTTGGGCATCGCTCGTAGATAAAATTTAACCAAGAATACTTTGAAATGTTGGAAATCAAATCTGATAGCTAGGATTTTAGACTAAAACCATTTAGTCTAGGTCTACATATGAAATCATAGAAGTAATAGGTTTTTATGATGTAATAAAGACATTATGGGCACCTATGGCCAATGGTAAAGCTGGTTTGTACTTTTAAAGTTTTGGATTCAAGTGCTTAAGGACATGTGTAATACCATAAATCCAAAACTTGGTACTTGATTATGATTTTGGTTATTATTATGAATTGATGGACAAGTTTATATTGTAAATTCTTAAGAGTCATGGAACTCTTTAGTTGGGATTAAAGGCTTATTTGGAAACCTTGGCTGAATGTAATGATCCATTCTTTATGAAATAAAGATAGAACAAATTCAAGGTTGGGTTTTCCCTTCGGGGTTTCTCCCAGGGTAAAGATGGTATTGTGAGATCTATTGAGGTCTTCTATTTATGGTAACATGTTGTAAAAAGCAATTGGATTTTATTATGATCTTGCTCATTTTAATTAAAGGGGGTAATTAATTATGAGTTATTGTTAGCTTTATTATGCTATAAAAATATCATATATGAATTCCATGGGAAGAATATAAGCTTTGAATGTTTTAACTTTCTATCAAATATGGAATAGTTGCACTTCAATTTTGCTAAAAATAATTCAAACATGGAAATGTTAGTGATACCTTAATGACCTTTGATAAATGAGTACTTCATTATAGTTTCCTTTTACTTGGTGTAATACTTATCATTAACTAAATGGCTAGAATAAAAAAAAATTGGTAACTCATAAAATGAAATAAAAATATATTGTGCCACATTATTATGCAAATACAAATATAAAGGATCCTGGTGTGTATAGCAACTAGATGACTCAAATACAAATATAGAGAGAGGAAATTCTTGGTGCTACATGAGTAATCTCGAGAGAAAATAAACCTAATGGAATATTGGTTAATAGGGCTACCTAAGTTATTGATTCCATGAATTAAGTTTTGGAATGAGTTTTAACAATGAAATTACTAGCTCATCAAGGAGATGAGAAGGATAGTCAATTTTAATACGCTTCTAGCACCTACATAGAAATACTTATGGGGTGTGAGAAGTATAGTGTGCTTATTTTGATAGCTTGAAAGAAGAAAAGCTAACTCATTAAATGATAATGAGAAGTATGGCTTGTAAATTAAATATCTACACCTTGTACACTTACATAGATAAATATATGTAAGGTGTAGGGATGGGTGAGCCTTGAAGAGTTATAAGTGGAAAATCATCAAATGAAGAGTTTTACGTAGTAGTTGGAAACTCTTGTAAGAATGATGTGTAAAATTAGGTTAGTTTCTATAGAGATAAGAAGCCACCATTGAAAACTGAAATGTAAGACAAAGAGAACAAGATATACAATGGATTTTATCACAAATATGTAGCCTTTACAATGTAAAACATAACTCTTTATCTTTTACAATTTACAAAGAAGCCTCCAAATACTTTTACAGATAAAATGGTGTTATGCTTCTCTCCCACAACTGAATGTGATTAGGAGATATGATGTATTTTTGAATGGGTGTGAAAATCTCCAAGGGCTACTAGTGAAGAGTAGTATACCTACACACAACCAACAAAGAGAGAGATTTAGTGAATAAAAAGGACCCCACTAGGTTAAGCTTTTGTCAAAGTGAAATATAAACATGTTGTTGTATACATCAATATGCATAAAAAAAAAATATTACACCTGTTATCCTACGTGACTATCACTGAAAATACTGCTGAAGTTGTTGTTTACTATCGTAGGTGAGACCACCTTTGGGGATGCAGTAAATAGTGGTCAAGACTATCTCAAGGGAGGCAATCTTGAGACTGTAATAGTAGACTAGAAAATAACATATTTGTAAGCCTGTAAATACATAAAACAGAGTCGAGGTAATATTATGACAGGGTTAGAGGGTGTGTAGGATGGTAAGTGAGCTAAGGCAAGTGTTAGGGAATGATTTTGGTAGCATATACTTAGCACAAAATGGGCTCCCCTCCCTTGGCCATGGCCAAGGGTATTTATAGAAATTTTGGGGCTGGGTGAGTGGGATGCCACATAGGCTCCACTTGGTCTCCACATGGGTAAGGTAGGTGAGGGAAAATTCTAGAAGGGGATGAGGTGGAGGGGTTCATTTAAGTGCTTTGGGAAGGGGGATTCTAGGGGAAGGGAAACTAATTTAAAATTAGTTTTCCAAGGCACATGGGAGAGTGTGGGGGTATTTTATTTTTCTAGAAATGATAAGATGTAAGAGGGAGGAGTTGGCATATTAAATTGCCTTGGAGGAGATGTCCTAGGGGGGAGGGGAAAATAATTTAAAATTATTTTCCCAAGGCCATGGGGGAATGGAAAAATATTTAAAAATTTCCAAGAGTAATGAAGTGGATGTCCTTTGGGCCAAGTGGCATTAATGCAAATTTTGACTTATGGTTATTTTTAATTAAAATTTTATTTTTATGGCATGAGGGAGGGAGTACATGTGAGGTGGCATATTAATGTGGGGGATATTTAAATATTAAAAGGGGTAAATTTTCACCCAGGTGTTGTAGGTGAGTTGGAGAGGAGAGGGAAATCATCCAAGAGAGGTCCCAGGTTCAAATCTCCACCCTACCAAAAATCTAAATTGGGTATCCAAAATCCAATTGATAATGTTGGTGCAGGCAGGGTCGGGTGTGACTCCCGGGTGACTTTGACGGTGTAGAACCCCCTGTTCATGGTCTCTCAGACCAAGGCGGCCCCACAAGGGGTTTTTTGCTTAAAAAAAAGGGGGGGTAAATTTTCTAGGCTTCTAGATAATATTGCATTAAATAAATTTGTTTTGAATTTTGTTTAATCTTGATTAGTGAGCAAAAAGGGGCTTTAATGATATATTTAATTAATGTTAATTGCCTTTGCTATTATTTTATTCATTTTGTTATTTTCTATGTAAGAGGGGTCATAAATAATGGTCATGATGGTGATGTAAATTATGATTAATTAGAATAATACATGTTTTAATTAATTTTTAATGGCATATGGAAATAATTAGGAATTATGGTTATTTTTATATTAGTATTTTGTTGTTTTTGTGTAGGAAATAAATCAAAAATTGGATTTATTATTTATATTTAATTTTTGTGGTATGTTTCTAAGGTTTTATCAGGCAACATTAGGGATTTTAATTTTATAAGGCTTATTTAGGTATATTTATTTTTAATTTATTATTTTATCAAAACTATTAATTTTAGATGTCTACAGTTCCTTGATAAAATATTAGAAAAAAAACTCTTCTATTGGAATGGAAACTTTTGGGTGGTGACATTCATAATCTAAAGTTTCTTCTAAGTCCAGAGACAAAAGGGTTAGCTATGAAAGTAAAGGAAGATCTTAGTAAATTCTTAAAGGATGGGATTTTCTAGCCCTTGATGCGGTAGGGGCCTTGAAAGAAGTGGTAATATGGTGGAAGGCAAGTTAGTTTAGGCGAACCAAATTTGCATTGTTTAAATCAAGAGTAGGAACTTAATTATTTTTAGTAGAGATCAAATAAATAGTGACAATGATGAACATTTATGGCCCCTATAAATACATGATCCAGTATTAGGATAAGCTTATGGATCAAAAGTTTCTAGAAGCTGATAATTTAATTTAGAAGGTAATTTAAACTAAATACTTTCTAGGAGCGAAGTGTTGGGTACTGCTACTATAACTTATCCACTATTTGATTACTTCATCCAAAAGTTTGAATCCAAGGGGTTGGTAGACCTAGTGCCTATAAAGTTAGTCCCAAATTGGAGAAATATGAGGATGGGGGTTGATGGAATTTCTAAGAGATTGGATAGATTTTTAGTAGTTGAGATTTTGGTAAATGGTACTTATAGACTGAAGTCTTGGGTTGAAGTCAAAAGAGACTCTAATCACTTCCCCATCATGCTTCTTATATAAAAAGAGGAGAAAAAATAAATAGTCCCTTTAAATTCAATTATGAGTGGCTAAAAGAGGACAACTTTTTAACTCCATCCAAATCATAATGGGTGAAATTGGATCCTATTTGGAGAGAATCTTCTTGTATTCAATTTGCATAAAATTTATAAAGGGTTAAGGTAGCAATGGTTCAATAGGCCTATAAAAAGAAACTGATGGATGAGCAAAAACTAAGGGAGACTAAGGAGGAGCTTGTAGTGCATTTAGTAGATGACTTTGAAAAAGAATTGGATGAGGAAATAAGGTTTAAGTATAAAATTTTAGAACAAGATAAGAGAAAATTATTGGTATACAAAGAAAGATTATGGAGGCTCAAAATTAGAGCACTCTGGATTGCAAATGGGTATGAGAACACTAATTTTTTCCATAACTTCACAAATCATAGAAAACAACAAAATACAATCTAGGAGCTACAAGGTCGATATGGGAGTAAAGTCTTCTCCTTTAAATGAATAGTAGATGTGGGAGTAAGGCATTTTGGTCAACTATACAAGGATCTTGATCAAGTCAATATAGATGAATAGTCAAAATATCTTCTCTCTTTCCCAAATTTATAAATGAGGAAGTCAATGGTGACTTGGTTAAGGAAGTCTCAAAGGAGGAGCTCAAAGTTGTTTTAACTTCCTTCCAAAAAATAAGAGTCTAGGACATAATGACTATACTATGGAATTCTTTCTCGGGCTCTATGGCCTTTCGAAGTCTAACTCATTTGAGTTTGTGGAGAAATCTAAGCAAACATGAAGGATAAATGTAGTCTTCAACTCTACCTTCATTGTTCTTATTCTAAAAGGGCAATCCTTCTTCCTTTGATGATTTCAAAACCATTGCTTTGTGTAACTATGTATACAGAGTCATAGCAAAATTAATTGCATCAATAATTAAAAGATTCAATTTGGGTTCCTACATAACACAGATTCATGAGGCAGTTGGTGTTGCTCAAGAAATTCTTCATACCATAAAATCAAAAAAAATTGTCAACAATGGTGATGAAGTTGGATCTCTCCAAGGCTTTTAAGATAGTAAACTAGCTATATTTAAGAATGATACTTACTCATATTGATTTTTGTGTGCATATGGTAAACTATATTATGGGATGTCTTTGTTCTATTTTTTTTGTAGTTTTGGTTAATGGGACAGTTTCTCAATTCTTCAAAGCTTCTCGAGGGATAAGATAAGGTTACCCTTTGTCATCACTATTATTTCTTCTGGTAGTTGAGATATTAAGTAGGTGCATTTTAGAATACAATAGGGTAAGAGCATTAAATGGAACTAAAATAGGTAGAACAATGGAAGTCACCTATCTACTTTTTATGGATGATGTTATCTTTTCCACATATGGAACTGTAGACACCCAAAAATCTCACATGATCACTTGCTTATTCCTCAAGGTAAATTAAATCGTAAACATTATAAAATTACATTAATTGACCTCAAAACCCTTGCATTTATTAAAAGGGGTTATGCATAAGCTCCTTGGGACACTCAAGCCCTTTCCTATGCTTCACCATGATCCCCATGTGACCACCATAACAATTTTAACCCTAGTAACCCTAACCTTGGTCTAAAGTCACTTTATCACTAAAGTGCACTTAAAAGGTTAAAACATGTTTTTGATTAAGCTTAATCAAGGTTAACACTATCCTTTTACTCATACAGGTGTATAACCATGATATTCATAGTTATTTAAATATGCTTAATATTTAAGACATGGGAAGGGGTGAGTCACCCTCCACATCACCCCATTGACATTAGTTCAACCTAGATTCAACTTAATTAGAGTTAACATTAACATTTGCTCACACATGTGTGCACCCATGATATTTGTAGATATTTAAAAGATCCCTTTTCAAGGCATGTGAAAGGGTGAGTCACCTTACACCTCACCTTTAACCTCACCACAGTTGGGATTTAATCCATGATCCATTCCATCTCACAAGGGACACCTCATAGGGGACACCTCATGAGGAAAACCTCATCCCCTACCCCTAACCTATCCAAATTCTATAAATAGAGGGTCATTTCTTCTATCTTCATAATCAACCATTTTGCATACCCAGGCTTTGCTAGAATTAGTCTAGAGTTCACTTAAGCCCTCACTTGCCATAAACCACCATAGAGACATCATAATCCCTCTCTTTGCACCCTTCTTATTCTCTCTTATGATGCTTTTTGTAGGTTCTAAAGGTAAGTTATAGAAAATTTATTCTTATTAAACATAAATCATTCACCAATATGTAAAAATATCAAATAATTCATCCATAAATAATTTTCCACAATAACAATCCACAAATGAAAGAGGGATAGATAATACCCTTAAGGTATGGAAACACCAATAATAATCCTTAAGTAAGGAATAACTCCACAAGATCTCCCAAGATGAGAGAGCCATTCAAGGAGGTAAAATTTCCATATGCCACTTCGTTGGTAAAGGCGATCACATATGATTGATCTCCATGATGATTACAATGACAAATATCCCTTCTTTATATATCCATTTTCTTATTGTACTTTGAGGAGCCTACTACTAATATAATATTATAATATAATATAATATAATATTATAATACAATCAACCTTGGTTTATGTGTGGTCCATGCCAGCCCTTATACAATATAATAATATATCCCCAAATATATATTTCTAGGTACCCTAATGCTTTCATCTTGTGAAATCCCTCATTATAGCCTCCTAAGGTAAATTTGTAAAAAGGAGGACCCCTGTAACCCCTTTTGATAATACATATATTTGATAGATTTTAAGCTCATTTTATATTGTGTTCATTCTAGCATGCCCAGTGGGACCCCCACTTTCTTTATTTCTTATTAGTTACCTCATTTCAGTAGTTGGATAATTCTCACTATTTTTTGTGCTATAGATGGTCCGAAAACCATTTGGAACCGTGCAAAACCCTAAAATCATTCATATCTAAGACAACTATTTTTCTCATCTGTAAGCCAAATTTTCTAGGTAGGATGTTATCCAAATCAGTTGCTAGGTACCCAGCGATACAAACAAGTGTTTCAAGAAATGGTGTAGGAACCAGTTCTTATACAACCCACAATAACCATAGAGTTGTAGGTAAGTCTAGGGGACTAATTTACCCCCATATGGGATTGTTATCCCCCTTGCCAAAAGATAGCCTCCGTAGGCTAAAAACTACCTAAAGAAATTGGCATCCTCAAAAGGTATAATCAACCCCTCTTTGTGAATCTTAAACTCTTGCAAAACTCAACATCGCACCACCTTGTAAGATTATTTTAGCAATATTCGGTATTGCACCACCTTGCTAACATATTGTGTCTCTTGGCCTCTTGCAAAACTCAGCACCGCACCACCTTGCAAGAGTGATTGCAAAACTCAACACCGCACCACCTTGCAATATTGATTTTCTTTTTGTGTTTAGAAAAACTTGATATTACATTACCTTACTAACATTTTGTTGTTTCTAGACTTCTTGCAAAATTCAGCACCGTCCCACCTTGTAAGATTATTTACAAAATTTGGCACTGCACCGCCTTACAAAATTATTTTTCTCCTTGCGTTTGTAAAATTCGGTATCGCACCACATTGCAAAATGTGTGTTTATTTCATATTTGTATTTGTTAGAAACTTGTTATGTCCAAAAAATATGATATACTATTATTTGTGGTTGCAAGTATTTGTCTATAGCAATATTTACTATCCCAAAGCTCAAATTCGATCTGAAATCGTATTTTCATCAAATTTGTAGGGTAGGATGCAACCCAACTCAGTCATAGGGTACCTGGCGACTGAAATAGAAGTACATTTGAACCTCTATAAAACCTGCTTGTCTAATTTGAAAACAACAAAGTTTGAAAGGATTGTAAATAATCTTAGGTCATATTTTGTGAATATATCTGGTTTTATGAAACACATTGTGTATAGTTCTTTGCATTCTCCTTGGTTTTCAAAAGGTATTTCACTTTTAAAAGAAAAATAAGATTTGAAGGAAGAGTTACATCATTCTTTTGTACATTTATTTTCTTTACCAAAATGCATTTTGCTTTTGAAATGGTATTTCCTACTTTATTAGCATAGAACACACACTTCATGTTAAGTTAAAAAATAGTAAGATTAGATTTCATCACCAATTCCCACTCGATACTGGTGACATTGGCTTTCATCCCCTTCCAACATCTCACCCCCTACACACCTTAGTAGCCAGTGTTTTTCTAGAATTCATCACCAAAAACTTCCCTACTCTTGAGAGATCCTCAAGGTAGGTTAGAATTAGACACCCCTACTCACAGGGCTTCATTATAATCAGTGAGTGTGCAATTGTCATTCTTGACTAAGCCTGCTCAAGGGTGAAGTAAAAGTATGGTTATGCCGATAGTAGGTCCTAAACAGTGCCACCTCTTTCTATAGAGGATTTTGCATTTTGGTGCATCTTATTTTCCTTAGGATTTTCAAGCCATTACCTCCATTAAACACTATTCACCTATTTGTATATAGTTACCCCTTGCGTGTCTTTGGGCATAAGAAGATATTATCTGTAAACACACCTACTTTTATAATACACCCACAACACCCTATTTCATTTTTAGTTCTAGGGTTATTCTAACATCAAAACACATTTGTGCAAAACCTTAATTTTTTGTATTTATTTCTTATTGCATGATTTTATTTTTGTTACAAAAATACTCAAAAACAGGCTTCAGAACCCACAAAAATAGATCTCTCACTTCTCTGGACACAAGTTTAAAAAAATATATTTTTTTCATTAGTTTCAAACACAATCGTAGGGTACCTTGTGACTAAGAATAGTTGCACCCTACCCTATGACCCAGACTTCTATTTTACATAAAGGTCTGATCACTCCCAGAACATCATCCTGGTTACTCTCCCACCTCAGATTTGGTAGAAACCAAGATTTTTAGTCTACTTTCTCTCCCACAAATGGTAGTGGTCACTTGTAGTCAATCTCAAGAGAAAGCTCACCTTACAATAGAGGCTTCTCATGCCAATCCTTCTCAAATTGAGATATCCATTCCACATATTGGCACCATCGTTGTACCAGGTTCTAGACCCCATACTCAGGTTCAATATCAGTTGACTCACATGCCATCCCCTATGACTAAAATCACACTTGACATAGTCAAGACTCTACCACATACTTTATCTTCCTCATATTTTGTTGAGTTGACGTGTGAACCAACTACCTTCCCTAGCATCATTTATTTTGCATCGGGTGACTTTCATCCTGAAGTCACCTTCCATGAGGATTATTCTCCATCCTCCACTCATTATCCTCATCCATTTCTCTAATAATCATCATAACATTTGTTAGATGGTGAGGAAAATTTTCTACCTACCTATCTAGATGCCAAATCCCTCGCTCAAATGGTATCCATAGTCTTTGCTACCTCCACTCTGTCTAGAGCTTGGGAAGCTTCCCCATCAACTATGTCATTTCCACACTCTAAAATCACCACTTCAGGCCTCCTTTCAAATCCCTTTTTACAACCACCTTCTATATTTATCTCATTAACACTGCATACTTTATCATATTCTGCTAACCCACCTCTTGAAGTAGATCTGCTTAACCTTGGCTAGTCATCCTCTTACATCCCACTTCAATAATTATCCCACATCCATATCCCATGTCCATACACAATTCTTTTCTACTGTTGGCACTACCTAGGTGTCTGCACCTTCGCATAGTTCACAAGGTCCTCAAAATCCACCTACATATTCTTACACACCATAGCCATCTACATAGATATTTTAGTATTACCTTTCAATGTCTTCATAGGTATATAGTTCCATAATTTTATCTGTATCACTATTTTTGAATACCATATCTATCTCAGGTGAGAAATTTCCTACCTTCTTTACATCACCTCCTACATAGAATTTCACTTTACCTACCATATTTTATTCTCATCCCATGCTTACATCCCAATATGAGTGGCCTTCCACTTATCAACAAGCATCAGTACAAGCACCTATTCAATAGGTCAATCAAAGTTATGCTTACCAAACATACTACCCTCCCATCCAGGATTTTGAATGATAATCTCAACCAATACCATTTCAATCATAATCATTCACTCTCCATGATTTTAGTCTACCCCCTCCAACTTCATCATCTCAACAACCACTTCATCAACAACAACCTCCATCACATCATCGACCCCCTTTTCAAACCCCACTTGCTCCACCTCTTCTTCCCTCACCTCAATTTCCATTTCACATCACCTAACCAATTGGCATGTTGTAACCTTTGAGTCCTCCATTTCCACCTTCTACACCTCATCCATATGCACATTCTTACCCATATCAATCAACACCCATCACAAGTGGAATTCATATCAATTCCACTCCCACACCATCGGGGTCTTCTTTCATTGACATGCAATATGTCTTAATGCACCTCAACAATCTTGAGTTGCAACTGAGCAGCTATAGATGGTGTAAACACACTCATGATACTTCCATGAGAGGACCTACCATACCTCCACTTCCATAAATCCTACACCCTCAACAATGGCAATATCCACAACATGGGCCAACAATCATACCCTCACCACCTAATCAACCACTCGTTCACCTGTAGTGTCTTTCACCTTTATCTCACAATTAGACTCCATTATTTGAGCCCTTATCCAAACAATTTTAAGATTTGTATGATGTTGGATATATTGTCCTACCTGAAATTAAACTAGATAATCCAAATTACCCAAAACCAAAGGGCTATAATAAATATACATTTTGTGATTATCATAAGTAGTAAGGGCATGAAATCAAACATTATTGCACCCTTAAGTAGCAGGTTCAAGATCTGATCGATCAAGGAGTCATAAAAGTTTAGCATCTCCTCATCATCCCCTAATCAAAATCCTTATTTCTCTCTATTCTCGTTGACTCTACTCTACCTCTTCCTTCTTCCTCATTCCTCCCACTAATTCTTCCATAAATTTTCATGTCATTATTGTACGATTATGCTTTGAGCGGCTATGTACCTATGACTGGTTTTTTTTATCTCTTCTTTCCTTCTCCTCCTTTATTCCCTTCCATAATTTTCTTATCCTTCCTTTCTTATCTTACCATTCACCTACTTTTCCTCATCATTTTTACATCCTAATACTAATCATATAATTAGGGGAGTTCCTCCTCTTCTAGAAAATTTTCACAATTAGGCTAGTTCTTCCCCTTCTCATAAATTTCTCATGACTACGAGTCTCTTCCTCCTTTAAATCCTTCCATGACTAGGGTACTTCATACTCTTTCAATCCACACTTCTATCTAGGGCATATCACATCCCTTTTAATAAATTTTATGTCTGGTAAGGGGGATTGGCATTTCCCTCCTCTCTTATCATTTCTTATGTACTTATGTTATTGTTCTTGAAACACATCACCAGATTCAAAAGGTTATACCCTTTGTCTTGCTCTCACAATCAATCACTAGGTTCAAAATATTGTGTCCTTTTTTCAGAGGTTACACCTTTTTTCTCACCCTCATAATCAATCATTAGTTTCAATAGGTTGTGTTCTTTTGTCAAGGGTTGCACCCTTTGTCTTACCTTCATCATAAAGGTTTCTTCAAAAACCTCAAGACATTTGGAATATTCTTTTTAAAAGTCTCTCAGGAGTAAGGTTTCTCCAAAAACCTCAAGGTATTTGGAATATTCTCTTTAAAAGTCTCTCTAGAGTAAGGTTTCTCCAAAAACCTCAAGGTATTTGGAATATTCTCTTTAAAAGTCTCTCCGAAGCAAGGTTTCTCCAAAAATCTCAAGGTATTTGGAATAGTCTCTTTAAAAGTTTCTTCGGAGCAAGGTTTCTCTAAAAACCTCAAGGTATTTGGAATATTCTCTTTAAAAGTATCTCTAGGAAAAGGTTTCTCCAAATACCTCAAAGCATTTAGAATATTCTTTTTAAAAGTTTCTCAGGATCAAGGTTTCTCCAAAAACCTCAAGCCATTTGAAATATTCTTTTTTTTTTAAGTCTCTCAAGAGCAAGGTTTCTCCAAGAACCTCAAGACATTTGGAATATTCTTTTTAAAAAATCTCTTAGAAACAAGTTTTATCCAAAAACCTTAGAAAAATTTTGGAAAGGTTTGAGTTTTTCATTGTTTCCATTCCAAAGGCACCGAATCTCTTTGGCTTCACCTCACCATTATTTCCATTCCAAAGGCACCAAATCCCTTTGGCTTTAGCTCAAAATCATTTCCATTCCAAAGGCATCGAATCCCTTTGGCTTCATCTCACCATTATTTCCACTCCAAAGGCACTAAATCCCTTTGGCTTCATCTCACACTTGCATCCATTTCAAAGGCATAGAATCCCTTTGGCTTCATTTCAAAATCACATTCATTCCAAAGGCACCAAATCCCTTTGGCTTCATCTCAAAGTTTTACACGTTCAAAATTGAGGAGCTTAATCCTCTCAACATCATCCACCTCCATGCATTTTACACTTAATGCACCTCCCTACCTCTATATTTTCCATTTCATTTCAGCAATTTCTCTTTCACTCTCTACTCCCATTACCTCTATTCCTAACTTTTCTTCTAGAATTATATAATGTTGTATGGTCATGCTACGAGCGGCTACATACCTTTGATTTGGTTTGATTTTCCCCCTTTTATTTCCTTTCTTATTTCTCATTCTCTCCTCCCTTCTTCTCCCTTCATCTCTTCTACATTTTCTTCTTCCTCCATTTCTTCCTTCTCCTCTTTTATTTTCCTTCACCTGCTCGATCATCAAGACCTCCTATTCACATTTCTTATTTACCTACTCATCATCACATTACATTTTCACACACATTCACATGCATCACTCATAATTGCTACTGCCATACATTGACTTTTCCTTCACTTCACCTATACATCCACATTTACTTGCTTTGGTCTAGTACATTGGACATCATATTGGGATACACCGCCTTGTGTTTGCCTATCTCACTTGCTTTGTCTCTCACAAAAACATTGGTTGCATACTACCATGCATTTTTAGGTATTTTTTATGTCATATCCTCTTGTACATATCATAGTATCTGCATTTTTCGTAGTTATTTCCACATATTTCTTGTACATAGACCATCCATCACTTGTATATAATACTGCTTTGAGAAGTTCAAACATTTGTTAGCATGATTGTCATTGTGTCTAGTCCTAATATTAGCTACATGGTAATGGGAAGTATTTCTATTGCTCAACCATTCCTAGTCAGTCTAATCAACCTATATCAAATATCATCAAGTTCTACAGGACTTCAAGGTTACCCCTAGTTGAATTGAGTTCATTCATGGACCACTCATACATTTCACATCTTAAGTAAATTTTGAGTCTAGGGAGGACAACACCTTGCATAGGCCTTGCCATTTAGCGAACGGTTTCCCTTGCTCATCCTATCATTTGTGTGATAAAAATAAACCTAGGGATAAACAAAAGGATAAGAAAAATCAAACAAATAAATGGGTAGAAAACAAAAGCAAATGCCCATAAAAAGTAACACACAAAAAAAGAGCACTACAAAAGAGAATCAAAAGGAAGCAGGATAGAAAACAAAAGGAAAATCCTCCAGGAGCACTATCAAAAAGCTTGAATCTTGGAGGTTCTCAAGTCTAAAATAACATCACCAGGTGATTTCCATCACTAGAAATAGGCTTCAAGATCCTGCCTGGTAGTGGAATAGCCTTACAAGTGGTGACACATCTATCACATTAGCGACCTTCTCTTGTACAAATCACTATGCACTTATAGATGAGCTAGCTAACTTGGATAGGCTTACAATGGGTTAGTCCAACCTCCCTCAAAATGAATAAATGAACATCATGTGCACACACAGGTCTATGATAAACTCAACTTCAGTTAGGGTAGTCAAGTTGTCTACATGATATTACTAGATGGGTTTGATTGTTCAAGCTATATTGGTTGAGTGTCTAGGAATTATTTTACACATCCACCATGCTTCTAAATCAGGGGCAAACAACATCATCATTATATATGCATATAAAAAGTGTCTCATCATCACATTTGTACATCCTTATCCACTACATATCATCCATCCATATCTTGTACACTCATATCAGTCCATACACTCCATGTTTTCTTATCATATATTCTAGTCATTGGTTAGTATATGTAGGCTACATTGTATATACATCATGCTATACACCACCTCATAGGAAACTATCATAATATGTAAAAATGGTGGCACACTTGCCACACCAAAAATAATGAAGTAAGCTATCTTAGCTTTGTTGCTCATTGGGAGACTCTTCACTCCCCTCATGCCTACCAAGAGGTTCCTCAACCCTCCTTTGAGCTCTTTTACTACTCTCCCACCTTACGCAATATGACCATATTGGCCACCCTCACCTTAGTCTGATTCCTCTACTACTCTGTCTCATCATGCAATTTAGCCATCTCTACCATAAATTCACCCTCATACATTGGTCGTCTAACCAACCAAACCCATTTTCTCTTTCAAAAGCTTAAAATTAAGTATTTATCACCTTGAAAATTATGGTCAACTTTAACCCCACTTTTCTCCCACCAGAACTTCTCTAGATTTCACAAAACCATTACCATTAGATCAGGCTCAAAAATATATTTTTGATGATATATGGTTTACCTATATTCTGACCACATTTGGTCTCTAAAAATGCAAAAAAGCTATAGATGGGTTACATTAGTAAAAATTCATAAGGTACCCTACGACTGAGCCCAAACTTCTCCAAAACTTACGCTTGAGTCCCCCATGGTGCTTTTCCTTTTCACCTCATGTCAATTCCTTAAATTTTTCCATATTATTCCACATTCACCCATTATTTCATCTCATCCAATGTTTTATCAAGCATTTCATCACTGATTTCATTTCACCTCTCATCGCTTGAGGGGGTAGACATCTCACTAAAGCTTCTTTACACATGATCAATAACTAAACACTCAATATTGGAAATTGTGTTTGTCTAATAACCTTTATCGAAGATCATATTAAGCCCTCCTTTGTTGGGACAACTTAAAAGTAAAATTTCCCTTCTCATCAAAACTCTAATTCAAATGAATATTTGTGGACAAGATACCTGAGTCTCTAGGCTAATCATAGATTTTCTTCATTAGAGTGGTAGTCATAAGACCACTCATGAATGAAGCACCTAAGAAACACCTACCAAGGGTTGAATGGCTTATCAAATCAAATCAAGCTCAAAAAAGTATCAAAGGCAAATATTTAAAGACATTCACTCCTTTCACAATTGGGGCATCTTACATTGATCATGATTGTAAGTTAATATTTTATCTACTCCCCCAATAATTATTGTGGTATGATGAAAGCCATAATCATCCATAATCTGCCATCATCCGCAATATTCCACCATCAATTCCACCTTATCAAAATTAAATTATCATTTGGTGTTATAAATTTTTGCACTACCCTGTGTCTTCACACACTACACTACAAAAAGAGGTAAATATAGAAACCCAAAATTTGCACACAGTTTCTTGTTTATTCCTCGTGGTTAATTAAATTTCTAACATTAAAAAATTGCATTAAATAACCTCAAAAACCTTACATTTATTAAAAGGGGTTATGCATAAGCTCCTTTGGTCACTCAAGCTCTTTCCTATGCTTAACCATGGTCCCCATGTGACCACCATCAAAAGCTTAACCCTAGTAACCCTAACCTTGGTCTAAAGTCACTTTATCACTAAAGTGCACTTAAGAGGTTAAACACATGTTTAATTAATATTAATCAAGGCTAACACTAACCTTTTAATCACACATGTGTACACCCATGATATTCATAAATATTTAAAGATGCTTAATCTTTAAGACATGGAAAGGGGTGAGTCACCCTCCACCTCACCCCCTTGACCTTAGTTTAACCTAGGATCAACTCAATCAAGGTTAACATTAACCTTTTCTCACACATGTGTGCACCCATGATATTTTAGATATTTAAAAGATTCTATTTTAAAGCATGTGAAAGGGTGAGTCATCTTACACCTCACCTTTAACCTCACCATAGTTGGTATTTAACCCATGCTCCACTCCACCTCACAAGGGACACCTCATAGGGGACACCTCATCCCCTACCCCTAACCTCTCCAAATTCTATAAATAGAGGGGCATTTCTTCTATATTCATAATCAACCATTTTGCATTCCCAATTCTTCTAGAATTATTCTAGAGGTAACTTAAGCCCTCACTTGTCATAAACCACCATAGAGGCATCATAAGCCCTATCTTTGCACCCTTCTTTTTCTCTATTGTGATAGGTTTTACAATATCTGAATGTTGGAAATATGAGCAAGATTTGTTGTCATTGATGTCAAGAGTCAGTTTTAGTGAGCAGTGCAAGAGGAAGGATGTCAAGAGTTAGTTTCAAAAATAAGAAGGTGATCAGATAAGGTCTACAGGAGAAGTTAGAAGGCCCAAGAAAAATAATATTATAATATTTTATTATAATATTAAAGGTCTAATG
Source organism: Wollemia nobilis (assembly GCA_028583015.1). Taxonomy (NCBI): domain Eukaryota; kingdom Viridiplantae; phylum Streptophyta; class Pinopsida; order Araucariales; family Araucariaceae; genus Wollemia; species Wollemia nobilis. The sequence goes on along the minus strand of JAQPPZ010001268.1, from coordinate 3,291,103 downwards.
GTAAGACCTAAAGTAATTAAATTAATTATAAATTAATTATAATAATTTCATTATAAATTAATTTGTAATTTAATTTAATTAACCCTATGGTTATTAAATTAATTATAAGTTAATTATAATAATTTTATTATTAATTAAATTATAATATAATTTAATTAACCCTAAAGTTAGGGTTATAAGGGCAAAAATAAATGCGTCGACGTCATGAATAAATCCCTCCATCGACATCTAATATTATGGTGGCACAATGGTATAAATACCATGTGCCTTGGTGGCAAAGAAATTAACCTTCATTCGAATACCTCTAAGCCTACGTTTTTTGCAATTTCATGCGAGGAAGAAGACAAAAGGTTTTTGTCTTGTTTGCACCAGCAAAGGGACAAGGTTGGTGAGGCTCTAAGCCTCATATCCATCTGATGGGTTGGCCTAGTGGCAAGCGACTATGACTTAGGGCTTTGGCAAGCGGGAGGACCCGCGATCGAATCTCAACGGTAGTTTTGTGAAGGTTTTGGTTTGGGTGCCAAAGGAAGCAGTGCATTTATTTTTTGTTTAGGCTCCAAATGGTGAGCACCTAGCTCACGTGATAGTTGGAGTCGCGGCTAGGGCGTTGGTGGAAGCGTAGCGTGGGTTCGATTCCCACCAAGGGCAAAAGGTATTTAAATTTTTAAATTTAATTTTTGTCCTAAGGTTGTTTGGCATAAGATTTTAGGGAGATATAAGGTTTTTGAAAATTGATTTTTATATTGTGATTTTTGGTGATTAGAGTATTGAATGGAGTGATAAGGCCTTAGATGGTTTTGAATGTTATTTCAAAATAAAGTCTTATTTTTTTTAATATTTGAAAGGAGTAATAAGGTTAATTGAGTTCTCATGTTTTGTATGGTGAAAATAATTTGTGAGGAAATTATTGATTAAAATTCTGAGAAGGTTTTTGCTACCTAACCCTTAAAATTGGCAAAGAGAGTAATTGTGATTGAGACAGGTTTTTAAGGGAAATTCTTCATCAAACAAAAAGGTATGGGCACATATTCCTTGTGAGTGATTTTTGGATGTTGTGAATGCTAAGTTGGAGTGAAAAGGGTTGTTTGATAAGCATTGTTGAGTTTGATTGTTAAAGGTTTTTTGAGTGAAATATTGATGATAAAAACCTTGTTTGATAAGCATTGTTGGAAATATTGAGTAAGCCTTCAAATGCATGATTAGGGTTTGTGAAAGATCATGAGTATCATTGTTATGTGAAGTTGAGAACTATATTGAACTAGGGTTTGTGCAAGATCATGAGTATCATTGTTATGTGAAGTTGAGAACTATCTTGAACTAGGGTTTGTGCAAGATCATGAGTATCATTGTTATGTGAGATTGTTTGATAAGCATTGTTGGAAATAATTGAGTGAGTGTTCATATGCTTGGACTAGGGTTTGTAAGCAAGAAGTGTTTCATTGAGTGATTGGTTAAGTGGAGTTGATTAAGCCTAGTCAAGTGGAAGTGTTGAAGTGATAGTTCAAGTTCTATGAAACAAATTGTTCTATATTATAAATTGATTTGAGAAAGAGATTGAAAGTGATTGAGCATTGTTGTGAGTGTGAAGCATATTGAGTCTCTAAAAATTCTCTATATGTTTCTGTGAGATTGAACAAGATTTTGTGTGAATCTTTTTTGTGTGATTGAAGAATTTTTCTGTGATAGATTGAATTGAGTTGAATAAGCTTTTGTGAAAGCTTGTGAGATTATTTGAGTAAGTCCTAGAGTGGACTTAAGGACTAAGTTGAGTAAGCTTTTGTGGAAGCTTACAATGCAGATTTGAGGTAAGTCTTGGTGAAGACTTGTTGAGCATATTGGACAAGTTCTAGAGAGGACTTGTGGATAGATTAGTGTGAGCTTTTGTGGAAGCTTACAATGCAGATTTGAGACAAGTCTTTGAGAAGACTTGAGAGCAGAGTTGATTGATTTATTTGTTCAAACCTTGGGTTAAGGTTTAGGGTAGATCTAAGCATAGAGATTGAGCCTTTGTTATTGAGTCAAGCTTTGTGTTAAGGCTTGAGAGTAGATTTATGCTAGACCTAAGGACTATGTTTAGTGCAGATTTGAGGACAGAGATTGAGCAGATTTGTGCTAGACCGAAGGACTATGTTTAGTATAGATTTGAAGATAAATATTGAGAAGATTTGTGCTAGACCGAAGGACTGTGTTTAGTGCAGATTTGAGACAGAGATTGAGAGTAAGATTTGGAGGTGATAGAGTATAGAGGATAATAGTCTCCAGTGGATAGAGGTCCATTAGCCAGGGTAGTGAAGACAGGTCTTTTGAGTGAGGGTAGGAGTCTTCAATGGATAGAGATCCATAAGCCAGTGTAGTGGAGGCAGCAGTTCTTCTAGAAGATCACCAGCTAGAGCAAAGGAGAAGGAGTTCTCCTATGGATAGAGATCCACAAACTTGATTAGGGGATTGGTGTCTCCTTTGGACAAAGGTCCATAAACATTGTAATAGGGAAAGGATTCCCAAGAGATTTGTTGAGAAAATTTTAGTGAAATATTTTCTCTATGGAGTAGCCCACATTGGGTGAACCACGTTAAATTGGTGTCTCTATTGTGTATGGTGATTTGTGCATTGCTTTGATTACTATTTTTGATATTGCTATTGATACATTGCATAATATTGATTGGGAAAGAAAAGTAAAAGGTGGTCTTATACTGTTCACCCCCCTCTCAGTATAAGCTTGTGTTCTTCAATTGGTATCAAAGCGGGTTCCTTCGAAAGAGTTTAACAACTTGAAGGAAAATCTTACAAGAACACAGATGGATTCTTAGAGTGGATCTTCAGGAAATTCAGCACCATTGTTCGATGGGAACAATTATACACTATGGAGCACAAGGATGAAGTTTCATCTAATGGCACTTGGAAATGAAATATGGGAAGTAGTTAAAAATGGATACATACCACCAACTCCACCTATAGATAAACATGGTAAGCTTCTACATCATTACAATTCAAAAGCAATGAATGCAATTCAAAAGGGCTTGCATGAAACAGAGTTTATAAAGATTATGCATTGTAAATCAACAAAGGAAATTTGGGATAAGTTGCAAGGCATATATGAAGGAGATAAAAATGTCAAAAGGGTAAAGTTGCAAAATTTCAAGAGAGCATTTGAAGACCTAAAAATGAAGGATGAAGAAAATATTGCGAAATATCTACTTCATGTGGATGAGGTTGTTAACTCCATGCAAGGACTTGGGCTTGAAGTTCAAGAACCTGATGTGTGTGATAAGATTCTAAGGTCACTCCCAAAAAGTTTTAGTGAAAATTTCTCAGCAATAGAAGAGTCGAAAGATATTGATATTTTGACAAGGGATGAATTACATGGAATTCTCACAGCATTTGAGATAAGAACAAAAGAGGAACCTATTTCCCAGAAAGAAGCAGTATTTAAAGCTACTAAGAAGACTAAGGGTAAGAAGTCAGATTCAAGCAATGAGTTATCCAGTGATGAAGAAGAAAATTATGGTAGAAGGAAAAAATACTCAAGAAAGTATAAAGGTACAAAATCAGTTAGATGTTTTAAGTGTGGAAAATATGGTCACTATGCATTTGATTATCCAGAAGCTGGAAATAGCAATGGTGATGAGAAATAGGATCATAAGAACAGGGATGCAGGAAGGCACAGGTACCAAAATAAAAATAGGGATGGATAGAGTACACAAGGAAAGAAGTTTTTCCAAAGGTATAAGAAGAGTTTCTATGTAGATAAGGCAGGTAAGAGCTCAAGTGATAGTGATGATAGTTCCTCAGATAATGATAGAGATGAAGTTCTATTTCTGGCAAAAGAAAAAGAAGTGGTTAAGAAAAGGACACCAATAATCCTCAAATGTTTTAGATGTGGTAACTTTGGTCATCTTGAAGATAGTTGTACAAGGAATGGATTCAATTTTAGTGATGATGAATATGAAGATACATTTGAAGGACCAGAAGAGAATCTTCTTATGGCACTAGAAGAATAAGGAGGTGATCCTATAGAAGACAAGTCAGAAAATAATGAAGATGTTTTCAAAGGTAAACAAATAGAGGAAGAATCAGATAAGGGAGAAGTTGATCTTGAGGGAGAGCTTATTCATGCCCTTGATGCATTAAAAAAGGTAAGAAATCAAAACTCCCAACTTAAGCTTCAGTTTCAAGAATGTGATGAAGAGAAAGGAAATCTTATAGAGGATCTAAATAAGTCAATGGCTAAGACAAGGAAGTTCAAAGATAAGTTAGAAGAAAAGGTTTTAGAATGTGAAAGGTTAGAGCATGAAGTAGCTTCACTAAAGAAGGAAGTAAAAGAGTCTAAGGATAGGTTACACATGTTTGGGATAAGCTCAAATAATTTGGATAAGATTATCAAGACACAAAAACCAACATCAAACAAGATAGGTCTTGGTTTTGAACAGGTACAAAAGAAACAAAGAGAGGAGTCAATATCAAGTTTTAAAGAAGAAGAAACTTTAGAAGAAGAGAGTGTAAGAGAAAGTGAAACTTCTGAGGAAGATTTGGATAACAGAAAGTTCAACAAGGAAAGGAACAATGCATAAATGAGGAATAGATGGAACAAAAATCAACATAGGGTAAAAGAAACTAAAAGACCAATGAGGTAAATGCAAGGTAGTTTCAATGGATGATGCTTCTCATCTCACAGGTTTGGGCACAAGGCTACACAGTGTAGGACACATGGAAAATAGGAATATGGAAGCTTCAACAACATGCAACTTTTTCAAGGGTATTGCTACTCTTGTAATCAGTTTGGTCACAAGGCAGTGAATTGCAGGGTTCATGACAGGAATAGATATGGCTTCACCAGGAGAAATCCCAAGACATTTGCACCTCCAAGGAATAAAAACATTAAGTGTTATAAGTGCAATAATTATGGACATACAACAAAGTGGTGTAGAGCAGAAATTCTAGAGACAAGCAGGAACAAAAATAGTCAGAGGAATCAGAAGGATCAGATGAGGAGGAAAGTAGACAAAGGAAAATATTAGTGCATGATGGGAGTAGAAATACTCCCACCCCAAAATTAACCACCTCAAGAGGAGGTGGGGGAGGGGCTAAGCTAAGAGTCTCATTCTTAGCCCCGAGCCCCAAAGGTGACCCTTTGCCATTGATGACAAAGAGGGAGATATTTGAGTTAGGGGGAGAGCATTCAGTTAGGGGAGCAGTTTCTCAGGGGAAGTAGAACAGAAAAAGGTAAAAGGAATGGTAAAAGGAAAATGGGTTGCCATCAATGACAAAGGGGGAGATTGTTGGAAATATGAGCAAGATTTGTTGTCATTGATGTCAAGAGTCAGTTTCAGTGAGCAATGCAAGAGGAAGGATGTCAAGAGTCAGTTTCAGAAATAAGAAGGTGATCAGATAAGGTCTACAAGAGAAGTTAGAAGGCCCAAGAAAAATAATATTATAATATTTTATTATAATATTAAAGGTCTAATGGTAAGACCTAAAGTAATTAAATTAATTATAATAATTTCATTATAAATTAATTTGTAATTTAATTTAATTAACCCTATGGTTATTAAATTAATTATAAGTTAATTATAATAATTTTATTATTAATTAAATTATAATATAATTTAATTAACCCTAAAGTTAGGGTTATAAGGGCAAAAAGAAATGCACCGATGTCATGAATAAATCCCTCCGTCGACATCTAATATTATGGTGGCACAATGGTATAAATACCATGTGCCTTGGTGGCAAAGAAATTAACCTTCGTTCGAATATCTCTAAGCCTACGATTTCTACGATTTTGTGCAAGGAAGAAGACAAAAGTTTTTTTGTCTTGTTTGCACCAGTGAAGGGACAAGGTTGGTGAGGCTCTAAGCCTCATATCCATCCGACGGGTTGGCCTAGTGGCAAGCGACTGTGACTTAGGGCTTTGGAAAGCGGGAGGACCCGCGATCGAATCTCGATGGTAGTTTTGGTGAAGGTTTTGGTTTGGGCACCAAAGGAAGCAATGCATTCATTTTTTGGTTTAGGCGCCAAAGGGAAGCATATAGCGCACGAGGCACTCCTTGCTTCCAAGGTGAGCACCTAGCTCACGCGGTAGTTGGAGTCACAGCTAGGGCACTGGTGGAAGCGCAACGTGGGTTCGATTCCCACAAAGGGAAAAAGGTATTTAAATTTTTTAAATTAATTTTTTTCCTAAGGTTGTTTGGCATAATATTTTAGGGAGATATAAGGTTTATGAAAATTGATTTTTATATTGTGATTTTTGGTGATTAGAGTGTTGAATGGAGTGATAAGGCTTTAGATGGTTTTGAATGTTATTTCAAAATAAAGTCTTATTTTGTTTAATATTTGAAAGGAGTAATAAGGTTAATTGAGTTCTCATGTTTTGTATGGTGAAAATAATTTGTGAGGAAATTATTGATTAAAATTTTGAGAAGGTTTTTGCTACCTAACCCTTAAAATTTGCAAAGAGAGTAATTGCGATTGAGACAGGTTTTTAAGGGCAATTCTTCATCAAAAAAAAAAGGTATGGGCACATCTTCCTTGTGAGTGATTGTTGGATGTTGTGAATGCTAAGTTGGAGTGAAAAGGGTTGTTTGATAAGCATTGTTGAGTTTGATTGTTAAAGGTTTTTCTGAGTGAAATATTGATGATAAAAACCTTGTTTGATAAGCATTGTTGGAAATATTGAGTAAGCATTCAAATGCATGATTAGGGTTTGTGAAATACCATGAGTATCATTATTATGTGAAGTTGAGAATTATCTTGAATTAGGGTTTGTGCAAGATCATGAGTATCATTGTTATGTGAAGTTGAGAACTATCTTGAACTAGGGTTTGTGCAAGATCATGAGTATCATTGTTATGTGAGATTGTTTGATAAGCATTGTTGGAAATAATTGAGTGAGTGTTCATATGCTTGGACTAGGGTTTGTAAGCAAGGAGTGTTTCATTGAGTGATTGGTTAAGTGGATTTTATTAAGCCTAGTCAAGTGGAAGTGTTGAAGTGATAGTTCAAGTTCTATGAAACAAATTGTTCTATATTCTAAATTGATTTGAGAAAGAGATTAAAAGTGATTGAGCATTGTTGTGAGTGTGAAGCATATTGAGTCTCTAACAATTCTCTATATGTTTTTGTGATATTGAACAAGATTCTATGTGAAGCTTGTTTGTGTGATTGAAGAAGTTTTTTGTGATATATTGAATTGAGTTGAATAAGCTTTTGTGAAATCTTGTGAGCTTATTTGAGTAAGTCCTAGAGTGGAATTAAGGACTGAGTTGAGTAAGCTTTTGTGGAAGCTTACAATGCATATTTGAGGTAAGTCTTGGTGAAGACTTGTTGAGCAGATTGGACAAGTTCTAATGAGGACTTGTGGATAGATTAGTGTGAGCTTTTGTGGAAGCTTACAATGCAGATTTGAGAAAAGTATTTGAGAAGACTTGAGAGTAGAGTTGATTGATTGATTTATTCAAACCTTGGGTTAACGTTTAGGGTAGATCTAGTAGAGTTGATTTGTGATTGAGCCAAGATTTGTGTTAAGGCTTGAGAGTAGATTTGTGCTAGATCGAAGGACTATGTTTAGTGCAGGTTTGAGGATAGATATTGAGCATATTTGTGCTAGATCGAAGGACTATGTTTAGTGTATATTTGAGGATAGATATTGAGTAGATTTGTGCTAGACAAAAGGACTATGTTTAGTGTAATTTTGTGATAGATATTAGGGAAGAACACAAGCTTATACTAAGAGGGGGGTGAACAATATAAGACCACTTTTACTTTTATTTTCAATTCAATATTATGCAGTGTATAGACAACAGTATCAATAGCAGTAATCAAGTAATGCATAAAACACCAAACACAATAGAGACACCACATTTTACGTGGTTCACCCAATGTGGGCTACTCCATGGAGAAAATATTTTACTAAAACTTGCTCAATCAATTTCTTTGGGAATCCTTCCCAATTACAATGTTTATGGATCTCTGTCCAAAGGAGATGTCGATCCCCTAATCTCAAGTTCGTGGATCTCTTCCACAGGATAACTCTTTCCCCTTATGCTCTGGCTAGTGATCTTCTAGAAGAATTTGTCTCTCTGCTGCACTGACTGGTGGATCTCTCTCCACTTGAAGTCTTCTCACTCAGATCTATCTTCAACTGTCTTGGTTTCTAGATATCTATCCACTGATACTCTGTCCTTTGTACTATGTCATCTCCTAAAATTTATCAATAAGATCACTCATTACTTGCTCAATATGCTCACTCATAACCTGCTCAACAAGCTCATAGAGAACTTGTCCAAATCTGCTCAACAAGCTCATAGAGAACTTGTCCAAATCTGCTCAACAATATCACATAGAACTTGTCAAATATACTCAACAAGCTCACACAAAACTTGTCCAAATATACTCAACAAGATCACATAGAACTTGTCCAAATTTGCTCAACAAGCTCACACAAAACTTGTCCAAATCTGCTCAAGCAAGCTCACCAAGAACTTGCCCAAATTTGCACTAGCAAGCTCACCAAGAACTTGCCCAAATCTGCACTAGCAAGCTCACCAAGAACTTGCCCAAATCTGCACTAGCAAGATCACCAAGAACTTGCCCAAATCTACTCTAGAAAGCTCACCAATAACTTGTCCAAATCTGCTGTAGCAAGCTTATCAAGAACTTACCCAATAATTCAATCTCATAGAAGCATAAAGAGAATTGTTAGAGACTCAATATGTTCTATACTCAAATCCCAATATCAACTCAAATCAATATTATAGAAGTATAAAGAGAATTGTTAGAGACTCAATATGTTCTATCTTCAAATCTCAATCTCAACACAAATCCAGAATATACAATAGTTTATTTCATGGAACTTGAACAACCACTTCACACAATCACTTGACTAGGCTCAAACAACTCTTCTCAAATAACTACCACAAGGAATAACTCTTTCTTACAAACCCAGTCCAAGCATGTATCAACCAACTCAAATGTTTCCAACAATGCTCAACCACAAATCTCACATAACAATGATACTCATGTTCTTCTCAAGTTCAAGTTCTTTTCATAACCAATAGGATTTAACAACAATACCAGTAAAACATTCTTCACATAACAATGATACTCATGTTATTCTCAAACCTTATCTCAGGTTTTTCACACAACTAATGGCTTCAATAATAATGCCTATAAAACAATATTTAATAGCAAATCTCAACCCAAAAAACCTTGAAGCATTCAACCAACTACTTTCAAAAAGGAAACCACAATTAATCCTTTTCTCTCCAATGATATTTCATAAATCAACCACCATAAACAATCAATAGGAGAATGTGCCCATACCTTTTATGAAGAAGAAGAAGCCTTTTGGTTGTCCATAAAATCTATCTCACTCAACACACTTTCTTTTTCAACTTTCAACAAGGATTAAATATATGTATTAATAACACAAAAATAACATCCAAATAACACCTTATTACTCCTACTCAATAACATACACCATGTCACTTCATAAATGAATTAATCTCTTTTGAAAAATAACAAAGCAACCTTCACTTTTGAACCTCTTTACAAAATCAGAAATATATCTTTACACACATCTTATTTCTCCCTCTAAGCAAGTTAATCAAATATCCCTCGGAATAAGCTTTCCAACGATATATAATATGATATACTTCTAAAAAATAAATCACCAAAAATCTCTCCTTTTTAAAACATGCATCATAACCCTTATTCCTCCTAGGGCACTTTAGAAAAATAAAATATATTAAAAGATTATTAACTTGCCTCTGTCCCTGATGGGATTTGATCTCGTGACCCTCCTTTCTTAGTGCCTTAACCACAGCCAACCTGTTATTGGGACACACACCCTCACGTGCTCAAAATTAGCACACAACAAAACCTTATGCCATGAATATTTGTGCCCTTCAAAAACAATACGCGCTTCATGCATTTCAACACAGCAAAACACTTCCAGTGAGAATCAATCGTAGGACCTCTTGTGTAACACACACTGCACAAATGACTAGGCCAAATAGGCCTATAATTTTGGCCTTACTCCACAATAGTCTCTTCAAAGAACATGAAAATTGTAGGCCTTTCAAACTCTTTTCACACACACTTTGACACATTATGCGCAGGCTCTTTTACCATTTGAATCTAAATATGATATCGAGCGCTTAGAGAAATAAATAGAAACTTTGGGCATATATATATATATATATATATATATATATATATATATATATTTTTATATATATATATATATATATATATATATATATATATATATATATATATATATGTCCTCCTCCTTTTCTTTGACGTTGGTGCTATAATTTAAATATTAGTTTTATGCCTTTTCCTTTCTTTGACGTCGGTGCTATAAATTAAATTTTAATTTTAATTTTAAATTTTAATTTTAAATAATTTAAAATTTAAACTTAAATATTTAAAATTAAATATCTCCATAATTGGGGCACCTTTTTCGATTAAATGAAAAGCCATCATTCCAAATTGTGGGGAGGCAATCCAACCTAGTATCGATAAGAACATGTCATATAGAAAAGTAACATGCAACAATCAGGTACCCCTTAAGCCTCTTTGTCACTTCTTCTTTTGGGAGGTGGATTTTTTGCCTACATCTACCCTCCCCTTTACTTTGGTTGGTGTCCTCATTGACTCATATTTCTGTTTTAGTTGGGCCTCATATTCTTTGACCAAGGCTTCACTATCTTCCAGTTGGGTGCAAAGAATTATGCATTGATTCTGCAACTTGGCTATATAGTTGCCCATTTCTACTGCTTTCATACCATGCTAGTTGGTTATCTCCTTGATAATCTTTAAGATTTCCCTTAATTTTTATTCGCACTCAGTATCACTCCTCTTAAGCCTCTCCTGTAATTTTACTTCTATTTGAGCTGCTACTGCTAACTCTTCATTCTTATCTATAATCATCTTCAGATGATGATTAATATCAGCCTCTAAAGCATGAACAATCTCCTCCTTAACCTTCGATTATATTTGCTTCTCCAGGATCATATCATTATATCACTTATTATCTTTTGTAAGCTCTTCAATCTTCTTATCCTTCACGACCAGTTGCTCATAGTTTACAACCAACTATGTTTTTAGTTGTTCATCCTTCATCTGCAACTATTATTTTTTTGTTTTTATTTGAGCTTCCAACTCCTTGATCCTTTATTCTACCATTTGGGAGACCTATCACTTCTCCTCTTCTAGCGAACTGATTTTGGCCTCAAAACCAACCCTATTATTCAGTAGTTCTTCTTCCAATTTCTTTAACTTTTCTTCTATTGTAGCCTTACTCTTATTCAATCCTTCCTCCATTGTAATAATTTCCTTTCGAGTAGCCTCTATATCTTCTTTCTAAACTTTCTTGATCTGATAGATCTTCTCCAATCCTATGCTCGGCCACTCTATCCAATGTGTTAGGAAGTTCAACTTCCTCAAAGTCATAGCCAAGCCTGAGTTTACCCTCTTATGTTCTAATTCCACTATATTCAAGGGACAAGTTAGATAATTGACTTTATCCAGGTACAACCTTGGATGCTACTTGTATTTGGTTCTCACTTCTTCTGGTAAGTCTTCTCTTCCTAACATCGTTGTTACCTCTCCCCTAGGTAACTTCCATGGGTGTTTTACATGGATATCAATAATTTTCCTTATACGATCCTCACTACTCACCCATTTTGTTATCTTTTCTAATTTGATAAACACTTATTCCTCCCATAGCTTAAATTATCCTATGCATCCAATAAAAAACTATAGTTTGGAAATGGCCATGGCATTCCCATATGAGAGAAAAAATAGTCCACCTGATCCTCTATCCTTTTTGCATTCTCTTCTCTTTCAATATTTGAGAACTATGACATTTCCAGGAGGTAGCTTTTCTACATCCTTCGCAGTTCTTCCTATGTAGGAGTTTGTTCTTCCTCTTATTCCAAATGGTGACCAAAGCTTCCCCCAAGCTCAAATAGTGCTTTCTCCATGTTTATATTTTCCAATGATGGAGTTTGTACTGTATGTCTCTTAACCTCTACATCATCTTCAATATCAACAACATCGGGATGATATTGTTGTTTCCCCATTGGTTCTTAGACTTCCTTTTGTTGTTCAAGAAAGTCCACCTGTTGTTATTTTTTCACCTACTTTTCTTCCTAATTATGCTAAACTTCCATCACTATGACCTCTTCAAAATAGGATTTTTTTGTTCTTGTGATGCATGCACCACTCCTTGTACATTCTATGCATTTGTATCTTCTTGTGCATCACTTTGTTCAGTTTTATTAGTGCCTCCTCCCATAATGAATATGAAGCAAAGCTTATTTTTCTCTCTTGACTCTTATTTTGAGGCTTCCATTGTTGCTTTGGCTTTCTCCCTTACTTCCTTTGTAGTGGATATCACTTCTTTTACTATTTGCCTCACTTCTGTATCGTCCAAAATTTTAGAAGATTCCAAAATTTTAAGATCGAAAGACAGGAAAATCTGTGGTGACTCTACCATTTCTTCTACATCTACCCAATCCCAATTGTGTAAATCCAACTTCTCTGAGTCTGACTGTCCTTCCTCTTGCTAATTTTTCTATACAGGCTTAGCTTACTTTTCTAGAACGGAATTGTTTTTCATTCTCTCCTATTGTCTTCTTGTTCTTATCCATACTGGGTTGGATTGCCTCCCCACAATTTCCTCCCTCTCCTGAACTAACGGTTGCTCCTGCTATCATTGTCGAAGTGCTTGTTGTTCCAATTCAAGTTGTAACTTCCTAGATCTTTTCCTTCTATGGTGTACCTCCTCATTCGAATGAGTATCCTCATGCACTGCAGTGGCCTACTTAATAGGTTCTTTATTTTCTCAAGACTTATTTGGAGTCTCCTTTTGAATTGGCACTGACTTTACCCACCGCATAATGGTTGGTTTACCTACATAAATATTCCTAGGCTCTGTTAAGCTCAAAAATGAATTCCCATATGTGTAACAAAGTTCAATAACAATCCAATGGCATGGAAAGTCATCCCAAAATTCTTCAATTTTTTTGTCAATACGCCATGCATTTTTCTCTCCATATAGGTACCCTAATTGTATTGAATTCCTTTGATAATACCTTCCATGTATTGAGCCATCCATATTGGCATCTTTGTGGATCATGTTTCTCCTAACAGTTGAGCCATTACAATATTTATAGTACATGGCCAATACTTTGCTATCAACTAGCTGTATTTAATCCCTTGAGTTCTTACACCTGAGATTTTTGCTTCGATTAGTAATTTTACATTGGTGAGTGAAGTTATGATGCGATGTGTCTCTATCATATCAAGCAACTTCTTGACTATCCCAATGCCATTTTTTGGTAAACCAAATATTCTTTTGAATACCTCTACTGTGAACTCTACCTTTATTGATTGTTTACCCATATTAGCATAGGTAAATCTACTTGCAGGATCGTATGCTTAAACAATCTGCAATAGATAGTTATAAAATAAGGTCTTCTGGTGTGGTGGAACCTATGCTATCACATCTACACCAGCCTTCTCAAATTATTTTCTCCATGGGTAGTTATTATTTTCTTCTTTGTTCCACCACTTTCGGCATGTATCTCCTCCATGTTGTATAAATGATATCCTCATTATATCAACATGGTCCTCCTTGGATTCACTACTCATATCCTCCTCTATATCTGCATAATATACTCCACTACACGATTCCCTCCTCGAGTCTCTTTCTTGTGCCATTTCCTCCTCTCAAAGCCTTTACGGTGCCCTTCTTTTATCATCCCTCCAATACCTCTACTCTCTATGGTCTGTATCCTCATCTCCTCCAAGGATGATTACCACACCAACCACAAGACTAAAAATATCACCCTTGATGTTGCTCTGAAAGTGACTCCCTCTCATGCATAGGTCCTGGTGATTGTTCAACTCTATTGGCTGTAATTCTTCTTAATCGGTATCCAAATTATTTGACCGAAATAATTTTCCTGCCATTCCTCTGGTTAGATTTGCTTTCTATACATCATTCGTCATGAAACTATAAGTCCTCTAAAACTTTACAATGTTATTGTAAATTATACAGTACACCCTCCAAACCGTTCATGTACATTTTTAATTCGTATAGCAACCTCCAAATCGTACAATCCTTCAAACTACATCAAAACCATTCAACAATTGCAAATCATACACTTGTTGAACCAAAATGTACAGGGGTTATACCAATCCATACAACATCCCTTTCTATATATTCTCCTATGCCGGATTCATACAATTTCATATGATTTCGTATGATTTGCTCCAAAAGGCTTAAATCAGCCTCCAAACTACTTGAATTCGCACAAGTTCTCCTTGAAATCATACAATCTATCCTCTAAATTGTATAAAAAATATTCTAAAACCCTTATTTGGCTGAAACTTACATTTTTCACTCCCTTTCCATGATTTATCACCGACCCAATTGTTGAAATGTCCTGATCTATCTTTCCAATGCAATTCTAGAGCAAATCTGCAATTTTTCTTTTACTTGGCATAATTTCTTCCAAAAACAAACTTTCCTAGTTGGGTTACAGGCCTGTACGGTTGTCTCCCATTTTCCTTCTACCTTTTACAACTCCCTGAATTTATGTTCTGATATTTGCAACTTTTTCTCTGATTAGGACTTGTAAGTTCTCTTTTTTCTTACAATTTCTTCACTCCATCTCCAATCTGTAATTTTCTTAAATTCTAGGTGGGCATTTTTCAATAATATATTTCTACTTTGACATATTATACTGCAAACCCTCACTTCCCTTCAGCTGTAATTCAAAATTTGCTTTTAATGGAGTCAAAAACCTCACTTTTTCTCTTTCGGTTTGATTTTATTTGAATGCAAAAAGTCTCCCTAGTGTAAAATTAAAATGGGTTATACAATATTGTAGTTCTACTAGTGAATTTCAATGCCCATGCAAAATATTTTATCTAGTTGCACACTTTTCACCTTCGCTCTCCTCAAAATTTTGAATTTACCCTTGTACGGTTTGTAAAATTACTTCAAGCATCCTCTATTTAAATTGTTTTTTTTTTTTTTTAATTTACATGGTGGAATCGGTAGTCGCCATGAATCCGGGTAGGCTGTCCAAATTTTTATGGCCGCCACAGTATTCTGTGTTGTCCACCCCATAAGCCACCATACATATCTTCGCATATTCCGCCCATATAACCACCATGCCACAATCATTTTAAACATTTTACGCCGCTAAAAGCACCAGGAAAGGGACAAGCGTTCAGTCCGATGAGGCCCGAGATTTGAACCTTGGACCTCCGCCCCCTTATGGGGTTTGGATGAACCAATTGGTCTACACCTAGGACCTTCTCTATTTAAATTATTGCAAAACCCTGACCGTTCAATTTTTAAAATTGTGCCACTTCACCTTCTTTGCATGCATTTTTGTCTTATTTTGCATGGATGATTGACAACTCACTACTTCCTACATGTTATTTCATCTTTTTCCTACATTTCTCAACAACTCATTATTCTGCGCATACAAACATTAATTGCGGTGGTTGCAGATCATACCTTTGTATGATCAAATTATACATTGTACGATCTAAATCATACAATAGGCTCCCTTGTATGATTTTTCCTTGTGCTTTTTCTATTTCTGCTTGTACGATTTCAAACTTACACTTTTTCACCTTCAAACTGGTTTGTATGATCTGTCACTTAGAGAAATTTTCCATTTTCTCTTGAAGAGGCCGTCGTTTCTGATTTTCAACCAACTTCCTTATTAATTGCATCCCAAGGGATTTTCACAAGTAAGGAATTTTACTTTTTTCTTTTCCTTTTTCTTTTTCATTTTATTTTTCTTTTTTTTTTCTTTTTTTTTTCTAACACTATATACACTTACTATCATGGGAATTGCATAATGAAATTCACTTGCACGGTCCCATATGATTCTTCTCTTGGAGGTTTGACCATGACATTATGAGTGATTGTATCATCTGACACCACTTTCTCAGTGATTCATCTTGACTTGTGATGTTACCGAATTCCCTGGCCTTCCACTACCATGTGTGCAATTTGGAATTGTACAATTGCAAGTTGGAGTATCTTCTCCTGATGTCTCTTCCTCTTGTCGTACAGGTGATGGATCCCTTGGTGGCGGTGCTCTCACTATTCTACTATCATTTGAGTGACTTCTTTGCCTATCTCCTTGGATAAATTCTATCTCCAAACTTGGCGATTGAATCCTTTGTTGTCCATGGTTTCTTTCATCTACAAAATGCACTCTTCCTCTACCAACAAGGCCTCTACCTCACAAGTGCCTTCCACGTCCTACTCCCCTTGACATAAAACCTCTCTAAATAATTGGTGGTTCCTCCCTTCCTTGGATTAATCCTCTACCTCCTTCCACTCTTTGATGTCCTCGTCAGATTAGTGGTATTCATCCCAATGGACAGAGCCTTGTAGGGTTTGGTAAGATTCCAATTATCCCTGGTATACCTTGGATATTCCTTGTCCAATTCAAACATGCTAAAGGTGTGTCTCTCAACCATATAAGAGTAGGGAGGCAAAACCTACTCCATCCTCTTCCTCCTCTTGGTGTAATATTACCTTGACTTCTTTCATTCCCTAGTCGAATACCTCCTCCCCTTCCTATATGAAGCCTTAGGGGTCCTTGTCGATTTTTCCCTCCCATTGCTTGATTATCAGGAGTTATATCTACCAATTCAATATTGACTAGTGGACTTCTACTTCGTCTTACACTTGGTGATAATTTTCATAGTGCTCTGATTCTACAATCTACATGTATTAAGTGATATCTCCATATTCTTTCCTCAAAGTATCTTTATGGATATGAGGTTGCCAAGATCTCCCTGTATGCATCAAAAAAGTTTATATCAAAACTTGAGTCATTCTGACTATCCTCTCTTTGCTCAAACCAATCTGCTGGTAATTTTATCAATCTCTCCAAGCTCCTTACTTCTCTTATTTGTCTTCTTAATTATCGATAGGATATTGTATAAGCTTGAGGATCAAGGTTGGCTTGAGGCTCCTGCGGTCTTCTAAGTTATCGATGTGCTATTGTATAAGTTGGAGGATCAAGGTTATCTTGAGGTTCTTAGGGTCATCTTAGGTAGTCATCATCACCAATACTCTTTATGCTAGTTTTACTTACCATCCAAGGTATTCATTCATCACTAGATTCACTTGAATCTACTCGTGTGTTGCCTTGTGGTTCAGGTGATGTGGTTGCTTCCTCAATATCTCACAAATGTATTTTTACATCTTCATTTATCATTGACAGATCAATTGGTGCTACTTATGATCTTTTTCCTTAACTTCTGCTTGCACCATCATTTCTTATACCACTTATTTGAGTTATCCCCTTATTGTCCTTAGCTTCTTCTTCTAGTTCCTATAGCCTAGTCACTATTTGCTCATCTAGCCTTCATATTGTACCATCCAAGTCCTAGACGATTTGCTCTTTCAACCTTGCATTATGACCTTGCAGCGTCTGATATTCCTCCTGTAGTTTTTGGGTCTATAGTCGCATTATTTACTATAATAGACTTATCTAAACTAATGGAGTAAGTCCAACCAATTATTTTTCAATGGTCTCATTCCCATTCTCCTATGGAACTTTCATTTCAAAAGTGTCCACTCTATCTTCATATCGTACTGTTAACCATATCCTTCTTCATCCTTCTACTTGTTGAGGTAGTTCTCTACGTTCCACTCGAGTATACATAATATTTTGATTTACTTGGGGTGCTTCTTCTTGCCTTCCCCTATTTTTGGGTAATATTTTTATCTCTTGATATCCTCTTTTATTTGGAGTAATCCACTCTTCATCTTCCTCTGTTACTCGTTCGGTCCCATCTGCAAATCTGACATGCACCCACAATATTTTTCTTTCTTCGGATCACTCTTGCTATTCTATAGTTGTTTGTGTCTCCTCCTCTTTTACAAATAAGCATGTGAGTCCCATGTCAGGATCTTCTTAATATTAACCTTGTTCATATTGAGTTCTCGGTTGAGCTCCTACTCATCTTCTCCATTCAATCTCTTATGAAGCAATGAATAAGCACTGTACTTTGTAGGGCTTCAAATTTGAGCTATTACAGTGTCAGGTACCTCAGTCCCATTCAATTATTTGCAACTTGACTGCTCCATTATTGATTACTTCCACCACTTTGTAGGGACCAAGCCATAAAGTCTTCAACTTACCAGGCTTGATTTCTCACTTTCCATTAAAATTTAGAACTAAGTCATCCAAACTAAGTTCTAGCTTCCTCAAGTATTTTCATGCCACAATTTTATTCTTTTTTTGGCTACCTCAATTTCCCATTATGCCATGATTCTTCTTTCATCCAACGTAATAAGTGATATCAGTAATTTCTCCAAAATTTCCTGATCACCCAAGTGATGCTCCACTGCAACTCTCAGACTTGCTATTAATAATTCTACTGGCACCACTGCCTCTTGTCCATACATCAACTAGAAAGGTGTATGCTTTATTTTTGGTTTAAAATTTGTTATGTATACCCATAAAATATATGGTAGCCTTTTCTCCCAATCACTCCTATTCCATAGGTTTTGTACAAAGTAGATACGAGGAAATTGTTTGTTGCTTCTGCCTACCCATTGGCTCTAGGGTAATATGGACTAGACAATGAATGCAAAATATTGAATTTTATTGTCAGTGTCTTAATGATCTCATTTACAAAGTGTCCTCCTTGATCACTTGTTATTTGTAGTAGAATGTCGAATCTTGTAATTAACTACTCGTACAAGAATCTTGTTGTAATTTTAACTAAGTTATTAGGTAGCACTCTCACTTCGACCCACTTTGTCAAGTACTCTATTGCTACCACAATATATTTGCACTTCCTTATTTGAGAGGTTTTCAATGGTTTTATGAAGTCCAATCCCCATATTTCAAATAGTTCATGGGGTTGTGATAGATGCAATGGCATAAAGTCTCTCTTTATTGGCTTCCATGTCCTTTGACAAGTATCGCATGCTTTTATGTATTCTTTTATATCGTTATACATTATGGGCCACCATAATCCTACTAGTAATATTTTCCTAGTAGTGGCATCTAGTCCCATGTGCTCTCCTACTAAGCCTTCATGAGATTATTTCAATGCCACTTTAACTTCTTCCTCCATCATGCATCTTAGTAAGATATCATCACTCCCCATCTTATACAACAATATCGCTATCAACTGGAAGGGTGTTGACTTCATAATTATTTTCTTCTTCTCGGTTGTCATCATTTCTTGTGGAAACTCTCTTGTGGATAGATATTGGCTAATAAACTTGTACCATAGAACAACATTGATGGCGAATAACTATGCATTAGGGAATTCATCCAAAATCCTTATTTTTGTAGGCTCTCCTAATCGTATTCGAGATAGCTAGTCTAAAATTACATGCTTCTTACCAGGTCTCACTACTACTCAGAATATGAACTCTTATAGGGTGACGAGCCACCTATTGACTCGTCCTTGTATCACTGGTTTATTTATTAAGTATAACAGATCTTGGTGATCTACATAAAAAGCGAAGGGATTCACCAGTAAGTAATGCCTAAACTTATACCATTCCCAAGGCTTCTCTTTCTATTATACTATATTTTCTTTCCACCCTTGATAATATATGACTAGAAAATAAAGAGGTTGATCTAGCCTGAACTATCCTTCTTGTGCTAAAGCACATCGAATTACAAAATTTAAAGCATCAATGTGGACATGGAATTCCTTATCCCAAATTGGAAACACCAAAATTGGGCTATTGACAAGCTTGGCCTTCAACTCCTCAAAGGCTCTTTGGTGCTCCTCTATCCATATGAAAGGAAAAAATTTCTTTGTCAATGAATTCAATGGATAAGACACATGTGTATAATTCCTGATAAACCTTCACAAATACCTCATTGATCCAAGGAAGGTTTTAAGTGAACTCACATCATATGTTTCTTCCATGTGCAATATCATATAGATCTTATCATGATCTATTTTTAATCCCTCACTATACACTATGTGCCCTAACAACTTTCCATATGATACCATCAGGTAACACTTTCTAGGGTTTAATGAGATTTGTGTATTTATGCACCAACTCATACATTCACTGAGGGCATAAAGATCCTTGATCTCTCCATAAATGGACTAGTCATCCAAAAATTCTTTGAACTTCCCCATCGCCAACTAATCAAATATGTACATTATATTGCATTGAAATGTAGTTGGGGAATTACAGATCCCAAATGGCATTCGATTATACGCATATATGTCATTCTCCACAATAAATGTGATCTTCAGCTTATCTTCCTAGGTTCATCCTTTGTACCTAGATTGACATCCACTATCTAGGGTCTGTATTTGATATTTTTAGGTCACTCGCTTATTTCTCCATATTCTTCAGATGTGTCGATCTTGCATCAATTTCCACATCTCCTACTATATATTCTGCAAAACTTTTTGGAAACGTCCATTTCTCTTTTACTTCCTTTTTAGGTTCTTGGATGACTTTGATTTTGTCTTGTTTTTCCTTGATCTCCTCTGAGTTAATACAGAGGCAATGGGCTAAAAATATTTTTACTCCTCCATTTGCCAATGAAGAAGTCCACTATCATATTTAGCTTCATCTTCACTACATTCATCAAGGTACAACATTTCTTCTTTGTCAGGTTCATATCCGTCATATCTTGAAGAGTTTTTTGATTTGTCGATCGTGGCTACATCCTCATTGACCCTTTGATTAGTCAATTTAATAATATACTTATGCTATCCTTTTTTAAAAGTGATCTTATTCTTTCCCTAGTTGTGATTAAATTTGACTATACATAGTCATCCTCTTCCCAATAGAGCATCATATGCAGGCTTTTGCATAGTAATCACAACAATATCCAAGATGAACTCTTGGTCAGCTATCACCACCTGTTGTGCTATCAAGAATCCCTTTATCTTGATACCATACTGGTCAGCACTATATAGTTGGAAGCTCGATGCCCATAGAGATGGAGCACCAAGTTCTAGCCACGTCCTTTCAGGTAGAACATTGACATTGGATCCTCTGTCTACGATAACTTGCATCAATTTGTGCCTTAAAATATCCATATAAATTAATGTGGGTTTTTTTCCCACATCAATCATTAATATGGTGGGGTCTATGAATTGGTCTTTTTGTTTCTTCTTTTGAATCGGTTGACTTTGAAATTCCATCACCTTGTGGGGTTGTATCTCTTCCACCATTGCTTTTTATAATTATGGGATAGCTTCCAACAAGTTAGCCATTTTTATTTCTACTGTGGTGTTCAAAACCTGTGTTGCTAGATTTTGCACAACTACCTTCTATTCTGATGGTTTCTTCAGTTCCTTCTCTTATGTTAACCTTACTTGCTTAGTTTTTTGTGCTTCATATTCTAGTACTTTCTTTGCTACTTGCCAATACTAATTTTCTTTTTTTGGCTTAAGATACTTATCCTTTTTAGCCATATTCCTTATCACGGCTAAAACTTCCCGAGTTTCCTCTTTAACTTGAGGAACCTCAATATCCAAATAATTTACATTTTGCATGTTACCTGAACTCACCTGCTTGGGGTAATTTTCTTCCTTGTGGTTACCCGTACCCCACTGCCTACACATATGTGTAGTGTTTACTTGTATTTCTTGTCTATAATATGAAGGATAATTTTTCACAAAATACCCCCTCTTGGCAATTGTGACATTATATGATCGATCTCCCTTCTGAGTCATATTGCAAATGGCTTTGTCCTCCTTGCCGATTGTCCTGGTTCTATTTTCCACCTCACCAGCTATTTTTATAACTGCCACTTTTTGCTTGTTGCCCGCTTCCTAGGGCCTTTGGTTTCTCTTCCTGCTCCTGGATTGTCAGGACCTGTGGATGCACTCTTGCATTATACGAATATAGCATCACCTCATGTCCCATCACGTTGCATATATGACAAAAATCATTTCACGGACACTTTACATTTGTATGACCTTCAGTTTTACATTTTGTGCATCAAATGTCATTCTTGTCAGGTTTTCTTCTTTGTTCTTTTATAATCTTATCAAATTCCTAACGAAATGATGCTAATATCCTTTGTATAGTGTTTTCTTCTTCACTATTGTTGGAAATATTAAGTACATTGGTTGTCATTGATGTCAATGATAGCTTGGCATGATAAAAAGTAAATGTTATAATATTTACTTTAAATATTATAAGCCAAAGAGGTTTGCGACAAAGTCCTAAGTGTTTGGGTAAAAGGTTGAAGCCCCTAGTTTAAGACTATGTTTCAAAATAATGCAAGTGACTAAGGCTTAAAAGAAATAATATTTTAATATTATAATATTGAGGACAAAAGTTTGAAGACAAAGGGTTAAATAATAAAAATATTATTATAAAAATTTTATATTATAATTTAAACCCAAGATGGATTTGGCACCAATTTTTTTGAAGGTTGTAAATAAAATTTTATTATAAGCACCAACATCAAAAAAAAGAGGTGGAATCTATATAAATATGGATTAAAATTATACACTAAGGTATGTTTTTTGGTTGTATGGCATTCGATCTTCCTTGTGCACAATTGTGGGAAAAGGAAGGATAAGATGAATTTTAAAAAGGGACATAGGACGTGTGTTAAGGAAAGCATTGTGGGGATTTATTCCCAAGCGGGTGGCCATCCTAGCGGTAGTCTAGGTAGCTCTAAGGCATAGGGCAGGAAGCAGGTGTTCGGGTCGAAAGTCGGTGGCTACAATTTTTAATGTTTTGTTAACAAGGAGTATTTGATGAAGGTCTTAAATTTTAGATCATGCATATTTGTTTTTGTGTGGACGGTTCACCTAGCGGCAGCCCAAGCGGCACTAGCATGTTGGCAGGCAGGAGGTGTCATGGTCGAGTCTCACCCGTGGTAGTTGTGGTAAGTGCATTTTTTTATTGATTAAGGTTAAATTATTAAGGGCCTAAGTTGTGCTTGATTATTGTGTGCATTATTTGACTTAGGGAGTTATAAGGGAAATAAGTTTTTATTTTGGCAATTATTTTAGAAGGAAATAAGAGGGGAAAAGTGCAGTTTTTAAAGTATTATTTTATGGAGTAATAAGGTGTAATTAGTGGTTAATCAATTTGTATTTTGTGTTGTTGAAATATTGAAGTGTGAGATAAAAGGTGTATAATGTTCTTTTATTGTTTCAAATAAGTGCATTAGTATTGAAGGGTTTGGTTTATAATTTGATGTTTTATTTGAGAAACCAAGAAATTTCTAAAGCATATGTTTGGGACATAATTATGCACACATTTTGAAAGTGTTTTCCAATATATAAAGAGGTGTTGTACTAATCTATCTTGAAGTTACAAAAGATATTATTTTTGAGACAGGTATTTGAGGACACATCTTCATTAAGCTTTTTGACGTATGGTGGTTCAACTTTTTATCTAGGTGGTTGTGTTTTAAGAAAGTAATTTTGAGGTGGATTTAAAAGGGTTGATTGGTGTACATTGTTGGAAATATTTGAGCTAGGGTTTGTGAAACAAAATGTGCATTCATTGTTTGAATGGTTTTTGAAGCATTGGTTTGAATGTATTGAATGTGGATGAGCAAGTTTTGTAAAGCAATTGTGTATTGGGTTTGAGTAATATTAGAAAGAACATATGGTGGGATTATATTGCATATCAATTCCTATGTGTTCTTGAACAAGAATTCTTGATAGAATATGTTTGAATTATTATGATCAATCAAGTGTTATGAGCAGTTTTGAGCATGTGTTATGAGTAATTTTGAGCATGTATTATTAGAAATTTTGAGCATGTGTCAGAGCATAATTGAGCAAATACAGTGAGCAGACTATAGCAATATTGTGAGCTATTTGAGCAGGCCTTTTGTAAAAGTGTTTGTGAGAAGTTCTCAACAGGTTTGAAGCAATCTTGTGAGAAGGCTTGAGGTAGACTTGTGAGTAGGTATGATATAGATTAGTACATGCAGTTGAGCAAAGTTGATTAGTGTTGTGAGCAAAGTTGATCAGTTTTATGAGCAGAGTTGAGTAGAGTTGATCAGAGTTATGAGCAAAATTTATTAGAATAGAGTAAAGTTGAGAACAGACTTTGGAAGCCAATCAACGCAAAGGGGATAGAGTTCTCCTGTAAATAGAGATACATAAATTAGATCTATGGGGATAGAGGTTTCTTGTGGATAGAGATCCATAAATTTGAGTATAGGGGATTGGTGTC
The DNA here is from genome assembly GCA_028583015.1 of Wollemia nobilis. NCBI lineage: Eukaryota > Viridiplantae > Streptophyta > Pinopsida > Araucariales > Araucariaceae > Wollemia > Wollemia nobilis. The sequence continues at coordinate 3,266,898 of JAQPPZ010001268.1, read as the reverse complement.
TCCTTTGGACAGAGGTCCATAAATATTGTAATAGGGATTTGGTTCCCAAGAGATTCATTGAGAAAATTTATAAGAAATATTTTTTTCGTGGACGTAACCCACATTGGGTGAACCACAATAAATCATATCTCTCATGTGTGTGATGATGTGTGCATTATTTACTGCTTTGATAGTATTGTTGTTATAAATTGAATTGAAAAGTAAAAAGTTTTATCTTTTACTATTCACCCCCCCTCTCAGTATAATCTTATTTTTTTCAATTGGTATCAGAGCAGGTTCCTTCATGAAAAGCCTAACAGTTTGAAGGAAGATCCCACAAGAACATACATGATCACAAAAAATGGAGAAGAAGCCATGATTGAGATGAAAGAGGAACTTATTGCTACTCTTGGAAATTGGAAAGAGTTAGAAAGAAGAATTCAATTTGGAAAGCTCAAATTCAAGAAGATGAGGAAGCAAGGATAAAACTTCCTTAAAATCTCATACAGCTAAAGGTAAAAATTGAAGAGGCAATGAAAATTGAAAAGATATGGCAGAACAGTTAAAGGTAAAAGAGTTAGAATGTGAAAGGTTGGAACTCGAAATTGTCTCTCCAAGAAATGGAGTTGAAAAGTCTAAAGATAATTTACAACAAGATATAAAGTTAGGAAAATAGAAAGAGGAATCAAGCTCCAAAGGAACAAATATGTCAAATAAATAAGATCCCATGACCTATGCTAATATATTTAAATGTAAAAGCATAAAGAAGGAAGAAAATAGAGAAGCATCATGGACAAAATTCAATTATAGAAATAGCAAAGGAATAATCATGTGACCATATCATTCAAGGCAATCTAACAGGTTAAAAAATTTCTTCCATGGTTGTTTTTCATGTAATAAATATGGTCATAGAGTTGTACATTGCATGGTATGTGTGAGATAATATTGGTAGAAATTTCAATTCATTTGCACCTCTCATGGATAACAATATCATCTGTTACAAATGTAATAACTTTGGGCACAAGGCCAAATGGTGTAAAATAATATTTCCTGAATCAAGCAAAAAGAAGGAGGATCAGAAGGTTCAAAAGAATATAACTTCAAAAGTTTGGAAAGAAAGAAAAGAGCAAAAAAAGGAGAAATCAATGTTGGTACAAATATCTCTTCATGCACAAGATAAGAGAAATCAGTTGTTTGTTGATAGTGGTTGTTCAAGTCATATGACAGGTGATAAAAGTAAATTTATTACACTTAAATAAATCAATGGAGGACTAGTAAATTTTGGTGATAATGGTTTAGCAAAAATTATTGGGAAAGGGACTTTGAGTTTAGATAATGGGAAATCAAAAACAAAAAATGTATTGTATGTTAAGGGATTGAAGCACAATTTACTAAGTGTCAACTTTATGATCAAGGACACACAGTCACCTTTCATCCAAATAGATGTGAGATAAAAAATCCAAGACATGAAATTTTATTGTAGATGCCAGTAGAACTACAAACAATCTCTACATGCTAAGTGAAATTAAGGGAGAAAAATATTTCTTATCACAAGAAGATGAAATTTGGTTATGGCATAGAATAATGGATCATCTAAAATTTTACATCATGGAAATAAGCGAAAAATAGGTTGTCATAGATTTAACCAGGATAAAAAGACCTCAAATCACAATCTATGCACAATGTCATCATGCAAAGAAAACAAGAACAAGTTTCAAGTCAAAATAATTTACTTCATCTGAAACATTGAGACTAGTTCACACTTATTTATGTGGTCCTACAAGGACAAAGAGTTTATAAGGTGAAAGTTACTTCATGCTATTTATATAATTTCTCTTGAATGACTTGGGTAGATTTCTTAAAATAAAAGTTAGAAGCCTTTGAGAAGTTCCAAGTATTCAAAGTTTTTGTAAAAAATGAAATAGGTAAAAAGATAAAGTGTCTAAGATCAGATAGAGGAGGAGAATTTACTTTAGGAGAATTCATAGAATGTTTTGAACAACATGGAATCAAAATAGAATATTCAGCATCAAGAACTCCATAACAAAATGGAGTAGTTGAAAGAAAAAATAGAACTATCGAGAATATGGCTAGAGCTATGCTAAGTGAATCTAAGGTTTTAGATGGTTTTTTGAGAGAGGCAGTTCATACAACTGTCTATATCATCAATAGATATCAAGTAATATTAAATCATCACAAATTTCCATATGAGCTTTGGAAGGGAAGACCAGCTATCGTAAAGTATTTTAGAGTTTTTGGAAGCAAATGTTACATTAGACGAGAAGAGAAAAATTTGGGCAAGTTTGATTCAAGATGCGATGAGGGCATATTCCTTGGCTATTCCACTAAGAGCAAAGCCTATAAATGCTACAATAAAAGGACACATACAATTATGGAAAGTACAAATGTGACAGTTGATGAACAAATAGGGTCAAAATAATCAGCTCAAGAAATTATATATCAAGATGAAAAAAGTTTCCAATAAGAAGTAGGTGAAGAATCAGAAGAAGAAGAAGCACAAAGAACACCACCTAAGACTCCATCTAGGTATGTGCAAAAGAATCATCTGAGAGATCTGATTATTGGAAATCTAGATGAAATACAAAAAAGAAGGAAGATAATAGGAATAGGTGAACATGCAAATCTTTCTTTGATATCTAAAATTGAGTCCAAGGATTTCAATGAGGCAAGAGAAGATAAATTTTGGGTCAAGGCAATGGATGAGGAGTTGAATCAGATAGAAAAAATTGAGACTTGAGAACTTATCCCACAACCAAAATATAAGAATATAATTGACACTAAATGGGTTTACATAAATAATTTAAATGAATATGGTCATGTAGTCAAAAACAAAGCAAGATTGGTATGCAAAGGCTATGCACGGGTTGAAGGGATTGATTTTGATGAAACATTTTCTCCTGTTGCATGACTTGAGGCCATAAGGATGTTTTTAGCTTTCTCAATCTTCAAAAAATTCAAAGTATATCAAATGGATGTAAATCAGCTTTTCTCAATGGCTTCTTGGAAGAAGAGGTCTACATTGAGCAACCTAAGGGGTTCAGCCTAACTGATAAGCCAAATTATGTATGTAGATTAAATAAGGTTCTTTATGGACTAAAGCAAGCTCCTAGAGCTTGGTATTCAAAGTTGGATAAGTATATTAAAGAACAAGGTTTCTAAAAAGGAATCGATGATAGCAACTTATACATCAAAAATGAAGGAAATGACTTGTTGATTGTGATTGTTTATGTGGATGATATCATTTTTGGAGGTAGTAATGATGAGATGTGTCAAAAATTTGCAAAGAGTATGCAAAATTAATTTGAAATTTTAATGTTTGGTGAGTTGTCCTTCTTCCTTGGACTACAGATTTCACAATCAGAAAAGGGTGTACTTCTCTCACAAACCAAGTATATAAAATAAAAGCTGAAGAAATTTCAAATTGGAAGATTGCAAACTAATGAGTACCCCCATGGTTATATGATGCAATTTTAGTAAATATGATGAATCTCCTGATGCAAATCATACATTGTATATATCTATGTTTAGACACCCAAAAGTCGCACATTGTCCCTCTCCCCATTTCCATGGTCAATCAATTTGCAAAACCCTCAAAAATTGCATAAATTGGCTAAAAACACTATTCATTTATCAAAATCACTATTCATCATCCTTAGCCCCTTTGGGCTAGCTAAGCCCCTTCCTACGCTTAATCCTAGGTCCTCATGCGACCTCATCCCCAACTCAACCAAGGTTGAATTCCTCACCATGGTCAAAAAGCACTTTATGCTCAAAAGTCAACATTTTGGTCAAAACATGCTTTATGGCTAATCACATGCTTAATTAAATCTAATCCTGATTTGATTTGAGCCTTCCACCTCACCTAGTCTACTTTGACTAGCCTAGCCTTCCACCTCACCTATTCTAGCCTATCCTAGCCTTGCCACCTCTCACCCAGATATTTCTCCACCTCACACTCCCCTGGGTCATAAATGAAAGATGGAGACTTTTGCACATAAAAAGCAATTTTTAATCAAAAGATATTTCCAAAAAGGTGTTCATTAATGCCTAATGGATATTTTTAGCAAGTCATCATTATTTGTGGATGGGTGAGGGATTCTCTCACCCAACCTCATTTATGAACCAGGACACCTCAGGGGACACCTCTTAGGTGGACACCTCACCATTGCCACCTCATAGGGGACACCTCATCCCCTCCCTCTCACCTTGGCCAAGTCTATAAATAGAAGGCCATTTTCACCTTTTCATAACAACCAACTTTTTCTTACCGAAACTCTACCAAAATCACTACAGCCATTGCATCCATCACACATCCATCACACAACCATTGTACACCCATTGCAATTGATTTATCACTTTCATGATGTTCCTTTGTGATTGAGATAGGTCAATAATCTCTTAAAAAGTGCACTTTCTGAAGGTGACCCACACAAAAATCAAAGAAGCAGTTACTCTAGGACAACCAAGAAAGTCACCTTGTAGATTTGATCTAGAAAGGATAGGTTCACATGACCTCGTGCGAACCACCTGATTCACAATAGGTTCGCATGACCCCATGTGAACCTCTGCTATAGGCACCAGAATCATCGAATAAGGTAAGTATAGCTTAATTTAGTGTTTTTATGTTGTTTTTAGTAGTTATTTTCATGTTTTAAGCTTATTTAGTGAGTCTTTTGTCTTCATAACTATGGGGTTTGATTGAGGTAGACCCCCTAATGCACTAACAATATTTTGCAGGTTAACAAGTTCAAAAAGGACAAAGAACACATCCAACCAGTGGTGGCACATGAGCAAGAAGCCCACCTACACTAAGGAACACAAAGAAGATGAATCTTGCTACCTTTGTACACATCCAAAAGGGCTTCCTTAGGGAAGACCCCATTGTAGCCTTTAGGGCAAAATTTGTAAAAGGATATCAAATTTGTAACCCCTTTTATGATTTCAATAACAAATGCAGTAGATTCTATGATATTGAATGAGTGTTATAGCATCATTTTTGTTGGTTTCATTTTGGCATGCCTGGTGGGACCTCCACCAAGCATTAGCTTAATCACCTTCTAATAAAATTATGGCATATTTCTGTATGGTAGGTAGTTGTCATCTTTGAAGAAACCCCAAACCAAAAATGCCCTAAAATCCATCTCAGGCCAAACCACAAAAGGTTCATTGGTGCACCGGTGAGCCTCCAAAGAGAGTAGAGAGTACACACTTGGGCGTGTGAATTCCCCCAATCTACCTCAAACTTGATACTTGATACCCAGGTATTGGTTCCAGACACCCACAACCAATGATAAGGTAAGTCAAGGGAGGTTAAGAGCCTCATGTTCCCGAGGATTGCGTGCCCCCATACCTAGACCACAAATTGTCTCTCACCATGGCGTATGCAAGGTTAAAGCATCCTTGTATTTTTGTGCGCAAATTAGTAGTTAACTTACTTTCCTATCATTTGCTTTCTTCAGGTATATGCAAAATATTTTCAAGGTTTTTGTTGTCTTGCTAAGCTTAAATTGACTTTTTGGAACTTTCTGTGTAGGTACCTATGCTAGAACACTCTAAAAACTTCAAAATCATCATCAAGACCTCAAAACTAGTCATCCTAGTCTTCGGATCCTGGTTTGCATGACCTCGTGTGAACCACCTATCAGAGGATAGGTTCGCACCCCAAGGTGTGAACCTTCCAAATTAACATAGTTTTAGAATAAAAGGTGAACCAAAAAGTTTTACACACACCTGGATGTAGGTATTGTGTGAAAAGTTTTGTTTTTCCTATATTTTGAGGCTAACCTTTCCTATTGGGCTACAATTCCACAAAATCACATCTGCTTGTTTGTTTTAGTTAGATTTACACCTGCTTTCTAGCTTAGCTTCAATTCCAGTAATTTCCCTTCCTGTCATTTCCCTTCAAAAGCACCTAGTTAGCTTCAATTTTAGTAATTTCCCTTCTTGTCATTTCCCTTCAAAAGCATTTAATTAGATTCAATTCCAATACTTCCCTTCATGTCATTTCCTTTAAAAGCATTTAATTAGCTTCCTTTCAAAAGCATTTAATTAGATTTCCATTTTACAAATCAATAGATCAAATTTATTTTTGTGAGGAAGCAAGTAAGTAGATTTGCTTTGAAAAGGCATCCTAGCATAGCTTTGTTTTGAAAAGGCATTTAGAGTAGATTTGCTTCTAAAATAGTACCGCACAAACAAACACCACACACTCACATCCTATTTTTAATGGTGTAAGGAACTGGCTTTCATCTCCAGTCTGAATTGGATTTCATCACCAATTCAACACCAGAGTTTAGTGAGGTCTGGGTTGTACTCTCCACTGGCTCACCTCCAATTTTAGTCACCATAGTATCCCCCTAGGTGGATCATTCTAGCATTAATACCTGATCGGTCCTTCCCACTTTGAGTGTTGGTTATCTATAATTCATCACTGGAAGGTACCTTTGGAGTGGGTAGTTTTAGAAAGCCCCTTTACCATAGGGCTTTTCAAATAATTAGTGGGTGTAGCTGATCATTATTGTGGATGCCTTAAATGTGAGGGTTAAGCGAAAGCCTTGATTAGGGTCGGTAGCAGCACATTGACAGCATGACCTCTCTTCATGAGAGTTTATTGACTCATTAGAGCATTTTGAGTCTCCCCCTTTTGGATACCATTTTACTGTGCCTAATTCCATCTAGGTTGCCACTCACCCATTGGAAACATAGTTCTATTATGTGCACTTTTGGGTGTTGTAGGAGGTTCTATGCTACAACATACCTATTTCAAAGTAGAATTCACCCACTTCCCATGATTTGTTCTTAGGGTGGATACATACTTTCATCAAAACACATGAAAACCAAAAATAAAGAACATTTGCTTATTGTTGAGTCTCATGAAAGTGGTTACAATAACATATCAAACTTGCTATAACTCACTCCTCAGTTGTTCCATAGTTTCACTTCCACGCTATACACTACATAATCTATTTTTAGGTAATTTGCACCCCCTAGTGTGATTTTCCTACACTCAGATATATTCACATGATTCTATGTGAAACTTAGCTTCTAGGCTACAAAACTACACTAAATAGGTCTACACAACACATAGAGGGTCTCCATAGTAGAAAATCCATCCTCTATCACTATTTTTGGTGGTTCGCATGACCCCGTGCGAACCTCTAGTTGTAGAAGTGGTTCGCACGACCCCGTGCAAACCTATTTTTTAGGTCCTAAATTTCTTGGATAGCACACAGACACCTTCCACAACACATATCTATCATCTATTTCTCATTTTGAGTGGTTCGCATGACCTTGATCTCGAAGCAGTTCATACGACCCCGTGCAAACCTATGTTTTTGAGAATAGATAGTGTCACATTCAACCATAGATATTCCTAGAGTCTAGATTTCACATCTTTTGGTTGTTACCACACTTTTTGCACACATCACCATGCCAGTTATGCATAGTCAGATACGTGAAGCCCTTCATCATGCCACTAAGGTTGCTCAATGGACTATCATGACCGTAGGTGCTTCTACTTCTCAGACCACTGATCCACCTTTCGAGTCTGAGTAGGTTACTTCTATTGGTCCACCTAATTTGTTGATCGGGCCTTCACCCCTAGCTTTAGTCCTATGTCCCATGTGGCATCTTCCACTCCATCCCATCTCTTGGATGAGACCTTCGAGGAGACCCCTCCTTTGGAAGATCTCTCCTCTCCTAATCCCCCATCCACCTATTTCCAGCATGTCATCTATACCCCTCCTGGTCACCCCATACCTGTTATGGTGGTGGATGAGTTCACTCCACCTCCTTCACCATCTGCCACCCATCCCTTCCTAGAGCATTCCTCTCATCCACTTTTGGGAGATGACTTCGATCCTATCATTTCCCAAATCATGCCTGATGTCGTTACTACTATCCAGATAGTAGGTATGATATCTACCCCTCCTTCTTCTATACCACCTCCTACCACATCTTCATCCCAAATCCTACCATCTCAGTAGGCTTCATCGAGCTACCAACCATCATCCCAACCACCTTCCTCACTCCCACCTTAGTACTTTTCACACCCATCTCAGTACTACCACCTATCATCACCCAATCTATCCCATCCCTCATTGTAGGTTCATCCATAATAGGCATCCTTATCCTCATAGCCACCTCCTTTCACACCATAGTTTTCTTCCCATCCACCCACTAGTTATCCACCATTTTCATCATATGGACCCCCATCGACCCCTTCATCATCATTTTGATTACCACCTCCACCTTCCTTTCGACCTCCACCATTGAACCCCACTTATCAAGGCCATCCACCTCGATATTCGGTTTATCCCGAGTCCCTGCTCACCATCCCCTCTATACCACCTCCATCCTCATCAGTTCCACCCCCATATTCACACCAGTCCTCTTTTACCACACCTACATCTCTTCCACCCCCATCTTCTACACCACCTACTTTCTTCACCTCGCCACCCACATGGTCCTCTACCACTACTACTCAGGTGCAACCAACTTTCCAATATGCGCAATAATAGTAGGTGCCCATACCTACCCAACAGATTCTAGGATATTATGATCAACAACAACAACCACCCACCTTCCAATCTTCCTACATCTCACCTCATCCATCTCAGGTTCCTATCCCACAATATCAAACCATGTCAGCACTTGATCCACAACAGGCTACTTACTATCATCAGTGGGAAGAACAACAATTGCAATATCCACCACATTTGGATTATTCACAAACCTCATCATAACCATTGCCTACATCCACATCATCACCCCCATTTCTAGCTCCACCAAACACTACCATGGTGCTCTCTAGTGAATTTCAAGCCATGTAGGAGCAGATTCGTACATTGGATTTGTGCACGACTGGTTATGGGCCTCAAAAACCCACATATGATGAGTTGTGCAATGAACCAATTCACCCTTCTGTACCTATACATCCATATCCTTACAGATTTGAGATCCCTAAATTTGATAAATTTAAAAGTAAGGAAGATCCTAGAGAGCACCTCAATAATTACCATTTTGCTTGCTACCAACTGCATGGTAGTGATCCCCTTATGCTTCGCACATTTGCACTTTCTCTTGGGGGACAAGCATTAGATTGGTACAACCATTTACCTCACCATAGTTTATTCACTTTTGAACAATTGGCCAATCTATTTCTTGAGCACTTCTCGATTAATATCAAAACCAAGCTTACCTTGTTCGATGTCTATGCTTTACACCAGTATGATGATGAGCCTATTACTAATTTTATCACTCATTGGAGAGTGGTCATTCATGATATTGCCTTCCCTCTCCCACCTTCAGATCTCATCAAACTCTTTTCTAAGAGTTGTCATAAACAAATCTCCTAGACATTGCAGATTCATCAGAGTCGAACATTTGAGGAAGCCATTGCCCAAGCCAAGGTTATCGAGGACATCAAGGTCCACACAGGTAAAATCAAGCTTCGGTAGAAGCCATCCTACCCCACCAATTACCACTACAATCACCCTCCATACATACCACCCACTACCAAACCACCTCAAACCAATCAGGTACTCTTGAATTCTCCATATCCACCATCGCAAGTTGCATCCACTCAAACCCCACAACCCATGCCTCCGTGACCTCCTCAAAATACATACCAAGTCAATCCTCCACTACTTCCCACTCCATATCTAGGTAATCCTCCACCACCATCTAATCCATACCAAGGTTACAATCCATGTCCACCTCACCCTCCATGCAATTGGATGCCCTTATCTGAGCCCATGCCCACTTTATTCCATAGATTACATGAAGGAGGTCTCATCACTTTGCCAAATGTCCAACCTCTTGATCCAAACCATCCCCTCCCATGGGACCACAATCCATAAGCTTTCTATGATTTCCATCAACAACATGGCCACACTCTTGATTCATGCCATATTTTTTGCCATACCATGCAAGACCTTATCGATCGAGGCACTATTCAAGTCTCAAATCCCCTTGCACCACAAAATCAAAACTTGGGGATATATCAAAATCCATTACCCGAGCATGGGGGTAATCCACCTCAAACTGATCCATGCCAAGTAAATCATGTCAATCGAGGTCCTTCCCAATAGGGATTTATGGGTATGATCAACATCACAACTCGTAATCAATGCTATCCACCCCCTGCTACCACCCAATAACCCTCCACTTCTCAAAAACCACCTACTACAACCTCATCCACTACCCCATCAATTCCTCCACCTCTACCATGGAATTTCATCACCATCCATGGTAGTATTTCCCATCAGCTCCGTACCACCCCTACAAGGTTATCCATCTATGACCTCCTACAACAATCCCAACCTCACCATGAAGCCCTCGATTCTATCCTTCACTCTCTCGATCTTGAGACTCATGATACAGATGCATTTTCCAACTTTGTTGGCAATGTTCAGATATACCTACAACCTTCTATCAGCTTCCATGACCATGAAATCATAGAAGTTGTAGGTGAGGGAGTGGATCCCCCATTACATATTCAAGCCTCCATCAATATCATCACCTATAAGCATGTTCTCATCGACATCGGCTCATCCATCAACATCATTTCTACCATCACCCTTGGCCACCTTCACCTTCCTCCTTCCCATCTAGCCACTCCATCCATGGACCTTCAAGATTTTTATGGCTCCATGCATCCTACCATTGGTACCATTGTCCTTCCCATCAAGGCTGGTGCCAAAACCATTTCCACTCTCTTCCATGTTATCGAAGGTGAGATGTAGTATAACATCCTTTTGGGATACCCTTGGATTTGGGACATGCAATGCATCCCTTCCATGCTCCATCATTGTATCAAATATATCCATAATGGCTTGGTCCACTGCATCCCCATCGATGGTGATCCATTCAAATTCTGTAACATTATCACCCTTCCACCAGGTCCACCCTTATCATCCACACAATTCACCCCTACCCCACATCGTTCTCTAGACAACACCTATCCATCATCTTCACAACCACATCCTACACCTGATCTGAGCAACATTGCATCAACCTCTTCAAATCCACCTCAACCTCCTAGTGCCCCAACTATTCCCATATTTTCTCATCACCCTTCTTCACCTTTCACACCACTTCCCCCATTTACCTTTTTTGCTACATTATCTATCCCATATTCATCCAATAACCCACCTATTCTTCCCACACCTCCTCCATATTCCCATCACTTTGTGCCTTACTCAATGTGGATATGGGTAATCTCTAGTTCACCTACCATAGCTTCTATCCCCACTTCTCAATTCACCCATGCCAATCATCCCATCATTGGAACACCTATTGAGTGCTATGAGTGGACACAATGCATCACTCGACTTGATGACCAATTAGCTCAATCAGATCCTCCCACTTCATCCCCTTCACCCACCAATCCACCTCCATCCATTCCACCATCCTTTTCACCACCTAGGGGGTCCTCCCCTCAACCTGAGCATATGACCCCTCCTCATGTTTCTATACTCATGACTACACCAGGTCCTGGTGAGTATAACATAAGCAATGCTCGGGTTCTTCCCTCCAACATCCAATCCACCCATGACTTTGGTCGACCTCATGATGTGCCCTTGACTATTGGGGTAGTGGTTCCTCTTGGTCCTCTCGATAATTGCATGAAATTTGTATATGGGGGACTTGACTCATCTATAGAACCTCCAGCACCTCCACCACCACAAACCAGATTTTATGGTAACCTTGACCACATGTCCAATCCTAATTTTTCTTGGCATTATCTTTGTATGTATAACTAGTATGGTTATGGTCTAGGGAGATATGAATAGGGGTGTCACACCCATATCAATCCTCCCTCATGCAAACCTACCGATCGATCAGGAATTGGTTACCATCCTCTAATAATCAGTACCCTCGAGCATGAGTTGCAAAATCTGGATCTTGATCCTATCGACCTTCTTTTTGATGAGGAATTTGAGCTTAATCTATCGATAAATAGTTCTTCCCCTCATTCCATAATCGATATTCCATCCATATTATTTCTACCATCCCCACCACATGAGCCCCTCTCTCCTCATGAAGTTGAAACCCTTGCTCATCACTTCACCACCTTATCACTCGATCCACCTCTACCCATCAAACCACCCTTGCTCGATGATCCACCTTCCTCACCCCCACCCACTATTCCATTTTTCCCCATTCAAGAGATAGCACCACCTCATGGCACACATTCTCATTCCCCTTCCCCACCTATGGTGTTAAACCTAGGTCATCACCAACCTTTTCTGGATTCATTGCTATCCTCATCTAATTCATCACCTACCTCCACCTTATCTAGCACCTCGATCAACATGATATCTATTGACTTATATGCTCCACTATGATATCCAAACCATCCCAATTACATTCCACCTCCTATCATTGATTTTTTTGATTTTGATGAAATCTCCTCCACCCCCCAACCATTAAATTCCTTCCAACACCACAAATGTTGCAATCTATAAATGCACCTTTACCTTCCATTCCACCTCATCTCCCATGGATTAATCATATAGATATTTATCTAGATGATGAATTCTAGCTCCCTGAGTCCATCGATGACCTTCACCTCATTCCCACACCTACTCAACTCCATGATGGTTCTCACATGCTTGTCGAGGACACTATTGAAGTTGACATTGGCAATGATCCGAAACACCCTCACATCGTCTACCTCATCGCTAGCCTATCTGAAGAAGAACATGTCCTCTTTACTAATTTCCTTAGGCACTACATTAAGGTGTTTGCATGGTCCTACATAGATATGCCTGGCCTTGACCCATCATTAGTTATGCACAACCTTGTCCTGGATGACACTGCCAAACCTGTCAACAAAAGTTGCATCACATGCACCCCACCGTTGCTCTTATGGTCAAAGAGGAGTTATAAAAACTCCTCGATGTGGATTTCATACAACCTATCGATTACCCTGAGTGGGTTTCAAACATGGTTCCCATCGAAAAACCCAAGGGGGTATCCGCATTTGCACTGATTTTAGGGATCTTAACAAAGCTTGTCCCAAGGACAATTTTCCACTCCCTAATATTGACACATTGGTCGATGCTACAGCTGGACATGAAATATTGTCACTCATGGATGGTTTTTTAGGTTATAATCAAATTCATGTCAATCTAGATGATCAACATAAGACCTCTTTCATGACCCCTTAGGGGAATTTTTGTTACAAGGTCATGCCTTTTGGCCTCAAGAATGTTGGGGCAACTTACCAACATGCCATGACCTACATTTTCCATGACATGATGCATAAAACTATCGAAGACTACGTTGATGACCTTATCACCAAATCCAAAACCCATGGTCAACATCTTGAAGACCTGCATCAAATATTTGATCACCTCTTGGAACATAATGTCCGATTAAATCTGAAGAAATGTGTCTTTGGTGTCACCACTGGAAAAATATTGGGTTTTATCATTTCACAAAGAGGTATCGAAGTAGATCCTACAAAATTCCAAGCTATCATTGACATGCCTCCCCCTACGAATCTCAAATAGTTACGTAGCTTGCAAGGAAGAATTCAATCCATACGATGATTTATCACCCAACTTTCAGATAAGTGTCAGTCGTTCAATCATCTTCTCCAAAAGGGGGTCCCATTCAAATGGGATGATAAATGTCAAACTACCTTTGATGCCATCAAATCATACCTCACATCTCCACCCATCCTCATCCCACCCCATCTAGATCACCCTTTCCATCTATACATTTCTGCTACTGATGTCACATTGGGCACGCTCCTTGCTCAAAAGAATGAAATGGACCAAGAACAAGTCGTATACTATATCAATCACACATTGATTGATTATGAGACATGGTATGCTTACATGGAGAAACTTTACCTTGTCATTGTTTTTGCCACCCAAAAGTTGTGACATTACATGATTAACCATACTACCTACGTAGTTGCCCATGATAACCCACTTCGCTACATGATGGGTAAGAGCTACCACAATAGTCGAATGACCAAATGGATCATGCTCCTCATGGAATTTGATCTCGAATTCATCAGTCAAAAATCCATCAAAGGCCAAGTCATTGTTGATCAGTTGGTTGAGGCCCCTTTACCAAGTGATGCTCCATTGCTTATCCAACTTCCAGATGACTCTATCTTTCATACAAGTGAAGCGGAAGAACTAGTGGAACCTGAATCAACCATTGATTTAACACTCTTTTTTGATGGCTCCCATTGCACACATGTTGGGGGTGCAGGAATAGTCTTTTTCACACTGCAAGGGGAGCCACTCCCCTTTTCCTTCAAATTAGGCTTTCCCTGTACCAATAACAATGTTGAGTATGAAGCTCTTATCTTAGGCCTAAAGCAAGCAATCTCAATGCACATCCGATGCCTGGACATATATGGTGACTCCCTCCTCATTGTAAATCAAATCAAGGGAGAATGGCAATGTCATTGCCCAGTCTTACAACAATACAAATAGGTAGCCAAAAACTTGTTGGCCCAATTTGAGTGGTATGACATCACTGCTACTCCTTGATCTACAAACCATTTCTTCGATACCATGGCTTCTCTAGGCTCACTCATTCCACAAAACCCACTTTCCGACACAACTCACGTGTCCATTCACACCCTTTTCCATTCTACCATTTCCAACAATCCACCTTCTCATGATGATGGCATCAATATCATCGAAGTTGAACCGCATGACCCATGGTTTTCCCAAGTCAAGGATTACATTAAGCTCGGTATTCTACCACCTGATCTAAATCATACTCACAAATGAGCTTTCAAACTATGTGCCATTCACTATACATTTCTAGGTGATATCCTTTATAAGTGAAGTTATGATGGTATTTTATTGCATTGTCTTGAGCCCTTCGAAGCCCAATGCATCACCCAAGAAGCTCATGATGGTACTTGTGGTGGCCACTTCAATGGTATGGCCATTACCAAATGCATTCTATGAATGGGCTATTACTAGCCCACAATGGAGCATGACTATTGTGATTATGTCAAAAAGTGTGTTAAATGCCAACATCATGCCAATCTTACACATTTGCCTTCTCAGGCTCTACAACCTATTCAATCAATATGGCCCTTTTCACAATGGGGTTTGGATCTCATCGGTAAAATCACTCCCACCTCATCTGCCAATCATAAGTTCATCATCACTGCAACCGAATATTTTACGAAATGGGTTGAGGCCATCCCATTAGTGCAAATGATCGGTCCCAAAATTATTGATTTCATCACTCAACACATCATTTATCATTTTGGCATCCCATCAAAGATCATCTCTGACAATGGCACACCATTCAAGAACAAGAATGTTCATGCATTATGTGAGAAATTCAACATTCAACATAGCTTTTCTACTCCATACTACCCATAGGGTAATGGCCAAGCAGAAGCTACAAACAAAACCATTTACACCATTCTTCACAAAACCATTGCAGAATCACACCATGATTGGCACAATCAAATACCATTAGCATTATGGGCATACCACACAAGTATCCATACTCCAACCGGGGCAACCCCATTTTCCCTTGTATATGGTATTGAAGCCATCATGCCCTTGGAGCTTGAAATACCATCCTTGCGGGTTTCCATGCAAGAATTCATTGATGATGATACCACCCATCAAGCTAGGCTAGATCAATTGACCCTATTGGATGAACATCACATTCATGCTATTGAACATACCCACGTTTATCAAGATCATCTTCGATGTGCCTACAATTCTAAGGTACACCAATGAGAATTTCAAGTTGGAGACTTAGTCCTCAAATAAAATCAACAAATTACTAGCCAACCATGCCATCTCCATGATAAATTTACACCCAATTGGCTAGGCCCTTACATGGTTACTCAAAATTTTGGATCTGGGGCATATCACCTTGCCACGTTGGAAGGTATTGCTGAACTTGAGCCCATTAACATTATTCATCTATGAGCATTTTATGCCTAAGTGTAGGCATTTTAGCTCACCACTACTTGTACATATGTTTATAATCCAAAACAAAAATCAAATAAAAAAACAACAACATTTTTGACATTCTATGACATTAACTCAAATTGCATTTACAATCAAATCTGCTTCATCTACCTCATTCTTTTCTTCCTTCTTCTTCTTCTCCCCCTCTTCTATAATGAATGTTGTATGGTCACGCTTTGAGCGGCTACATACCTTTCATTCTTCTTCTTCTTTTCTCTCTTCTTATTTTTATCTTCTTTTCTTCTAGTTACCCATCAATGTTGTATGGTCACGCTTCGAGTGGCTACATACCTTTGATAGGTTTCTTTTCTTCTCTTCTCCTTCTTTCTTTTCTTTCCCCTTCTTTCTTCATTCTTTTCTTCATTTTTCACCCATCACTCTCTCACCCATGCCATCACCCCATTCCATTGTCTATAATATTGGGCAACCTTACACATAAATTCTCACTTTTTGCATTCATACATGCATTTGTACATAATCATTGTAAATATTGTGCTTGGGGAATTAAACATGCACATGCTAGCATACCAGTTTGATGCCCAAACCCATTTTTAGGAGATAGGATTATTGAAATGTTTTGAGTGCTTCACCCATAAATAGTTATATAATCAACCACCATCCAAAGTTGGCATATTTCAAAATATTTCTAGACTTCCCTTGGTTACCTTGCTCTCATTCTTAGATTTACTAGCACGTCCTACACACTAATTACATTTTGGAAATAGGACTGGCTACACTGTATGCATGTTGATGCCTAGTAAAAATCACCATGCTCATCATATCATTCACATGATTTATCTCAAACCTGAGGATTGACAAAAGGACAAGTTACAAAAGAAAGAGAAAAAGGAGAAAACAAAAGCCAATGCCCAAAAAAAAAAAAGAGAAAAAAAGAGAATCCTAATATAGAGGTAAAAAAAAAATCAATGCCTCGAAGAGTACTATCAAAAATATTGAATCCCTACATTCCTTAGGTCTTTACCGATGAGCTAGCTTACAGGCTAAGTTACCATGCAGTTATAAACCATCTTTTTAGAATGGTAAAATGAACATCACTTTACACACACAAATCCAGGATTGAGGTCTTGTTTACCAAGATAGCCTAGAACCTGTTCAAGAAGTTTTCTCAGTTAGTCAATGGGTTTGATTACTTACAAATTGTAGTGTTCGAATCTCCTCACTACAACCTTCATATCCAACTTCCTTGGAAAAATGGAATGGATTACATCATCTGACTATCGCAATGATGCAAATGTTGTCCCCAAGCAATCCGTTTACATATTTTGCATTATCATCCTATGCATACTCATTTTATGTCATTTTATAATGTCATCTCATATTTATTTAAGCATTTAACCATTCCATTCACATGTAATTATTTACTACCGCATCTACATTAATCATGTATCACCATAAGCAGAAACAAACAAACACATAAATGCAATTAGACACAAATGTCACAAAATAGTATATATATCAAAATAATACCATCAGGATACAATAAAATATGTGGGTGCCCTTATGGGCATGACATCACATGATTGTATCATATATGTACATCTAGCTATCAAAAATACCATATGACTACAATGAGTTGTGCATCCCTACTAATACATGAACTCCCAAAAATAGCTCATCATCATGTACATATGCCAAAATATAAAAATAAGCCAATCCTCATCGTTGCTATCCCATGGGAGTCTCCCCACTCCCCTCATCTATTGGAACCCCCTTCGCTACCACTACTGGTACTAACTGTACATCACCCACCCCCACTACCACAGGTGCCTCCACTCGTACCGATGGCCTCATCCCTACTACCTATGAAGTTGTAGGTGCCACCATCTGCTGCATCTTTCCACCCACTGATGGTGAACTCTATTCACTCCGATGTGGCTCCCCCTGCGATAAGGAAACTGGGTAAAATTATGAAGGGATGGGTATACCTTGTATCATAATCTCCCCCTCACACCTCATCCTCTTTGTCACCTCCTTCATGTTGGTGGCTATCAACCCACTGTTTACCTACTGCAAACACCTAATCTTTGATCGTATCACCTCCAAATGTGGCACTATCACCACTAGCCCTATAATATCCTACTCTACCCATGCCTTTATGGTAAACACCTCGTGCACGTTGCATTCCAACTCAGTAACCCTCACTCGATGACTGGCTTTAACAACCTCTATCTTTGTCCGAGCCTCATCCAACAATCTCTAGAGCTTCTCAATGGCCTTGATCATCTCATATCTCTCTTTGTAATGAGTGTCATGCTCACCCATCAACAAATTTTGCTCAATCCTGAGCACCTCCATCTCATCTATCACCTACTACAACCACACCCTAGCCTCATCCCGCTCCTCTAAAGTAGCCCTTAGGTCTACCTCTACCTCCTTCTCCTCATCCAGCACTGAACGATCAGTACCCCAATCCATCTCGGTGTCAAGAAGATTATCTCTAAACCTCTTCACCTCCCCTCATAGTACACGTACATCATCCTCTATGGCCATAGCCTCCTCAAAATCTCCACCAAAGTCAAATCGCTAGGTTATCCCTCCATCTCCTAGCGAATCATTGGTGACTCATCTAATGTCTCATCAGCAATGTCTATCAATGAGACATCCTCCATCACCTTTAAGCCACCTCCTATCCCCTCACCTCTCTCCGATGATGGACCTGTGTCACTATCACTCACCAATCTATCCTGGTCATCATGATGTGGCCTCACCTACCTGACCAAATGGTCTAGCTCCACCTCCTCCTCCTCACCTAGCTTGGGTGATCCCACATCCTCCTACTCCCCCATATGCCCTAGTGATGCTGCTCTCACCCCACCTGGTATATCCCTATCAGGAACACTCCTACTACCTCTACCCATCCATCCACCATACCATGCACTAGCTCCCACTACTATCTCGACCACCACACATCATAATCTGGTGTCATCCCTATGTTGTCCACATCAAGGATAACCAATGGCTCATCTGGCATCAAATCTAGTGGTGGCACCATGGGCTATGGTCCTGTGTCACCCTCCACTCTATAGATCACTATAGGTGGCTCTGGTCACCCCTACCATAATCTAAACTATGCTACACTCTAGAAAATGGGAAGTACTCCACCTATCATAAATACTTCCCCACCATCCATCACCCTCATCTAATGTGCACCAACTACTCCACATCCTCATCCAATCAGGTGCTCCTCACCATGGCCTCCACCTCACCTGCTCCATGGTCAATCTCCCCAACTCCTCTTGGTGATACATCAGATCACCCTCCCGTACCCTCTTCCACCTACTCTCCATATTCACCCTCCACCTCATCGCATATGGCACATCCTACCCTCTATATATGTGCCTCATGGGGTAAATCAGTTGGGTGTAAAATCAAAATATGCTCCCAAGCCCATATCTATAGTAATGGGCTCACACTAATGCCTATCCTCGGTATCCTCACCACTGCATGCAACTCTTGATACACCTGTGCTAGCAATGTAGGAGCCCACACATATACTATCTTCCTCTCCACCATATCACATACTATCCCCATCATGTTCCAAGGGAATCTCACCCCTGAAGTATCTGGTAGTGCATGACTCACTATCAATAACATCACCATCGCATGGCGATTTGATAAAAACTCCTTCTTCCAATACTTCATATAATCCACTCCCTTCTTGGCATCCACCTACTACCATCGATATCCAAATACTCTCTCCAAAATCCCATCCCATAAATCCTTATCCATCATCATCACTGTAATACCCTCTATCGATAATCGATAGATGTGGTAGATATCCTCTAAGGTCACTATCATCTCCCCTGTAGGCAAGTGAAAGGTGTTCCTATCAGGATCCCACCTCTCACATAAAGTAAAAATATATGCATGGTTCACATGAACCTCATGCATCTCCCATACCCCATACAACCCCACCGTTCGCAACCACTGCCCATCCTCCGCACTCCATACATCCTGCAATACCTTTCAATATTTTCGTAATCGATGTCTCATGAATATCTTCTTCACCTGCCACTAAAACACATGTCCCAAATTAGCAACCATGTATATAAAATCAATTTCCTTTTCATTTTCACATGTACATATGCATGCAAAAAAAAATCAAAAAAGCAAAAACAACAGGTTTGCACGACCCCGTGCAAACCTCCAAATTTTGATGATTTTTGCACACATGGGTACGCAATCAAATCCCCATCCCATCCATACCATGCACACATGCATAAAATGATAAAAATATGCCTAAAAATGTAAAAAAAGTTCAAAACCCTCCCACCCATGCATGTAAAATGAGGCAATTAAAACAAAGACATATCTGGACACCCATTTGGCTTATTAGATGCCCCCACTTGTCATATTTCACATGCATTCAACATTCACACCCCATTTCACACATCACATCACACACGCTTTTCCACAAGCACAATCATCACATGCAAAAACAAAAAACACATCGGGATACCCATTTGCCCCTTTTTACACATAGTGCATGCATTTCACCCATCCCATGCATACACATCAAATTTATGATATTTAAAGCAAAATTTCATATTTTCAAAACCCTAGGCAAGCACATGCTAATCGAGAGAGAATAAAATGCTTACCTCTAGCATTCCTGCCCCTGTGCTCGTACTTATCGATGCGCTGGCCATCTCGTCATGCCCGATCTACAATCTGGTAACACTCCATTCTGTTTTCTCCACTCCAACCACTCCTCTTTCTTTCATGTGCAAATGATATCAAAACATCATTTTCCACCTTAAAAACCTTTATTTGCATAGGTTCGCACCCCACACGTGTAAATCGACAAGTTCGCATGACCCCGTGCGAACCTGTCCTTCCTGCTTCAAATTTCTCACTTGCATTCCATTTCCTCAAAATTTCTTCCAATTCTTTATTTTTGCTGATTTTCATGCAAAAATTTTCCATTTTTCTTCTTAATCATCATCAATCGTTTCATCATCGATTTTCATCTCCTCCATTACCAATTCATCACTTGAGGGGGTAGTCATCCAAAAACAATCAAAAAGCTACTTTGCACATGATCAAACAACCAAAAATCCAATCATGGATTCAACATCTGCCTAAGAAAATTTTTGCTAACGATTATCTCAAGACCAAAATCCTAATCCAAAAACAAAGCAATGTTTGATAAATCTCAAAATACCTCTACCTGTAGACACCTCATGGATTCCAATATTCATAGTGGTAGTCGTAAGACCACTTGTGAATGAAGCTCCTGAAAGTTCTACCTTATGGCTCCAATGATTTGTCAAATATTGTCAAACGAGCTCATCAATCAATCAAAAGCAAAAATTAGCAAAGGCATTTGTTTCATCCAAAATTGAAACATCTCCAGTTGATCACAATGCAAGGCAACCTTACGCCTTCCTCCAAAAGCAATCAATCACAAACCATTTTTTATCAATGCGTCTCTCTCGCAATCATCCATAAATCATCAATCGCAAATTCTTTGCCTTCCAAATCATTCCATCAATTCTCATCATCAGTTTTTGTACTAAACCATGTTTCACACAATCCAATACAAAAAGGGGTAAAATGTAGACACCCAAAAGTCGCACATTGTCCCTCTCCCCATTTTTGTGGTCAATCAATTTGCAAAACCCTCAAAAATTGCATAAATTGGCTAAAAACACTATTCATTTATCAAAATCACTATTCATCATCCTTAGCCCCTTTGGGCTAGCTAAGCCCCTTCCTACGCTTAATCCTAGGTCCTCATGCGACCTCATCCCCAACTCAACCAAGGTTGAATTCCTCACCATGGTCAAAAAGCACTTTATGCACAAAAGTCAACAATTTTGGTCAAAACATGCTTTATGGCTAATCACATGCTTAATTAAATCTAATCTTGATTTGATTTGAGCCTTCCACCTCACCTAGTCTACTTTGACTAGCCTAGCCTTCCACCTCACCTATTCTAGCCTTGCCACCTCTCATCCAGATATTTCTCCACCTCACACTCCCCTGGGTCATAAATGAAAGATGGAGACTTTTGCACATAAAAAGCAATTTTTAATTAAAAGATATTTCCAAAAGGTGTTCATTAATGCCTAATGGATATTTTTAGCAAATTCATCATTATTTGTGGATGGGTGAGGGATTCTCTCACCCAACCTCATTTATGAACCAGGACACCTCAGGGGACACCTCTTAGGTGGACACCTCACCATTGCCACCTCACAGGGGACACCTCATCCCCTCCCTCTCACCTTGGCCAAGTCTATAAATAGAAGGCCATTTTCACCTTTTCATAAAAAACCAACTTTTGCTTATCGAAACTCTACCAAAATCACTACAACCATCGCATCCATCACACAACCATTGTATACCCATTGCAATTGATTTATCAATTTCATGATGTTTCTTTGTGATTGAGATAGGTCAATAATCCCCTAAAAAGTGCACTTTTTGAAGGTGACCCACACAAAAATCAAAGAAGCAACTGCTCTAGGACAACCAAGAAAGTCACCTTGCAGATTTGGTACAAAAAGGATAGGTTCGCACGACCCCATGCGAACCACCCGGTTCACAACAGGTTCGCACGACCCCATGCGAACCTCTGCTACAGGCACCAGAATCATCGGATAAGGTAAGTATAGCTTAATTTAGTGTTTTTATGTTGTTTTTAGTAGTTATTTTCATGTTTTAAGCTTATTTAATGAGTCTTTTGTCTTCATAACCATGGGGTTTGACTGAGGCAGACCCCCCAATGCACTAACAAGATTTTGCAGGTTTAACAGGTTCAAAAGGGACAAAGAACACATCCAACCAGCGGTGGCACACGAGCAAGAAGCCCACCTACACTGAGGAACACAAAGAAGACAAATAATTCTAGTTGTGGTAAGCCCACCTTGGCCTAATTTGTGCTTGATTATTGTGTGTATTATTTGACTTAGGGAGTTATAAGGAAAATAAGTTTTTATTTTGGCAATTATTCTAGAAGGAAATAAGAGGGGGAAAGTGCGGTTTTTAAAGTATTATTTTTTGGAGTAATAAGGTGTAATTAGTGGTTAATCAATTTGTATTTTGTGTTGTTGAAATATTGAAGTGGGAGATTAAAGGTGTATAATGTTATTTTATTGTTTTAAATAAGTGCATTAGTATTGAAGGGTTTAGTTTATAATTTGATGCTTTATTTGAGAAACCAAGAAAGTTCTAAAGCATATGTTTGGGACATTATTATGCACACATTTTGAAAGGGTTTTCCAATATATAAAGAGGTTGTACTAATCTATATTGAATTTGCAAAAGATATTATTTTTGAGACATGTATTTGAGGGCACATCTTCATCAAGATTTTTGAGGTATGGTGGTTCAACTTTTTATCTAGGTGGTTGTGTTTTAAGAAAGTAATTTTGAGGTGGAGTTAAAAGGGTCGATTGGTGTGCATTGTTAGAAATACTTGAGCTAGGGTTTGTGAAACAAAATATGCATTCATTTTTTGAATGGTTTTTGAAGCAATGGTTTGAATGTATTAAATGTTGATGAGCAAGTTTTGTAAAGCAATTGTGTATTGGGTTTGAGTAATATTGGAAATAACATATGGTGGGATTATATTGCATATCATTTCCTATGTGTTATTGAACAAGAATTATTGATAGAATATGTTTGAAGTATTATGATCAAGCAAGTGTTATGAGCATTTTTGAGCATGTGTTATGAGCATTTTTGAGCATGTGTTATGAGCATTTTTGAGCATGTCTTAGAGCATAATTGAGTAGAGATAGTGAGCAGACTAGAGCAGGATTATGAGTTGTTTGAGCAGGCCTTTTGGAAAAGGGCTTGTGAGTAGTTCTCAGTAGGTTTGAAGTAGTCTTGTGAGCAGGTTTGAGGCATACTTGTGAGCAGGTATGAGACATATTAGTACAGGAATTTGAGTAGAGTTGATTAGTATTGTGAGCATAGTTGATTAGTGTTGTGAGCAAAGTTAATAAGAGTTGTGATTAGAATTTATCATAATAGAGCATAGTTGATAACAAACTTTGGAAGCCAATCAGTGTAAATGGGATAGAGTTATCCTATGGATAGAGGTCCACAAATCAAAGTTATGGGGATAGAGGTCTCCTGTGGATAGAGATACATGAATTTGAGCATAGGGGATTGGTGTCTCCTTTGGACAGAGATCCATAAACATTGTAATAGGGATTTTGTTCCCAAGAGATTCATTGAGAAAATTTATAAGAAATATTTTCTCCATGGACGTAACCCACATTGGACGAACCACGTTGAATCATGTCTCTCATGTGTGTGATGATGTGTGAATTATTTACTGCTTTGATATTATTATTGTTATCATTTGGATTGAAAAGTAAAAAGTTTTAACTTATTATGTTCACCCCCCCGCTCAGTATAAGCTTATGTTCTTCAACTATATGAATCATTGGACTTGGGATGAGACAGTATTCCTGTATACATCTGCTTCGAGTCACTTTCAAAATTCTTTGCATGCTTTAAAGCTTCATCATACATTTTTTATGGTATTGCCTTCATATTTTTCTTATATTTTGGTAGCAATCCATCTATGAACCACCACTTTACCAATACATCTGCCAAAGGCATCTGCATCTTGTCTACTAACTTCTTTAATTTGTGGTTATATGATTTTACATCTTCATCAGGATTTTTCTTAGTCATACAAATTTTTGTGAAAATATCTCCATCGTTCTTCAAGGGACAAAATTATTCAATGAATTTCTCCTTCACTTGATTCCAAGTCCAAAAATCTAATGCATTTTCCCTTTACAGATACCAATCCATCATCAATCCTCTCAAGGTAGCAGGAAATAAAGTCAACCAGTCATTTGAATAATCTATGTCATTTACACTCCAAATGGTTATGCAGGTTCTGATATGCCTTGTGGGGTCTTCCTTACCCTCACCTGTAAAGGATGGACATCTTTTCTTGGCTACCTTATTAGCCATATTTGGTGATTCATCCTCATCACTTGATATGTCCTATGGAATCTCTATCTGATTCTTCCTTGGGGTTGTTTTACTATGCTCGACATTAGAAGTTTATATCCAAGGTATCTTGTACTCTCCCACTAGTCGACCAAACTCATGTGCATCTTCACTTTGCAACTTCCTTCGCTGATGTGAGGGAGATGGTCTTGGTCTTTTTTTCTAAGATCTCATGCTTTGTTGCCTTGGTGCCTGACTCTCATCCTCTGCACTCCCTTGTAACCCTTTCATTGCTTTATTAGGTGTCACCATCCACTCTCCTTCCTCATGCATCACTTCTATTTCAACTTGCTCCTCTATTTTAGGTGGTTTTGGTACCTCCTCTTCTGTCTTTATCAATAGCACCTCGAAATCTCCTTTGTCAAATCTTCAAACTTGCTCTATTTCTGGTTCATGTGTACTATGGTCAGAATTACTTGCATTCCCTCTTTTAGTAATTCTTGTGCTCCTTCTCACTGGAATTTTCTCTCGTACTTCTCATATCCTATGTCTTTGCACACTAGTGTCTGTTATTCACCTCCAAATTTGTAATCTTACTTTGTCAGTTTGACCCTGTTTTAACAAAAATGCCAAGTTCTATAAGGCAACGATGCCAAATGTAGCATAGGGGTGTAGTATTCCCAATGGGGAGGTGATTCTTAGAGGCTTGGAATGATCAATTTACTATTCTTTTTCAAATACCCAAATTGTATAATCGTAGTCTTCCAACCATTGATATGTGATTGCAAAATAGCTTGTATGAACTCAAATCATACAACTATATGATCCTAAATCATATAATGTCAGTTATTGTACGATTTGATAGTCATTAAATCCTTCATATTTCGTTTTGTAAGCTGTCGTACACATTTTTGTAACTAATTTATTCAATTTTCCAAAATTACCAAATCGAGTAAGTTTTCTTCAATCGCCTAACTGCCAGAACGGGTAAATTTCTTTTGTAGGATTTCTACACGTCTGGTGTACGATTTTTGCTAATAGAAAGTTCAACAAGGTGCAAAATTGGATACTTTTCTTTACCAATATCCCTTATGTAAGTTCTGGGAAGTTTTGGAATGCCACTCACTCCATATTTACCAACATGCAAGTTTTACCTTTATGATTTGAGAAAGTTCTTCACAATGGCAATCTCCAAAAATCATACAATAGCTTCCAAGACATATTTCTTGATACAATCCTCCTCATAGATCACTTACAAGTCTCACACCAGTGGTTATTCAATTCCATGTATTCATACTAGTGCATGGACATCATCTATAGACATAGAAAAATAACATGCAATAGTCAGGTATTGCAAAACACTAGTTCTTCCATCTTTGGCTCATATACCAAAAGGATTTTTGGGCAAAATTAGAGAGTTAAGCTATAGTTTTTTATTTTATGTACAAGGAAAAAGGAAAGGGAAGGTATTCCCTTAGTTAAATGATAATCCTTAGCCAAGCCCAAGGAAAATGGAGGATGGAGATTTAAGAACATATTATTGTTTAGCAAGGTTCTAGCAACCAAGTGTGTTTGGAAGATAATATCAAAGGTAAGCTTATCAAATAAGATCATATAGGAAAAGTATTGAGTCACTCACAACCGAGGAGTAGGAAAAGTATTGAGTCACTCACAATCGAGGAGTGGATAAGAACCTTAGTGAAGCAAACCCATAATGTTTCAATATATTGGAATGTAATGATTCAAGCCTTTTAAATTGTAGGTGATTGGCTTACCTAGAAAATATGGGATGGTTCAAGGATAAGAATAAGCTTAGGTCCTTAGATTGGTTGTGGTAGTATGCACAAACTGCAAAATAATGTAATTCAAACCCTAAGAGCTTTAGGGGATTAGAACTCTAGCCCAAGCAATTAACCCAAAATCATTTGCAAATTGGAGACAAAGATGGAAGAAAGCAATAGTGTTAGGGCTTTAAGGCTAGAAGGCACATCAGTGGGAAGAATATGCGAGGAGACTTAAAGTTGGATATATCAAGTTGCAAGAGGAAAATAATCAATTAGTTTGGACAAATAATGGAGCTACGAGGGAGTACACTCCAAAGTTGGGGTATAAGACTCTGTTGGAAGATAAAAATGAGTCAACATGGTGGAATTCACTCTACAAGCATAAAGCCCATTTCAAGATAAGACTATTTTTGTTGCTTACCATTAAAAATAAGGTTCTGACATGGGAGGTATTATAGAAGAAGAGTTAGAATGGTCTAGGAAGGTATCATTTATATAAGTCAAAAAAATAAAACATTTGATCATTTATTGTAGCTTGTTCCTTTACTAGACATGTTTGGAAGGAAGTTATAGTGTAGTTAAAGCTTTCTATAAGATGGCAAGAAGATTCCCTAGGAGAATGCTTAACATATTGGTTTGAAAATAGGTCATACAAAGGTTTTATAGCTCTTCTGATGCTTGTGTCATGGGAAGTATAATTATCTAGTAATGCAAGAAAAACTCAGGATCAAAAGAATCCTACTTAGCAGGTATCCTCCCAAATCATCAAAAGTTTCAATACCTATAAGTTTCAATATGTTGGAAGGTAATGATTCAAGCCTTTTAAATTGTAGGTGATTGGATTACCTAGAAAATAGGGGATGGTTCAAGGATAAGACTAAGCTTAGGTCCTTAGATTGGTTGTGGTAGTATGCACAAACTGCAAAATAACGTAATTCAAACCCTAAGAGCTTTAGGGGATTAGAACTCTAGCCCACGCATTAACCCAAAATCATTTGCAAATTGGAGACAAAGATGGAAGAAAGCAATAGTGTTAGGGCTTTAAGGCTAGAAGGCACATCAGTGGGAAGAATATGCGAGGAGACTTACAGTTGGATATATCAAGTTGCAAGAGGAAACTAATCAATTGGTTTGGACAAATAATGGAGCTACGAGGGAGTACACTCCAAAGTTGGGGTATAAGACTCTGTTGGAAGATAAAAATGAGTCAACATGGTGGAAGTCACTCTACAAGCATAAATCCCATTTCAAGATAAGACTATTTTTGTTGCTTACCATGAAAAATAAGGTTCTGACATGGGAGGTATTGTAGAAGAAGAGTTAGAATGGTCTAGGAAGGTATCATTTATATAAGTCAAAAAAATAAAACATTTGATCATTTATTGTAGCTTGTTCCTTTACTAGACATGTTTGGAGGGAAGTTATAGTGCAGTTAAAGCTTTCTATAAGATGGCAAGAAGATTCCCTAGGAGAGTGCTTAACATATTGGTTTGAAAATAGGTCATACAAAGGTTTTATAGCTCTTCTGATGCTTGTGTCATGGGGAGTATGATTATGTAGTAATGCAAGAAAAACTCAGGATCAAAAGAAGCCTACTTAGCAGGTATCCTCCCAAATCATCAAAAGTTTCAATACCTATAAGTTCCAAACTTCAATTTCCTGTCAATATAAGTAATGTTTATAGTTATGTTTAGGTATGGGTGTGCCTTGTTAGTAAGGTGTTGTAGGGGATTCAACACAAGTTCTGGTAAGAAAGTTTCAAGGATGACTAGGATCTACAATCTTAGCAGAAGGATGGATATTGTAATAGGTTTTGGTTTAACCTACAAAACCCAGTAATTAATGAAGACTTTTATTTACCAAAAAATATATATGTTGGAAGGTAATGATTCAAGCCTTTTAAATTGTAGGTGATTGTCTTACCTAGAAAATAGGGGATGGTTCAAGGATAAGACTAAGCTTAGGTCCTTAGATTGGTTTTGGTAGTATGCACAAACTGCAAAATAATGTAATTCAAACCCTAAGAGCTTTAGGGGATTAGAACTCTAGCCCAAGCAATTAACCCAAAATCATTTGCAAATTGGAGACAAAGATGGAATAAAGCAATAGTGTTAGGGCTTTAAGGCTAGAAGGCACATCAGTGGGAAGAATATGCGAGGAGACTTACAGTTGGATATATCAAGTTGCAAGAGGAAACTAATCAATTGGTTTGGACAAAGACTGGAGCTACGAGGGAGTACACTCCAAAGTTGGGGTATAAGACTCTGTTGGAAGATAAAAATGAGTCAACATGGTGGAAGTCACTCGACAAGCATAAAGCCCATTTCAAGATAAGACTATTTTTGTAGCTTACCATGAAAAATAAGGTTCTGACATGGGAGGTATTATAGAAGAAGAGTTAGAATGGTCTAGGAATGTATCATTTATATAAGTCAAAAAAATAAAACATTTGATCATTTATTGTAGCTTGTTCCTTTACTAGACATGTTTGGAGGGAAGTTATAGTGCAGTTAAAGCTTTCTATAAGATGGCAAGAAGATTCCCTAGGAGAGTGCTTAACATATTGGTTTGAAATTAGGTCATACAAAGGTTTTATAGCTCTTATGATGCTCGTGTCATGGAGAGTATAATTATGTAGTAATGCAAGAAAAAATCAGGATCAAAAGAAGCCTACTTAGCAGGTATCCTCCCAAATCATCAAAATTTTCAATACCTATAAGGTTTCGACAACAACAAAGGTAATCAAACTAATCATCCCTTCAAAGATTGATAAATAAAGGGCATAGGACTTTTTTGATGTGGCTAGACATGGGTCCTTAGAGTTTGTGGAGCAAGATGATTACTATATATTTTTTACTCTCATTATTTCAAATTCAAGGCTAGATTGGAAGAAGTTTCTAGTAATTATGCTGAAAGTATGGCACTCAAACTAAAATGAATACAAAAAATCAAATTTTACAAAGACTCACAAGTGGTAATAAACTGGATACTTGGTGTTTTCAAGAAAAAAAAACATGGTTCTACAACCCATCTTCTTTCAAATAAAAGAAGTTATGGATCAAAGTAAAGCTTTTACTTTTTGGCATATTTATAAAGATCTGAATAGGGAAGCATATGAACTTTTAAAAGGAGAGGCTTCATATTGAACCAGGTGCATGCTTAATATAGGAATTCAACGAGAACAATACATTGTAGCTGGTATATATCTCTATCTAAGGGATTAATCCACTCTAATCAAAGTAAGGATTGTTAAAACAACTTTTTTTTTTTAAAGTCAAAAATCAATGATTTAAAGAATATTGATTAACAATTTAAAAAAGTGTCTAAGAATAAAACTTAGGTTGATAAAGATGATTAGTTTATAATATCTAAACGACCTGATTTTAAATTATTATTAAAACTTTGAAAATACCAAATAAAAATATATATACTAAAGAATTAATTTAAAATTACGGTTTCCTTTATAGAAAAAGAAAACTTTGATAAAAATAAGAGATAAAAAGAAAATGTTCTTAAAATCCTACATGTATCCGCTTATAATCTTAAGTTACTTTATAATCTTAAGTTACTTAGTTTAAACACGCCTTAAAGAATATTAAATCTTAAATCAAATAAAATTCGGATTAAGTCAAAAGTTTAAAGGATCCAGAAAGATACTATTTTTTAATTATTTTAAAAATAAAATATAAAAAACAAAATCACTAGAATGAAAACAAACTCTAAAAGAAGTATTTTGATGATTTTCTTTCTCTTTTCTGTGGGGGTCGGTTGGCCATTATAAAACATTTGTTCAAGATACTTACGAATATTGGGATGAGATAATAGCATTATAATAAAATATATACAACTGGAAAAATTTTATATATTGATATTTTATTATTGTTTTTTTATAATAAAATAAATACAACTGTATATATATCTATGTGGTTCGAGAAAGAAACTGTATATGTATGGGGTTGGAGAAAGAAACTTTTTATTGATATTTTATTGGTGGTTTGTCTGTGTTTTTTATAATAAAATTTGTATATATATATATATGATTGGAGAAAGAAAATATATATTGATATTTTAACTGTATATGGGGTTGGAGAAAGAAACTTTTTTATTGATATTTTATTGCTGGTTTGTTTGTGTTTTTTATAATAAAATTTGTATGTATATATATATGATTGGAGAATGATATTTTATTGCTGGCTTTTTTTTTTTTTTTGGGTTTGGTTGTTGCTTGAGAAAGAAATTATACATTGATATTTTACCATAAACCATTTTTTCCAGATGAATACAACGGTGTATATATATATGATTGAAAAAAAAAAAAATTACTGTGTGGAAGGTAAACAAGCAAAACGTAGTGATTTGTACCGAAACTTCTGAACACCCTCTATTAGCAATTTTTACTGTAGTTTTCATTACAAAATGAACATACCATCTCACAAAATTACTGACGCCCGCCGTAAAGTTTCCACTGCTCTCAAACTCCTGAAGAAGCGAATCCAACAAAGCCGGATTCTCCTCCTCCAAAATCAATTGCTCGTCTATGCAGGTTTCGGATTCCTACCCAGAAACTGCCGCATCTTTCTCCGACGGCTGCCGGAAACCTTCCAGTGCATACTTGGCCGCGGCAGCTTGAATTTCTGCGGATGGAAACGAAGGGGCCGACATAGTATATAAAAATTTTAACAAATAACAGCATATAAATGTAAATTTAGTATAAAGATGAAACCATTCTCAAAATGAATAATATATGGCTCGCACAGAATGGCAGGTAACTTATCATCGCGAGGCGATAATAATTTACCAGCCAAATTCTCGCTCCGGAATTGAGGACTCTAAGCTCGGACAGCCATTTTTCTGTCGGCTTAGAGCTTTCTGTTTCGTTGACGTATTAGGAATGTGGGCAATTAACATTGAGGAGGGTCGACAGAAACTCTCCCCTCCTCTCTGTTAATTGCCGACATGCCTAAAACGTTATCGAAACAGAGTAGGGGAAGTTTGAAATGTATCCTGCCGACGTGGAATCAGGTACACCATCTGAGCTTAATGTAAATAACTTACTTCTGTTATGTGACTTCGTATTTATAAGGGGAAAAAAAAATGATACGCGTGGAAAGATTTGGACACTGAACGGGTTTCCAGGGCTTTTCTTTCAAGTGACGTGTAGAACAGTTTAATAAAATATCTAATGGGTCGGTCTCTAGTTTAATTAAAATATTTATCTTCCCCGATGACAGATATTATGGTTCAAAATATCTAATGGGTCGCTTTCTACTAAATATCTAATTGGTCGCTTTCTACTAAATATCTAGAGTCTACGTGTTAGGTATTTCGTCCCACCGTTTAACAAACGGTCCTTATTCAAGCGTTAACGACTGGTCCTTATTCAACATTTGGAATATTATAACAACTTTTTTTTAGTTAAATAATTTTTTTAATTAAAAATGGGTTTAAATATAGTTTATTTGATGTATTTGGTGTTAACTTAATAGTTTATTTGATGCGCTCAAATTTTGAAAATAAAATAAAAATAAAACTTCCACTAAAATATATAATTAACACTATATTTCATTTTAATATCATAATTTTCTACTTTATTTTAAATGTTTTTTAATATAAAAATAAAATAAAATCGAATCCCAAACAATTTTATAATTGTAAGTACTACCCACTATACCTAAATATCTAATGGGTCGCTTTCTACATGATTACCTTTATGACAGATATTATAGTTCAAAATCTTATCGTATTTTGAAAGCGCGACCAACATCATACATTCAAGGGTTGCCAAGTCGTCCTTATCCAACAGTGGAATGTTCCAGTAAAATATTTTTTACTGATTTAAATCTAATTTAAGACGTCACATATATGATCTTCTATTTGTTGTCTGTATATTGTCATGGTCGAGATTTGAACTTAGGATAAGCTTAGTGAAGTGAATTAAGCAGGACAGGGGAGGGGCTTTAAAAGTATCTCTACAGGTGAGATTAAAATAATGACTCACTAGTCCTATGTGTCATCGACTTTATATAAAAAGGGGTCGGACGCTTATCTGGGCTTTCCTTTTAAGTGACGTGTAAATATCTAATATGTAAGGGATCGGTCTCCACGTGTTTATCTTTATCGCTACTTCCCCTGATAACATCATCAGAATTTAAGATCTTAGTGAATTTTCAGTAGTCATAGGAAGCAGAACAAAGTATGTAGGACCCTCCTCTGTTGTTGTATATTGTCATCAGAGTCTCCTCGAAGGATTACAACATCTATAAAAAATATGCCATTATGGTTTTCTAAAGATTTGAATTTTAATTTGTATTAATGTTTATTGTGATTAAAAGAGGTTAATAGCATAGGATTGTAAAGTAAAACATATACAAAGTAACGGGAGTGTTTAATGCAGTTTCAGAGAAAATAAACTAAGAAAAATAGTAAACATGATGACATATGATATACAAAATCTGTGGATCAAGATTACTCCCAACATTCAAGGTTGAAGAGAAGTGAGTGATGTAAGAGTTGGATGTCTCGTAAATGTTCTTTGTTGAAGTCGACAACGAGTTGATCTTGTTGTATCTTTGTGATCACCCTGGCGCTTCCTAGTCGTGGTCTCTGAAAGGCCGTGGTTTCTGAAAGCTGAAAGAATGAAGTGATAAGTCAAAATCCTCATTTGTAAATTTGAAAGAAATTTAGAATTATTTAATATAAAATAAATTTAAAAAAAGGTTAAAGATTTAATCGTTCGATTATTCTACGAGTCAACTAAGACCATCGGTTTGAGAAGGATTAAGAGTTTTTATATAAGAATGTGAAGCAGCCATGTGTTTAGCTTTGACTACTAATCCTTTCATTATGCTAAAACCATATCTGTTATTATTTATAAAATTTGAGCAAGGGTTGGGATTGTGAGTTGACACTTAGGTGGCAAAGGGTAGGTGGGTGGAAGGTTTTAGGGAATTCTATGTGGAAGGGGAGTATACATTCCCTTATGAATGTTTGTGGGCGGAGAGATTTTTCATCCACCCAAGGTTATAAATGAGTTTAGGGAGAAGGATATTTGGGAAAGGAGAAAGGAATTAAAAGAAAAAAAATTTAGGGAGAAGGAAGGGAAAGGAGAAAGGAATTAAAAGAAAAAAAATTAAGTGCACATTCGATCAAGGGCAAGGAATTAAAAATTCCCAAAAAATTGAGGTTGAGGGGTAGGTCATGTAGGATTAAATGGGTGGGTTGATTAGAAGATTTAAGTGAATTTTAAATTCACTCTGGTCATGGAGGAAAAATGAGTAGGAGGATAACAAATTAAATGGGAGGATTTTCAAAGGAGATTTCCTAGGGATTGGGGGGATACGGGGGGGCTTCCTAGGAGATTTCCTATGGATTGCATAGGGATCATGGGGATTTGTTTATAATTTTAAATTCTTTTTGACAAAGGAGCAACATGCAAATTTCTTGACAAAGTCTCTTACATGTGTAAAGTTTGAAAAATTTAGAAATTTTCTTGTATATATTTTGATTGAGCATTTATGTTATAAGGGGAGAATGTTGTGAATATTATATATTCACCTTATGGTCACGGAGGTTATGGGAAGTTGAAAAGTAGTTATAACTCCTAACCTCATACCTTTTTGATTTCGCATGTATATATATACTTCTATCACATCAATGCAAATGTTTTTTTTTTTGAAAAATTTGAAAAAACTTGTATTAAAACAAAGATCAATTACAATTTGGGAAGAGACTTTTCCCAGTCGAAGTCAGAGAGAACACATGCTTACAATAGTAAAAGAAGATTTGCAATGGAGCCAAATCTCTTGAACCATTAACTAGCTAACAAGGGGATCGGTTTGGTCTGTTGATGCAACTTGTCGCGATATCGCGACACTCTTTCCCTCTTCTCCTTTGGCCGCGAAAATGCAACATGTCGCGATATCGCGACACTTTTCTCCTTTGGCCGCGAAAATGCAACATGTCGCGATATCGCGACACTTTTCTCCTTTGGCCGCGAAAATGCAACATGTCGCGATATCGCGACACTTTTCTCCTTTGGCGCGAAAATGCAACATGTCGCGATATCGCGACACTTTTTCCTCTTATGGTCGTGAAATTGCAACATGTCGCGATATCGCGACACTTTTTCCTCCTTTGGCCGCGACGAAGCAACATGTCGCGATATCGCGACACTTTTTCTCCTTGGGCAGCGGCGTTGCAACATGTCACGAAATCGTGACACCTTTTCCTCCTTTGGCCGCGACGAAGCAACATGTCGCGATATCGCGACACTTTTTCTCTCTTGGCCGCGATGTTGCAACATGTCGCGATATCGCGACACTTTTTCTCTTTCGGCCGCGACGAAGCAACATGTCGCGATATCGCGACACTTTTTCTCTTTCGGCCGCGACGAAGCAACATGTCGCGATATCGCGACACTTTTCTCTCTTGGCCGCGATGTTGCAACATGTCGCGAAATCGTGACACTTTTTCTCTTTCGGCCGCGACGAAGCAACATGTCGCGATATCGCGACATTTTTCTCCTTTGGCCACGACGAAGCAACATGTCGCGATATCGCGACACTTTTTCTCCTTTGGCCGCGACGATGAAACATGTCGCGATATCGCGACACTTTTCTCTCTTGGCCGCGACGATGAAACATGTCGCGATATTTTGCAACTTTTCTCTCTTGGTCGCGACGATGCAACATGTCGCGATATCGCGACCCTTTTCTCCTTTGGCCGCGACGATGCAACATGTCGCGATATCGCGACACTTTTTCTCCTTTGGCCGCGACGATGCAACATGTCGCGATATCGCGACACCTTTCCTCCCTTGGCCGCGACGATGCAACATGTCGCGAAATCGTGACATCTTTCCTCCATTGACCGCGACGAAGCAACATGTCACGATATCGTGACACCTTTCCTCCCTTGGCCGCGACGAAGCAACATGTCACGATATCGCGACACCTTTCCTCCCTTGGCCGCGACGATGCAACATGTCGCGATATCGTGACACCTTTCCTCCCTTGGCCGCGTCGAAGCAACATGTCGCGATATCGCGACACCTTTCCTCCAGTGACCACGACGGTGCAACATGTCACGAAATCGTGACACCTTTCCTCCCTTGGCCGCGACGAAGCAACATGTCGCGAAATCGTGACACCTTTCCTCCCTTGGCCGCGACGAAGCAACATGTCGCGATATCGCGACACCTTTCCTCCCTTTGCTTTTTCTTTGATCATTAGCTCAGGGACCTTTCAAGACCACTGCCTAATCACCTCATCCTCAATAGCCATGTCACTATGCAATCGAACCCCTACCTCCTTCTCGGCACCCATCTTAGCCGGGAAGTCGACCGCTTTGTTTAAATCTCTACTCACGTAAGCTGGAATCACATCATCTAATTCCCTCCATAATTCCTTAATTTGAGTGACAAGAATCCTCAACCTCCATGCTTTCAAGGCAAAGTTCCTCATGCAATCTAGAGCTCCAACCATTATTTGAGAATCCGATTCAAGTATTATCCTCCTGTGGCACTGTTTAACTGCCCAAATAGAAGCAGATTTGATAGCTATGGCTTCGCTTCATTGTTTGTGGCTCTTCCCAAGCCTTGCAGTTCCCAATAGAGCACTGTTCCAACATGATTCCGACAAACCACTCCAATTTCGGCTCTACCCGGGTTGCCTTTTGCAGCTCCATCAGTATTAATTTTAATCCAACCTTCTAGGGGTGGTTTCCAACTAGCTCTGTCCTGTCCCTCTTGCACTTCAACTCCCTCATCCGTTGCCCCAATAACAACTTTGAGTTTCCTCTTTAGCATAGACGGCCACGGTTTACGTGACTTTGCTCCAAATGACTTGCCAAACTCCATCTAACGAAGAAAAAGTTTCTCTAAAAATTCTAGCATTTCTCTCCAACCACACTTGCCACCAAATAAAGTTTAATCCAAGCTCCCAACCAATACGAAGAGCTTTAGATTTAAATCTACCCCTCTTCCATCTTTCCCAGATATTAATCCGATTCAAGTCACCATTAACTTGAATTTTATAATATGAAAACCATCTCTTCCAAATATGGCGCGTGAAAGGGCACTCAAACATCAAGTGATCAGTTGTTTCCTCGCTCTTGTAGCATAAGACACATTGAGAAGGACCGATGATTCCTTTACATCTGAGATTATCAAAAGTGAGAATTCCATTGTGCATGAACTGCCAGGCAAAAAATTTACTTTCGGCCAACCTTTGGAGTGCCAAATCTTTCTCCAATCCTCAACTTGATAAGTATGAGGGGGAGGCTTTGGAAGGATCTTGTCATATCCGTCCTTCACTGTGTAGACACCAAGGCTCCCATAGCCCCAAGCTAATTCATCCTCCTCGTCTCTACTTGTGAGAAATATTTCTGTCAAGATTTTAGTCATGATGGGTGCCAAATCCGGAGGGATTGAAATTGGCCACTCATCCAACTTCTTAAGCTGCTTAAACTTATACTCCCCCAGGTGACTAGTGGTGAAATAACTTTCAATTTGGACCCATCCCTTGGTTTCAATGGCTGCTTTTATTGGTTGCAATTCAGGAAATTCAACAATGATAGGTGGGTATTGATCCCATGAATCTGTCCAAAATCGTGCCTTCTCCCCTCTCCCCACTTTCCAAAATAATCGATCTTTTACTACCGAGATCCTAACTTGAGAGCACTGCCACACTAAGGATCCAGTACCATCCAAAGGGAAACGGCCCACCTCATTTGGGTTAACATGTCCCACATATTTACTAGTTAGGATTCTATTGAATAAGGAAGTTGGTTGGGAAATCCACCTCCAGTAAAGCTTTCCAACCAAAGCTTTATTATTTATCTTGGATCTTCTCAGTCCCAAACCTCCTTTTACCTTGGGTTGGGTTACTTTGTCCCAACCTACTAAGGCCCATTTCCTCTCTCCTTTTACTCCTTCCCATAAAAATTTTCTAGCCATCTTGTCCAACTCTTTCCATATAGTATGTGGGGCAGCCAGGATAGAGAATTTATAAATTGGCATGGCTTGAATGATTGACTGTAAAAAAGTTAATCTACCCCCATAGCTTAACCATTTGTGAGACCAATGATTAATTCTATCCTTGATACAATCCAAAAGATTCCTCCAGATATCTATTTTTAGTTTTTTAAAGTGCAAAGGGACCCCCAAGTAAACCCATTGGGAGAGAAGTCCTTGTGAATCCCAAGATCTCTAAAACTACGTCACTGAAGCCTTTGATCAAGATTGAAAAAGACCACTTTGGATTTTTTATCATTGATGACTTGGTTTGTAGCCTTAAGGTAGACAATGAGAGAATATCTGATCATTCTAACTTCCCTGAAGCTAGCAACTCCCACCAATTGAGTATCATCCACAAGCTGTAGGTGAGTCAAAACTTCCTCACCCACCTTGATACCTGTTAGCAAACCTTGTTGTCTTCTCCTCAAGAAAAGTCTACCTAGTCCTTCAGCCAATATGAGAAAAATATAGGGAGAGCAAGGATCCCCTTGACGAAGGCCTCGAGTGGCTCCAAATGGTTGCGAGGGAAGACCCTTGATTAACACTGAGTATGTCGGAGTAGAGACACAACTCATGACCCATTCTATCCAATCTTGAGAGAAACCAAAGGCTGCCATCATCTTTGCCAAGAAGCTCCACTCCACCCTATCATAAGCCTTTGACATATCTAATTTTATGAACATTCCTTTATTACCAGATGTTTGCATTGAATGGATTGCCTCCTGAGCTAGAACCACCCCATCCAGGATCTGCCTACCCTCTACAAAACCCCCTTGCTCCGAGGAGATAATGTTATGTAAAAGAGGTTTTAGCCGCTCAGCCATTACCTTTGTGATTATTTTATATATCACATTGCATAAGGCAATAGGTCTATAATCTGAAATATGTACCCCCTCCTCCCCTTTTGGAATTAAGGTAATGAAAGTATGATTTAATGCTTTAAGCATTCTTTTACTACCTCTGGACTCCTCTATAACAGCCATTACATCCTCCTCCAAGTTATCCCAAAAGGCCTGAAAAAACTCAATTGGAAAGCCATATGGACCTGGAGTTTTTCGGTGCTCATTCCAAAGACCACATTCTTCATTTCCTCTCTATCAATGGGTTTAAGAAGGGTCTGACTTTCTTCTTGAGAGATAACGGAAGGTATGACAACAATAACGTCGTTTTGAGCCTCTTCATCTTGCACCATACTTTCCTTAAAAAGTTTAGAAAAATAATCCATTGAATGGGAATGCATACACGGAAGTGTATCAAAGGAGTGTCCGTTCTCATCTTGAAGAGGCTTCCATGTTATTCATCTGTCTCCTAGCACAAGCAGTCTAATGGAAAAATTTGGTATTTTTATCACCTTCTAATAACCAAGTGGTTCTTGCTCTCTGTTTCCAGTGGGTCTCCTCTTGGTTGTCAATGTCCTCAACCGCTTTACGCAAGGCATCATCCTCGGCTTTGAGCTGCTCTGTAATTGTTCCTTCCCTAAAGTGTTTTTGAACCTCATCCCATCTGGCCACCAAAGGAGCTCTTTGGACTTGGAAGTCTGTCTTGTTAGCTCGCCTCCAATGTTTCGGTTGAGCTTTGACATAATGAAGTTGTTTGTGGAATCTAAACATTGCTGTCCCATATTTTGGGCGGCCTTCTTCCCACCACTATGGAATTTTCTTTCGAAGTTCCTCTTTTTATAACCAAAAATTCTCAAATTTAAATGGTTTGTGATGCTGCCTTGTCTTAGTCCCTCCTTCCAACAAAATGGGAAAGTGATCTGAAACTGGACCCTCCAAAATCTGAAATTTTGTATTCCATTTTACAAATGCCTCCTCTGAAACCAAAAAACGGTCTAACTTTACCTTCCTGCTATGTGGCTCCCTCCTCTTATTAGTCCAAGTATAGTTGGTTCCAGGGCATTTAATATCCACTAAGTGTAAAGCCTGGACTTGGGCAATCATAAGTCGATCCCCTGGGTCCAAAATTGGGGTTCCCCCTTCCTGATCTCTAGAGGATAATTTAGCATTAAAATCCCCAGCAATAATCCAGTCTAAATCTTCCCTTGAGATTCTCATGTTATGCACAACTTTCCATTGAAGCCTCTGACCATCAAGGTTTTGAGCCCCATAAAAATTTGTGATTAAAACATGTTCAGTTGTGACATTATTCCTAAAATGTGATGTGAGAACACCCCTCCAAGCTAGATGTTCTATTGCAGTCCATTCAAGAGAGTTCCAAAGAGTAACAATCCCCCCTGAGGCACCTTGGGCAGCCACTTCCATATGACCAGCACCCCTCCAAATTATGTTAATTGTTTTACACATAAGATCTAACGACATTTTTGTCTCCTGAATAAGCAAAAAATCTGTTTTACATTTTTCTAAGAGTCTTCGAACAACAGATTGATGGGTTCTCTTGTTTAAACCCCTAACATTCCATGATTGTATAATCATTGGTTACCTTGAGAGCAATAAGAGTCTATTGGCCTCATCGATCCTCCAGTGATCAGTTTGTCTCCTTGAGCTGCTAGCAATTCCTTATTTGATTTTCTACCCACTCCTTGAGAGTTGCTATTTTTTGATCTCTTTTCCACTTAGTTATCCCTAAAGTTGGCCTTTCTCTATTCTTTTCTGCTATTCCCATGTTGACATCCTTAATTATTGGCTGCTCTTGGTTATGCACTATCAATGCCCCTGCACTCTCGACTGCGGTAACTCACTGTGGTCAATTACCTGCTCTATGACGGGGGAGATGAAAGAGGAGCTTGAACGTGGATGTTATTATTTTCACTATTACCATCCACTCCTTCCATGAATTGTTCCTCTTGGTCCACTAGTGTCTTAAATATCTCATACCTATTGGCGGGCTTGAGTTGGGTTTGCTCTTTACCATCTTTTTTCTTTTGCCTTCTCCTTCTTTTGGGCTGTTCAAAACCATCTCTCTGAGCTTCTTTACCCTGAGAAGTATTGGTTGGTTCTTTGTTTATTGTTGACTTACCCTCCTTAGGAAGATTTGACATTCCTAGAGGAGCCTCCATTTTTGTGTTCATATTATTTGGGCAAAATCGGGCCAAATGCCCGTATTTGTGGCAAACTATGCATCTAAAGGGCAGAGCCTCATAATCCAGTTGTTGAATCCAAGATAGTCCTGCAAGTTCAAGTTCCACCTCTGTCGGTAGAGGCTGGCTAAGATCCATTTCCACACATATTCTTGCATAAACAGTTGTGTTCCCTTCTATTGTGTCTTTGGAGACACCCAAATGTCTTCCAAGGGAATTACCGATCATCTCCAAAACCTGCTCACTCCAAAACTCCATTGGAAGTGCATACAAACGGATCCAAACCGGGACAGCAGTGGGTTCAATTCGAGGATCGAATCCCACTCTCCAGGGTTGAACAAATAATCCTGTCGGACCATGATTCCTCTTTTTTGATTCGAAAGCCCTATTTCTATCGGCCGAGAGAAGAAAAACTAACAATAAAATACCCATTGCTAATAAACCATAAAGAGTACTCACCATGAGGCTCCCGGTTTTTCGGACCCGGGAGTGCAAAAAATTCAGGGTAGGGCGAATACCCATGAATTTACAGATCAAATCGTGATTGGCTCTGTATAAGACTGTTTCTTCGACCATCCTTGGCTCAATGACAATCTTGGGCCTTGATTCGGACTGTGGTAGGCATCCATTAACTCGATGAGCTGTTGATCTATTTCCAGCAGCCGTAAAGAGCATTTTAAATGCAGTTCTTTGAGCTTCGTCAGTCTTGGATGGAGATTTATCTTTTAACAAATCTGCATAAGAGCTATTTCTCCCTAGGAGAGGATCCGGAGAAGTCCCCATTGGACCCTCCTGGGGCAGCAATCTTGCCTTCAGATCCACAGTAACCAGAAATCTCTTCGGCAACCCAACTGATGCCCTAGATTTTCCCTAGCTCCAGAAACCCTAGTTCATCGCTTCCCGCCTGCTTGCTTCAACTTTCCTAACCAACTTCTTATTACTCCACATCAATGCAAATGTTAATCATAGTGCATAAATCTATTCTTTGTTTTCTAACACATACATGATCTAGAAATTATAGATGTTTAATCGATGGTAAACTAAATATAGACTTAACTCTATAATGTGTATGAGACTAACAAAAAAATACACTAAAGAGCCCACCATAAATTTGGATAGATTGTTTAAACTATTAAGTTATGATTTATTACAAAAAGAATGGTAGAATCAATCAAGATTGTTTCTCAAGTTAGCTTGTGCTAGAAAGCAAGACCATATCATCTACATGTAGTAGTATAATATATTTTGAGTAGAATTTTAGTGATCCAAATAGAAAGAACAATTATTTTTATATAAAAATGATATATTTTGTAAAACTTAGTACTTATTTTAAATATAATTTTGACATTATAGTAATAAATTTTTAATTAAATAATCTTTTTGATAAGCTAAATATATCTTCCATTGAGGAACACTCCTATCAAAATAATAAAATACTGCATTTGTTATCGGGTCAATTAAACCATATCCAACTTGCCCTTTTATCAAAGATAATCTTCATTTCCTTTTTATGGAATATATTCTGCATCTTCCTCAATTTGTTGTGTTTATGCAATCATCTCCTCGATTTAATTTTCATTAAAAGATAAAATTTCACTTAGACAATTGTCTTGTAGAATTTGAG
This sequence comes from Wollemia nobilis, assembly GCA_028583015.1. Taxonomy (NCBI): domain Eukaryota; kingdom Viridiplantae; phylum Streptophyta; class Pinopsida; order Araucariales; family Araucariaceae; genus Wollemia; species Wollemia nobilis. The sequence continues at coordinate 3,224,513 of JAQPPZ010001268.1, read as the reverse complement.
TTTTACAAAAAAAAAGATCAACATTGAGATTGGCTAAATTATCTACTACCTGATTTCCTTCTCTATAGATATTCTCACATTTCCAAGAAATTGCCTCCAATAAAAGTTGATGAACATCGACATTAATGTTATTTTTAAAATCCCCCAATCCATTTTTATTGGTAATTTTAATGATAATTTATGACTTCCCCTCAATTGAAATATATTTCCATCCTTTCTTAATTGGAATTTTTATCCCTATAAGAACCGTGTTAGGCTTTGCATGGTTGTTCATTAAAGTTCCATATGATTTTGAGTAAGGAAGATAATTCTACCTTCATTATTTAAAAAAATACCACTTCCACCAACTTCTCTTAGATTTTCTTTAAAAACATGATCAAAATCAATTGCAATAAACCCAATTTATTGACATTTTTATTTTACCAATTTTTGGAGCAAATACTTTATTTTAACTCCATTGTCACAAATGACCCTTCTATGTATATTCAAATCCTATAAACAAGAGGCTAGCACCTCTTTTTCCACACTTGAAGCTTCCCATGACGAGCACCATGTTTGCAATATTTTGCAAGAGAGGCAATAATATGGTTTTACACTTGGGCATGATTTTGATATTTATTTTTATCAATTATATTATTCCTTTCATGTTCTAAATTCTAACAAATAATGACAAGACCAATCCTCCAAAAAATACATAATGTTTTAGCTTTGAAATTACTAATCCAGCATTTCATCAAATCTTTCAATGTTGATTGGCTACCCAATATATTCGCACACTTTTGAAAAAGAAGCCCCAAATGGTGTGAGCAAAGGGACAATAAACAAGTAAATGGTATGATGTTTCCAAGTCCTTCTCATACAAGGAATACCGAAAAGATCCATGATATCTTCTTTGGAGACTCACTCTGGTAATAATCTTACTTTGGACTACTAACCAAAGGAATGTTGAGGCCTTAAGGAGGGTGTATAGAGACCATACATTCTTCCAAAGGGAACCATTGGGAGTAGGAAATTCTAATTGCTCTAAATCCTAGTATCCCAACTTGATTAAGAATCTACTATCTTTTGTTAGGTTCCAAACCAACTAATTATTTCATATAAAAGCAAGAAAATAGAACTCTTTTTAAGCTCATCTTCCATTTGTTTGAATTCATTTGTTTCAACATGTTTACTAATAGAAATATTTAATCTAGAGTTGTTGCTCACTTTAATATAATATTTGATCTTTGGACTTTTATGAGTGAAGTATATAGCTAATGATTATTATTTTGAATTAGAAATTGTTATGGTAGCTAGGGATAGGCATATGGGAATATAATATTACACTATATATGGGTATTATAAATAGTTGGCATGTCCCACATGTAATCCAAGGTTTAATATATTGTAATATCATATTATAATAAGTTGTATAAGCATTTAGTTGTCATCTAGGGTTATGGTTATAACCTCCTAAAAGTAGCATTAAAAGATGGGTATATAAAGAAGGGATATTGTCATTGTAAGAATTATTAGTTAATCATTCATATTGAATATTTTCGTGTAATTTTTGTCTATAGAGTGGCCTTTCATCTAGAGAGATCTTATGGAGTAATAATTTTCTTAACATAGAGATGAACATATTTTTCCACAACAAATGTAGATGAAGACAAGTGCAAGTATTACAACATTTATTAGGGTTTTATTTGATTCAAAACCCCTTCAAATTTTCTTGAGACTTAAAGTATTGAGGCTTTTCTTAAACAATGTTAAACCATTAATAGTTTTATTCTCTTCATTCTTATTATACAATAAATTATAGTTAATAAAATAAATTATAAAATTATTTTATTTTTTAACTTTAAAGATTTATGTGGAGGTCCCAAGGTTCAAATCTCGACCCTCGTTGGATTGAACGCTTTTCCCTTTCCTGTGCTTTCAGCGGAGTCAAAGATTTAAAATAATTGTGGCACGGTGATTATAGGGGCGGACTATGCAAAGAACTATGTGGTGGCTTCTAGGACGGATAGCGCAGAATAATTTGGTGGCCATAAAAGTCAGATAACCTGCCCGAATTTGTGGCAACTACCGATTCCACCATGTAAATTCAATTTTTTTTTTAAGATTTATAATAATATATTTATATAAAATAGATCTGAATGCTAGCGGAGGATTGGAGCGAGCGATGGTTTCGACGATCAAAGACCGGAACCTTGAGAAGCAGATTTCGTAGGAGGAAGAAGCCCACAATGCCAGGACGACAACAGGGTTTGACTGGAGTGCAGCTAAAAATGGAGCCTCCCACAATGACATTTAATGGGGGAAAAAACCTCTTGATAAATTGGGCAGATCAAAAAAATCTTACGCAGAATATTTGCAACAAAATCCTAGACCACCCCCTAACGGATCGATGGATTTCATTCTGCAAGGCAGCGATGTGTTGTGCCCTAAACACCTCATGGAATATTATGCATCTCGCAATTCCTTCTCATTAGTGGGAAAGTTCGTAGGAGGGCGCCCAGACATGGATGCGATTCGACGGTGGGCTACTTCGAAATGGAAAGTTGTAGGAAATTTGGGTCTTTCGATAATTACCAAAGGTATTTTTTATGATTCAGCTAAATACCCGGGATGATGTAGAGCGTATTCTTTCCAGAGGTCCTTGGTTATTCGAAATACGAAGCCTGTTCCTCAAAAAATGGGAACCAAATTTTGACCCCGACTCTCAGAACATCAATTTCGCTCCCATTTGGGTCTGCCTCCCCAACCTCCCTGCACATTTTTTCTACGAGGATGCTCTCTAAGGTTTGGCTAGGGCTTTTGGAGATTTGGTAGCTATTGATCCAGCTACCCGTGCCAAAATGCACCTAACCCAAACCCGCATCTGTGTAAATATGAATCTAGAATCGCAACTTCCAGATCACCTCAATCTTATATACGAGGATTTCAGGCGAAGGCAACCGTTGATCTTCGAAAACAAACCTACTTTTTTTCCAGATTATCAGTCGTAGGGGCACCTCCCTTCTCAATTCCCTAAGAACAAAAACCCTAATGAAGGTTCCCATTTAGGTGGGCATCCGTAGCCAAGAACCAGTCAAAAGGAAACTACCAGTCAATGGCAAGCTAGGAGGAATGCACAGCAGAACTAACCGCTTCAAGATCAAGCTCAAGCTCTCCAAAAGGCAAGTTCCTCTTTCACCACTGCTAATAAATTTGATTTACTTAAATATTCTGGAACCAACGAGGTCTTTGAATAAGGTGAAATTCCTATCCCTCCATCTTCAAAACATATCAATTCCCCTCCGGGGCCCCCTGACCCCATGCCCATTTAGAATATTCCATGTTCCCCACTTCAGGAGTAGATCCCCAAGTCCAATAATGTCCCCCAGAGCTCACCACAAAAACCCCTTTGGTCGTCGTTATCCACAACCCTGTCCCCACCCCTTGAAGAGTCTGGTTTTTCAACTTCTCCATCCTCCTCTATCGATGTCAATTATGATAGCGATCAGGCCACCCTAGAATCCCCTGACCATCAAAGTCCCAAACAAACTTGTAGCTTTAGAAGGTCCCAAATGGATGTGGGAGTAGACAGAAAGAAAGGTAGGCCTTCCAATGCTAAATTCCAAAATCGGGACACAACCGAGGATATAGCAAATGGTATGTAGAGAACCCTATTCCAAGAAAATGTTAGTTCTATCAAGGACAAAAACCAAAGACCCAAACCCCCTGCACAACAAGGCAAAGGGGGTAAGAAAACCTCCAAAAGTTCCAAATGAAAGTCCTCTCTTGGAATGCGAGAGGACTGAATGGGGCAGCCAAGCAGAGATTGGTTGCAACCATGCAAACAGATTACAACCCCATAATTTTTCTCATTCAAGAAAATAAATTGGACAATCAAATTTTGCCTAGGATAGCCAAAATCATCTAAATTTTGTCTACTCCCCAGATTCTTGCACTGTAGGTGGGCTCCGGTGCCTTTGGAACCCATCCATAGTTGAGGGTAGATTTATTTCTGATCATGACAGGCTGTCTAATATCCTGTTTCACAACCTCAGCTCCCAAACTTCTTGGATTATTTCCAACATTTATGCTCCCAATACTGCTCCGGGAAGAACAATGTTGTGGAACACCCTCACCCAGATGAGACAGACCTTTGCCAATATTCCATGGGTTCTAGCAGGGGATTTTAAGTCCCCTCTTCAATTCTATGACAAGAAAGGAGGAAATACAGTTACTAGTAGGGATATAAAGGACTTGAGACAATTTTTTGATAGTAATGTCCTTATGGATGTTCTGATTCAAGGCCTCAAGTTCACTTGGAGTAATAGACAGATGGGAAATAATCTTAGCCAAGAGCACCTTGATCGGGTGTTGTTCTCCCAAGAAGCCCTCCATCTCTTCGTTGATGCCAGCCTGCAGGCTCTCTCGAAGATTGGGTCTGATCACAACCTGCTCCTCTTTGAGACTGGTACCAAGCCTCAGTTCAAGACCCATTTTTGATTTGAATCCATGTGGACTCACCACCCAGATCTCAAAAATTGGATAGCAAAATGGTGGCAGGTAAGCTTTCCAGGGACAACCTCTAACCAGTTTATGTAGAAACTTAGATGGGTCAAAGAGAATATCAAAGTTTGGAATAGAGAAACCTTTCGAAACATCTTTGAAACCAAGCAGAACATCAAAACCAGATTAAGGCAAATTGAGGACAGTCTCAGAAGTGAAGAGAGGATACTGCTCTCTGAATACCACAACACCTTGAGTAAGGAAGAAACCTTTGGTGCCAAAAGTCGAGACAACTCTAGCTCAGAGAAGGAGACTCCAAATCCAAGTTTTTTCACATATCCACTCTAAGGCACAAGGGTTGTAATAGGATTAAAAGCCTTACTAAGCAGGATGGGACCCTTATCTCTAATATCCACCACATCACGGATGAAGTCGTCAGCCACTTTAAAGACCTCCTTGCCTCCCCCCCACTTCCTCGCCTGCAACCATGGATTCTCTACTTGAGAACATTCCCAATACCATTCCCAATGAAACTAATTATTTCCTCCTCAGCCCCCTATCCCACAAAGAAATCTACCAAGCCCTCTTCTCCATGTAACCTGACAAAGCTCTCGGACCCGATGGATTTTCCCCAAGGTTCTTCCAAACCTTCTGGGACATTATGGGACATGACCTGTGCTTGGACATCTCTGACATACAAAATTCCAGATCCATTCCCAAAGACATTAATTCCACTTTCCTGGTCCTCATCCCCATGGGGCCTAATTCTCAGTCTTTGTCTAATTATCAGACCATCAGTCTCTGCAATGTAATCTACAAGGTTCTGTCCAAAGCCCTGGCCAATAGATTCACTGGGATCCTTCATCATTGACCACTGCTAGGGAAGTACTGTCAAATGCAGAAACATCTTGGACGAGGTTATCACCATCTACGAGCTAATCCACTCTTCCTACAATGCTAACTCTACTTCCTTATTTCTAAAAATTGATATGAATAAGACCTTTTACCGAGTGAATCAGGAATTTCTGTTCAAAATCCTCCTCAAATTTGGTTTCCATGAATATTGGGTAAATTTGATTTCTAATTGTGTCTCTTCTTCTTAGTTCTCGATCCTGGTGAATGGGTCCGCTATCGAATATTTTCCCAGCACCAAGGGGCTAAGATAAGGGGACCCTCTTTCCCCCATCCTCTTTATCATCCTGGCAGAGAGTCTCAGTAGAACCATTAAGAATGCCTGTCACAGAAACTTGATTTCTAGTATCAAGGCAACCTCAGGTTTAAATCCCATCACCCACTAACAATTTGTGGATGACACCTTGCTGACAACTAAAGCTTCAGTCTCTGAAGCCAAAAACATCAAGGGTATTCTCAATATGTATGAGGAAGCAGTTGAGCAAAAGATCAACTACACCAAAAGTAAGCTTCATTTCATCAGCACCCCTGCTAGACGACAGGCCAATATTGCAAGCATATTGGGCTGCTTCATTGCTAATTTTCCAACATTTTATCTAGGCCCACCCATGTTCAAGGGGAGGCCTCAACAAAAATGGTGGAACAATGTCACTGACAAGATTCATAAGAAGTTGACAGGATGGAAGGGGGTCCTACTTTCCAGTGCAGGCAAAGCGACTTTGGTCAAGTTAGTCCTACAGAGCATCCCCACCTACTTTTTGGTAGTGTTCAAAATCCCTGCTGTTGTAGTAGAAGCTATTGAAAAACTCCAAAAATAGTTCCTGTGGTCGGGTAATGCTAATCACAAGAAATTTCACTTAGTATCCTGGAACAAAGTCTGCTCTCCTAAAGTCAGGGGAGGTCTAGGATTGTGACGCATAAACATCACAAATCAATCCCTCCTGGCTAAGTAGGCTTGGAAGGTGGTTACAAATGCTAAAACAGAGTGGGTGACCATTGTCAAAAGGAAACACCTGCAACAACACTCATTCCTTGAAACGGAGACCCCTTGCAATGAGTCCCACTTTTGGAAATCTATCAGCCACACTAAGCAGCTGGTTCAACAGGGATCTTGGTGGAAATTAGGATATGGTAAGACCATCAATTTTTAGGAAGATGCATGGGCCAAAAAAGAACCACTCATCAGTGATCCCAACTTAGCCCCCATTAAGCACCTCATCGATAGGAAGTATGAAGCTCATGTTGCCTATTTCATCACTTTTGACCAAGGATCCCACGGTTGGAAAAAGGTTCAGTTTAGAATTAAGAATGATGCGATTAACAAAGACCTCGCCACTCTCATGGACATCTTCAAAGCTAACTTCATACCCTAGACCTTGAAGGAGGATGAACGTTGTTGGAAGGGGTCGAGTTATGGGGAATTCACGATCAAAACTGCTGCCCAGATGTTAGAAAACACTTTTATTGGCACCAAGAAAGATGACAGCCAGACTCTAGCCAAGAGTGTGTGGCTCAAGTTGTTGATCCCAAAAGTGGCACATTTTTGTTGGCTTGCTGCTCATAACAAAATTTTGACCTCTGACAACTTGATTCGCAGAGGAATTATAGTCCCCAACAGGTGCTACCTATGTACTAAAGCTTGGGAATCCACACAACATCTCCTCCTGGACTGTCCCTTTGTCGATAATATGTTATCCATTTTGATCAACAAATTCGAGGTCTGTTGAACCCGACCCAAGAATGTTGCTAAAATCTTCATTCAATGGCCAAGAATTTTCAAAAACTCTAGACTTCAATTTCTATGGGGTTCCATGCTTCACCATGCGGTCTGGCAAATTTGGTTGGAATGTAATAACCGCATATTCAAAGAGGATACCAAGAATTCAAAAGATGTTGTCAACAGAGCACTATCCCTAGCTATCGAAAACATCAGTCTGATTTCGTGCGAAGAGGTTCCCAACTATGGGTTGGAATCCCTTATTTTTGCTTCCCTTAAGATTCCCACAGACTGTAGCAGAATCCAGAAGATGGTAACTTTCGAACCCTGGTGGACTCCTCCCCCGTAGGGATGAATCAAAGTCAACTTTTATGATGCTTCAAAGGGAAATACAGGGAGAGCTGGGGCAGGAGGTGTCATCAGAGACCACACAGGAAGCATAATCAAAGCATTCTCAAAAAATTTAGGGACCCAAACCAATAATTATGCAGAAGCTAGAGCCCTATGAAGGAGCATCATGGAAAGTAGAACCTTTCCCAAGCCAATCATATTTGAAGGTGACTCATCTGTGATTATTGGCCACATTACCAACAACAACTTAGGGGGGAAGAACATTCATAATATAATTTAGGAGTGCCAATTACTCGTCAACAACAACCCCCAAAGTCAGATCAACCATGTCCCCAGAGAAGCCAACAAAGTGGCTGACATTCTCGCTAACAAAGCTGTTAATCAGTCAAACTTTATTGTCTAGGAAGAAGATTTCCCTCAAGAATTTATCTCCCAAGAGAATCAGGATGTGGAAAGTTGACTCTCTGTTAATTAGGATGACGCTGCTCGAAAGAAAAAAAATAAGAAATCCCAGTAACCTAAGAGGATGTCGGATAGAGAGGTGGACTGTCTAGTGTATGTCCTTCAGCTGTATCTTTTTCTTTTGTGTGCCTTATCTTAAGGACTGTCTTTCGAATATAAGATATGTTGTATGTCGTGGAATTGTATTTGGTAAGCTGGTTTTTGGTTGTTGCCAATGGAGGCCTCAGGTGTCTCATTTTGCTACTGATGTAATAGGGACGGGACCCTTCAACTCGTAAAGCAATAAAATATTTTTTACCTACCAAAAAAAAATATAAAATAATATATCAACTAAAATCTATCATAAGTTCTAACAAAAGATCTTTTGCTTGGAAATTTTGAATCGACACAGATAAAACAATTTTTTTCTAAAAATAACTATCTTTTAGGAGGCATATTTTGCATAGATTTGTCCAATTCAGTCGATTCATGTGCAAAACCTAAGAAAGAATAACCTAATATTCTCAGTACAAAATAAAGTATCTAACAAATATAATTATATTACTGGTAAAATATGAGTATAAAACTAGATTTTATATCTTAATTTTCCTTTAGAGGGAAACTTTTCAATCAATTTGATAATTTCCTTTAGATATTTAAATTTCATGAAGTGATCACATTTTCTATGAGGGATGAATAATTTTTTTTAATGAAAAAGTCGATTTTTTTAAAGTGAAAAATCCTTTGCGAAGCCGCTTAGTCTGAGAGACCACGACTATGGGGTTCTACACCATCAAAGTCACTCGAGAGTCACACTCGGCCCTGCCCGCACCAACATTATCAATTGGATTTTGAGTACCCAATTCAACTTTTTGGTAAGGTGGAGATTCGAACCTAGGACCTCTCTTGGAGGATTGCCCTCTCCTCTCCAACTCACCTACAACACCTGAATTATGAAAAAGTAGATTTATTCATAAATCCTTTTAGAAATTTTTATTTATTTTAGAAACATTCATCTAATTTTCAAATGAATTAGAAATCACATTACTTGTAAATCATTACATATCTTGGGTGCATGGGATAGCATCAATGACATTTTTTTTTAGAACGTTTACAAATTACATCAACAACCACCCTCAAAAAACCCTCAAAAAATTTGAACACAAGAAACAACCATCATCTTAACCACTAAGACAACTGCCTCTCGACATCAATGACATTTCATGCAAGGAACTTTACGTATTAATCTTGTTGCTTGTACCATATTTCTACCATTATTTGCCCTAAAAAATAATCAATATAATTATGAATAGATTGCATAGAATCAAAATAAAAAGTCATAGATGATACTGATTTAGAAACCACCTTTTATAGAAAAGAGAATACATGACCTATATCTATAGCATAATTAAAGAAAATAAGGGTAAGATAGCTCCACTCAACTTGAAAATAGTGTACAACTAAAAAAAAAGCCCCACCTATCCTCGATCATTCAATGTTGGTTGCAAGTTATAACCTTACAACATAAAGGTTTGACATTACTCTTTTTCATTAGCTTTCGGATGTTAGTAGAGGTAGATTCATACTCCATTTCTATTGTATTTAACTTTAGGATATGTGGCTCAATTGGTGAATGTCTTGTGTGTTGGTAGAGGTCAACACCAGCTTCATTCTTCCTATGTTTACTTTGTAGATACCCAAATAACAATCCTTTGTAATTGATGCCACATGGTATACCTAGATGAAACAACTACAATTACGATTGACAATAGAGCTAAGTTCTCAAAGTTTTTATTTATCCAAAATTTAAGTCTTTAAAGACTGGATGGATTGGTAAGTTTGACATTTACCAATAAAAAACCCAAGTTCAAACCTTGGAAGCATGGATGTTTATAAAGGTAGTAGTCAAACCTAACTTTGTTGAGTGCGTGCTAACCCGACGACGACACCAATACCAAGCAATCAATAATCTCCCTCATACCACGTCAACAACAACGAGGTGACATAAAAATTATAAAGAGCAACCTCAACATTTAAACCCTACTTAATAATAAAAAACTTCAATACCATAATTAATTTGGATATCTTAACTTTCTGCATGTTACATAATTTTTAATATAAAAAAAAGTACAATCACAAACAAATTAATAAGGTATATTGAGTCGTAAGGTTGTCTCACACCTAGGAAGCGCACAAAGTATGTGGGACCCTCCTTTGGTTGTTGTATATCGTGATCACAGTCTTCTAGAAGGATTACAGAGTTCTCACATGGCAAATATTCATTCTTATTTTTAAAGAGACGTGGAATACAGTATTTAATGAGTACTTTTATTAAAAAGTTTAATATTATTTAACAAAAATTAATTAAAATAAAATTAAACCTTTTTATTTAATTGGACTGATTTAATCAAGAGTATGGACATGCAAGCTTATGTATGCCTTGCAGGTAAAAACAAGAATTTATAAAGATAAGCATGCCTTACATGTGAAAACAAGAATTTATAAAGATATATTATATATTAATTTAAAAGTATTTATTTATAAAAATTTTAAATTATAAATAAATTTAAATAGTTCAAAGTTTAATATTAAATATAAAAATAATAATTATGTTATTTTTATAATATATATATATATATATATATATATATATATATATATATAAATGAAAGTAAATATTAAATTTAAAAGGGTGGGCCATTTATTTTCTTGGTAATTAATTATATTGTTTAAATGTTTAATAATGAAAGTAAGTTTTTTTTTTATTTGGTTATTGTGAGAAACCTCTATGATCGGGGCATAGGGTTGAGCAGTCTCTTCCCAACCATGACCCCTCGTATAGCCGAGATATATACTTGTCAATAGAGAATTTAACACAAAGCCACCACACACCCACCCCACACACACTCGTCCACACTGCAATTTGAACCTTGGACCTCCCAAAGAAGAAAGTAAGTTTTACTTTTAAAAGGGTGGGTCATTCATTTTCTTGGTAATTAATTATATTGTTTAAATTAGACAAGAAGCTTATGTAAGATTCAAAATTACAAGTGTGAGTTTGAAAAATATAAATATGAATACATTTAAGAAATGTAAGAAAAAAATTACATTGAGTAAGTTATACAACAAATTTATGTAAGATTTAGAACTAGTGAGTTTGAAAATATAAATATAAACACATTTAATGAAATTTAAGAAAAAGTGGATGGAACGATATTGATGGCCACCGAAGAGCGACTATGGAGGGTTCTTTTTACCTAAGAGTTTGGTTCACCATTGTAGCACAGTTGGTTTATGAGACATGGTCCCAACACTAATAAATGTGAGGTTTAGTATTCGAACCATGTCTTGCGCATCTTTGAAGTACAATTGTTTTTGGGACATGGCTCCAACACTAATAAATAGGAGTTCTAGTGTTTAAAGCATCTTTGTATTGTCTTTGTGAACGCATAAACAAACCTCATGTAGCTTCCCTCTAGATAGTGGTATACCCGAATAGAATGACACTACATAAACAAACTTCCTGTAGCTTCCCTCTAGATAGTGGTATACCCAGATAGGATGAAACTACTAGTTCCATGTCCTGTGCATCTTTGAAGTAAAATTGGCTCTTGGGACATGGCTCCAACACTAATAAATAGGAGTTCTAGTGTTTAAATCATCTTTGTATTGTCTTTGTGAATGCATAAACAAACCTCCTGTAGCTTCCCTCTAGATAGTGGTATACTCGAATAGGATGACACTACATAAACAAACTTCCTATAGCTTCCCTCTAGATAGTGGTATACCCAGATAGGATGACACTATCGACCACCTAAGAGCGGCTATGGAGGTTTCTCTCTACCCAAGTTTTTGCAGTGGTAAGGGCTTTGGGAGGGGGGTAGTGCAACAGTTTAGGCTTTAGCTCTTCATTGGGAGGTCTAAGGTTCCCCTATTGATAAACTCACCTCTTTCCCTTATGAGAGGTCATGGTGGGATGGAGATGCCCAGCCCTTAGAGGGGGCAATGCAATGGTTCAAACTTTGGCTCTTCTTCGGGCAGTGCAATGGTTCGGGTTTTGGCTCTTCTTCAGGAGGTTCAAGGTTCCCCTATTGATAAGCTCACCTCTTTCCATTATGAGAAGTCATAGTGGGATGGGGATGCCTAACCCTGAGCATGGTCATAGGGGTTTCTCACACTAATCAAATCTAAAAAAATAAAAATAAAATAATGAACCTACAATATTAGATTTATACGAAATGTTTAACCAATATTATAACAACAAAAGATAATTGTAATAAAAAAGAAGGATAAGAAGTCATTTTCATCCTAATTTTGTCATGCTATAAGGAGTTAAGATTTTATGAACAAAATAAGAATTCACTTATTAATTCATTTCGAATTAGGAGTAACGATGTAGCGACGTTAGGTCTTCTTTGATGGTAGAAAAAATTAGTCATTAATAAAGACAAAGATCTCAATCATAGATCTAAAAAATAAAAAATTTGTAAGCATTTGTATTTTTTATGCTCCAAACAATATTTGTGATAGAATTTCCTTTTAGGATGGGAAGTGTGAATCTATTCCTACTCTTAAATGACTAGTTGGATTGATTTGAATGTGATAGAAAGAAGAGACAATAGAATCTCGTAGAAATGACTATTCCTCTCCAATGAAGAGTTTGATGCATTTATTTTATATCAAAATAATATTGAGACCTATAATCTTCTCTATGAAAAAATCACTTTCATTATGAGAATGGATTTATTGAATGAATCCAATTATAGAGACGATGCATAGCAAAATTTGAGTAGAATTTACAAATTTTTATGTTGTTGTTAGATCATTTTGGTAGTTTTTATCATTTTACCACTTAAACCAATAACCTTCCAATTTTGATTCAAATTATATTATTTTTGAAATGGTGTAGAAGACCAGTTTACTTTAAATTTTAGTATATCATATCTTGAAGACCATGTTGCACCTAGTTCTTTATTTTTGATATGACACTTGATGTCTAACTCTTTTGATTCCACAAATTAAATCAAATAATGAAAAGTTATAATTTAAATGTATAGTATATTTTCAAAGACTATAAACATAAATTTAATAAAAAGAAAAAAAAAAACAATTTTAAACAATGAATCTCTAATAAACTATTATATAAGAATCCTATATGTATTTACCTATAGTTTAAAATTACTTAATTTAATCATGAAGTCTATAAAATTTTAGTTAAAATAATATTTTAAATTATGTAAAAAAATCAAAATAGGCAAGAGGTAAACAGTGGAAAAATCTTATACTATTATTTACTGTATTAAACAAATTTAGAACAGATATTTGTGATTGACAAAGTGAAATGGCAGGACCTATAAAAGAGGTTGACGTGCACGTCTCTAATTATATTGGGCAACTTTTTGAAGAAGGTAAGACTTTGACGTGATTTCTACGAGTTAACTAATTCGCGATTTAACGTCACTGGATCCTCTTTTTGTCGTTTGTGTATTGCGGTCGTCGGTTTGGAGAAGGATTACGAGTTTTTATATAAGAATATGAAGCAGCCATATGCTTAGCTTAGTCTACTACTTCCGTTGTGCTAAAACCATATCTATTATTTTTCCTTCCAACCTTTATAATCTTTAGTTTATTATGGGAATACGAAATTAACGGGTCTCTATTTTTTAGGAAATTAAATTGTGTATATTACATCGACGGGTCTTAATTTTTCTAGAGAATCAAATTATGGCAGTCTACCGTAAAGCTTCTTATGACCTATTTTTTTATGGGTAAAAATTATATTTATAGTCCTCGTGAGACATCCATGTGGTTAGGATTTTTTTTGGAGACCCAAGTTCAAACGTGGTATGTGATACTTATAAAAGATTGAATTTGTTTGTAAATTAAATTATTTTTATATTTATTTAATTACAAATATTAAAAAAAATAATAATTAATTAATAAATTAAATTATTTAATTAATTTTAAAAAATTAAATTATAAAAATTCAATTTATTTTAATACTACTTCTTATACACATCCACCATGGGGATTGAACCTCGGTCACATCATCGATAATGCAAGTGGCAAGACATCCACCATGGGGATTGAACCCAGGTCACATCATTGATAATGCAAGTGTCGTCCTTGCAGTAGACCACACTCACCATATAAATTAAGCTTTTAAAGGACTCATCATATAAATTAAGCTTTTAAAACATTAAAAAAAACATTTTATAAGTTGGATTTCATATTTCATATATATATTTTTTTTTATTATTGAGTAAATACTTCTTATACATATACATATCCGCTGTGGGGTTGAACCCGGGTCACATCACCGATAATGCAAGTGATGTCATATTTCATATATTTATTTATTTTTTTGGTTACATAGCATAGTTGGTTACAACCACACTATTTTTGGTAATTGACAAGTGTAAGGTTCAAACCACGAAACTTATTCCACCTCGTTATTGTTGACACGATGTGAAGAGGACCATCAGTCGCTCGAGATTCATGTTGTCCTCATCGATCTGACGTGCAATCAGAAGATTTAGATCAGACTACTGCAAAGCCACAGAGACTGCTCCTACCAAACTTATTCCATCTTGTTATTGTTGACGCGATGTGAAAGGAACCATCGGCCGTTCGAGATTCATACCGTCATCACGGGTCTTGTGCACACAGAAGATTTAGATCAGACTACTACCTTTGCAAACATGCTACCCTCAAGGTTTGAACTTTGATGTCTCCTTGGTAAGTGTCTGGCCAAACAAGCACTTACCAATCCACCTAGCTAGCCCTAAGGTAATATTTCATATATTTATTGTTGATTATAACAAACTCTATACTTAAGTTTACATGCTAGGGTTTCAAAGTTAATCTCACACACAAAATTTATATATAAAGAGTTCAAAGAAATTTTATATTTTGTTGGTTATATTGAACTTAAGATTTTAGTGTAGGATTTTAGGGTTATGTATATATATCAACAATTAAAATAAATAAGTAATAATAATTTTTATTACAAAAATAAACTAACAATTGTTTCTATTAGTGTAATAAAAAAAAAAGTAAAGTTAAAGTAGTTTTTAAAGTTCACGAGACTATGGGTCATATGAGACAATCTTTAGGAAGGATGATATTTACTTAATATATGGTTATTCAACCAATATTTTGATGAGTGAATCATGAAATATGGTGTACAACCTTATCCCATAAGATTTGAACCTTGGACCTCTTATTTAGGGTTTCAAAGTCTTCATCCTTAGAACCTAAAAAAAACAATTCATGTCAATGTATAAAATATAAGTTAAAAAAATAATGATAATTTATACTATTTTTTAATTGGTTATATGGGATTGAAACAAGCCCCCACATGTATTACATCATCATCATGTAGTGGTATTGCAACAAAGCTTGAATATTATCTATGTAGTGGTATTACAACAAAGCTTGAATATTATCCATGTGCCGCTTGTCAAGATTTGAACCTAGGTGTCCTCTTGGAATGTTGAGGAATTTAACCCGTTAAGCTAATGCCTAATGGTAATTTATACTCATTAATATGATGCTTAATATTTATTACAATTAATCAATAATTTATGATGGTTTTGAATGATGTCATTTAACAATTATATTCAAAATTAATCCTTTAATTTATAGAATGTAGTAGTTTTATGAATGCAAATAACATTTGCAAATATTATTATTATTTTTTAAACTTTTATGTTTTTGTTTTGTATTTATAGAATGTAGTAGTTTTATGTGTTAATGAATGCAAATAACATTTGCAAATATTATTATTATTTTTTAAACTTTTATATTTTTGTTTTGTATTTATTGTCACCTTTGTGATATTTGTTATCAATTTTATCGGTATTGTGCATCTCATTTTATAAAATTTAGTATTCTTGTATTATTTGTGGTGTCTATTTATAATCACCTTAATGGTTTTTCTTTCCTTCATCCTCCATCTTCATGCTTTCTAGCTATCTTTTGTTGAGTTATGTCTCTTCATTCATTGCCTTTTTTTATTTTTCTTTCTTGCATATTTTTCATCCTGTCCTATTTTGTTTAATTTCATTAATTATATATATATATATATATATATAAGATAGGGTTTTGAAAGGGTTTCCCTTTTCCTTTTACATCAATTTGGTCACATCAAACTATAAAGCCTATTTAGTGTTATTGAGATTTGGACCGTGGTGTGAGCTGCATAACCCATACGTCTTAACCATTAAACCATGGTCCCTTGGCCTTTCATTGCATATAGTTTTCTCAATTATGATTTTAAAAATTGGATGATCAAACATAGAGCTACCTTTCTAGTTTGAGTTACATTTTGAACCTGTTGCTCAATAATTTGGTTGAGATATATTTTACGTATTGAATAAATCCACTCTTTATAAAAGTAATGTTTTGAAAATTTGTTTAATGATGTTTGATATGATGTACAAGAATGAAAAATTTTAACTTCAATATTATTGTTGTCAGATCCCCGTTTAATTAGCCTAACTAATTTCCGCTTTTTGTTACCTCTCCTATAAGGGTCTTTTGTACTTTTTTTAATGATTTTTTATTGATCATCCATAAATTGGTAGGATCTTTTTCATGCATGTATAATCCATGCAAAATTGCCTTGAATTTCAAACTTTTTTCATATTTAGATAGGAACATGGGATGGTCAATATTGAAGAGAATAAACAATATTTTTGTAAAACCTAAAAGAAAATATGCAAGCATCCTCCATCAATGACAAACATGACAATTCATGTTTAAAAAAATATGAACATCAAATAATTTAAGACCCTCACTAAAATTAGGATAAAAATGAGTGATGAGATGAGCGGGCATAACATACTGTTGTGAATATTACGTATTCACGTTATGGTTATGAAGGTTATGGGAAGTTGGAAAATAGTTGTAACTCCCAACCTTGTACCTTCTTGATTTCACATGTATATATACTTCGATCACATCAATGCAAATATTAATCAAAGTGCATAGAGCTATTATGCATTTCTAGAATTTGGTATCAAGCAGGTTGATATTAGAACAAAGCTTCCATTTATGAAGGTGATCCAGTTGTTGAGTAGGAAACACCTCTTGGAGTTCATGAAAAAGTGCTACTTTTGGAGAAACCAGAAAGAAGAAGCCACATATTTGAGAAAGGATAAGACCTCGTTTGGAGAAAAAATATTCTTTTTATTCTTGTTTATGTTTGCAGGTATTGTAGACATTTATTTTATCTCAGAGGAGTTGCAAAGTCGTCTAAAAAAATTTAGTTTGTGCTAGAAGAGTGATTGTCACAAAATTGTTTGCTTTAATCTAAAAAAATAATTTTTTTGTCATTTGGTGCAAGAAACATGTCATATGAAGAAAATAATGAGTCGTATAGAGTACTGCGCAGGAATTTGAACATGTTTTCAATAATCGTCCATCTAAAGTTACCACCTAGAAGAGGATGTCTAATCTTGCCATCCTACCATCTAGAAAATATTACCATTTTAAGTTGTCATCTAAAGTTACCATCTAGGAGAGTCATCTAGACATGTTGTTCAGAAAAGAGTTGAGGTATGGAATTGCATTCGAGTTGTTGTTATTTGAAGTTGTCATCTAAACTTATCATTTGGAGCTACTATCGGGCTATTTCTATTAACTACTACTATCTAGAGCTACTATCGAGTTGTCATCTAAAGTCATCATATGGAGGTAATAACATCTAAAGTTATCATCTCAAGTTGTTGTCTAGAGTCGTCATATGGCACTACCATGCATTCTAGAGCTGTTGTTATTTAAAGTTGTCATCTAAAGTTATCATTTGGAGCTACTATCGAGCTATTTCTATCAGCTACTACTATCTAGAGCTACTATCGAGTTGTCATCTAAAGTCATCATATGGAGGTATTGACATCTAGAGTTATCATCTCAAGTTGTTGTCTAGAGTCATCGTGTGGAACTACCATCTAAAGCTATTATTATGTGGATATGCTATCTAATATTGTTATCATCTAGAGCTACCATATAGAGATACTACCATATGAAGCTACCATTTAGAGCTACTACCATCTGAAGTTGCCATTTAGAGCTACTATCCAGAGCTTTCATCTAGAGTTATTGTCATTGAAAGCTTTTTTTAGAGTTACTACTATGTGGAGTTGTCATCTAGAGCTATTGTTGTCTAAACCTTTTTTGAAAAAAAGTAAAAATTTTATTTAAAAAAACTCAAATTATATATTTACTGTTGATAACCTGCCTTTCTTAGCAAGGCTCAAAATGCGGCACAACTCTATTCCTTTGAATGTACAACTTTTAGAATTTTTAGTCCTTGCTGGATGATCCCTAAAGGTGTTCCATTTACCCTTTATTTTTGAATCCATAGACTTCGTCCTGAGTCTATAAAGCCCTATTTCTATTCTTATCCTTCCTTTCTTAGTTCCCATATTGCAATTGTTTTTGGAATTGTGTCCATATATCTGCTTCATCCTCTACCATTTGAGAGTCCTCTTGGGTTTTAGCCTGCACTGTCTCTAAGAGTTTCCTAATTAGAGTACCCCAGATTCTTTCATCTGGTCTAAATTTCTCGTTGAAAATATTGTTATTACATTCCAACCAAAGTTACCAGCATATGAAACCCAAATTCAAATCCCAAGCTATCTTCAAGGTCTTTTATTTGAATCTATTGGTCTTCCAATAGTCCCAAAAGTTGTTCTCCGTGAGAATGAATCTTTCTGATTGAAAAAATATTGTACCACAAACTCCACACTATTTGGGCATAGGGACACAAAAAAAGAAGGTGTCCCATTGTTTCCTCCTCTTGGTGACACGACACACTAGTTGGGTCCAATAAATCCACATCTCCTCATGTTATCCTGAGTCATAATATTGTTATGTGCAACCAACCACATAAAGAAATTTATCTTTGGCCATCCTTTGGGTTGCCATAATTGCAACCAAGAGGGTTTTGGACCAATTTGAGTGCTTTGTATAATCTTTCTATAACATTCTTTGACAGTATAAATTCCTAATTGGGTATGTTCCCAACCAAGTTGATCAGGTCCATTACTCCTTGGCCACTTTTGTCTATCCAAGAATTCTTTTAGTTCTCCTTTCTCCTTAGCCCATTCTTCCCTCAACTCCTCTGGGACTTGCCGCTGACTAAGATTGTCTTGCAGTTGATCTAGCATTTTAAAATAGTGGCTTATGAGAATCCACCATTTCCTCTAAAATTTTTCCATGAGTCCTATTAAGTGGGAATACTGATCAATTATGGGGGGAAATATTCCCAAGAATCTTCCCACAGTCTAGCAGTTTTGCCATCTCCCACTTTCTAGTATAACCCTTATTTGGTGAGTGATGCTCCTTTATTTAGAGCTTTCCAGGTCTCTGATCCCTCTTCTGAAATTGGAATATGAGGAAGATATTTTGTATTTGTGAGGGATAGTATTTAAATTTCAATAATTTTCTCCATATTTGGCCAAAATGAGTTAGCCATATCCAATACAACTTGGTTCTTAGAGCTTGGTTGTTTTTCATTGCTGTTCTAATTCCCAAACCTCCAAATTTCTTGCAAACCTTGTCCCAGCTGACTAGTGCCCTTGTGTTGTTACCCTGTAATCCAGACCAAAGAAAGTGTATCATTATCTTGTCCAAATATTTTAGGATGCTCTTTGGGGCAGCCAAAATGGAGAATTTATACACTAGAATTGCTTGTAAAATTGATTTAAGCAATGTTACTCTTCCTCCAAAACTTAACCACCTATAGGTCCAATGCAAAATTTTCGAGTGGATTCTGTCTCTTATTGATTTCCAATATTTATTTTTGAGACCCTTCTCTGTTAAGGAGATACCCAAATATTCTAAAGGTAGTGATGCCTTTGAGAATCTAAGGATGTGAGTTATCCATTCTCTTAATTTTTTATCACATTAAAAAAAACCACTATTAATTTTTCTTCATTTAGTAGTTGTCCAGTTACCGCTATGTAGCACTCCAACATTTTTTTGATATTGGTTGCTTCTATTATTGTTGCTTCCCCACATATTCCTGTGTCATCCAAAAATTGGAGGTGAGTAATATTTATGTTCCTACTTATCCTTACCCCTAAAAAAGTATTCTCTGCTTTCCTATTCTATATGAGTCTTCCAAAGCCTTCCATAAAAATGATGAAACAAAATGGTGAAAGTGGATCCCCTTACCGGATTTCTCTGGAAGATTTGAATTGTTGGGATGGATTACCATTGATGAGCACTGAGAAAGAAACTGTAGAGATGCATTCCATAATCTATTTTATCCATTCTTTTCTCAAATCAAATTTTTGCAGTATTTGGGCAAAAAATTCCCAACTTACTCTGTCATATGCCTTGGATGAGTCTAGCTTGAGGAAAATACCTTTGTTTACCTTTTTGGAAAGCTCATAAATAGTTTCTTGTGCTATCACAACTCCATCCAGAATTTATCTACCCTAAACAATTCCCCCTTGTTCTAGAGAGATTAATCTTGGTAAGATTTGTTTCAACCTATTTGACATCAATTTGCTTATGATCTTATAAACCACATTGCATAGAGAAATTGATCTATAGTTAGTGATATTTTCCATATCTTCACCTTTCGGGATGAGAGCCAAAAAGGTGTAATTCAAGGTTTTAAGAATTCTTCCACTAGTCCTAACTTCTTCTATTGCTTGGGTTACATCCTTTGCAATTATATCCCAATAGGCTCTATAGAACTCTAATGGAAATCCATCTAGACCTGGGACATTCCGTATTTGTATATCAAAAACTATTTCTTAAACTTATTCCTCTCTAATATATCTTTAGAGCTCCTCATTTTATTTATGTGAAATTAACATTGGTATGCTTTCTAAAGTTTTCTCTTGGTGTTAAGTGGAAAGGTGTGGATTTGCAATAAATAAAGTTAAAAAATATTTATTTGCAGTTTATTGCATACCTAGGGTAGTAGTTTCCCTGTTTCCATCCCATGTGGATAAGACATCAATTTAATTATAGTGATTACATGTTGTGGCTGAGTGATGGAAAAAAATTGTATTCTTGTCTCCCTCTTGCTGTTCGTGTTTACTTCTTTATACTGCAATTTGAAGAATTGATTTGAATTTAATCAAAGAACGATATTTAATGTTCCAAGTGGTATCAGTCAGTTTAGGCGATGAACTATTCTGGACCTGCGTGCAGCATCATTCTGCAATCAAAGATAGGCCCTGCGTACCTGACAACATAATCGAGATTTCTCATTTCTATGTTTCAAAAATATTGGTTATCATATTAAACAAACCAAGCCATAAAAGGCAGCGTTCCGGCATCGCTATCACCGAGAAAAATCAATTTCAGAGAGGGCTGTGTGTAGGTGTTTTTCCAGTTGTGAGAAACCCAATGGACACACGTATTTAAAACTAGACTACACGGTTCGAATGGTTTCCCAGCTCGATGCATAAATCGGTTCAAATCAGCTTGCAATCGCAATTCCCTCACGCGTGGAACAAACAATTCTCACCCAGCAACAATGACGACTAATCAAAAAATAGCAAAAATCGGATTATAAAGTTCAAACATAAGGTATTGCCATACATATAATTTTTTTTATTTTTTCATTCAAGAGATTATCCCACATTCGTTGTGAAAAAGTAGTATTAAGGCTTATAAGGTGGGAGGCTCCATTTTAAAGGTGTGACTTCGGTCACATAGTGGTTGGTTTCTCACGTGCGTAACTAGCTGACATCGTGTCCTTGTGTCTGTTGCTTCGCTGTCAGTTCATGGTTGGTTTTTGGTCGTTGGTCATGTTTTTCGTGTCCTTCGTGGTGTTTCCTTTCTGTTGTTGTCACGTTGTGATCATGTCCTTCCTATGTCGGTTAGTCGGTTGTTGTCTTGTGTCCTCCGTATCGATTAGGTCGTGTCCGCATATCACTCGTGTCTTGCGTCTTTCATGTCGATTAGGTCATGTTCGCGTGTCATTCATGTCACGTCGGTTGGTCTTGCTCATATTTGTGTGTTGTTCGGGTCCTGTGTCATTCGTGTTGCATCGGTTGGTCTGGCCCATGTCTGCGTGTGTTTCTTGTCTTGCATCATTCGTGTCAGGTCGGTTGGTCTTGCGTCGATTGGTCACTGTCGTGTCTTAGCAATTGTCCAAACTTGCTAAAGTGTCCAAAGTCGTCAGGAACTTGTCAGAAATTGTTGTCAAATTTACGGTCAAGTTGGATAAGTTGCTGTCAAAATTGCTGAAAGTTGCTAAGAGGCAAACCCAAATTTCAAATCCACGTTGCAGTTGGAGCGACAGTTGAAGCGAAATCCAATTTTTTTGCTGAATTCAACCAAATTTTCATAGAAATCGAAGCTCAAGGATTACTAAGCAGGAAATTTTGAATAGTGCATGAGTAGAAGTTGGATCAAAGGACCTGACGATCGACTATCAAGCTCGGAGACGACCAATAACAACACAAGAAGACCTCATCGAAGCCCAGGTACAAAAAATTCTCCTTCTTTCAAAATTGGCAGTTATAATCCGCATCATCCACTGGTAGACCCCATGGCTACTAACCTTTCCCCAACTCATGACAACGTCACACAAGGAGAATCAGGCAACTCTGCCATTACCACTGATGAAGCTCTTCGACAATTACTAGATGGTATGCGCCAAATTAATGTCAACCTAACTAAACTATTGAGCACACAAAACCAACCTAATCCCAATACTAATCCCCAAAATCACTCCCATGAACAAAGGCATGAAGAAAATGACGACCAGGATGAATATTAGGAGCAGCAAAGAGGCAATATGGATAATTATGGGAATCACTATCATAGACAACGATATAACCAAGATCAGGATAGGGATATGGATTATCACCAACCGAGAGGCCCTAATAATTTTCCACGCATTGATATGCCCACTTTTGAGGATCATGATCCTCGTGGTTGGATAGCCAAAATGGAAGGCATTCTCGACTTATACCAAATTAAGGATTTTGATAAAGTCCCTTTTGCTGCATCAAAATTAGGCACTGAGGCTTACCAATGGTTCGTATGGCTTAAACGCGAGAAAGGAGCTACTGTTTGCTGGAATAATTTCACTACCTATTTTTTAGAAAGATTTGATGAAGGAGCTACATCATCATACACAGTAAGACTGTTATCTCTTAAACAAGAAAGATCACTTAGTTCGTCTTCGAATTCACCAATTTACTATCGTATGCATTACACCTCAGTCCAGACACAGTGGTAGGAGCTTTTCACAATGGTTTGAAAGAAAATATTAAGGTGGAGGTGGACATTCAAAATCCAACCTCGTTGAACGATTGCATAAGAATAGCCAAGCTAGCTGAGAAGAGAATTCAGTTGTATACACAACATGAAACTTATAGTCATCCTTCGTATGGCAACAACTCTTTTCACGAAATGATCAACCATCAAGATACTTCTGCTATAAATGTCGCAATCACCATCCCAGAGAACAAGCATGTGCACAAAAACAAAACTTTCATATTGAATGCGCTCAATATGAAGGAGAAGAGGAAGAAGCATACCACCAGGAAGAACCTATTCAAGAAGAACTATCGATTGTTTTCGAAGAGAAGGAAGAGGATACAATGGCTATTTTCGTGCAGGCCCTCATGGGGTTAACAGCCCACCATACAATCAAGGTACCAGGATTTATCCTGCAGAAAAAGGTTCTAGTAGCCAACGGGGTGAACGCTCAATGTGTTGGGAGAACATCTCAAGTCTCCATTAAAATGGGAACTTATACCTGGTTTGGATCTCTTTTCGTAATGAATTTAGGGAACTATGATGTTATTTTGGGAGTTAAATGGTTGGAAACACTAGACACGGTCAGCTTCAATTTCAAAAAATTATTTGTGGAATGGAAGGAAAACGGATGGGTCATTTGCTTACAAGGTATTACTACTCCCCCATCACAGATGGTGAGCTCTCATAGTATGGAGAAAACATTAAAGGTTGGATATGGATTCATAGCTCAAATTAATTGTTTGGAAAAGCAATCTCAAGCAATTTTAGGTATTTCTGCTCCAGATTTATGGGACATAGTAGCACATTACGAAGAGGTCTTCCAAGAACCAAAGGGATTACCTTCCAAAAGATCCCATGACCATGCCATACAGTGTCTCAAGAAGGTGATCGAAAAAAAAGTGAAATCTCAGTCAGAAGTACCAATACTCGATGCAGAAGGGCATATATACCTCCAGCCAGAAGCAGTTCTACAAAGCAGAACATGCATACGGAGCTCTCGTCACATCCAAGAATTTCTCATCAAATGGCAAGGCCTACCAGATGAAGAGGCTACATGGGAACCCGAAAGGATTTTTCAGACATTTCCAGATTTGAGGACAAAGCTTTCCGAGGAGGGGAGTCATGTTACATATCCTTATATATCCTACATCGGCCTTTTAGCATTGAGATCCCCTCCCACTATCCAAAAGTCTTCCAGATGAGTTTCCCTCAACTATTGTACTACCTTCCATTGGATTTTTTGAGCTCGTACCTCTATCATGCCATAAAAACTAATTATCATCCAAACTAGCCCAAAGTCCCTCTCCCTAAGTCTAGTCATGAGGAATTCTTTGGCTAAATCCGAGTCCATCAATTAGAAGCATTTTTATTCAATAAAGTGGTAATTCCTCCTGAAAATCCTTGAGAGGCTTGGGCCATAAAATTTTCCTACCCCCAACATTTCTTGGCAATATTTTCTATAGCTTCTAAGGAAGTTCTATTTTTCTATAGCAAAACCACATATGTGTTGTAATCATTTTCTTAACAACCAATTGTATAGGGTGGTTTTTTAAACCCCTTACATTCCATGTGTTTATAATCATTGAGGCTATGTATTGTAGAAGTTGGCAATGGACTTCACCAATCTAAATTCTCTCATTTGTTATCCTTGTTGCTATATTTTATCCTTATTTGTTTTTATTCCCACCCTTTGTGAACTTGCATTCTTTGGTCGCTTATCTATCTAGTTGATTCCTAGTGTTGGATTCTCTCTATTTTTCTCTGCCACTCCCATAATGATATATTTTGATGGATTTTGATCTTGTACATGCACTATCATTGCCCCTACCATATCATTTTGATGAAATATAAATATCTCTGGTGTTTGTTGTTGCTATTTCCAAGCCCCTAACAAGTCAATTTGTTGGGGCCTAGATGTCTCTAATTCTTGTTTTTGTGTCATAATATGCTAATTTTCTTGACTCTTTCCAATTTTAAAATTTTGAGCAATTATAATTTGGGAGGGGTTTGTCTCCTATGGGATGGGGGTGTACTCCCGATGGATATGTTGTTCTCCTTCTTGGTGTTGGCCCTTGTCATTGATCGGTTCCACCTTTGAATCCTCTTGCCCTTCCATTGGATCATCTAATTTCAATATTCCATATTTATTAGAATATGCCCTCCAATCTAGGCATTGGTTAATTTTTCTTGCTTTAGTTGGATTTCGTCCTCTTGCTTGATAATTATTTCTTTAGACTCTCCTTGTTACGATTTGAAACCCTTCATTTTATTTTTGTGGGGGAGGGTTTTCAAGGTTAGTTTTAGGTTGATGCATCTCCTCTCTCCCTATTTTAGGGTAGTTTTTTACCAGATGCCCAAACTCATGGTAATATCTACACCTAAAAGAAATCGATTCATAATCCACTTGTTGTCTTCATGTATTTATTCCCACTCATAATTCAATTCCTAATAGGAGTGGATTTTCTAGGTCTATCTCCACACATATACCTACATATTTTGCTGATCTCCCTCTACTAATTCTCATGATCTTCCTATATATGTGCCCAGGAGTTTACCAATCATCCCAAAGATATCCTCTCTCCAAAATTCAAGCGGGAGAGCAAAGATCTTTAGCCATATTAGGGTGGCCGATGGCTCCACATGAGGATTGAATGTAGGTCACCAGGGTTGCATGAATAAACATGTTGGTCTAATGTTGTATGGTACCTCTTCAAAAGCCTTGTTCCTATCTGAATTCAATATAAAATCTGCTACAAAGTACCCATTTGAAAGAAGCAAATTATCAACTTATCCTTGGGGATCGCAATGTTTCCTTATCCAATTGTATAAGAAACAATGGGATGGCCTCAACCCCAAAAATTTACAAATCAAAGCATGGGTGGATTTGTACAAGATGTATTCTACAATTAATTCTTTTGCAATCTCAAGGATAGAAAGTGAGTTTGCTTGAGGAAAACACCCATTTATCCATGTTTTCTATGGTTCTGTGTATTTTTATTTGTTAGATTTTTACGTTTATTTTCCAACCTGTGCCTCTAGTGGACCTCTCTCCTAGTGTTACCCTTAACTATTTCTACAAAATATCATTGGTTGAAGGGCACATCTCATTTGATTGAATTGTGAATCATCAATAGTAATTTTTTTTTGGGAATGCTATGTGGGTGCCATTTTTGCTTATCTTCTCCTCAATATTTCCAGCACTATTTGATGACCCACCAGGGTTGGGGGCCATTAAAAACCATAGAAAATTGAAAAAAACCTAACAATTCACACCAAGAGAAAAATAGACAAATAAAAAGTATCTGCAATTATTATGAACACAGTTTGATGCAAAGAAGTCCCAAACTAAGCCTTGCATTTTTCCCGCTATTGTTGTCTAAATATACTATTTGGAGCTACCATATAAAAAGGGAAAAAGAGTGTTCGTATGAAGTGAAGTTGAATTATACCATATGTTGCTCAAGTTGTCTATTATGTAGTTGTCGAATCAATGCATGGACCATCTAAAAGCTAACTTCTAATAAATTGTTGCCTACTAAAAGCTTATACCACAAATTTAAATAATAGTAATAATAAACTTGTTACCTACAATTTATTGGGAGGAAAGTGTTGATCTATTGTATGCAAAGAACAAACAATCCAAAAATAGAAATAAGACACCAATATATTTAAATAATAAATAAATAAAAATAATCCCACATGCTCCATGGGAAGGCTATTTGAAGCCTTTAAAAATATTGTTATTTTTATTGTTATTAAATGCAGGTGACAAGACAGTGATTTGGAATTTTTTATTATCCTAGAATGTTGATGAAATATTCCAAGATTATTTCTTGAAGATTTAAGTCGGAGGAAAAAAATCTTATCCCTATATATTATTTTTACCCAATAAGACCCAATTGTATTCTCGTAGTTAGAGGCATTTAACATTGTACGAGTATAGGATTATATACTTATTGAAAAGATCTTTTTGAACACATTATAGTAGAAGTATTTGTTTATAGTTTTGTAAAAATTTGACATGGATGTTCATATTATAAATATGTTGTTTCCTAATTCATAGTTGTTGAAAGGTGAAAATGATTATACTTGGAAGATAAAATTGAGGATTCACTTTGATATTGAAGACTTATAGGGAGTGGAATGTGGCACTATGCATAGATATGCCACTAACCTAGATGAATAAATAAAGTTTGATAAAGATAACCAAAAATCCAAATTGATCATCATGTTTGGTATATCTAATGAGATTTAACCATACATTCATGATGTTGTAATCACAAAGGGTGCATGGGGTAAACTTGGTAAGGTATTCAAGTCCAAGAATTAAAACCAAATTCTACATGTACATAGTCGATTGCATTGCTTGAATATGAAGGGCGATGAGAAGATGGAAGGCTTTATATGATAGATTGCTAAGTTGTAAGTCTCATTATAAGTGTTAGGAAAAACTATTGGTGATAATGTGCTTGTTTCAATAGTGCTATATGCACTAACACCAATGTTCAACATTTGATAATAACTCTGATCATGACAAATCAGAGTCCCACTTTTAAGACTTGTGAATTTGCTTCAACAAGAGGAATAAATTTAGAGATAAAAATTGAATATGAACGTTCATTTCTCATGCATAAAAAAGGAAATAAGTTGATGGAGTCAAAGAAATGTGGAAAACCACTCAATAAGCACCAGGACCATCAAAAGACAAAGATAAAAAAGAGCATCAATGACATCAAGGATAAATAAATGTCACATGTATAATTTATGGAAAACTAGAACATATCCTTTAGGAGTGTTTGTATAATATATTCTCATAAGGATCATCCAAAAATCAACCAAATAATTCATCAAGAATAAGTAGAAGAATTCTCATCTACAAAGGAGGAATGCACCTTAATGCCACCATGTAAATATAGTTGAGGATGCTAATTTGGATGTAGGACAAGACTATGCCTATTTAGTTTAATCTCCTGATGCTATTTCAAATTCAAGCCTAGTTTGGTATATTTATTCAAGAGTTGCTAGACACATGATAATCCAAAAGGATGGTTCATGAGACTTGACCATTCACATTATTGTGGACAAGTAACACTTGGTGATATTTCAACATACACCATTGTTGGAATAAATGATATTTGATTGCATATTGGAGAGTGTACCTATTGCTTGAATCAAGTTATTTACATGCATAACCTCACAAAAAAATTGATTTCTATGAATCAATTACTTGATCATAATTTGTGTGTTGAATTTTTTAAAATAGGTGCAAATAAACTCTCTCATTCAAGAAAAATATAGAGGTTTGACAATCATTACCTATGCTAATAGCATAGGTAATATGGTTTAGCTTGTGGTTGTAATGCAAGACAACCAAACATTGGATACCAAGTTATATGAATTTACTACACTATGAGACAAATAATTTGGACATATGACCTTCATTCATTTGAAGTCACTCCTACATCATGACATGGTATATGGGATTCCATATTTGATGAAGCCTTGTGGCCTTTGTACAAGTTAATTGTATGGAAATAAAAATCAAGCTCCATTTGTCTAAAGTATTCATAGAGTATCTGGTCTGCTAGACCTAGTGCATATCGATCTATGTAGAAGCATGAATTCAAGTTTTAGTGGATAAGATATTTTCAAATATTTATTGATGATTATACATGCCGGATGTTGTACTTCTTGAAGATAAATAATGAATATTTTCACTATTTACAAGAGTTTAAATATTATGTGGAGAAGATTATTGGTTGTCCTATTTATACAATATACTTAGATTGAGAGGGGAGTACACTAGTAATCAATTTTTTTACTTTTCTAAAGCAACATGACATCAAATTATAACTGGTGAATGTTTACACACCTTATTAAAATGGAATTGCAGAGAGGAAAAATTATACTATTTAGGAGATGGTGTTATGTATGTTGATTGATGCTAATTTAGAGCTAGCATTTTGGGCAAATGATTTTCTTACTATTTTCTACTTGCTGAACCACATATCTACACTTCCATTGAATGGTGTCACACTTGAAGAGGTATTGATAGAAAATAAACCTTCTATGTCAAATATCCATAAGTTTAAATGCACTGAACTCATGCACATTTTAACACAAAAGCAGATAAAGTTGGATAAGAAATCCAAGCAATATTTAGATACAAAAATGATTCAAAGGGATATCATCTCATGGATTATAACACCAAGAAATTGTATATCATCAAAGAAGTTATATTTTATGATAAGAATAAGTTTACCTCTTCTTCTAAGCCAGTGCTATTGACAAAGAACCTATTATTCTTCTATATAGTAATGATGATGAAGCCACTGAGAGAGAGGATTTTGATGAATATGTAGGAGATGTTCATAATGGAGCTAACAGACTTGATGATACAGGACCATCCACTTTGAGTACCACTCACAAACGCAAGTGGTATCTCAGTAGAATTTATGATACAAAGTTATAACATGTTCTAAATACATTTATTTTTGGACTAAGAACTCAAAGCAAAGTTTATAATGAGGTCAACCCAACCCTAATGAGAATTGTGGTGTATATATATGAACCTTCAATGCTTCATGAAGCTCTTGCATCAAAGAAGTGGAAGGATTCCATGAACATCAAGTATTAAGCATTGATGAAGAATAAGACATAGCAACTTGTTGATATTCCACTTGGAAAGAAACCCATTGGTTGCAAGTGGGTATTCAAGACCAAATACAAAGATGATGAGAGCATCAATAAATACAAAGTAAGACTTGTTGCAAATGGCTATGCAAAAAATTAAGTAATTGATTATGATGAAACTTTTACACCAACAACAAAGACTGAGACTATTTAGATGGTTTCTATAATGGCTGCACAATTTGGATGAAAATAACATCAAATAGATGTGAAGAGTAAACTTCTCAATGGTTACCACATGAATAAGTTTATATGACATAATTAGAGGGATTTATCATACCTAATCAAGAGAACAAGATATATAGACTCATCAAATATCTCTATGGACTAAAGCAAACACCTAAATCTTAACACTTGAAGATTAATGAGCATATTTTATGACATAGATTCCATTGTTGGAAAATTACCATTAGTAAAAGGTTAAAAATTTATTTTACCTTGGGTAAAGGTAACTTACCTTTTACCTTACCTGGACGGCAGTGGACGACAGCATTTGGGCGGCAAGAGAATTCACGTTAACCTTCTTTTCCCTCAATTTCTCCTTTCCCCCCTTTTTCTCTCAAATGGTTATTTGAATGTTTATTTAATCAATGTAACCTTATGATTATGGTTAGAATGCAATTATTGTTTTATCTCCACACTTACCTCTCACATTTGGTATCAGAGCGGAGAGCCGAGACCGGCCCGAATCTCGAGGCGATGGGGCCCACAGTTCGAGGCGGTGACATAGATCCCGAGGCAGCCCGTAGGAGCCGAGGTGGCACGGATCCCGAGGTGGCCCGTAGGAGCAGATCGACGTGATTCCCGAGGCACTGGTGGAGCTGGACGAGGCGGCCCGCAAGAGCAACAGATCGACATTATTCTCGAAGCACTATTGACGTGGCTGGCATCCTACACATAGCCCGAGGCACTGGTGACGTGGCATGGCGACAAGTGACCTGCATGCGGCCCAAGGCTAGTTGACATGGCGTGGCGTGGTGTGGTGACGTGTGACCTGGTGCGTGAACCGAGGCATGTCGACGTGTGACCTGGCGCATGACCCGAGGCATGGCGACGTGGTGATCCGAGGCAAAAAGTGTTTTGCGTTGTAAGCGATTGCTCGCAGACAATCAAAGCACTATACGTGCTTTGATCTTTTTAAAGAGCAAGAACATCGCCTCATGGGTGATGTGGGACTAAAGTCCCAAGAAATTAAAAGCTTCACGTCGAAGCGTGAAGCCAATACTAGCTTCGCGCTCGACGTGAAGGCTATAGGCCAGGGAGCTCGCATAGCTCCCGGATCAGCCCGATAGCATAGCGACTACCCTTAGCCTTGACTCCCGCGAGGTCGAACGTTCGATCCTCGACGGGGTCAATTTTTTTTTAGCCTCGCGTGATTTAGTGAAGGCCATTGGGCAGGGAGCTCGCTTAGCTCCC
This sequence comes from Wollemia nobilis, assembly GCA_028583015.1. NCBI lineage: Eukaryota > Viridiplantae > Streptophyta > Pinopsida > Araucariales > Araucariaceae > Wollemia > Wollemia nobilis. Next base: position 3,193,261 of record JAQPPZ010001268.1, on the reverse strand, counting down.
GGATCTGCCCGGTAGCACAGCGGCTACCTACTGTCTTGACGCCCGCGAGGTCGCAGGATCGATCCTCGGCGGGGTCAATAGTTATAAATTTAAAAAAAAAAAAAAAAACTATAAGGAAATAGTTTAAATTTTAATTTTTTTTTTGTAATTTCCTAAGAGGAAATATCTGTACAAGTTAAATTTTTTTTTTATTCAAAGTTGATAATAGAAATTTCCTAAGAGGAAATAATTGTAAAAGTTTAAAAAAAAAAAAAAAACTTTGAAAGTTAAAATTTTTTCATTATTATTTCCTAAGAGGAAATCTTTGTAAAAGAAAATTTCTGGGAAATTTTCTTAAATGATAAGATCGGAAGGATGTTATCATGCCCTCTGTAAGTTGTTACTGAGAAAAAACGCTGAAAACTTTGATAGGCACGTGAAAACACTAGGACTTAATACAATTTTTTCACAGTTGCAAAACGCTGTTATTGCACACCAGAGAAATCCTGATCTAGGATACAAAGCAGATTCAGAAGATAACTCCTTTGGCAGCAGGTTTGAACAATATGACACAATGGCAATTACTCCACAAGGATCAGAATATACTCATTATAGTAATTCAGTTGAAATCCTACAAACTCCTTCTCCTAAAATAATATTGATCAGTGACGATGATGAACAAGTCGCTAACAATTTTGTAATTGTTGAACAACAAGAGTGAGTTGTTTATGATTGTAAATCAAGCAAGGCTTGATAGTTTGTAAAGTATTTTTTGAAATAAGACTATATAAGAGAGGTTTCTTGTTTTAGTAGATAATAATGGGATCACATAATAATCTACCAATTTTCGAATTCAGTGGGGATAATTATGAGTACTGGTCCATCAAGATGAGGACATTACTCATCGAAAAAGGACTATGGGATATTATTGAAGACGGTTACATTGCTCCAACAGATTGGACTACTTTAAGTGCAAATGATAAGAAGATCTACAAAGATGCACGAGAAAAATAATTCTTTTGTCTTATACCATCTTCAATCGAGCATTAGATCCAAGTATCTTTCCTAGAATTGCATCTTACTTAATCACTACGAGATGCATGGAATGCCTTGAAAGAAGGATTCCAAGGAAGTGATAAAGTAAAGCAAGTCAGGCTTCGGACCTTGAAAAGAGATTTTGAAAATCTTAGAATGAAGGAAAATGAAAGAGTCGGAGACTACTGTGTACGAGTCAAAGCAGTAGTTGATATGATGCAAACTTTAGGTGATGACACAAAAAATGAAACAATTATGAAGAAAGTGTTGCGAACACTTCTTCCTAAGTGGAATCACATTGCAATCATAATTGAAGAATCCAAAGACCTTTCTACTCTTACATTTGATAGTTTGATTGGATCATTAACATCACATGAAGAGTGACTTCAAGGACCACCTTCAACAAGCTATGGAGGTGATGACAAAGCTTTCACTTCGAATGAAACTGCAAGACGAGGACAAGGAAAAGGCCGAGGCGAGAGGACAACAACAAAGAGGCAAAGGACAAAGCAACTCCTACGAGAGGAGGAAATCAACACAAAGGTGGAAATCAAAATAGAGGAGCCAATCAGAACCAAAGTGGCAATGCAAGCCATGGAAATCAAGGACGAGGAAGTAACAAGACTAAAACAACTTGTTTCAATTGTGGGAAACAAGGCCACTTCGCTCGTGACTGCTGGTCAAAGACTTCAAAAGATCAAAGCAGTCAATATGGCTCATTCTATGGAGAAGAAGAAGGTCCACCAAACCTTTTTCTCTCTTATGGACAGCCAGATAAAAATCTAAATGATACATAGATTTTAGATACTGGTTGCTCCAACCACATGAGTGGCAAAGAAAATCTCTTTGCTACATTAGATTCAAATTACAAATCTCATGTTAAGTTAGGGGATAATAAATCCTTGCAAGTTGAAGGCATAGGAGCTATGGAAGTTCCAACAAAATAAGGCATTAAAAATGTGAATGACATATACTATACTCCACAGCTACAACACAATTTGTTGAGTGTTGGCCAAATGATGGAGAAGCATTACAAATTAGTTTTTGATGAAAGAAAATATACAATCTTTGATAAAAAGAATTGTAACCGGGTCATCACAGAAGTACCTATGACAAAGAATAGGTTGTTCCCTCTAAAATTTGGTGAGCCAGGGGGAGCTCAACTTGCCAACCTTTCTATTACAAATCTGAGTGAATTGTGGCACTTGAGATATGGTCACCTCAATTTCGCTAGCTTGAAAATGTGAACATCACAAGCTATGGTGACAGGACTACCAAAAATTCCAAAACATAAGAAGGTGTGCGAAGCATGTGCTTTGGGAAAGCACTCCAAAACGAAGTTTCCAAAAGGACGAGCATGGAGAGCAAGCTATCCTCTTCAACTAGTACATTCGGACATCTGTGGTCCAATGCAAACAAAAAGCCTTGGAAACAATTCTTATTTTCTAACATTCATAGATGATTATTCTAGAATGTGTTGGCTCTATTTTTTGAAACACAAAGATGAAGCATTTGATTGCTTCATAGACTTCAAAAATAATGTAGAAAAGCAAAGTGACTACTATGTCAAATGTCTTCGCACTGATTAAGGAGGAGAGTACTCCTCAAATGAATTTTTACATTATTGTAAGCAAAATGGGATAAAAAGGCGAGTTCACCATTGCCTATACCCCACAGCAGAACGGTGTGGCTGAGAGAAAGAACCGCACCCTTGTTGAAATGGCACGCACAATGCTTCAGGCAAAGCATCTCACAAATAGCTATTGGGCAGATGCAGTGAGAACTAGTGCATATATTCTAAATAAAAGTCCGACTTCTAGTTTATATGGTATCACTCCTTATGAAGGATGGTACGGTAAGAAACCCAATGTCAAACATTTCAGAGTATTTGGTTCTTTAGCTTATGCACACATTCTTGAGGAAAAGAGAAAGAAGCTTGATCCAAAGAGTCAAGCATGTGTTTTTGTAGGGTATTGTGATTCAACCAAAGGGTATAGATTGTACAATCCCATGACACATAAAATCATTATCTCCAGGGATGTAATTTTTGATGAAGGGGGAGAATGGGGTCATAAAAAAATTGTTGATTTTGACTCTAATTCAGACAATTCCACATTAGTACTTCCCACATTGGTACAACCTAAGAAAAGCAGTGGAAAAAGTCCTCCTCCACAAATTCCACATTAGGAAACTTCATCAAGTACATCAAGTGGTACACCAAGTCCAAGAAGGGCTGTTAGCATACTATATTTTTAATTAGACATTGGCTGGTATATTGTTATACCTGCATCCTGTTGAGATGCGCCCAACCCGGGCTAATCCAGGAATGCAGTTTGTAATCTCTGCATTATTTAAACACCCCCGGCAATAATACAAAGTTGTTCAATTTCTTACATGGCATCAGAGCCAGTGCTGTAAGTTTTTTTTCTAGGCAGAGAAAGCGAAAGCAGAGAAGCGCAGGGGACTGGCAGACGGAGGAAGGAGTTGATGCTGAGAAAAAGCGAAGGAAAATATTTTTTTTCCTCGCTAGGCGTGATTACGCCACACCGCAGCCAAATTTTTTTTGACAAAAAAAAAAAAAAAAAAAAATAGCAGACGCAGTCTGCAATCCCAGTCCGCAGTGAAGGAGGGAAGCATTGCGGACGCAGACGTCCGCTACCCCCCCCGGACGCGCAGTCCGCAGTGAAGGAGGGAAGCATTGCGGACGCAGACGTCCACTGCCCCCCCCCTTGGACATCCGTAGTGAAGGAGGGAAGCCCCCCGTCCACGCGCAGACGCAATCTGCGTCGCGATGCAGGAGGTCAACCCCCCCCATCCGCGCGCGCAGACGCGTCGCGACGCACAGGAGGGACACCCCCCCCGTTGAGCGGACGTCCGTCCCACGCCGACGTCCGCGGACGCGCAGGAGGGAAGCGCTCGATGCTCCCCCCCGCCGAGCGGACGTAACGTCCGCCCGCGCTCCCCGCCCCCTGCGTGCGCATTTCACGCGCCCTCCCCCCCCCTTGGTGGATTTTTAATTTAAAAAAAAAAAAAACGCAGCGGGAGCGCAGCGAGCCGCGACGCGCAGCAAGCGCAGCCGTGGCCACAACAGCGAGCTGCGCGGAGGAGAACGAGAGAGGAGGACGGGAAAGCACGAGCGGAGGTGGCAGAGGCTGCGCTCGGGCAGCAGACTGAGGACCCTCCTCAAATACGAGGGGGCCCTTTCTCCTCCCAGATCAACCCACGGGCTCACTGGCAAGTGAGTCGCGTGGTGGGTTCCGGGAACCTAGCAGTCGGGGGTTCAAATCCCGCCGACTCCCCCCTTTCAAAGGTATAATTTTTTTTCAAAGGTTTTTTTAATTATTAATTTTTAGTTAAAATTTTTAATTTTAATTTATTTTTTATAGTTTTTAAAACTTTATAAATTAAAATTTAATTTTAATTTATTTTTTCATAAGGTTTTAAAACTATATAAATTAAAATTATTTATTTTAACTTTAAATACATAATCATTATTAAAATGCTTTGTTAAAGAGAATTTTTTTTAAGGGGGGATATTTTTTTCAAAAAAATCAAAGGGGGAATGTGAGTAATTTTTTGAAAAATATCAATTTGGCGAATTGTAAAAGGTGCATTTTCGGCTGTGTCCGACACCTTAGGGTTTCATTCTTGTGGGCATTTTTTTGATGTATGATGCATTTTCATTTCTATGCACTACTTCATTAAAATATAAATCACTCCTTAAGTCCCCGAAATAATTAAAAACCCATCTGTGCAATTTATTTGCACAGCAGCGTTCGATAAAAACGGTACCTCTAGCCCACACTTATAGGTAAAGCTGTCGTGCTTTGGGCTATTGTATCTATCGCCTAATATAGCTGCAACAACGACGTCTGAGCTTGTTCTCTATAAATCGTCGAGGAGGAATAAGTATGCCATTTTTGCATTTTTTTTACTCCATCCACTACCCTTAATCGCTCTTGTGTTTAGGCGTAAATCCTGACAAAGTATTCTTCATAGTGTTTAGGGGAAGTTACGCCCCACGCATGAGAAGAATATTCTATGGTAGGTGCCATCAACAAGGCGATTCCCTTTCAGTACCGCTTATGTTCCACGTATCGTATGATCTCTAAAACTCACCTATAGTCTCCCTCACGTAAGGGCGGGTGATTTTTGTTGATATTTTCTAAATACCTATAGTTTCCCTCACGTAAGGGCGGGTATTTTGTACGGTATAACGGCCTAGCAAAAGGTATATCGAAAGGGGGACCAATTGGTGATATAAGGAACCTTCACTATGGCCGTTGTTGCAAAATTGATGACTGATCCTCATCAGTTATTGAAAGGTCCAAATTATACACCATGGAAACATAAGATGAAGGCAATTCTCCAAATGGAAGATTTGTGGGATATTGTTACTGGAGTAACACCTAGGCCTTCACCAGCATCAGGATCCACAGGTCCTTCCGCAGATCAGATAGCTTTTGACAAGAAAGACAGTCGAGCAAAGGTGCTCATTTTGTTTGCTGTTTCAGATGAAATGCAACCTCATATAGCTGACAAAGTAAGTGGTAAAGAGGCATGGGATGCCCTTAGAACCATCTATGAGGGAAATAATGATTCAACCATTCTTCATCTTCAACAACAACTTCATAACCTGAGTTTGAGACAAGGTGAAACAGTTGAACTCTTTCTGTGCAGAGTGTCTGAATTGAAAGAGAAATTGAATTCTTTGGGAGATTCTGTGGACGAAAAGCTTCTCATTTCACTTATGATGAGAGCTTTGCCTTCTTCATTTGATATGTTGATCACCTCCATCTAGGTGTCTCAACGACAAATTACCTACATCGAGTTGGTCAATCTGCTTCAACAACATGAGGCACGCCAACTTCACAAGGATGATTCTTCCAATATAGCCCTATACACCAACAGGTAGGGTTCTAGGAAGAAAGGTAATGGGCAAAAAGGAGGCAACTTTCAGAAAGGAGAAAATTCTCAACAGGATACGAAAGGAAAAGGAAAACAACCTCAACAGAAGAAGAGGTGGTGCAAGATTAGTGAGAAAGACAACCATGATACCAAAAAGTGTTGGCATAAGAATAAGCAGAAAGGCCAAAACAAACCACAAAATAAAAACAAGCAACCCCAGGTGAATGTTGTTGTTGAAGAATCTGACTCAGATTCTGAATGGGCACACAAGGTGCTCATGACTACCACAGATTCCACATAGAGGGATCCTATTTGGTATGTCAATTCTAGAGCTAGCAAACATATGACTGGCGACAGATCATGGTTTGAATCATTTGTGGCCAAAGAGGGCAAACCTGTCACCATTGCTGATGATAAAACCTACAGGGTTCAGGGAGAGGGTACAGTTTCAGTCACTCTTCCTGATGGCAAGTGTCAGATTGACAAAGTCCTCTATGTTTCAAGATTGGCTAATAATTTGTTGTCAGTCACACAAATCCTGGATAGAAATATGGTTGTCAACTTTCGTGTTGAGAATGGAAAGAAGTGTTGTACTATTACCAGGAAGGGTAAGCAGATTGCAACAGCTTCATATAAGCACGACTTATTTGCCCTGGATGCTATCTCTACTCCACATGTTGCCATGATTGTCTCCACCAAGGAGGCAACTTCCCTATGGCACAAGAGATATGGGCATCTTAGTTCTGGCTACTTACTTGAGCTCAATAAGTATGAGATGGTAAAGGGTCTTCCTTCCCTTTCTGTGCTCTAACTGCTTGGCAAGAAAGCAGCATAGAGTACCATTTGAGAAGATCTCAACAAGAGCATGAAAACCTCTGGAGTTAATTCACACCGATTTGTGCGGTCCTTTCACACCCAACAGTTGTGGAGGGAAGAGGTACTTTCAGTTATTTGTAGATGACTACTCACAAAAGATGTGGGTTTTCTTTCTCCAATTGAAATCTGAAGCTTTCACATTCTTCCAGCAGTTCAAGAAATCCGTTGAGAAGGAGTCAGGAGCTTCTATTAAAACCCCCGCTCAGATCGAGGGGGGAGTTTACCTCTAATGAATTTTCTGCATTCTTAGATAAGCATGGAATCAAGAGACAGTTAACAACTGCCTATACTCCTCAGCAAAATGGAGTTGCTGAGAGAAGGAACCGTTCTATCATGGAAATGGTTCGTTGTATGCTCACAGGAGCTACTCTTGGGCAACAATATTGGGCAGAAGCTATCACCACTGCAGTATATCTATTGAATAGGGCACCCACAAAGGCCCTAAAAGGAATGACTCCACAGGAAGCATGGAGTGGTCGAAAACCCTCCATATCTCATCTACGTATTTTCGGATGTCACGCTTTCATGCACATACCGAAAGAGAAAAGGAAGAAGCTAGATGAGAAAACACTGAGATGTATTTTTCTTGGTTATGATGAGCACTCTAAAGGATGTCGTTTGATAGATCCTTTGACCAAGAAAATTCATGTCAGCAGAGATGTTGTCTTTGATGAAGCTTTCACATCACAGAGCACATCTAAATTACACCTAGATCTTGTGGAATCTAAGGAAGAAAAGATTCCTTCGTCAACACAGACAGGAGGTCCTTCTACATCTTCTTCACCACCACCGAAGAAGAACCCAAAATGGTGTACAAATACAATAAGAGATGCAAATTTATCCACTCCTCCCAATTTGAACTTGGATAGACCTCGTACACGCAGTATGGCTCAAAAGGAAAAAGAAGCCAAAGAAACTGGTGAGGTTGATGATCTTTGTCAATATTTTGAGGAACTTTCTGTAACTCCACGTATAGAAATAGAGGATGGATATTGATGATGACAGGGCATTCATGTCTACCATAGATGATCTTGAACCTGCATCAGTGCAAGATGCTCTTAGTGAGCCTCAGTGGAAGGCCGCTATGGATACAGAGTATGAGTCTTTGATGAAAAATAAAACTTGGAAGCTTGTTGATTTGCCACATGGAAAGAAGCCCATTGGCTGCAAATGGGTATATAAAGTCAAGTACAAGGCAGATGGAAAAATTGATAAGCATAAGGCCCATCTTGTTGCAAAGGGCTATGCTCAAAAGGAAGGCATTGACTACGAGGAAACTTTTGCACCTACTGCTCGGATGACCACAATTCGAGTTATGTGTGCTATGGCAGCACAATATGGGTGGAAAGTTCACCATATGGATGTCAAAAGTGCCTTTCTAAATGGTGATCTCCAAGAAGAAGTCTACATGACTCAGCCTGAAGGATTTGAAGTGGAAGGCCAAGAGCAGAAGGTCTGAAATAAGCTCCTCGAGCTTGGTATATAAAAATGGACAATCACCTTATGCAACATGGATTTAAGAGATGTTCGTCAGATGCAAACCTCTATTTCAAGAAACAGGGTTCTAAGATAGTGTTGCTTGTACTCTATGTTGATGATCTACTCATTACAGGGAGTTCAAAAACTATGATCTCTACTGTCAAAAGAAACTTGTGTAAATATTTTGAGATGATAGATCTCGGACTTCTCCATTACTGTCTTGGTCTGGAATTCAGCCAGAAGGAGCACTCCATCAAAGTGTCTTAGAAAAAATATGCCAAGACATTGCTGGAAAAATATCGCATGACTGATTGCAAGCCAATGGCAACTCCGATGGACAATGGACTTCGGTTATCGCGATATGATGATTCACCTCGGTAGATGGTACTCTCTATCGACAGTTGATTGGGAGTCTCATATATCCGACCAATACTAGGCCGGATCTCGTATTTGCCGTCAACTATCTTTCGAGGTTCATGCAGGAGCCTAAGACCACTCATTGGAAAGCAGCAAAACGTGTTCTTCACTATGTCTGTGGTACTATGGAATATGGCTTAGAATACAAGAGGAACAACAAATTCTTCTTGCAAGGATACATAGACTCTGACTATGCCGGATCATTTGATGATCGCAAGTCAACTTTTGGATACATTTTTCATCTGGGATCTGGTCCTGTCTCTTGGCATAGCAAGAAGCAACAGGTGGTTGCTATTTCATCAACAGAGGCAGAGTATCACGCCGCACGTGAAGCTGTGTGCGAAGTGATATGGTTGCGTCACATTCTGACAAGTATGGGCCATCCATCAAAATCTCCAATACACTTGTTTTGCGAAAATCAGGGTGTTCTAAACCTTGTCAAGAATCCAATCCATCATGAAAGAACAAAGCACATTGACACACAATGTCATTTCATTCGAGATGAAGTTCCAAAGCACCGAATTCAGCTTCAACACATTCCCACCAATGCTCAAGTTGCAGACATTTTCACTAAGGCACTTGCACGTGTCAAATTTGAATTGTTTCGCAGCTCTCTTTGTATTGCAAAATGATGTAAGGGGATGTTAGTATAGCTATAAGTTATTACATTACTCAAATAATGTAATAAAGGGGGATGTTAGCGTACTATATTTTTAATTAGACATTGGCTGGTATATTGTTATACCTGCATCCTGTTGAGATGCGCCCAACCCGGGCTAATCCAGGAATGCAGTTTGTAATCTCTGCATTATTTAAACACCCCCGAAAATAATACAAAGCTGCTCGATTTCTTACAAGGACTTCTTTGTTGGCACCCCCAAATTATCCAAAACGATTTCATAGATCTGTAAGCGCTCCAAGTCCGATGGAGATAGATCCAGTTTCTCAAAGGAAAGAGACAAATAGAGGAAAGCACATACTACAGGGTCATCCATCTTCTCAAATGTTGGATAGGAATTTCCAACAAAGATACACTAGGAGTCAAGCTAGTGAGATGGACGACATTTTGTCAAGACTTGAAAATCTTCAAATGTCAAGGGATGATGAGTCTCATGAACCAAGGGGTGATGTAGTCAATTATGCTTTGTTGGCTACTGCACAGCTAGAACCATCTAGCTATGAAAAAGCTTGTACTGAAAGTATATGGCAAGATGCCATGGAAGAGGAAATATCCTCAATTAAAAAGAATGATACTTGGGAGCTTGTGAAGCTTCCCAAGGGAAAAAAATGTGTTGGATGTAAATGGGTCTATAAGAACAAATTCAATGCTGATGGAAGCATTGAAGGACACAAGGCAAGATTAGTAGCTAAGGGTTTTACTCAGAAATATGGAATAGATTATGAGGAAACCTTTGCTCCAGTTGCTCGACAAGAAACAATCAGAACTGTTCTTTCCTTGGCATCCCATAAAGGATGGAAAATTCAACACATGGATGTGAAAAGTGCATTTTTAAATGGATACCACGATGAAGAGGTGTATGTTCAACAACCTCAAGGTTTCCAAGAACCAGGAAAAGAGAATCTTGTTTATAAATTGAAAAAAGCACTTTATGGCCTCAAGCAAGCACCACGAGCATGGTACTCACGAATTGACAGCTATTTCAACAAATATGGTTTCACAAAAAGCAAGAGTGAACCAACGCTATACTACCTGAAGAATGGAGTAGATATCCTCATAGTTTGTTTATATGTGGATGATCTAATATTTATGGGTAGTAATAATAAAAATGGAGTTCAAAAACTCCATGATGAATCAGTTTGAGATGAAGGATCTCGGATTAATGAGATACTTCCTAGGAATGGAAGTACATCAATCAAAGAATGGGATCTTCATATGTCAACAGAAATATGCTCATGACATGATCAAGAAATTTGCTATGCAACAGTGCAAATCAGCTGCAACACCAACCGGACATGGAATCCAGCTAAGCAAAGAAGATGGAGCACCAAAAGTTGACTTGACCAATTTTAGAAGCATGGTTGGGAGTTTAATGTTTCTCACCAACACTAGGCCAGATTTACAGTATGCTGTTTCTCTTGTATCACGGTTTATGGCATGCCCATCCGAGCTGCATCTTCAAGCAACCAAACGAATTTTACGATATGTAAAAGGTACATTGGATTTTGGAATCCATTACCACAAGTCTAACTCTGTGAAGTTAATTGGTTATAGTGACAGCGATTGGGGCGATAATATAGATGACAAAAAATCTACATCGAGGAACTGTTTTAGTATAGGTTCAGGACTAATAACTTGGAGTTCCAAGAAGCAATCTGTTGTAGCATTATCATCTACAAAAGCTGAGTATATAGCCATTACTCATGCTAGTACTCAAATCCTATGGTTGAGGAAAATCCTTGAAGAGATTGGCGAAAAAAAAATTGGTCCAACCAAACTGAATTGTGATAATATCAGTGCCATACAGTTGGCATATAATCCGATCCACCACAAAAGGTCAAAACATTTTGATATGAAGTATCACTTCATAAGAGATATGGTGGAATAGCAGATAGTTGAGCTTCAATATTGTTGCACTTTGGATAATCTAGTAGACATCTTCACCAAAGGCATGGCTAAAGCTCAATTTATAAAGCTGAGAGACTATATAGTCAGTCCTCTCAACTTTAAGGGGGAGAATGTTGAAAAATTACCATTAGTAAAAGGTTAAAAATTTATTTTACCTTAGGTAAAGGTAACTTACCTTTTACCTTACCTGGACGGCAGTGGACGGCAACATTTGGGCGGCAAGAGAATTCACGTTAACCTTCTTTTCCCCCAATTTCTCCTTTCCCCCCTTTTTCTCTCAAATGGTTATTTGAATGTTTATTTAATCAATGTAACCTTATGATTATGGTTAGAATGCAATTATCATTTTATCTCCACACTTACCTCTCACATCCATTATAGTCCATATGATCTAAAATTGTACTTTAAAAGGTAAGAAAGTGAGGTCATGATCATCATCGTGTATGTCAATGACTTGGTCATCATTGGAAGTTTGGTGAAGTTGATTGAAGAGACCAACAAAGCATTTATGTATTCATTTAACATGACTAATTTTAGGCTAATGTATAATTATCTTCACTTAGAGGTATGGAAATTTGAAACCATGTGTTTATATCATAAATAAAGAATGCGAAGACATTGCTCAATATATTTTGGATGATAGATTGCAATCCCATGTACACTTTAATGGAATAATGGTTGTAACTATCATGTTATAATCCAAGACCATTCACTTTGACTACCACTCACATACCTAAGTGGTATCTTAGTATAATTTGTGATACAAAGGTAGGTCATGTTCTATATACATTTAGTTTTGGACCAAGAAATCAAAGTAGAGGTTGTAATGAGGTCAACCCAACCTTCATAAGCACTATTGTGTAGATATATGAACCTTCAATGGTTCATGAAGCTCTTGTATTGAAGGAGTGGAAGGATTCTATGAACATCAAGTATTAAGCATCGATGAAGATTAAGACATGAAAACTTGTTGGTCTTCCACTTGGAAAGAAACCCATTGATTGCAAGTGGGTATTCAAGACCAAATACAAATTTGATGAGAGCATCGATAAATACAAAGTAACACTTATTGCAAATAACTATGCATAAAAAGAAGGAATTGACTATAAGGAAACTTTTGCACCAAAAACAAGTAGATGGTTTCTATAATGGTTGCACAATTTGGATGGAAATTGTATAAAACATATATGAAGAGTGAATTTCTTAATGTTTACCTCATGAATAAGTATATATGACACAACTATAGGGATTCATCATACCTAGTCAAGAGAACAAGGTATTTAGGCTCATCAAATCTCTCTATGGACTGAAGTAGTCATCCAAATATTTGCAACTAAAGATCAATGAGTATATTTTATGACATGGATTCCATTGTAGTCCATATGATACAAACATTCACTTCAAAATATAAGGAAGAAAGGTTGTGATCATCATTGTGTATGCCAATGACTTGGTTATCATTGAGAGTTTGGAGAAGTTGATTTAAGAGTCAAAGAAATCATTTAAGAATTTGTTTGACATGACTAATATTAGGCTAATGTATTATTATCTTGGCTTATAGGTATGGTAAATTAAGAATCATGTGTTCATATCATAGATAAAGTATGCCAAGATATTGCTCAAAAAGTATTGAATGACATATTGTAAGCTCATGGATACTTTAATGGTATCATGGTTATAACTGTCATGGTTGTAATTATTATGTTGCAACTATCATGTTATGATATAGGACCATCCACTTTGAGTAGAACTTGCAAACCCAAGTGGTATATTAGTACAATTTGTGATATGAAGTTAGATCATGTTTTAGATACATTTATTGTTGGACGAAGAAGTTAGAGTAGAGTTTGTAATAAAGTCAATGAATCCCTAATGAGCACCATGGTGGAGATATATGAACCTTCAATGGTTCATGAATATCTTACATCGAAAGAGTGGAAGGATGCCATGAACATCAAGTATTAAGCATTGATGAAGAATAAGACATGGTAACATATTCACAATCAAGGAGTTCTAAAGCTTGTTCATAATCCATTTTTTCATGAGCATACAAAACACATTGAGGTTAAGTGATATTTCATATTGAACATGTTTCACAATACAACACACAACTCCAATTTTATGCCACAAAGGAGAAACATGTATATATGTAATGTTTGAAAAATTTAGAAATTTTCTTGTATGTACTTTGATTGAGCATTTATGTAATAATGGGGGGATGTTGTTAATATTATGTATTTATCTTATGGTTACGAAGGTTATGGGAAGTTGAAAAATATTTATAACTCCCAACCTCATACCTTCTTGATTTCACATGTATATATAATTCTATCACATCAATCCAAATGTTAATTGTAGTGCATAAATCTATTGTGTTTCTAACACATACATGATTTAGAAAGTATAGACATTTGATTGATGGTCAACTAAATATAGACTTAACTCTACAATGTGTATGAGACTAACAAAAAATACACTAAATATCCCATTGTAAGTTTTAATAGATTGTTTAAACTATTAAGTTTAGATTTATTACAAAAAGAATGGTAGAATTGTTGTGGCCATTCCACAACTTGCCCCAAATTTTGGGGACCCACCTTAAAATTTTTGTTTTGGAAATTTTGGTTATTTTTGAGTGATAGTTTTAATGTTGTTTTATTTTAAATTTATGTTCCACTGTTTTGTGTTTTAGGTTAGGGTAATATGTCTAAATTTTTGGTTCTAAATTTTAAATGTTAACTTTAAAGTTTTTATTTTATTTTGATTTTTTATAGTTAACATTGATTGATTTGAAATATATATATATATATATATATATAACTAATTAAAAACAAGGGTGTGATTGTTCGTTATTTTGTTTTTGGTTTATATGAAAGGATTTGATTTTTTTTTTTTTTGGTAAGTAGTGTTTGTATTTACAGTGGGTTTTAACAAGGATCCCAAAACCTGATTACATAAGCAATGGGCCTAGGGCATCAATCCCTTGAAACTGAACACCAAAACAGAAATCTCGCCCAATGGTAACAAAGAAGCATGAAACAATCCCTCTCAACGGGAAACAAACAAATAAGAAAAAAAGTAGTTTTAGAGATCCCGCCCAGTGGGAGTAGCCAAAAACCACCATCGAGAAGATCCCGCCCAGCAGGAAGCAAAGAAAAACCGTTACAATAAAATCCCGCCTTGCGGGAAGCAGTAAAAACCACCACAAATAGTCCCGCCTAGCGGGAAGTAGCAGGGAAATCCCTCCATCCGGGAAACCAGCAGAAAAGAAAGGATCCCGCCTCGTGGGAAAACCGACGGATTTGGCGGATCCCGCCCTGTGGAGAAACCATCCCGCCCACCGGGAAAACATATCGTTCAGCGAGAGCCATCCTACAAGAAGTCGACAGCCAGCACAAAGAGAATCCAGCCCATCGGGAAGCGACCAGAGAGCTGCACCACGATGAACCCGCCCTGGGAAAAAAGAAGAGGATCCCGTCCCGGCAAAACAAAAAGAAATAGCAGGTTAAGGGACCAGGGATCTAGGGACTAGGAATCTCGAGCGGGAAGAGGAACCAGTCACAGGGATAGGATCCTTAGGAACCAAAACAATGGGAAGCTGTCCAAACCCTAAACCATCACCTCCACCGCATCGAGAAACATAGGGGACCAGATCCACGCGAATAACCTGCAAAAAACCCCAGGGGGAAGCCTGAGGGAAAAAGGGAAGGGATCCCCAACCAAACAGGGATCCCTGGGAAGCACCAGTCCGAAAAAACAACCAAGGAAACCCTAGCCGACCGGGAGGGGCGCAGATAGTGGAGAAGGATCTCCCTCCAGGAGATCATCTGCAAACAACCACTCCCCGGGAGGGATGACCTGGGTTGAGCCAGGGACTGGGCAGGAACCAGGAGCCATGGGAGGGGGAGCAGGGGAGGGACCAGAGCCCTCCCCTCTCTGAAAGGATTTGATTTTAGTTAATACTTTGGCCTTATGTTTTCTAATATATAACTTTATCATGCAGGTTACCACGAACCATGGATCGGGACCCGTGCTGACGAGGAGAGCTTGGATAGTGATGACCTAGTCCTAGGATCCATTCTTAGACCTATGACATATGGCAAACTCCGAGTGTGAGATAGATTAGGACAAGATTGTAGGTGATAAGGTGGTCTATCACATGTTGGCAGAAACAACATGGCGTTCAAGACAAATACGGGCATCTCGAACGTGATGCAACTAGGTGATGTGGATAGATTGGTATCCTAGACTCGATGGGATCGTGGATGTTGGTGGAAGCAAATGAACATGGTGATATGACATACGTTGGGCAACAAATTACCATAGGAAATAGTTCTAGTGGAAGCAGATATGTGAACTATGATAAGGTAGAGGATTCTTACAGATAGTAGGCATCAACGTGTGAGATACATGATGGGAGAGAAGTTAGGTCTTCGAAGGCCATGTGGCTCGAACAGATGCAGGGTGATATCAGAGCGATCTTTGTCAAGGATAGAACATAGGAGATGATCGAGGGTTTTTTAATCCATAGCTTACAAACTATCAAGTGGAAGAGGGGAGTCTTAACGTCATACTCGATTGCGTAAACCCCAAAAGGGAGGTATTGGATAAAATAATGGTGAAAATTACATTGCCCAAAGGAAACACAAAATGAACCTGGATCAAAAATTGAAACACAAGTCCCATGGCATCCATAGAACTATTTGCGAAGTGTTGGATCTTGACAGAGTGAGAAACTAAAGGATTATTTGACCTCCCGAGCCTTGAAATCAAGTTGGTATGATGTATTTAAGTATCATGGAGTAAAATCATGATGAGTAAGGTATAATGACGTTTGGTGCATTGATAATGGGAAGCCTCAAAATATGACATGTATGTAGACATAGTAGGGCATGTCAAACAACAATAATTATAGTCATTCCGAGATACGCAAATAGTAATTTAAATAAAGTAAACCAAGTGTTGGAGAGTAATCAAATATAGACATCAAGACAAAGTTGAGCGATGACGTTGTGGGAGTTAAACAATAGGCATGTTGATTATCATTCATTCCTCATCTTGGATGATGAGTTCTAAAAATACCGTTGGATTTTACCAATATTTTGTTTGTTTTTTTTTACTACGATTCACGTAAGCACTTGACCTCTGAAGTAGTGCATCCCCAAAGTGGTTGTGTTTAATATACCTAATCTAAGATTAACATAAAAATTTATTATTATTGACTGTTAAAGCATGTACGTGAGTCAAAAGCAATACAATGATAATGATGAAACAAAATGTGTTGCCATTAGAATGAGGAAAATGTTAATTCTCATTGTATATATGTTAATTTGCTTATGATACAAACCCATTGGAGAAGTGATGAGCAAAACGATTACAGGGCCGAAAAGGTTTGGGTAAGCAATGTTAGATAAATTATTGATATTGTAATTATCGATATGGTGATTACTAATACAGAGAAAATCATTGGCAGGAAAGAAAAACCAAGCGTGAGAGGGCAAGACTCATTGACGAGGATAAAAGAATGATGGCATGTAAATGATACCTTACAACATGGCTAACATGGAAATAGGTGTTACCAATAATGAACTAAAACCATCAAGCACGACGATTACAAAGGGAGTGGAGCATTATGAAGCTAAATATGGAAAGGATGAAGTTATTTGTTGTTAAAGGATATACAGAGGCAAAAAAAGTGAAAAGAGTTGGAAATGAAGCCAAATAGAAAGAAACCAAACGTTTTATCAAAATTTTAAATACAACGTTGAAGCAGTGGACAAGGGCTAGAACGTTTTTGTAACACAGGGCTGGAAATTTTGTGAAAAAATAGGAATATTATTATTTTTATTTTAAATGCAAAATACTTCAGAAACTTGCACCTTGTAAACAAAATCAGAGGAGAAATATTTTTTGAATGTTGTGGGCTAATTGTTTATCTTTCCCTTCCATGCTTTTAGGCTTATAGACAGTGTTTAATGCATTTTAATGGTTGCATTGTTGAATGTTTAGAAACATGGATTTTGTTTTGTTTCCTTAGAAGATTGCACCTAGTTTAGTTCGGAATGTGCAAATGCAGCTTCGATTAGATTAGGTTACATTCAAAAATTCTCACATCTTCGGTTTTGCAGGATAGGGTAGCATTATACTGATAGTAGTTTGTCTTTTAATATTTTTAGCATTCTGGTCCATATTCCATATTTTTATTTTTATTTCTCTAACCCTACCCTTTTTCATTTTTTTAACTTTTGCAAATAAAATAAAAAATACGAAAAAAATTAAAATTCCAAAAATAAATGCACGGATTCCAAGATTAAGCTTTAAAGTTTCATTTAAAGCAATTTCGATTTTATTTTGAAGCCAATTCGAAATTACAAAAATTATTCAAAGTTCACATTTTTAAAGGAGTTTTGTAATTTCAAATTTAGCATAATTTCACATTTTGAAGGTAAATCAAATTCCAAGCTTTGCATTTTTATTTTTTAAGCAATAAATTAACTTCTCTTTATGAAAATTACAATTTCATTAAAGAGGGGTAATTTATATGGCATTCCAAAGGCTATTGTATTTAAAGCAATAAATTAACTTCTCTTTATGAAAATTACAATTTCATTAAAGAGGGGTAATTTATATGGCATTTCAAGGCCATTACATTCTAAAGTTAGTCATGTAGATTATTTTCTTTTCATTCATCAAAGCAAGATAAAATGAATCCAATCATCATTCAAACTTTGCATTTCAAAAGATAGATTTTAGTCTTCTCTTTTATGCTCAAAGCAGGGTTTAATAATGCAAGATAAAACTTGTTTAAAATTTGCTTAACCAAAAGAAGATAAAATCTACCTAAAATACTTCAAGATAAAATGAACTAAGGCTTTACATCATGGTCATATGAGGGCCAATCACATTTTCTTTTCTTTTAAGTTTCATGAACAATCAATAGCATAGCACAATAAAGTAATACCAACATAGGCCCCTTGTTAACAATTGCTTACAAATCACTAAGGTATTCCTAGCACTTATTTGATACATCTTCACAAGATTACAAGCACACATTAAGTAAAAGGAACCTTGGAGAAATTTCTATTTCTTTGCAAGAGAGGGTTTTCTAATCAAAATCCTAAGTGTGATGGTGATTTTGCAATTGGGAAAAATTTCCACTCAACATTTTGGTGCTAGAAGGAGGGCCTGAATTGGTTTACTTTATTGCTACTTAAATGCTAAATTGTTCATGTTTACTTGAAAGGTTTATTTGAAGGCATTGGTCTTGACTAATGAGGTTTTGTTGATCACATTCATTGATTCTAACATTCTCTAATTGATGATGCATTAATGCTAACCTTTTACAAATTGGAGAATGTTATTTAATGTCATGGTTTAATTGATGCATATATTTTGGTTGATATACATGATGATTTATATGTGAAATATTTGAGGATTGTTAGTCATTTCATGCTTCTTTGCAAGATATTTCTTTGACTAACAAAATTGGTATTAAAGTTGTATTCTTTAAGGTCCACTAATGACATGGTTTACTCCAATGATGACAGGCAGTCCTTTAAACATACTTGGGCCTTCACATCATGTGCCTATAGATATTTTGTGTTATCTACCTCAGTTTAGGCATGATGGAATAGAATCGACTGAGGAACATATTCAGGCATACAAGAACACTTTAATTCAATTGCAAATTATGCATGAAGATGTTGCTTGTAACATGTTTCCATCTACATTAGATGAATTTGCTTATGATTGGTACCTCAGTTTACCTATAGGTTCTATCAATTCTTGGGCTCAACTAGAGGTAATGTTCCTCAATCATTTTAACAAAAATCTAGTTGACCCAATCCTCATGTATAATCAGTTTGTCGCTACCCGTAAAGGACCAAATGAATCTTTGAAGTTGTTCACTAAAAGGTTCCATGGGTTATATACTCAATTGGTGGTACCCTATGTTCCTCTAGAGGGAGTTGCTATCCAAGTGTATTTCAATGCTCTTGACCCATCAATCTCTATGTATTTGTGAGGGATACCTCAAATCACATCGTTATCCCAAGCTTATACCCAAGCAATAGCATTTGAACAATAGTTGAATTTTCAAGGTTATGGTGGGGGTTTTGGATTGTATAATTCTCCATCATTTAATACCTCCCTTACCCACCCAATAGTTTGTGCACCTCAACCTACCATTCAAAATCAACCATCATTCTCAAGTGTGAATCAATTTTAGAATACCCATCTTGATCATCTTTCGAATCATGTTCCTAAGATAAATTTCAATGATTTTCACAATAATACTATTTCAGACAATGGAGGAGTCCTAGATCTAACAAGTATTGAAATATGTGATAGGTCGGGACCTTCCATAGAGTTGAATGAAAGGATTAAAATGGATGATCAAGAAAGCCAACATGTTCCAAATAATGACAAGCTAGAAATAAAAGGCTTAGAGTCATTATTTACAAGTGAGGATTGGGATAATCATAGAAAGTTAAATGCATGAATTGATCCACTTTTAGAAACAATTGAGCCCTCAAAAGTGGATGAAGGTGAGTTTGAAAAGCAATCTATTATTGAATTTAAATATTGTGAAGAAGTGGTTGAACGTCACACCCTAGTTTTAGAAGATGATTATTGTTGGTGGAATAAATGGGAGGACTTTGCCACTCTTTCTAATGAAGCACTCGCTTCACCTGATATGCAGGACAAGTTGTAAAGGCTAGTTCTACAACTTAAAAGAAACATCACTCAATTATAGGAACAAATGCCTCAAGATGCATATCTTGATAATTCTACAAATCATCCTCATGAGACAAAGGTCAAAGATACTAAAAGTGATATTCTTTTAGACAATGGAGGGGTCCTAGAGTGGACTAGTTTTGAAACATATGATAAATTAGGACCTTCCATAAATTTGGATGAGATGACTAAAATTGATGATCAAAACCTTCAACATCCTCAAAATAATGACCAGATAGAGATGAGTGGCTTAGAGTCCTTATTTACAAGGGAATATTGGGAGAATCATAGAAAATAAAATACAAGAATTGATCCCATTATAGAAACCCTTGAGCCACCAAAAGTGGATGAAAGTGAATTTGAAGAAGAGTTTCTTGAAGAGCTTGAAAATTATGAGGAAGATGCAATAGAATTTCATCCCATGGGTTTAGAAGATAATTATTATAATTGTTGGAAAAGATATGAGGAATCATTGGTTTCTCACACTCCTACTGATGAAATGTCTATTTCACTTGATATGCAGGATGCTGAAATCTCTATCTCACATGAAGATTTTACAATTCTTGTACAATCTGAAGATGACAGTGCAAAAATAGAGAAGGAACCTCAAATCCAATATTTTTGAATATGAGTTTATTGAACACCTTGCTAAAAGAGAAAAGGAAGAAATGCTAAAGGTTTCTTGTGATTCATTTATTTTGGATGAGGAAGAGGTAAAATCTTCTCTTTCATTCTTGACTACTAAAAATATGGGTACAAATTTACATGATTGTCTTAGAGATTCAAATAAAGAAATACCATTGGTGGTTAAAAAGGAATTTGAACCAACTTCTATTCATCCAAATGAAAAATATTGCTTTATTTGAAACAACTCAAATGGTTGATCAGGAAGATGTGTTATTTGACACATCCCTTGACCGACAAGATTTATGGTTTGAAAAGGATGGACATATTTTTAATTGGGTACCTAATTTTGGTGTTTTTGATAAACAGGTCATGGATGAAGATGAAGTGCTACAAGATGATGATGATGAAGACCATGAAGAAGAAAGAAGAAGTTACAAATCCTCTCCAAGTATTGGTAAATGGAAATGTATCAAAGGTAGAATCTCACCTTTTGTGTTCCACCATTCGAACTCTAGGTGAATGTTTACCTAATTGTATGTGGAATTCAAATGTTATCAATGATGAAATACCATTTGTGGTTGACAAAGAATTTGAGTTAATTTCTCCTCACACTAATAATAAGATTGCTTTGTTGAATAAAATAAAATATAACATATTTGAATTATTGAATCAAGTGCACCAACAATTAATAATTGAATCTAGGATACAAAATTATAATGATCCTCATTTAATAGATATCCTAGATGATTGCAAATTGTTGCATAAGTATGATTGGCCTAAAAACATGGAAAATGACTTGGCTTCAAAATTTTTAGAAATAGCCTCCTACTTGAAAGAACTCATATCTATTTGTGAAAATGAGAACTTAAGTTGGAATCATGAATCAAATTGTAAAATTTACATTTTAATAAATAGACAAGAAAGGTAATGGGATTTTTGCTAATGGATCATGGAATAAAATTGGTGGGGTGAGAGAGGCAAAATGAGAATTTTTGTTTTGTGTGGCTTAATCTTGTTTTGGTTGGATTTCTATAAGGCTTGGCATGCATATCATGATATATGTCTTTTAAAGTGTGCTAATCGTGTTTGGGATCCAGGGAAGTGATAGCCTAAATTTTGTATCATCTTGTATATTATTGTATATAGTTTTGGTTTTCATGCTTTTGTATTTAGTTTTGTTATTTTTGTGCTTTGTCCTAAATTTTTGGTTTGATAAGTTTTGTGTTTGCTTTCTTGTCAGTTTGCATTAGGTTAAGTTTTGGGTTTATCTCCAAGTTTGAGTTTCGAGTTTTGTGTTTTGGGGGTTGGTCCCTCCGTTTGAGGTGATGTTTTGTGGTAGCTACTAATTTATGGCCTCTTGATAATTTTTTGTGTTCCTTTGTCATGAAGGGTGAATTGCCTATCATGTGGATCAAGGAAAAGGGGATGAAGTTGTTTAGTAACCACTCCTAGATTTTGGGACTAAGATAGTGAATTTTGGAATACTGAATCATTTTGCTAAAGCTACACATGAACACATCATATTAAGGGGCATGCTTTGAAATATTGAAGGATGAAATCATTCTGGTATGCAAATTAAGGTAAAAATCCAACACGCTCCATTTCAAATACTTTCTAACCCATGTGGTGCATAAAATTTTGCAAAGCCATTCAAAAAAAAGGCAAGCAAAGGAAAACATGCTAAAATCAGTCACCAGGTTTGGATAAACTCTACTGGGGCTATAGATGCCTGACTGGCAGTAGGGCTCTATCTAGACAAAGCTTGTTAAAAAAAAGGTATTGCAAAAATATCAATTAAACACAAGGGTAATTTAGATAAACTCTACCAGGGCTATAGATGCTTGACTGGCAGTAGGGCTCTGTCTAAAGAAATTCATTTTAATGAGCAGTATTTCTATAGCCTAAATGCTAAGCAGGTGATGGAGTCCGGATGGTTTTCAAGCATGCAAAATAAAATCACGTTCACACACATTAAGCTAAAGCAAAGGGTTCATGTGTTTCCATTTGAAGTTATCTACCCCACCTTCTTGGATGTTGCTAGATGGTTTGTATTTCTGATATTTGGTTTGTTTGTTTTTAGAACTGGGTTCTTCATCCAAAATGCTCAGGAGCATTTCCCAGCAGAGTCACCATTTGTTGTGGCCATTGCACAACTTGCCCCAAATTTGGGGACCCACCTTAAAATTTTGGTTTTGAGAATTTTGGTCATTTTTGAGTGATAGTTTTGACGATGTTTTCTTTTAAATTTATGTTCCAATGTTTTGTGTTTTAGGTTAGGGTGATAGGTCTAAATTTTTGGTTTTAAATTTTAAATGTTAAGTTTAAAGTTTCTATTTTATTTTATTTTGATTTTTAATTGTTAACATTGATTGATTTGAAATATATATATATATATATATATAAATAAAATACAAGGGTGTGATTTTTCATTGTTTTATTTTTGGTTTATATGAAAGGATTTAGTTTTAATTAATACTTTGGCCTTATGTTTTCTAATATATAACTTTTGCACATAGGTTACCACAAACCATGGATCAGGACCCGCGCTGACAAGGAGAGCTTGGATAGCGTTGACCTAGACCTGGGATCCATTCTCGGACCTATAACATATGGTAAAATCTAAGTATGAGATAGATTAGGATGAGATTGTAGGTGATAAGGTAGTCTATCACACATTGGTAGAAACAACATGACATTCAAGATGGATATGGGCAGGCCGAACATGATGTAGCCAAGTGACATGGATGAATTGATCAGCCTGGAATCGATGGGACCGTGGATGTTGGTGGAAGTAGATGAACGTGGCGATATGGCATATGTTAGATAGAAAATTACCATAGGAAAAAACATCAATAGAAGTGGATACGTGTACTGTGATAAGGTAGAGGATTCCTACAACTAGCAGGCATAAACATATGAGATACGCGATGGGAGAGAATCTAGGTCTTTAGAGGCCATGTGACCTGAACAGATGCAAGGCAATATCAGAGTGATCTTCATCAAGGGTAGGAGATGATCGAGGGTTTTCAAATTTATAGCTTGTAAACCATCAAGTGGAAGAGGGGAGTCTTGACATCATACTCGATTGTGTAAACCCCAATAAAGAGGCATTGGATAAAATAATGGTAAAAATTACATTATCAAAAGGACAAAGAATGGATCGATGTGAATATGAACATGGACGTAGGTAGAAATTAAAGTGCATATCCTGTGGAATCCATAGAACTATCCACGGAGTGCTGGCTCTTGACATAGTGAGAAACTGGAAGATTAGTTGGTCTCCCGAGCCCTAAAATCAAGTTGGTATATTGTATTTGAGTATTATGGAGGAAAATCATGATGAGTATAGTATAATGATGTCTGGTACGTTAACAAGGAGAAGCTCAAGAAGGTGACGTGTACATAGACATAGTAGGGCATGGCGAATAACAACAATGACGATCATTCATAGGGACGTAGATAGTGATTTAAATAAAGTAAAGCAGGTTTCTAAGAGTAATCGAATGCAAACATCAAGACGAAGTTGAGTGATGAGGGTGCAAGAATTAAACAATAAGCATGTTGATTAGCATTCATTCCTCATCTTGGGTGATGAGTTCTATAGACACTGTTGGGTTTCACCAGCATTTCGTCTATTTTTTTTTTTGCTATGATCAACGTAACCACTCGACCTCCTAAGTAGTGCTTCTTGAAGCAGTTGTGTCTAATATACCTTATCTAATATTGACATAAATGTTTATTATTATTGATTTTTAAACCATGTACATGAGTTGAAAGTAATACAATGATAAGGATGAAACAGAATACGCTGCCATTAGAATGAGGAGAATGTTAATTCCTGTTGTAAATATGTTAATTTGCTTATGATACAAGCCCATTGGAGAAGCGATGAGAAAAATAATTATAGGATCAAAAAGGTTTGGGCAAGCGATGTCAGATAAATTATCGATACAACAGTTATCGATATGGTAGTTACCAATGTAGAGAACATCATTGGCAGGAAATAAAATCCAAGCGTGAGAGGGTAGGACTCATTAACGAGGATAAAAGAATGATGGCATGTAAATGATACTTCACAATATGGCCAACGTGGAAATAGGCGTTACCAAGAATGAATTAAACCATCAAGCATGATGGTTACAAAGGGAGTGGAGCATTATGGAGCTAAATATGGAAAGGATGAAGTGATTTACTTTTGAAGGATATACGGAGGCAAACAAAGCGAAAAGAGTTGGAAATCAAACCAAACAGAAGGAAACCAAAAGTTTTATCAATATTTTAAATACATTGTTGAAGTAGTGGATAGGGGTTGGAACTTTTTTGTAATAGGGGGCTGAAAATTTTGTGAAAAAATAGGAATATTATTTTTTATTTTAAATGCAAAATACTTCAGAAGCTTGCATCTTGTAACCAAAATTAGAGGAGAAATATTTTTTGAGTGTTTTTAGGCTAACAGTTTATCCTTCCCTTCCATGCTTTTAGGCTTATATACAATATTTAATGCATTTTAATGGTTGCACTATTGAAGGTTTAGAAACATGGATTTTGTTTTTATTTCCTTAAAAAATTGCACCTAGTTTAGTTTGGAATGTGCAAATGTAGCTTCGATTAGATTAGGTTACATTCAGAAATTCTCACATCTTTGGTTTTGCAGGATAGGGTAGCATTATACTGATAGTAGTTTGTTTTTTTAACATTTTTAGCATTTTGGTCCATATTCCAAATTTTTATTTTTATTTCTCTATATTTTTCATTTTTTTTAACTTTTACAGATAAAATAAAAAATACAAAAAAAATTAAAACTCCAAAAATAAATGCATTGATTCCAAGAATAAGCTTTAAAGTTTCATTTAGAGAAATTTCAATTTTATTTTAAATCCAATTCGAAATTACAAAAATTATTCAAAGTTCACATTTTAAAGAAGTTTTGTAATTTCAAATTTAGCATAATTTCATATTTTGAAGGCAAGTCAAATTCCAAGCTTTGTATGTTCATTTTTTCAAGCAATAAATTAACTTCTCTTTATGAAAATTACAATTTCATTAAAGAGGGGTAATTTATACGACATTTCAAAGGCTATTGTATTTAAAGCAATAAATTAGCTTCTCTTTATGAAAATTACAATTTCATTAAAGAGGGGTAATTTATATGGCATTTCAAGGCCATTACATTCTAAATTTAACCATGTAGTTTATTTTCTTTTCATTCATCAAAGCAACATTAAATGAATCCATTCATCATTTTAGATTCACATTTAGAGATAGATTTTAATCTTTTATTTCATGCTCAAAGCAAGATTTAAAGAAGATAAAACTTGTTTAAAATCTGCTTAACAAAAAAGATAAAATCTACCTAAAATACTCCAAGATAAAATGAACTAAGGCTTTACATCGTGGTCATATGAGGGCCAATCACATTTTCTTTCTTTTAAGTTTCATGAACAATCAATAGCATATCACAATAAAGTAATACCAACATAGGTCCCTTGTTAACAATTGCTTGAAAATCACTAAGGTATTCCTAGCACTTATTTGATACATCTTCACAAGATTACAAGCACACATTAAGTAAAAGGAACCTTGGAGAAATTTCTATTTCTTTGCAAGAGAGGGTTTTCTAATCAAAATTCTGACTGTGATGGTGATTTTGCAATTAGGCAAAATTTCCACTCAACAAGAATCAATCAAGATTGTTTCTCTAGATTGTGCTAGAAAGTAAAACCATATCATCTACATGTAGTAGTATAATATATTTTGAGGAGAAGCGTAGTGATCTAAATAGAAAGAACAATAATTTTATATAAAATGACAATCTTGTAAAACTTGGTACTAATTTTAAATATGATTTTGACATTATGGTAATAAATTTTTAATCAAATATATATTTTTTGATAAGCTAAATGTGTCTTCCATTGAAGGACAATCCCATAAAAATAATAAAATACTACATTTGTTATCAGGTCAATTTAACCATACCCAACTTGCCCTTTTATCAAAGATAATCTTCATTTCCTTTTCTATGGAATATATTCTTCAAATTGCTATGTCTATGCAATCATCTCCTTGATTTAATTTCATTAAGAGATAAAATCTCACTTGGACAATTGTCTTCTAAATTTGAGTTTCACAAAAAAGAATATCAACATTGAGATTGGCTAAATTATCTACTACCTAATTTCCTTATCTATAGATATGCTTACATTTCAAGAAATTACCTCCAATAATAGTTGATGAACATAGATTTTAATGTTCATTTTTAAATCTTTGCATCCATTTTGTTGGTAACATTAATGATAATTTGTGACTTCCCCTCAATTGAAATATATTTCCATCATTTCTTAATAGAAATTTTGATCCCTATAAGAACTACCCTATGATTTGCATGTGTGTTCGATAAAGTTTCGTATGTTTTGGAGTAAGTGAGGATAATTGTGGCTTAATTATTTCAAAAAATACCACCTTCATCAAATTTTCTTAGTTTTTCTTCAAAAGCACAATCAAAATTAATTATGATAAACCCAATTTATTGATATTTTTATTTTACCTTTCTTAGAGCAAATACTTTGTTTTAACTCTGTTTTCACAAATAATCATTCCATGTATATTCAAGTCCTATAACCAAGAGGCTAGCACCTCTTTTTCTACACTCAAGGTTTCCCATGATGAGCATCATATTTGTAAATATTCCGCAAGAGAGACAATAATATGGCTCTACAATTGGGTATCATTTTGATATATATATATATATATATATATATATATTTTAAATTCTATTATTCATTTCAAGCCATAAATTCCAACAAATAATGGTAATACCAATCCTCCATAAAATACATAATGCTTTAGCTTTAAAATTACTAATCTAATATTGTTTTTTTTGAAAAATTTGAAAAAACTTGTATTAAAACAAAGATCAATTACAATTTGGGAAGAGACTTTTCCCAACCGAAGTCAGAGAGAACACATGCTTACAATAGTAAAAGAAGATTTGCAATGGAGCCAAATCTCTTGAACCATTAACTAGCTAACAGGGGGATCGGCATGGTCAGTTGATGCAACTTGTCGCGATATCGCGACACTCTTTCCTTCTTCTCCTTTGGCCGCGAAAATGCAACATGTCGCGATATCGCGACACCTTTCTCCTTTGGCCGCGAAAATGCAACATGTCGCGATATCGCGACACTTTTCTCCTTTGGCCGCGAAAATGCAACATGTCGCGATATCGCGACACTTTTCTCCTTTGGCCACGAAAATGCAACATGTCGCGATATCGCGACACTTTTTCCTCCTTTGGCCGCGACGAAGCAACATGTCGCGAAATCGCGACATTTTTTCTCCTTGGGCAGCGGCGTTGCAACATGTCGCGAAATCGCGACACCTTTTCCTCCTTTGGCCGCGACGAAGCAACATGTCGCGATATCGCGACACTTTTTCTCTCTTGGCCGCGACGATGCAACATGTCGCGATATCGCGACACTTTTTCTCTCTTGGCCGCGACGTAGCAACATGTCGCGATATCGCGACACTTTTTCTCTTTCGGCCGCGACGTAGCAACATGTCGCGATATCGCGACACTTTTTCTCTTTCGGCCGCGATGTTGCAACATGTCGCGATATCGCGACACTTTTTCTCTTCGACCGCGACGAAGCAACATGTCGCGATATCGCGACACTTTTTCTCCTTTGGCCGCGATGTTGCAACATGTCGCGATATCGCGACACTTTTTCTCCTTTGGCCACGACGAAGCAACATGTCGCGATATCGCGACACTTTTTCTCCTTTGGCCACGACGAAGCAACATGTCGCGATATCGCGACACCTTTTCTCCTTTGGCCGCGAAAATGCAACATGTCGCGATATCGCGACACCCTTTTCTCCTTTGCGACGATGCAACATGTCGCGATATCGCGACACCTTTTCTCCTTTGGCCGTGAAAATGCAACATGTCACGATATCGCGACACCTTTTCTCCTTTGGCCTAATGCAACATGTCACGATACCTTTTCTCCTTTGGCCGCAAATGCAACATGTCACGATATCGCGACACCTTTTCTCCCTTGGCCGCGAAAATGCAACATGTCGCGATATCGCGACACCTTTTCTCCCTTGGCCGCGAAAATGCAACATGTCGCGATATCGCGACACCTTTTCTCCCTTGGCCGCGAAAATGCAACATGTCGCGATATCGCGACACCTTTCCTCCCTTGGCCGCGACGAAGCAACATGTCACGAAATCGCGACACCTTTCCTCCCTTGGCCGCGACGATGCAACATGTCGCGAAATCGCGACACCTTTCCTCCCTTGGCCGCGACGAAGCAACATGTCACGAAATCGCGACACCTTTCCTCCCTTGGCCGCGACGAAGCAACATGTCGCGAAATCGCGACACCTTTCCTCCCTTGGCCGCGACGAAGCAACATGTCACGAAATCGCGACACCTTTCCTCCCTTGGCCGCGACGAAGCAACATGTCGCGATATCGCGACACCTTTCCTCCCTTGGCCGCGACGAAGCAACATGTCGCGATATCGCGACACCTTTCCTCCCTTGGCCGCGACGAAGCAACATGTCGCGATATCGCGACACCTTTCCTCCCTTGGCCGCGACGAAGCAACATGTCGCGATATCGCGACACCTTTCCTCCAGTGACCGCGACGGCGCAACATGTCGCGATATCGCGACACCTTTCCTCCCTTGGCCGCGACGAAGCAACATGTCGCGATATCGCGACACCTTTCCTCCCTTGGCCGCGACGAAGCAACATGTCGCGATATCGCGACACCTTTCCTCCCTTTGCTTTTTCTTTGATCATTAGCTCAAGGACCTTTCAAGACCCTGCCTAATCACCTCATCCTCAATAGCCATGTCACTCGTGCAACCGAACCCCTACCTCCTTCTCAGCACCCATCTTAGCCAGGAAGTCGACCGCTTTGTTTAAATCTCTACTCACATAAACTGGAATCACATCATCTAATTCCCTCCATAATTCCTTAATTTGAGTGACAAGAATCCTCAACCTCCATGCTTTCAAAGCAAAGTTCCTCATGCAATCTAGAGCTCCAACCATTATTTGAGAATCCGATTCAAGTATTATCCTCCCGTGGCCCCGTTTAACAGCCCAAATAGAAGCAGATTTGATAGCTATGGCTTCTGCTTCATTGTTTGTGGCTCTTCCCAAGCCCTGCAGTTCCCAATAGAGCACAGTTCCAACATGATTCCGGCAAACCACTCCAATTCCGGCTCTACCCGGATTGCCTTTTGCAGCTCCATCAGTATTAATTTTAATCCAACCTTCTGGGGGAGGTTTCCAACTAGCTCTGTCCTGTCCCTCTTGCACTTCAACTCCCTCTTCCATTGCCCCAATAACAACCTGAGTTTCCTCTTTAGCATAGACAACCACAGTTTCTATGACTTTGCTCCAAATGACCTGCCAAACTCCATCTAACGAAGAAAAAGTTTCTCTAAAAATTCTAGCATTTCTCTCCAACCACACTTGCCACCAAATAAAGTTTAATCCAAGCTCCCAACCAATACGAAGAGCTTTAGATTTAAATCTACCCCTCTTCCATCTTTCCCAGATATTAATCCGATTCAAGTCACCATTAACTTGAATTTTATAATATGAAAACCATCTCTTCCAAATCTGGCACGTGAAAGGGCACTCAAACATCAAGTGATCAGCTGTTTCCTCGCTCTTGTAGCATAAGACACATTGAGAAGGACCGATGATTCCTTTACATCTGAGATTATCAAAAGTGAGAATTCCATTGTGCATGAACTGCCGTGCAAAAAAGTTTACTTTCAGCCAACCTTTGGAATGCCAAATCTTTCTCCAATCCTCAACCTCGATAAGTATGAGGGGGAGGCTCGGAAGGATCTTGTCATATCCGTCCTTCACTGTGTAGACACCAAGGCTCCCATAGCCCCAAGCTAATTCATCCTCCTCGTCTCTACCTGTGAGAAATCTTTCTGTCAAGATTTTAGTCATGATGGGTGCCAAATCCGAAGGGATTGAAATTGGCCACTCATCCAACTTCTTGAACTGCTTAAACTTATACTCCCCCAGCTGACTAGTGGTGAAATAACTTTCAATTTGGACCCATCCCTTGGTTTCAATGGCTGCTTTTATTGGTTGCAATTCAGGAAATTCAACAATGATAGGTGGGTATTGATCCCATGAATCTGTCCAAAAACGTGCCTTCTCCCCTCTCCCCACTTTCCAAAATAATCGATCTTTTACTACCTGAGATCCTAACTTGAGAGCCTGCCACACTAAGGATCCAGTACCATCCAAAGGGAAACGACCCACCTCATTTGGGTTAACATGTCCCAGATATTTACTAGTTAGGATTCTACTGAATAAGGAAGTTGGTTGGGAAATCCACCTCCAGTAAAGCTTTCCAGCCAAAGCTTTGTTATTTATCTTGGATCTTCTCAGTCCCAAACCTCCTTTTACCTTGGGTTAGGTTACTTTGTCCCAACCTACTAAGGCCCATTTCCTCTCTCCTTTTACTCCTTCCCATAAAAATTTTCTAGCCATCTTGTCCAACTCTTTCCATATAGTATGTGGGGCAGCCAGGATAGAGAATTTATAAATTGGCATGGCCTGAATGACTGATTGTAAAAAAGTTAATCTACCCCCGTAGCTTAACCATTTGTGAGACCAATGATTAATTCTATCCTTGATACAATCCAAAAGATTCCTCCAGATATCTATTTTTAGTTTTTTAAAGTGCAAAGGGACCCCCAAGTAAACCACTCGGGAGAGAAGTCCTTGTGAATCCCAAGATCTCTAAAACTCTGTCCCGAAGCCTTTGATCAAGATTGAAAAAGACCACTTTGGATTTTTTATCATTGATGACTTGGTTTGTAGCCCTAAGGTAGACACTAAGAGTATCTCTCGATCATTCTTGCTTCCCCGAAGCTGGCCACTCCCACCAATCCAAGTATCATCCACAAACCGTAGGTGAGTCAAAACTTCCTCACCCACCTTGATACCTATTAGCAAACCTTGTTGTCTTCTCCTCAAGAAAAGTCTGCCTAGTCCTTCACCCAATATGAGAAAAAAGATAGGGATAGCAAGGATCCCCTTGACGAAGGCCTCGAGTGGCTCCAAATGGTTGCGAGGGAAGACCCTTGATTAACACCGAGTATGTCGGAGTAGAGACACAACTCATGACCCATTCTATCCAATCCCGAGAGAAACCAAAGGCTGCCATCATCTTTGCCAAGAAGCTCCACTCCACCCTATCATAAGCCTTTGACATATCTAATTTTATGAACATTCCTTTATTACCGATGTTTGCATTGAATGGATTACCTCCCGAGCTAGAACCACCCCATCCAGGATCTGCCTACCCTCTACAAAACCCCCTTGCTCGGAGGAGATAATGTTATGTAAAAGAGGTTTTAGCCGCTCAGCCATTACCTTTGTGATTATTTTATATATCACATTGCATAAGGCAATAGGTCTATAATCTGAAATATGTACCCCCTCCTCCCCTTTTGGAATTAAGGTAATGAAAGTATGATTTAGTGCTTTAAGCATTCTTTTACTACCTCTGGACTCCTCTATAACAACCATTACATCCTCCTCCAAGTTATCCCAAAAGGCCTAAAAAAACTCAATTGGAAAGCCATCTGGACCTGGAGTTTTTTCGGTGCTCATTCCAAAGACCACATTCTTCAGTTCCTCTCTATCAATGGGTTTAAGAAGGGTCTGATTTTCTTCTTCAGAGATAACGAAAGGTATGACAGCAATAACGTCGTTTTGAGCCTCTTCATCTTGCACCATACTTTCCTTAAAAAGTTTAGAAAAATAATCCATTGAATGGGAATGCATACCTGGAAGTGTATCAAAGGAGTGCCCGTTCTCATCTTGAAGAGCTTCCATGTTATTCATCTGT
This sequence comes from Wollemia nobilis, assembly GCA_028583015.1. NCBI lineage: Eukaryota > Viridiplantae > Streptophyta > Pinopsida > Araucariales > Araucariaceae > Wollemia > Wollemia nobilis. Next base: position 3,160,711 of record JAQPPZ010001268.1, on the reverse strand, counting down.
CTCCTAGCACAAGCAGTCCGATGGAAAAATTTGGTATTTCTATCACCTTCTAATAACCAAGTGGTTCTTGCTCTCTGTTTCCAATAGGTCTCCTCTTGGTTGTCAATGTCCTCAACCGCTTTACGCAAGGCATCATCCTCGGCTTTGAGCTGCTCTATAATTGTTCCTTCCCTAAAGTGTTTTTGAACCTCATCCCATCTGGCCACCAAAGGAGCTCTTTGGACCTCGAAGTCCTGTCTTGTTAGCTCGCCTCCAATGTTTTAGTTGAGCTTTGACATAATGAAGTTGTTTGTGGAATCTAAACATTGTTGTCCCATATGTCGGGCGGCCTTCTTCCCACCACCGTGGAATTTTCTTTCGAAGTTCCTCTTTTTGTAACCAAAAATTCTCAAATTTAAATGGTTTGTGATGCTGCCCTGTCTTAGTCCCTCCTTCCAACAAAATGGGAAAGTGATCTGAAATTGGACCTTCCAAAATCTGAAATTTTGTATTCCATTTTACAAATGCCTCCTCTCGAAACCAAAAAATGGTCTAACTTTACCTTCCTCGCTATGTGGCTCCCTCCTCTTATTAGTCCAAGTATAGTTGGTTCCAGGGCATTTAATATCCACTAAGTGTAAAGCCCGGACTTGGGCAATCATAAGTCGATCCCCTGGGTCCAAAATTGGGGTTCCCCCTTCCCGATCTCTAGAGGATAATTTAGCATTAAAATCCCCAACAATAATCCAGTCTAAATCTTCCCTTGAGATTCTCATGTTATGCACAACTTTCCATTGAAGCCTCTGACCATCAAGGTTTTGAGTCCCATAAAAATTTGTGATTAAAACATGTTCAACTGTGACATTATTCCTAAAATGTGATGTGAGAACACCCCTCCAAGCTAGATGTTCTATTGCAGTCCATTCAAGAGAGTTCCAAAGAGTAACAATCCCCCCCGAGGCACCTTGGGCAGCCACTTCCATATGACCAGCACCCCTCCAAATTCTGTTAACTGTTTTACACATAAGATCTAACGACATTTTTGTCTCCCGAATAAGCAAAAAATCTGTTTTACATTTTTCTAAGAGTCTTCGAACAACAGATTGATGGGTTCTACTATTTAAACCCCTAACATTCCATGATTGTATAATCATTGGTTACCTTGAGAGCAATAAGAATCTATTGGCCTCACCGATCCTCCAATGATCAGTTTGTCTCCCTGAACTCGCTAGCAATTCCTTATTTGATTTTCTACCCACTCCTTGAGAGTTGCTATTTTTTGATCTCTTTTCCACCCGAGTTATCCCTAAAGTTGGCCTTTCTCTGTTCTTTTCTCGCTATTCCCATGCCGACATCCTTAATTATTGGCTGCTCTTGGTTATGCACTATCAATGCCCCCGCACTCTCTAGTTGTGGTAACTCACCGAGGTCAATTACCTTGCTCTATGACGGGGGAGATGAAAGAGGAGCTTGAACGAGGATGTTATTATTTTCACTATTACCATCCACTCCTTCCATGAATTGTTCCTCTTGGTCCACTAGTGTCTTAAATATCTCATACCTATTGGCGGGCTTGAGATGGGTTTGCTCTTTACCATCTTTTTTCTTTTGCCTTCTCCTTCTTTTGGGCTGTTCAAAACCATCTCTCTGAGCTTCTTTACCCCGAGAAGTATTGGTTGGTTCTTTGTTTATTGTTGCCTTACCCTCCTTAGGAAGATTTGACATTCCTAGAGGAGCCTCCATTTTTGTGTTCATATTATTTGGGCAAAATCGGGCCAAATGCCCGTATTTGTGGCAAACTCTGCATCTAAAGGGCAGAGCCTCATAATCCAACTGTTGAATCCAAGATAGTCCTGCAAGTTCAAGTTCCACCTCTGCTGGTAGAGGCTGGCTAAGATCCATTTCCACGCATATTCTTGCATAAACAGTTGTGTTCCCTTCTATTGTGTCTTTGGAGACACCCAAATGTCTTCCAAGGGAATTACCGATCATCTCCAAAACCTGCTCACTCCAAAACTCCATTGGAAGTGCATACAAACGGATCCAAACTGGGACAATAGTGGGTTCAATTCGAGGATCGAATCCCACTCTCCAGGGTTGAACAAATAATCCTGCCGGACCATGATTCCTCTTTTCTGATTCGAAAGCCCTATTTCTATCGGCCAGAGAAGAAAAACTGACAATAAAATACCCATTGCTAATAAACCATAAAGAGTACTCACCATGAGGCTCCCAGTTTTGTCGGACCCAGGAGTGCAAAAATTTAGGGTAGGGCGAATACCCATGAATTTACAGATCAAGTCGTGATTGGCTCTGTATAAGACTGTTTCTTCGACCATCCTTGGCTCAATGACAATCTTGGGCCTTGATTCGGACTGTGGTAGGCATCCATTAACTCGATGCGCTGTTGATCTGTTCCCAGCAGCCGTGAAGAGCATTTTAAATGCAGTTCTTTGAGCTTCATCAGTCTTGGATGGAGATTTATCTTTGAACAAATCTGCATAAGAGCTATTTCTCCCTAGGAGAGGATCCGGAGAAGTCCCCATTGGACCCTCCTGGGGCAGCAATCTTGCCTTCAGATCCACAGTAACCAGAAAACACTTCGGCAACCCAACTGATGCCCTAGATTTTCCTTAGCTCCAGAAACCCTAGTTCATCACTTCCCGCTCATCCAAATCTAAGTTTTAAGATCATTGCTTTCTCTTTTCTTGAAGTTGAATGTATAACTTTATCCTAATCTAATATTGTTAGGGCTCCATCCTAACACAAATTTTGTAATTCTCATATTAATATGTAATGACCCCTTTCCAATGTGGGAACCCCTTTATAATGATATTTTGTAATAATTTGTAATGGTATGTGGCAAGTGAGGTGCCTAGACAAGTGGGACCATTTCATGTAACTATTATCAAGAATGTAACTGATGTTTAGTAGAATATTCTAGCTCGAGTGACACTTTGTATGTAATCCAACTCTTGAGCATTAGGTTAGGGTTGCATGAAGTGTATCTTTAAAAGACAAGGGCCCATAAATTAATGTATCTTTTTACAAATTAATGAAAGTATTAAAGGAGGTTGCCCACTCAAAGAGATCTATGATTCTATATTGTTTTGTGAGATTGTTATAATTCGACATTTACAATTTGTATTGCAATATTCTATTCTTTCATAAAATTATGTTTTTATTGCAATATTAATGTGAATGAGTTTATTTTTATTAGAATGTTCTTAACAAGTGGTATCAAAGCACTTTCTAGGGCTGAGTTTTGCTGTGACTATGACATTTTTTGCCCTTCCATTTTGATTGCTAGATATAAATTTCTCATGTTTTTATTTTTTTGCATTAGTTTATTAGGTTAGAAATCCTATGTCAGGGGTTTTAAAATATCATGAAGGAGCTTTTGTTATTAGCTAAGCCCTGTGAGGGGTAATCAGGTTCTAATACCTAGGACCTAGACAACACCTATCTGTGAAATTGAGCTCCCATGTATCTTTGGATATATTGGGAGACCCCCTAGGATTAGGAGAAGCCTGTGGCCCTAGTAATATTTTTGGCCTCATATTATCCATAGTACACTAGACACAACATCCAAAAAGATCATCCTCTCGTACTGTCAAAGAGGTAGGTAGTGTGCTCAAGGGTATGTATGAAATCCTCCTTGAGTAGTTGCCTAAAATATTGGTCTGAGCACTATTGTTCACCATTGCGGTATAACATGGGGTCTATGGGTAGTACATACACCCTGTCTTAGAGTACCCTATTATGTTGAATGTTAAACCTACAACCAAAAATTCTATCACCAAAATTGAGCATACTGAGGAGACTTCCCTATACCAAATTTATTGCATAAAATATATGCAAGAAGTCGGTGATGAACATAACAGTAAGAGTCGGTGACCATTAGGATAGAGTTGTTCAATGTCAATAATAGTTGGGTATAAATTTAGTCAGAATCAATAACAGTTTAGACAAATTTTACTAGTGTGAGTAATAATTGCATGCAACATTCAAATTTCATAATAGACAAGGAGTTTTCAGTGATAGAGTTAGACCAAACAACCATAAAAATAGTGAGCTATAGTATCAGTGATAGAATAGTGTTAATAATAGACATACACTTGAAGACAACACTTCCCCATAAAATATAACTCACAACTCTTGACCCTTCTTGGGAAGATTGTGAGTCATAATTACTCACTCATTTTGGCCCTAGTGAGTATGAGGATTTTATAATAACATTAACCAAACTGAAACAAACCTCTATGATTTGAGACTATCAAACCTAATTTGAGAAACTAGCTAACAAGACCAAGGGGTTGAAAGAAGGATTTTTTTAAAGTTGTTTTATCATTGGCTTAAAGGATGATATCAAGGTTAAGGTCAATATGTTCAAACTATAATCTATGATGCAATCCATAGGATCGAAAATATTGATCGAAGAAATTTTTTTGGCTCAAAGAAGGTCACATAAATTTCCATAGGCTACACCCACATTTCCTTCACACCCAATACTAGCAATAAATCTACCCCTATAAGCGCTTGGATACAAAAGATATGGATGCCCAACACACATAAGTTTTATTCTATAATTGTGATGAGAAGTATTCACCAGGGCTTAAATACATTCAAAAGAAGTTATTTTTGCTGGATGTAGAGGAGTTAGTAAGCAGTGGAAAAATTGATGATGAAGTAGAACCATCAAAGGAATAACTTTAGGATGAGAGTGAAACACAAGAAGAACCACAACCATAAATTTTTTTCCATGCTCTTGCATGAATTAATACCCTTTAGACAATGAAAGTAGTAGGAGTTTTCAAAGGACATCTTACAATTCTCATTGATTCAGGAAGTATGCACAACTTTATTAATCCTTGAGTCTCCAAACAAGCCAATTTTTACATGCATGCTTGTAACTCCTTTGAGGTTATGGTGGCAAATGGTGAAATATTACCTTCTAAAGCTAAATATTGCAATGTTAAGTTGAAGACAGGGGGCTACAAACTCAAAATTGATATGTTTTCTCTTCAATTGGGATGATGTGAGTTGTGCTAGAAACTCAATGGTTAGGTACTTTGGGAACCGTAGCCTAGAACTTTATAGAGTTATGGATGCACACCAAATGGTAGGTCCTACACTTTCCATGGTTCTCCAACAAGATCTTCCCAGATTATCAGTTCAAACTATATGATGATTAAAAAATCTTCCTATGGGATAGTCACTCAGATAGTTGTAATTCAACCACAAAATTCAATAGAGGATAAACTTCCAAAAAATTTGCAACTCATTATGAATAAGCATGATGCAATTTTTGTGGAATCAATAGAATTACCACCCTGACATTCCCATGATCATGCAATACCATTGGTACCCAGTAGTGTGCCACCTAACATTAGATCTTACTAGTACCCCTATGCACTTAAGTCAAAAATCAAGAAATTAGAACAATAATTATTACAATTAGGAAGAATTCGGTCTAGTAAAAATCCTTATTCTTATCCAATCCTATTGGTTTGAAATAATAATAGGTCCTAGCATTTGTGTATAGATTTTTGTGAGCTCAATAAGATCACCATTAAGGATAAATTTCCTATTCCAGTGGTAGATGAATTTTTGTGTGAGCTACATGGTGCTATGTTTTTCTTGAAGTTAGATCTTCACTTGGGTTACCATCAGATAAGGCTCAAGGAGGAGGATATTCCTAAAACAACATTTCACACTCATGAGATCCATTATAAATTCTTGGTTATGCCATTTGGGGTAACAAATGCACCTTCCATATTTTAGAGCATCATGAACAACATCTTCTACCCATTCCTTCGCAAATTAATTTTATTTTTTTTAATGATATTTTGGTTTATAGCCACTCTTGGGAGGAACATCTAATCCATTTGGATCAAACTCTACAACTTTTATCTCAGAATTAGCTTTATGCCAAGAGGTCTAAGTGTTCTTTTGGATTGATCTAAGTAGAGTATTTGGAACACATTATCACCAAATATGGAGTTAAAGTTGACCCTAAGAAGGTTCAAGCTATTCAAGAGTGGTCAAAGACACACACTCCCAAAGGACTTCATGGATTTTTGGGACTCAGGGTATTACCGAAAATTTATCCAAAACTATGGCAAAATAGTTGCTCTTTTAATGACCATGTTAAAAAAGAATTCTTATACTTGGTCAAATCCAACTGAGAAGGATTTCTTTGAATTAAAACGTGCTATGATTACCAATCCAATGTTAGCCATGCTTGATTTCTCAAAACCTATTATTATTGAAAGGGATGCTTTGGAAAATGGTATAGGAACTGTGTTGATGCAGGAGGGAAGACAATTGACCTTCACTAGTAAAGCACTTTTAGATCAAAATTTGGGCAAATCTACTTATGCAAAGGAGATGGTTGCTATTATGCATACGGTTAATAATTGGTGATTCTATCTCATTGGGTGTCATTTATCCATAAAAATAGACCACCAAAGTCTCAAATACTTCTTCAAGCAACATGTCATCACCCTTGAACAACAAAAGTGGATCTCCAAATTAATGGGCTATGATTATGATATTACGTATAAAAAATGCAAGGAGAACATTGTGGCTAATGCCCTATTTCAACAATTTGAGGATCAAAGTATGTTATGTGCTATCTCTGCACCCATGCCTCATTGGATTAAATCTCTTAGAGAGGACATGCTCAAGGACTCCAAAATGCAACCTTTAATTACCACACTTTAAATAGAGCCTACCTCATGCTTGAGATACATTTGGGATGGACAATATTTATGATATCTTAATTTCCTTGTTATTCCCCAAACTTCTCAACAACAAGAACTCATCTCGAAGGAAATATATGCTTCACCAACTATGGGCCATTTTGGGTTCCTCAAGACTTATGAAAGGATTAAGTGTAATTTATTTTGGAAGGGAATGAAGAAGGATATTCAAAATTTTGTATATATGCCAGTGAATGAAAGGAGGAATGATGCATTCCCTTGGAACTCTTCAGTCCTTGCCCATTTCATAACAAGTATGGACAAATATTTCTATGTACTTTATTGAAGGGCTACCTAAGTAAAGAGGTAAATCAATTATTTTGGTGGTAGTGGATTGTCTCACAAAGTATGCTCATTTTTGTTCCCTCTCCCATCCCTAAATAGCCTCAATAGTAGCCCAAATATTTCTAGATTCCATTTTTTGCCTTCATGGCATGCATGCATATACTGTGTCTGATCGAGACCCTACCTTCACTAGTCATTTTTGAAAACTCAGCTTAAAATACATTCAACCTATCATATACAAACAAATAGTCAAACAAATATTGTAAACAAATGCTTGGAGATCTACCTTTATTGCTTTACCCCTGAACATCCTACATAGTAGGTGAAGTAGCTTCCCTTGGCTGAATGGTGGTATAAAACTTCATATCATATTTTGACCAAGGTTACCCCTTTTGAAGTAATTTATGGCCATCCTACATAAACACCCTCCTCCTACATTCTAGGAAGCTCTAGGGTCCATGTTGTTGACACTACACTTAGCCAACATGTTGTAGTCCTCCATCAACTGAAGATGAATCTAGAATTGGCCCAAAATCGTATGTGCCAACAATATAATCATCACCATTTTGAGCATAATTTTGAAGTTATATATGATTTTTCTCCACCTTTAACTGTATAAATAGTCCTCACTCTAGCTTTGCAGATGCCAAAACCTAACTGCCAAATATTATGGATCCTACCAGGTCTTACAATGGATTGATGCAATGACCTAAAAATTGGCCCTCCTATCTACATCAAAGCTTTATCTTGTCTTTCATATCTCCTCTTTCAAGAAGGTTGTGGGTAATTAGGTACAAGTTCAATCTATTTTACTAAAACTGGATGAAGAGGGTTTCATCTTGCTTTAGCCAGAACAACTTTTGGACCATAGATCACACACTCTTTGAAATCATGTCATCACTAAGGTTCTTCCTCACTGGTGTGGACTGCAACCAGAATATGCCACTTTAAAGTCTCTCCAATAGCTACAACACCAATTTCCTCATCTACGACTTTGAGATCAAAATGTTTTGAAGGAGAAGGGCATGTTAGGACCCCATGCTAACACTATTTTTGTAAATCTCATAATATTATGTAATGATTCATTTCCAACATGGAGACACCCTAATAATGATAAGTTTTAATACTTTGTAATGGTATGTGGCAAGTGAAGCAACCATACAAGTGGGACTATTTCATGTAACCGTTATCAAGAATGTAATTGATGTTTGGTAGAAGATTCTAGCTCGAGTGGTACTTTGCATGTAAGCCAACTCTTGAGCATTAGGTTAGGGTTGCATGAAGTGTATCTTTAAAAGACAAGGGCCCATAAATGAATGTATCTTTTGCAAATTAATGAAAGTATTGAAGGAGGTTGCCCCCTCGAAGAGGCCTATAATTTTGTGTTGTTTTGTGAGATTGTTATAATTCTGCATTTACATTTTGTATTGTAATATTCTATTATTTCATGAAATTCTATTTTATTGCAATATTTATGTGAATGAGTTTATTTTATTAGAAGGTTCTTAACAAACATTTTATCAACTCTTTCAATATTGATGGAGCTATCCAATATATTCTCATATTTTTGAAAAAAATCCCAAAATAGTGTGAGCAAAGGGACAATGAACAAGTAAATGATATGATGTTTCCAAGTCCTTCTCATATAAGGCACACCTAAAACGTCCATGATATCTTCTTTAGAGACCCACTCTTGTAAGGACCTTACTTTGGACTAACAACCAAAGGAATGTTGAGGCCTTACAGATGGTGTCTAGAGGTCAAACATTCTTCCAAGGGGAACCATTGAGATTAGGAGATTCTAATTGCTCTAAATCCTAGTATCTCAACTTGATTAAGGATCCACTATCTTTCGATAGATTCCAAATCAACTCATTCTTCAATATAAAATTAGGAAAATAAAACTCTTTTTAAGCTCATCTTCCATTTGTTTGATTTCATCTCTTTCAACATGTTTTCTAATAAAAGTATTAAATCTAGAATCATTGCTCACATTAATATAATATTTGAACTTTAGACCTTTATGAGCAAGGTACGTCTTAGCTAATGGTTATTGTTTTGAATTAGAAATTGCTATGGTAGCTAGGGATAGGCATATGATAATATAATATTACATTGTATATGGGTATTATGGATGGTTGTCATGACCCACACATAATTCAAGGCTTATTATATTATAATACATTGTATAAGCATTTAGGAACCATCTAGGGTTATGGTCATAAACTCCCATAAATAGCATTAGAATATGGGTATATAAAGAAGGGATATTGTCATTGTAAGAATCATAAGTCAATTATTCATATTGAATATTCTTGTGTAATTGTCTTTGTCCATAGAGTGGCCTCTCATCTAGAGAGATCTTGTGGAGTAATTATTTTCTTAACATAGAGATAACATATTTTTCCACAACAAATGTAGATGAAGACAAGTGCAAGTATTACAACATTTATTGAGGTTTTATTTGATTCAAAGTCGCTTCAAATTTTCCTAAGATCTAAAGTATTGAGGATTTTCTTAAACAATGTTAAACCATTAATAGTTTTATGCTCTTCATTACTATTATACATTAAATTACTATTAATAGAATAAATTATAAAAAGTATTTTATTTTTTTAACTTTAAAGATTTATAATAATACATTTATATAAAATAATATATTAACTTAAATCTATCATAAATTCTAACAAATCTTTTGCTTAGAAATTTTAAATCCAATAAAACAATTTTTTTTCCAAAAATGACTTATCTTTTAAAAACCATATTTTGCATAGATTTGTTCAATTCAATCAATTCATGTACAAAACCTAAAAAGTATAACCTAATATCCTCAACACAAAGTAAAGCGTCTAAATATATAATTATATTACTTACGTATAAAACTAAATTTTATATCTTAATTTTCCTTTAAAGAAAAACTTTTCATTCAGTTTCATAGTTTCCTTTAGATATTTGAATTTTATGAAGTGTTCACATTTCCTAACAAAGTAGATTTATCCATAAACCCCTTCAGATTTTTTTTTAAATTTTGAAAACATTCATCTAATTTTCAAAGGAATTAGAAGTCACATTACTTGCAAATCATTACTTATCTTGGGTGCATGGGATAGCATCAATGGCATTTCATGCAAGGAACTTTACGTACCAAATTTCGACCATTTTATTTGCCCTAAAAACAATCAACATAATTGTGAATAGATTGCATAAAATCAAAAATAAAAGGTCATAGATGATAATGATTTACGGACACCACCTTTTTATAGAAAATAGAATACTTGCCCTATATCTATAGCATAATTAAAGAAAATAAAGGTAAGAGAGCTCCACTCAACTTGAAAATAGTGTACAACTAATACGAAAAACATAAATATGCGTCAGGCATTCCTTGGATCATTCAATGTCGGTTGCAAGTCATAGCCTTACAATTCTACTAATAGTGGTAATGGCAACATAAGGGTTTGAGATTACTTATTTTCATCCGCTTGTATAGTGTAGAATTCTATTTTTTTTGTGTCCATCTTGTGGATATCTAAATAATAATCTTTTGTGATTGATGTCACATGGTATATCTAGATGGAATAGTTATGATTGGTCATAGAACTAGGTTCTTAAGATTTTTGTCTAACCAAAATTTAAGTCTTTAAAGGTTGGATGAATTGGTAAGTTATGATACTTACCAAGAAGAGACCCAAGTTCAAACCTTAGAAGCATGCATGTTTGTAAAGGTAGTAGTTTAACCTGACTTTGTTGAGTACCCACCACTTCGACAAAAATACCAATACCAAGTGATCCATAGTCTCCCTCATATGAGGTCAACAACAAAGTGGCATAAAGGTTATAGAGGGCAGCCCCAAAATTCAAACCCTACTTAATAATAAAGAAAAACTATTTTTTTTTTTTGTATATAGAAGCAATGGTTACAATCACGATTTTTAGTAACTACCAGCACAGTTGGTAGGGTTCAAACTATCTACGAAGGCTCCCAAGACTTCCACCGTCTCGGTACATGGTAACCCGGCGTGAGATGGGGACCGCCGGATGCACAGGGGTTGCACCATCGTCATCAATCTGGCGCACCACTCAGAGGAATCGGATCTGGGCTACTGTCTGTGCATGGGCAAGCTCGTGGGATTGGAACCTAGGTCTCCTCTCAGGTAAGCGCCCCAACTTACCAATCCACCTAGACCCACGGACAATAAAGAAAAACTTTAGATGTAACAAATTCTCATGTATATAAATAAAAAATTACTTTTTTCTAATAATTTATAGTTAATTTGGATATCTTAACTTCCTACTGCATATTATATATTTTTTATAGTAAAAAAAAGGTACAATCACAAACAAATTAATAAGGTACATAGAGTCGTAAGGTTGTCCCACACCTAGGAAGCGCACAAAGTATGTTGGACCCTCCTTTGGTGGTTGTATATTGTCATCACACTCTTCTACAAGGATTACAGAGTTCTCACATTGCAAATATTCATTCGTAAAGAGACGTGGAAGTTTTTTTTTAATAAAAAAATATAATATTTAATGAGTATTTTAAATATAGGGTATCTTATGATTACCATTGGTAAATTAAAAAGTTTAGTATTATTTAATAAAGATTAATTATAATAAAATTAAATAAAAAACCTATGTAATTGGACTGATTTAATCAAATTAATTAATTATCTTGAGTATGGACATGCAAGCTTATGTATGCCTTACAGGTGAAAACAAGAATTTATAAAGATAAGCATGCCTTAGTGTGAAAACAAAAATTTATAAAGAGAAATATAAAGATATATTATATTTTAATTTAAAAGTATTTATTTATAAGAGTATTAAATTATAAATAAATTTGCATAGTTAATATTAAATATTAATATAATAATAATGTTATTTTTAAAATTAAAAAATAAATTAATTGAAAATATATGTTTTTATTATTAAAAAGTAAATATTATTTTTAAAAGGGTGGGCCATTCATTTTCTTGGTAATTAATTATATTGTTTAAATGTTTAATAATGAAAATAAGTATTTTTTTTAATTTTGTTATTGAAAACTTTTAATAATGTTTAATAATGAAAACTTTTATGACGACGTAAAGGGCTCAGGAGTCTCCTCCAACCATGATCCCTTGTAAAGTCGAGAGCTATACTTATCAATAGAGAATTTAACACAAAGCCACCACACACCCATCCCCTCACACACTCACCCATGTCGCGGTTTGAGCCTTGGACCATAATGAAAGTAAGTATTACTTTTAAAAAGGCAGGCCATTCATATTCTTCATAATTAATTATATTGTTTAAATTACAAAAAAAAAAATTATGTAAGATTCAAAACTACAGGTGTGAGTTTGAAAAATATAAATATGAATACATTTAAAATAATGTAAGAAAAAAATTACATTGAGTAAGTTATACAATAAACTTATGTAAGATTTAGAACTAGTGAATTTGAAAATATAAATATAAACACATTTAGTAAAATGCAAGAAAAAGTGGATGGAACGACATTGATGGCCACCTAAGAGCGGTTTTGGAGGTTTCTTTTTACCCAAGAGTTTGGTTCGTCATTGTAGCACAGTTGGTTTATGAGACACGACCCCAACACTAATAAATGTGAAGTTTAGTGTTCGAACCATGCCCTACTCATCTTTGAAGTACAATTGGTTTTTGGGATATTGTCCGAACACTAATTAATGGGAGTTCTAGTGTTTAAATCATCTTTGTACAAAACTAATTAATGGGAATTCTAGTGTTTAAATAATCTTTATATTATCTTTGTGAACACATAAACAAACCTTTTGTAGCTTCCCTCTAGATAGTGGTATATCCGAATGAGACGACACTACATAAACAAACCTCCTATAGCTTCCCTCTAAATAGCGGTATACCTGGATAGGATGACACTACCAACCACCTAAGAGCAGTTATAGAGGTTTTTCTTTGCCCAAGATTTTTTTAGTGGTAAGGGCTTTGGGATGGGGGCAATGCAACGGTTTAGGCCTTGGCTCTTATTCGGGAGGTCCAAGGTTCCCTTAGTGATAAACTCACCTCTTCCCTTATGAGAGGTCATGGTGGGATGGGGATGCTCAACCCTTGGGGGGGCAGTGTAATGGTTCGGGCTTTGGCTCTTTCCCTACTGATAAGCTCACCTCTTTCCATTACGAGAGGTCATGGTGGTATGGGGATGCCTAACCCTCAGCATGGTCATAGGAGTTTCTCACACTAACCAAATCTAAAAAAATAAAAATAAAATAATGAACCTACAATATTAGATTTATGGGAAATGTTTAACCAAGATTGTAACAACAAGAGATAATTGTAAAAAAAAAAAAAAAAAAAGATAAAAAGTCAATTTCATCCTAATTTTGTCATGTTATAAGGAGTAAAGATTTTATGAACAAAATAAGAATTCACTTATTAATTCATTTGGAATTAGGAGTAACGGTGTAGCAACTTTAGGTGTTCTTTGATGGTAGCACAATTTAATCATTAATAAGGGCAAAGATCCCAATCATAGATTTAACAAATAAAAAGGTTGTAAGCATTTGTGTTTTTATGCTACAAACAACATTTGAGATAGAATTTCCTTTTAGGATGGGAAGTGTGAATCTATTCCTACTCTTAAATGACTAGTTGGATTGATTTGAATGTGATGGAAAGAAGAGACGATAAAATCTTGTAAAAATGATTATTCCTCTCCAATGAGAAGTTTGGTGCATTTATTTACTAATAAAATAATATTTGGACCTATGATCCTCTCTATGAAAAAATCACTTTGGACCTATGATCCTCTCTATGAAAAAATCACTTTCAGTATGAGAATGAATTTGTTGAATGAATCTAATTATAGAGACGATGCATAGCAAAAGTTGAATAGAATTTACAAATTTTTATGTTGCTAGTTAGATCATTTTGGTAGTTTTTATCATTCTACCACTTAAACCAATAACATTTCAATTTTGATTCAAGTTATACTTATTTTAAAATGGTGTAGAAGACCATTTTACTTAAATTTTCATATATTCCATCTTGAAGACCATGTTTCACCTAGTTCTTATTTTTGATATGAAGTATAGTGCCTAACTCTTTTGATTCCACAAGATTATCATTCAAATGTATAATATATTTTCAAAAACTATAAACATAACTTTGATTAAAAAAAAATTTAAACAATAAATCTTTAATAAACTATTATATAAAAATTCTATTATGTATTTACCTAATATCTAGATTACTTAATTTAATCATATTTTAAAGTGTATAAAATCTTAACTAAATTTTTTGACACTCTTGTATACTTTTAACCACAATGGTTAATGTATTGGTTTAGGGGTGTGCTAATCCCACCCACCCTTTTTTATATGATTAAACATTATTTTATTAATATAATAGCTTTTTCATCAAAAAAAAATAATAATAATATTTTAAATTATGTCAATAAAAATCAAAATATACCAGAGGTAAACAGTGGAAAATTTTTACACTATTATTTAGTATATTAAAAACAGATATTTGTGATTGACAAAGTGAAATGGCAGACCTATAAAAGAGGTAGACGTGCACGTCTCTAATTATATTGGGCAACTTTTTGAAGAAGGTAAGACTTTGACGTGATTTCTACGAGTCAACTAATTCGCGATTTAACGTTATTGGATCCTCCTTTTTGTCGTTTGTGTATTGCGGTCATCGGTTTCCAGAAGGATTACGCGTTTTTCGTTGTGCTAAAACCATATCTATTATTTTTCCTTGCAACCTTTTTAATCTTTAGCTTCTTATGGAAAGACGAAATGAACGAGCCTTGATTTTTCTACGAAATCAAATTGTGATATACAAAATACGGTAGCTTACCACCAAGTATCGTATAATTTATCTGTTTCTCCGCAAAAACTATATCTATAGTGTTCCGAACACTATGTAATTAAAGTTTTTTTTAAATCTAAATTCAAACCACTGTGAAACGTAGTGTGAAGGAACTTATGTTAAAAAAAACTATATCTACCATTAAAAAAAGGTAAAGTACTTATTTTTTTTTAAATTTGTTATGAATACTTAATTGAAATTGTTTGTAAATTGAAATTTTTTATATTTATTTAATTAAAAATATTTTTTAAAAGATTAATTAATTAGTTTATTTAATGATTCAATTAATTTTAAAAATTTAAATAAAAAAAATAACTTTTAAAGGATTCATCATATAAATTAAGTCTTTAAAACATTAAAATTATATATTTAAAGCATTTTATAAGTTGGATCTAAGATAAAGGGTTAAAGGATTTCATATTTCATATATTTATTTATTTATTTGGTTACATAGGAGATAGGAGAGTTGTTTACAACCACAATATTTTTAGTAACTGACAAGCGTAAGGTTCAAACCACATGGACTGCTCTTACCAAACTTATTCCACCTTGTTATTGTTGATCCAATGTGAAGAGGATCACTGGTCGCTCGAAATTCATACTGTCATCATCGTTCTGGCGTACACTCAGAAGATTTAGATCAGACTACTACCTTTGCAAATAGACTACCCTCAAGGTTTGAACTTTAGTGTCTTCTTGGTAAGTGCCTAGCCAAACAAGCACTTACCAATCCACCTAACCCTCAGGGACGATATTTCTATTTATTGTTGATTATAACAACCTCTATACTTAAGTTTATTTGATAGGGTTTCAAATTTAATCTCACATACATAAAATTTATATATAAAGAGTTTAAAGAATTTTCATATTTTGTTGGTTATATTGAACATAAGATTTTAGTGTATAGGATTTTAGGGTTATGTATATATATCAACAATTAAAATAAATAAGATATAATTATTGTTATTACAAAAATAAACTAACAAATGTTTTTATTATTGTAATAAAAAAAGTAAATTAAAGTAGTTTTTAAAGTTAATGAGACTATAGATTATATGAGATAATATTTACGTAGGATGCTATTTACTTAATATATGGTTATTCAACCAATACTTTGATCAGTGAAGCATGAAGTATGGTGTACAACTTTTCCTCAAAATATTTGAACCTTGGACCTCTTATTTAGGGTTTCAAAGTCTTCATTCTTAAAACCTTAAAAAAAAAACCTATGGTTTCAAAGTCTTCATCCTTAGAACCTCCAATACAAAATATGAAAAAGTTCATGAGATGCTATTTAAAGTTAATGAGACTATAGATTATATGAGATAATATTTACGTAGGATGCTATTTACTTAATATATGGTTATTCAACCAATACTTTGATCAGTGAAGCATGAAGTATGGTGTACAACTTTTCCTCAAAAGATTTGAACCTTGGACCTCTTATTTAGGGTTTCAAAGTCTTCATTCTTAAAACCTTAAAAAAAAAACCTATGATTTCAAAGTCTTCATCCTTAGAACCTCCAATACAAAACATAAAAAAAAAAACCATTCATGTCAATGTATAAAATATAAGTTAAGAAAATAACGATAATTTATACTATTTTTTTAATTGGTTATATGGGATTGAAACAAGCCCCACCTACATCATCGTCACGTAGTGGTGTTACAACAAAGCTTGAATATTATCCATGTACCGCTTGGCAAGATTTGAACCTGGGTGTCCTCTTGGAATGTTGAGGAATTTAACCCATTGAGATAATGCCATTTGATGGTAATTTATACTCATTAATATATGATGCTTAATATTTATTACAATTAATCAATAATTTAATATGGTTTTGAATGATGTTATTTAACAATTATATTCAAAATCAATCTTTTAATTTATAGAATGTAGTAGTTTATGTGCCAATGAATGCAATAACATTTGCAAATATTATTATTATTTTTTGAACTTTTATGTTTTTGTTTTGTATTTGTTGTCACCTTTGTGATATTTGTTATCAATTTTATCGGTATTGTGCATCTCATTTTATAAAATTTAGTATTCTTATATTCTTTGTGGTGTCTATTTATAATCACCTTAATGGTTTTTCTTTCCTTCATTATATTTTCTAGTTATCTTTTGTTGAGTTATGTCTCTTCATTCATTACATTTTTTTTATTCCTTGCATATTTTTTATCCCGTCCTATATATAAAAGGTAGGTTTTGAAAGGGTTTTCTTTTCCTTTTACATCAACTTGGTCACATCAAACTATATAGCCTATTTAGTGATATTGAGATTTGGATCGCGGTGTGAGCTGCATCACCCATATGTCTTAACCATTAAACCATGGTCCCATTGGCCTTTCATTGCATATAGTTTTCTCAATTATAATTTTGAAAATTGGATGATCAAACATAGAGCTACCTTTCTGGTTTGAGTTACATTTTGAACTTGTTGTTCAATAACTTGGTTGAAAGATATTTGATGTGTTGAATAAATCCACTTTTTAAGAAAGTAATGTTTTAAAAAATTATTTATTAATGCTTGATATGATGTACAAGAATGAAAAATTTCAACTTCAATATTATTGTTGTCACACCTCCGTTTAATTAGCCTAACTAATTTATGCTTAATTAGTCTATCTAGTTTCTGCTTTTTGTTACCTCTCCTAAGGGTCTTTTGTACTTTTTTTTTTAATGATTTTTTTTATTGATCATCCATAAACTGGTAGGATATTTTTCATGCATGTATAATCCATGCAAAATTGCCTTGAATTTCGAACTTTTTTCAAGCATGGGATGGTCAACATTGAAGAGACAATAAACAATATTTTTGTGAAACCTAAAAGAAAGTATGCAAGCATCCTCCATCAATGACAAACATGACAATCCATGTTTAAAAAACATGAAGATTAGATAATTTAAGACCCTCACTAAAATTAGGGGAAAAATGAGTGATGAGATGAGCGTGCATAACATACTGTTGTGAATATTACGTATTCACCTTATGGTTATGAAGGTTATGGGAAGTTAAAAAGTAGTTGTAACTCCCAACCTTGTACCTTCTTGATTTCACATGTATATATACTTCTATCACATCAATGCAAATGTTAATAACAATGCATAGAGCTATTATGTATTTCTAACATTTGGTATCAAGCAAGTTGATATCAGAACAAAGCTTCCATTTATGAAAGTGATCTAGTTGTTGAGTAGGAAACACCTCTTGGAGTTCGTGAAAACGTGCTACTATTGGAGAAACTAGAAAGAAGCAGCCACAACTTTGAGAAAGGATAAGACCTCACTTGGAGAAAAAAAATATATTTTATTCTTGTTTATGTTTGCAGGTATTATAGATATTTATTTTATCTCACAAGAGTTGCAAAGTCATCTAAAAAATTTAGTTTGTGCTAGAAGAGTGATTATCACAAAATTGTTTACTTTAATCTAAATTATTTTTTATCATTTGGTGCAAGAAACATGTCGTATGAAGAAAATAATGAGTCATATAGAGTATTGCACAGGACTTTGGACACGTTTCCAATAATATTCCATCTAAAGTTACCACCTAGAAGATGATGTCTAATCCTACCATCCTACCATATAGAAAATATTGCCATTTGAAGTTATCATCTAGGTGAGTCATCTAGAGTTGTTCAAAAAAGAGTTATGGAATTACATTCTAGAGTTGTTATTTGAAGTTATCATCTAAAGTTATCATTTGGAGCTACTATCAGGTTATTTCCACTAGCTACTACTATCTAGAGCTACTATCAAGTTGCTGTCATCTAAAGTCGTCATATGGAGGTACTGACATCTAGAGTTATCATCTCAAATTGTTGTCTAGAGTGGTCATGTGGCAGTATCATCTAAATATATTATTGTGTGGATATGCTATCTAATATTGTTATCAGCTAGAGCTACTACCATCTGAAGCTGCCATTTAGAGCTACTATCCAGAGCTTTCGTCTAGAGTTATTGTCATTGAAAGCTATTGTTTAGAGTTACTACTATGTGGAGTTGTCGTCTAGAGCTATTGTTGTCTAAATATTTTTTGATAAAATGGTAAAAATTTTATTGAAAAAACTCAAATTATACATTTATTGTTGATAACTTGCCTTTCTTGGCAAGGCTCAAAATGTAGTACAACTCTGTTCCTTTGACTATCCAACTTTTAGAAGTTTTAGTCCCTTGTAGATGACCCCTAAAGGTGTTCCATTTACCATTTCCTTTTGAATCCATAGACTTCATCCTGAGTCTACAAAGCCCTCTTTCTATTGTTATCCTTCCTTTCTTAGTTCTCATATTGCAGTTGTTTTTGGAGTTATGTCCATATACCTGCTTCATCCTCCTCTTGGGTTTTAACCTGCACTGTCTCTAAGAGTTTCCTAATTAAAGTGCCTTAGATTCTTTCCTTTGGTCTAAATTTCTCGTTGAAAATCATGTTATTACATTACAACCAAAGTTTCCAGTAGATGAAACCCAAACCCAAATCCCAAACTATCTTCAAGGTCTTTGATTTGAATATATTGGTCTTCCAATAGTCCCAAAAGTTGTTCTCAGTGAGAATGGATCTTTATGATTAACAAAAAATACTGTACCACAAAATCCAGACTGTTTGGGCATAGGGACACAAAAAAATAAGGTGGCCCATTGTTTCCTCCTCTTGGTGACACATGACACACTAGTTGGGTCCAATAAATCCACGTCTTCTCATGTTATCCTGAGTCATAATACTGCTATGTGCAACCAACCACATAAAGCAATTTATATTTGACCATACTTTGGGTTGCCATAATTGCAACCAAGGGGGATTTGGACCAATTTGAGTGCTTTGGATAATCTTTCTATAACCTTCTTTGATAGTATAAATTCCTAATTGGGTATGTCCCCAACCAAGTTGATCAGGTCCATTAATCCTTGGTCACTTTCGTCTATCCAATAATTCTTTTAGTTCTCTTTTCTCCTCAACCCATTCTTCCCTCAAATCCTTTGGGACTTACCACTGACTAATATTATCCTACAGTTGATTTGGTATTTTAAAATAGTGGTTTATGTCCTTGAGTCCTATTAAGTGGATATACTGATAAATTATGGGAGGGAAATGTTCCCAAGAATCTTCCCATTGTCTAGCAGTTTTACCAACTCCCACTTTCCAGTATAACCCTTCTTTGATAAGTGATGCTCCTTTATTTAGAGCTTTCCAGTTCTCTGATCCCTCTCCTAAAACTGGAATATGAGGAAGATATTTTGTATTTTATGAGGGATAGTATTTAACTTTCAATACTTTGCTCCATAGTTGGTCATGATGAGTTAGCCATCTCCAATACAACTTGGTTGTTAGAGCTTGGTTGTTTGTCATTGTTGTTCTAATTTCTAAAAATCCAACTTCATTAGGATTGCAAACCTTATCCCAACTAACTAGTGCCCTTGTGTGGTTACCCTATACTCCAGACCAAATAAAGTGTCTCATTATCTTATCCAAATATTTTAGTATGCTCTTTGGGGCAGTTAAAATAGAGAATTTATACATTGGAATTGCTTGTAAAACTGATTTAAACAATGTTACTCTTCCTCCAAAACTTAACCACATATAGGTCCAATGCAAATTTTTTGAGTGGATTCTATCTCTTATTGGTTTCCAATCTTTATTTTTGAGGCCCTTCTCTATTAAGGGGATACCAAATTATTCTAAGGGAAGTGATGCCTCTGAGAATCTAGGGATGTGAATTATCCATTGTCTTAATTTTTTTATCACATTAGAAAAAACCACTATTGATTTTTCTTCATTTAGTAGTTGTCCAGTTTTTGCTATGTAGCACTCCAACATTTTTTGATATTGGTTGCTTCTCTTATTGTTGCTTCCCCACACATTCTTGTGTCATCCACAAATTGGAGGTAAGTAATATTTACGTTCTTGCTTATCCTTATCCCTAAAATGGTATTCTTTGTTTTCCTCTTCTATATGAGTCTTCCCAAGCCCTCCGTAAAAATGATGAACAAAAATGGTGAAAGTGGATTCCCTTATCAGATTCCTCTAGATGTTTTGAATAGTTGGGATGGATTACCATTGATGAGCACTGAGAAAGAAATTGTAGAGATGCATTCCATAATCCATTTTATCTATTATTCGCTAAAAAATTCCCAACTTACTCTATCATATACCTTAGATGAATCTAGCTTAAGAAACATACCTTTGTTTCCCTTTTGAAAAATCTCATAAATAGTTTCTTGTGCTATCACAACTCCATCCAAAATTTGTCTACCCTGCACAAATACCCCTTGTTCTATAGAGATTAACCCTAGTAAGATTTGTTTCAACCTATTTACCATAAATTTTCTTATGATATTATAAACCACATTGCATAGAGCAATTAGTCTATAGTTAGTGATATTTTCCATATCTCCACCTTTCGAGATGAGAGCCAAAAAGGTGTGATTCAAGACTTTAAGGATTCTTCCACTAGTCCTAACTTCTTCTACTACTTGGGTTACATCCTTTGCAATTATATCCCAATAGGCTCTATAGAACTCTACTAGAAATCCATATGGACCTAGGGCCTTTCTTGTTTGCATATCAAAAAATATTTCTTTAACTTCTTCCTCTCTAATCTCTCTTAAGAGCTCCTCATTTTGTTTATGTGAAATTAACATTGGTATGCTTTCTAAAATTTTCTCTTGGTGCTAAGTGGAAAGGTGTGGATTTGCAGTAAATAAAGTTGAAAAGTATTTATTTGTAATTTCTTGCATACCTAGGGTTGTAGTTTCCATATTTCTATCCCTTGTTGATAGGGCATCAATCTAATTATAGTGATTACGTGTTGTGGCTGAGTGATGGAAAAACTTTGTATTCTTGTCTCCCTCTTGCAGCAATATTATTATTGCTCGTTGTCTCCAGTAGGCTTCCTCTTTCTTGTCTAAATCTTATTCCTCTTGCATCAAAAGACTTTCTTTGTGGATAAGATCTTCAAATATAGATTCTAAGCAGATCCTTTTTTCTATTTCTTGCACTCGAACTGAAATATTTGCTCTCTATTGCTGGAAATTTTTTTGATGAGATTTACTTCATTTTAATTTACCTTTTATAAAATTTAATCTGGAGTGAAGCTAAAATTGTGTTGTCCCATGTTCTGGTTTTCCTTTTTCCCACCACTATTTCATTAGCGCTGGTAATTTATTATTTTGGAGGCATAAAGTCTCAAATCTAAAAGAAAAATTCTTGACCTAAGGACTTTTTCCTCCCTAGATAGATACTAGATAATGGTCAGATGCTAACCAATTCAAAATTTGTGATTTATAGTGCCAAAGGGTGGAGAATTTCTCATCCACAAGAAACCTATCTAATCTATATTTGATTGTGAATGCTCCTTTTCTCTTATTAGTCCATGTGTTGCTACATCTTGGTGGGGGTATGCCAATCAAATATAGGTACTTTGATTGAGCCAAAAACATCCTATCCTTCTCATTGAGTTGGGTCAAACCTCCTTCTTGATCTTGCACTGACATTTTAGCATTGAGATCCCCTCCTACTATCCAAAAGTCTTTTGAATGTGTTTCCCTCAACTATTGTACTACCTTCCATTGGATTTTTTGAGCTTGTACCTCTATCATATTAGAAATAGAATCTCTTACATCATTTGGATCATGTAAATGTACTTTTACCTTGGTACATACTTAGAACATTAGATTACTTTTGGGGGAATTTATATAGTTACTTCATGCATTGTAATAACTGCACAAGTGTCAAAGTGCAAGTTGTATATGTGCAAGATGTCCCTTAGGTATAGATCATAGATATATAGAGAGCAACATAGATAGAGAGCATACATTTGTATATAGAGTTAGAGTGATATGATGTAGCATTGTAGTGTGATGGGGTGTAATATGCTCAATGCCCATTATTGAGCAGTAGATATATTCATGGAGTGTTCATTTCATTTAGAGCTATTTTATAAACAGCTCCATCATTTATATATATTATTTTTAGTCATCTTGTAGATTTACTTTGTCATTTTATTTTGCATCTTGTGTTTACTATCTCCCATTACATGTTGCATCAAAAGCTAACAGTGGTATCAGAGCTACGGTAGATCAGTAGGAAAACCACCATTGTCATAGACCTTGAGTTTTTGTCAACCTGATGCACCATTGGAGTAGTCACTGTCAAAAATACTCAAGAGAGTCTAGGTGGTAAAATTAAGGAGAGCCATAAGATTAGGACTGAAATAAATCTCATATTTTGGAATACTAAGATTGCATATGGCTGGAGTCTTTCCACTGAGTTCCAAGGAAAAATTTGTGAAGACTAGGACTTAACATTTAATCCACTAGTTTTATATGTCAACTAGTGAATCTCATCAAAGATACATGGATAAATTGACCTACAGTTGCTTTTATTACAGGGAATTTATTCTCAAATTATTGGGACACCTCCTACAATAGAAGTCTAGGAGATTTCAAATTTGTTTCCTGAAAGTCAAAGTGCTTTCATAGTGCAGAGATTAGTTAATACAAGATAAAAATACTATAGAAGAAACTTCTGGAGCAAAATTGTTGTGAAGTTGGGAGACAGGAGATATCCATTTCTAGATTGGAAATTTCATAAGAAGAAAAGGCCATAAAAGCTTTAAAAGGCTATAATAGCCTTGATCCAAAATAAAAAGGCCATATAATCCTTGATCTAGAAGGAAAGGCCATAGAAACCTTGAAAATGCCATAGAAGCCTTGGTACTGAAAAATGCCACATAATACTTGATCCTGAAAAAGGCCACAGAAGACTTGATACTGAAAAAGGCCACAGAAGCCTTGATACTAAAGAAGACTACATAAGAAAGTATCTAGCTTAGAAGTAGATTTTAGTACTAATATTTTTTGCAGGAACAAGAAGATTCAGTGAGTTGGTAAAGCTTCCTACAAGAAGGTTAGGAGGAGTATCTTCTTCAGAATCAATATAGAACCTAAATCAAAAGAGATAAGGAGAATATCTCATTGATGAATAAGAATTAGGAGAGTCTTGCTTAAATACAGAGGCAACAAAATCAAATATCCAGGAGAAGATCTCACCACTTACACTTCCAAAAATAGAAGGTTGAAGATAATGTCTCAAGGAAGACCAGAAGGAGCTGCAAAATCAAAGGCCTTGGAGAGGTATCTATGAGCATAGAGTGAAAGGCTTGATGAGCCTTTCTAAAGAATTTATAAAAGGAGTTCCAAGGAGAACTCTTTTGAGATATTCACTATTAAAGATAGTGAAATATTTGGGACAGTTATCATCATCCGACAACAAGCTCAAGAAGAAGAATTTGGCAAGGAGTGCCAAATCTCGGAATACCTCAAGACATACAAAATATTGAGAATAAGCCTACCAAATCTAGGAGACCTAGAGAGTGCCTCTCACATTAAGAAGACACCACTTAAAAATCAAAGATATCTTCACATATACAGTAAAAAGGATGATACTACAAGAGGAGAACAAGCCACCAAAAATTCCAGGCTCGTGAAAGGGAGACCATATTTTGGTGAAGGTGAAGCTATTCAAGGCAGCTTACAGAAAGAGCTACAATATATCATCTAATACAACAACTTGGTGATCATAGACACCAAGATCTACATCCTCTACAAAAGTGGTAAAAAAGGATTTCAAAAAAAAGTGAGCAACTATTGGTGCAAGTAGATTCATTAAGTGGACTACTTATCAGATTTATTTAAGTACCTTAACTAGATTGAAATTGCAAAAAGGAGAATTAAAATAGAGTCTTTAAAAAGGTGCAAAAAGAAAAGATTCTTTAAGGTTCATTTGCACTTTAGGAGTTGATTATATTTTAGAAATATTAAACAATCTATCAACTACCTATTATATACTTTGGAAAAGGAAATGAAGACTAGCTCCTAAAGCACCTAAAATATTGACACATCTATTGTAACAAATTTTCAAAAGACAAGCAAGTAAGCATTATAATAAGCAGTTTTACTTCTTACTTTCTTTGGATGGAAAAGGGAACTTGTGTTCAAGTTATGCCTCCCACTGTTGGAACCACTTGATGAATCAGAGTGGAAAACTAGGCGAACCCTCCTATGGATTTTAAGTGGTGTACCCTAGATTTTTTTGGGGGCTCTAATTTGGCATTTGTATTTTTTATTTTATCCTTTGTTGAGCTCCCTATTCTTTCAATCATTTTATAAATCATGGCTACTACAAATCTACTAAGTGGTCTCACTAAGAAGCTTGAAGGAGCTCACAATTTTGTAAATTGGAAATATGAAATGGAATCTATCTTGATGATGAATGATATGTAGAATTTTGTAAGAGATAGAAAAAATGATGAAGAACCACTCACAACATATGAAGACCCTAAATAAAAGTACTATTTGAAAATAATTCCAATATAGATTTAAGTCTCATCAAGCTAGCTATAAGAATTCAATGTAGAGAAACTGTAAGGGCTACAAAAACACCTAAACAGACATGGGATGCTCTAATAAGATTGTTTGATAGGCCAATTCAAGATAATATTTTGTATCTAAAAAAAAAATTGTACAATCTATGTATGAAAGGCTCACTTACCAATTATCTTATGGAAGTGAAGTCATTAGGAATGATTTCTTAGCTACTGGTAAAACTCTTGATGATAATGAGTTGATTCCTATAATGTTGCATGGTATTCCTTCAAAATTTCACTCCTATGCTACCATGCTAGATATAAGTGGTAAAAAAATGAATTCCACACTTGAGGAGATTGAAATTCTACTTAAGAAACATGAGCAAGCCCTAATCAAATATGAAGAGATTGAATCTTCATCAACTTTTACCACCAAGGCATCCTTATAGCCTAGAAAAACAAGGGTCCAAATCAGTAGAATCACAATTAGAGAGGTATATAGCATCAAATATATCCATAGCAGCCATGTTAGTAGTACTAGCAACATCCACATCAACAACATCCACAACAGTATAATCAGTAGCCAAATTAGTAGCCAAGATGGCAAACAAGACCTCCTCAAGGGGGTCATCCTAATAGAGGACCTCAAAACAACAATCAAGGGTGTGAATATTGTGTCAAATGGAATCATAAATTCATTAACTACTATCAAGGACAAAGAGATCAAAGGAGTCTACAAGATAATGATCTCAACACATTATATGCAACAAACCAAGTTAACGTTGAAGATAAAAATTGTTGGTATATTGATTTTGGGGTAGCAAAGAACATGACAGGAAGGTAAGATTGGTTGACCAAGGTTCAACCTACTTCTAATAAATTTATTACTTTTGGTGATGAAAGTGACCTTCCCATTTAAAGGGTTGGGGAGGCACCACTTGCCTTGCATGATGGGAATAATATTCTTGCAATAGATGTTTTGTATGTGCGTGGTCTTAAAAGGAGCCTTATCTCTAATGGGCAACTTATAGATAAGGGCTATACCATCTATTTTGAAAAAGATAAGTGCTACATCTAGGAACAAAATGTTGGAATATTACCATTAGTAAAAGGTTAAAAAAATTGTTTTTACCTTGGGTAAAGGTAACTTACATTTTACCTTACCTAGACGGCAGTGGACGGCAGCATTTGGGCGGCAAGAGAATTCTATTCATCTTTCCTTTCCCCCAATTTCTCCTTTCCCCATTTCTTTCTCAAATAGGTTATTTACTGCCTATTTAATCTATGTAACCTAAGTTTTAATGTTAATGCAATTAATATTTTTTCGTCCACACTCACCTTTCACATTTGGTGTCAGAGCAGCGCGATTCCTGAGGCGATGGGGCCTGCAGTTCGAGGCGACAGCACGGATCCTGAGGTAGCCCGCAGGAGCTAAGCTGACACAGATCCCGAGGTGGCCTGTAGGAGCAGTCTGACATGTTTCTTGAGGTGCTGGAGGAGCTGGACGAAGCAACCCATAGGAGCAACAGATCTGCACGATTCTTGAGGTGCGAGATTGACGTGGCGTGACGCGTGGCGACGTGTGACTGACGCGCAGCCTGAGGTGTGGTGATGTGGCGTTGGCACGCGGCTCAAGGAGTGGTGATGTGGCGATCCGTGAGGTGTGGTGACGTGGTGCTGGCACGCGACCCGAGGAGTGGTGACGTGGCGATCCGTGCATGCATCGGTGGCAAAAGGATCCTACGGCGTTAGTGACTGCCCGTAGGCAGTCAAAGCACTTTATGTGCTTAGCTCTTTTTAAAGAGCTTTTACATCGCCCTACGGGCGATGTGGGACTAAAGTCCCAAGTAAAATCAAGCTTCGCGTCGAAGCGCGAAGCCAACATTAGCTTCGCGCTCGATACGGAAGCTAAAGTGCAGGGAGCACGCATTGCTCCCGGATCAGCCCGATAGCGCAGCGGCTACCCTCAGCCCTGACACCCGCGAGGTCGCAGGATCGACTCTCGGCGGGGTCAATAGATAATTAAAATTAAAAAAAAAAAAAAAAACTAAGGAATAGTTTAAATTTAAAAAAAAATAATAATTTTTTTTTGTGTGTAATTTCCTAAGAGGAAATATCTGTTCATTAGTTTTTTATAAAAAAAAAAAAAAAATTCAAAGTTGATAGAAATTTCCTGAGAGGAAATAATTGTAAAGTTTAAAAAAAAAAAAAAAAACTTTGAAAGTTAATTTTTTTTTATTATTTCCTAAGAGGAAATCTTTGTAAAAGAAAATTTCTAGGAAATTTTCTTAAATGATAAGATCGGATGGATGTTATCATGCCCTCTGCAAGTTGTTATTGAAAACAAACCCTGCAAACTTTGATAGGCACGTGAAAACACTAGGACTTAATACAGTTTTTTCACAGTTGCAAAATGTGGGTATTACACACCAGAGAAATCTTGATCAAGGATACGAAGCAGATTTAGAAGATAACTCCTTTGGCAGCAGATTTGAACAATCCGACACAGTTGCAATTACTTCACAAGGATCCGAATATACTCATTATAGTAATTCGGTTGAAATCGTTCAACCTCCTTCTCCTGAAATAATATTGATCAGTGACGATGATGAACAAATCGCTGACAATTTTGTAATTGCTGAACAACAAGTGTGAGTTGTTTATGATTGTAAATCAAGCGGGGCTTGATAGTTTGTAAAGTCTTTTTGCAATAAGACTATAAAATAGAGGTTTCTTATTTTAGTAGATAATAATGGGATCACATAATAATCTACCAATTCCCGAATTCAGTGGGGATAATTATGAGTACTGGTCCATCAAGATGAGGACATTACTCATTGGAAAAGGACTATGGGATATTATTGAAGACGGATACATTGCTCCAACAGATTGGACTACTTTAAGTGCAAATGATAAGAAGATCTACAAAGATGCACATAAAAATAATTCTTTTGCCTTATACCATATTCAATCAACATTAGATCCTAGTATCTTTCCTAGAATTGCATCTTACTTAACTGCTACAGATGCATGGAATGCCTTGAAAGAAGGATTCCAAGGAAGTGATAAAGTAAAGCGAGTCAGGCTTCGGACTTTGAAAAGAGATTTTGAAAATCTCAGAATGAATGAAAATGAAAGAGTCGGAGACTACTGTGTACGAGTCAAAGCAGTAGTTGATATGATGCAAACTTTAGGTGAAGACACAAAAAATGAAACAATTATGAAGAAAGTGTTGCGAACACTTCTTCCTAAGTGGAATCACATTGCTATCATAATTGAAGAATCCAAAGACCTTTCTACTCTTACATTTGATAGTTTTATTGGATCATTAACATCACATGAAGAGCGACTTCAAGGAGCCCCTTCAACAAGCTATGGAGGTGATGACAAAGCCTTCACTTCGAATGAAACTACAAGACGAGAACAAGGAAGAGGCCGAGGCAGAGGACAACAACAAAGTGGCAAGAGCCAAAGCAACTCCTACAGAGGAGGTAATCAAAACAGAGGTGGAAATCAAAACAAGAGGAGCCAATCGGAACCAAAGAGGTAATGCAGCCCGTGGAAATCAAGGACGAGGAAGTAACAAGACTAAAACAACTTGTTTCAATTGTGGGAAACAAGGTCACTTCGCTCGTTACTGCTGGTCAAAGTCTTCAAAAGATCAAAGCAGTCAATATGGTTCATTCTACGAAGAAGAAGAAGGTCCATCAAACCTTTTTCTCTCTTATGGACACCCAGATCAAAATCTAAATGATACATGGATTTTGGATACTGGTTGCTCCAACCACATGAGTGGCAAAGAAAATATCTTTGCTACATTAGATTCAAATTACAAATCTCATGTTAAGTTAGGGGATAATAAATCTTTGCAAGTTGAAGGCATTAGAGCTATGGCAGTTCCAACAAAAGAAGGCCTTAAAATGTGAATGACATATACTATACTCCACAACTACAACACAATTTGTTAAGTGTTGGCCAAATGATGGAGAAGCATTACAAATTAGTTTTTGATGAAAGCAAATGTACAATCTTTGATGAAAACAATTGTAACCGGGTCATCACAGAAGTACCTATGACAAAGAATAGGTTGTTCCCTCTAAAATTTGGTGAGCCAGG
The DNA here is from genome assembly GCA_028583015.1 of Wollemia nobilis. Lineage (NCBI taxonomy): Eukaryota > Viridiplantae > Streptophyta > Pinopsida > Araucariales > Araucariaceae > Wollemia > Wollemia nobilis. The sequence goes on along the minus strand of JAQPPZ010001268.1, from coordinate 3,131,342 downwards.
GGGAGCTCAACTTGCAAACATTGCTATTACAAATCCAAGTGAATTGTGGCACTTGAGATATGGTCACCTCAATTCTGCTAGCTTGAAAATGTTAATATCACAATCTATGGTGACAGGACTACCAAAAATTCCAAAACATAAAAAGGTATGCAAAGCATGTGCTTTGGGAAAGCACTCCAGAACGAAGTTTACAAAAGGCTGAGCATGGAGAGCAAGCTATCCTCTTCAGCTAGTACATTCGGACATCTGTGGTCCAATGCAAACAAAAATTCTTGGAAACAATTCTTATTTTCTAACATTCATAGATGATTATTCTAGAATGTGTTGGCTCTATTTTCTGAAACACAAAGATGAAGCATTTGATTGCTTCATAGACTTCAGAAATAATGTAGAAAAGCAAAGTGACTACTATGTCAAATGTCTTCGCACCGATAAAGGAGGAGAGTACTCCTCAAATGAATTTCTTCATTATTGTAAGCAAAATGGGATAAAAAGGTAGTTCACCACTGCCTATACCCCACAGCAGAATGGTGTGGCTGAGAGAAAGAACCGCACCCTTGTTGAAATGGCAAGAACAATGCTTCAGGCAAAACATCTCACAAATAGCTATTGGACAGATGCAGTGAGAACAAGTGCATATATTCTAAATAGAAGTCCGACTTCTAGTTTAGATGGTATCACTCCTTATGAAGGATGGTACGGTAAGAAACCAAATGTCAAACATTTCAGAGTATTTGGTTCTTTATCTTATGCACACATTCTTGAGGAGAAGAGAAAGAAGCTTGATCCAAAGAGTCAAGCATGTGTTTTTGTAGGGTATTGTGATTCAACCAAAGGGTATAGATTGTACAATCCCACGACACATAAAATCATTATCTCCAGGGATGTAATTTTTGATGAAGGGGGAGAATGGGGTCATAAATTTTTTTTTGATTTTGACTCTAATTCGGACAGTTCTACATTAGTACCTCCCACATTGGTACAACCCAAGAAAAGCAGTGGAAAAAGTCCTCCTCCACAAATTCCACATCAGGAAAATTCATCAAGTACATCAAGTGGTACACCAAGTCTAAGAGGGACTTCTTTGTTGGCACCACCAAATTCTCCAAAATTATTTCAAAGATCAATAAGTGCTCCAAGCCCGATGGATATTGATTCAGTTTCTCAAAGGAAAGAGACAAATAGAGGAAAGCGCATACTATAGAGTCATCCATCTACTCAAATGTTGGATAGGAATTTCCAACAAAGATACACTAGGAGTCAAGCTAGTGAGATGGATGACATTTTTTCAAGACTTGAAAATCTTCAAATGTCAGGGGATGATGAGTCTCATGAACCAAGGGGTGATGTAGTCAATTATGCTTTGTTGGCTGCTGCACAACTAGAACCTTCTAGCTATGAAAAAGCATGCACTAAAAATATATGGCAAGATGCCATGGAAGAGGAAATATCCTCAATTAAAAAAAATGATACTTGGGAGCTTGTGAAGCTTCCCAAGGGAAAAAAATGTGTTGGATGTAAATGGGTCTATAAGACCAAATTCAATGCTGATGGAAGCATTGAAAGGCACAAGGCAAGATTAGTAGCTAAAGGTTTTACTCAGAAATATGGAATAGATTATGAGGAAACCTTTGCTCCGATTGCTCGACAAGAAACAATAAGAACTGTTCTTTCCTTGGCAGCCCATAAAGGATGGAAAATTCAACACATGGATGTGAAAAGTGCATTTTTAAATGGATACCTGACAGAAGAAGTGTATGTTCAACAACCTCAAGGTTTCCAAGAACCAAGAAAAGAGAACCTTGTTTATAAATTAAAAAAAGCACTTTATGGCCTCAAGCAAGCACCAAGAGCATGGTACTCACGAATTGATGGCTATTTCAGCAAATATGGTTTCACAAAAAGCAAGAGTGAACCAACACTATACTACCTGAAAAATGGAGTAGATATCCTCATAGTTTGTTTATATGTGGATGATCTAATATTCATGGGTAGTAATAATAAAATGAATATGGATTTCAAAAACTCCATGATGAATCAGTTTGAGATGAAGGATCTCGGATTAATGAGATACTTCCTAGGAATGGAAGTACATCAATCAAAGAATGGGATCTTCATATGTCAATAGAAATATGCTCATGACATGATCAAGAAATTTGCTATGCAGATGAGTGCAAATCAGCTGCAACACCAACTGGACATGGAATCCAGCTAAGCAAAGAAGATGGAGCACCAAAAGTTGACTTGACCAATTTCAGAAGCATGGTTGGGAGTTTAATGTTTCTCACCAACACTCGGCAAGATATACAATATGTTGTTTCTCTTGTATCACGGTTTATGGCATGCCCATCCGAGCTGCATCTACAAGCAACCAAATGAATTTTACGATATGTAAAAGGTACATTGGATTTTGGAATCCATTACCACAAGTCTAACTCTGTGAAGTTATTTGGTTATAGTGACAACGATTGGGGCAATAATATAGATGACAGAAAATCTACATCAGGGAACTGTTTTAGTCTAGGTTCAGGACTAATAACTTGGAGTTCCAAGAAGCAATCTGTTGTAGCATTATCATCTACGTAAGTGAGTACATAGCCATTACTCATGCCGGTACTCGGATCCTCTGGTTGAGGAAAATCCTTGAAGAGATTGGCGAAAAACAAATTGGTCCAACCAAACTGAATTGTGATAATATTAGTGCCATACAGTAGGCATATAATCCGATCCACCACAAAAGGTCAAAACATTTTGATATGAAGTATCACTTCATAAGAGATATGGTGGAACAACGAGACGATTGAGCTTCAATATTGTAGCAGTTTGGATAATCTAGCAGACATCTTTACCAAAGGCATGGCTAAAGCTCAATTTATAAAGTTGAGAGACTATATAGTTAGTCCTCTCAACTTTAAGGGGGAGAATGTTGGAATATTACCATTAGTAAAAGGTTAAAAAAATTGTTTTTACCTTGGGTAAAGGTAACTTACCTTTTACCTTACCTGGACGGCAGCATTTGGGCGGCAAGAGAATTCTATTCATCTTTCCTTTCCCCCAATTTCTCCTTTCCCCCTTTCTTTTTCAAATAGGTTATTTACTGCCTATTTAATATATGTAACCTAAGTTTTAATGTTAATGCAATTAATCCTTTTTCGTCCACACTCACCTTTCACACAAAATGGTACAGTCAAATCCATGGGAGTAAAAAAGGATGGTGTTTACTACCTCCTTACAAAATTTGTAACTCCAAAATCTTTACATACAATAACTACTTTTTTTTTGGAGTACATGTGGCATGAAAGAATGGGGCATTTAAATTTTCATAATCTTCAAATGATGGCAAGGAAAGGTTTGGTAAAAGGACTTCCACATATTAAGGAGTCAAAATATTTTTGTGAGACATGTGTTATAGCTAAACATAATAGACAACCATTTGAGTTAGAAAAGGCTTGGAGAGCCAATAGACCATTGCAATTGGTTCATTCAGACATTTGTGAGCCAATGTCTATTCAATATTATACTAGGGAAAAATACTACATCATCTTCATTGATTATTACAACAGAAAGGTATGGATCTACCTAATTTAGTATAAATGGCAAGCCCTTGATAAGTTCAAGGAATTCATGGCACTTGTTGAGAGAGAAAGTGGCTACCAAATCTCCACCTTAAGATTAGATAATGGTGGAGAATATGTCTCCAATGAATTCTTCAATTTTTATAAGTACCATGGGATAAGGAGACAATTAAAAAATCCTTATACCCCCCAACAAAATGGATTAGATGAGAGGATGAATCAAACAATCACAAATAGGGAAAAATCAATGTTACATGCTGCTACATTTCCTAACTCATTTTGGGGAGAAGCTTTTCTTATTGCTGCATACTTGACTAATAGGTCCTACACAAAGGCCTTACATAAAATAACACCTGAAGAAGCATGGAGTGGAAGGATTCCCTTTTTGGGCCATTTGAAAGTCTTTGGATGTAATGCCTATTCTCATATTCTTCATAAGAAAAGGAAGAAGTTTTATGATAAGATCCAAAAATGCATCTTTGTTGGCTATAGTGATAGTGCCAATGCATATAAGTTGTATGCGCTTGTTTCCAAGAGGATCATTCTATCTAGGGATGTTACTTTTCATGAGTATCCCCCATATAATCCTCCTCCTATGGCCCCCACTTTAGAATTAACTAATAAAATAGTTACTCCCTTGATACATACAATATCATCTAGTCCTTCCCCTTCACTCATAAATCAAGAAATTTCTCCACATGAAGAACTCCCCATAAATTATCCATGTACTCCATATCCTTCTACTCCTCCATATAATTATCAAGCCACATCATCCAATCCTTTACCTACGTGTATTAAAGCCACCACATATGAAGCCCAAAGTAATTTTCCCACTTATACAAGTAAAAGACCTTCAGCCCTAAGGCACCAAGTGAATTATGCCCTCATGGTCAAAGTCCTTAGCCAAATTGAACCTTCTAATGTCAAAGAAGCACTTGATGATCCTAAATGGGTTCTTGCCATGTATCAAGAATTGGATTCCATTGAAAGGAATCACACTTGGGAGTTAGTTGATTTACCCCAAGGTAAATATACCATTGGCACAAAATGGGTGTACAAGGCAAAGTATAAAGCAGATGGCTCACTAGATCGCTACAAGGCTTGCCTAGTAGCTCAAGGATATAAGCAAAAAAAGGGAATTTATTATAAGGAGAATTTTGCTCTTGTGGTAAATATGACAACAATCAAGACAGTTATTGCTTTGGCAGCTCAAAAGCATTGGCCTGTATATTAGATGGATGTCAAAAGTGCATTTCTCAATGGTAACCTAAAAAAGTAAGTGTATGTGAACCAACCACTAGGGTACATAGTTGAAGGCCAAGAAAACAAAGTCCTTAGATTGAAGAAATCTCTATATGGGTTGAAGCAAGCATCCCGAGCTTGGTATGCAAATATTGACTCCTATTTTATCAACCTTGGTTTCACTAGATCTGCAGCAAAATCTACTCTCTATGTGAAATATTGGAGGAGCCACATAATTTTGGTTACATTGTATGTGGATGATATTCTCATTACAGGTGATGACACATCAAGAATAAGGTTTCTCAATGAGGACTTATGCAAGAATTTTGAGATGATATATTTAGACCTCCTCCACTATTTCTTAGGCATAGAGGTATGGCAACAACTTGGTAAGATTTTTATCTCATAGGAAAAATACATTTAGTCTATTTTGGAGAGGTAAGCCCTCCCTCACTCCCATGGAAACTAGGTTGAAATTGGTTAATAGTAAATATGAATAAATGGTTGATGGTACCCTTTACAGGCAGCTAGTTGGAAGTTTGATCTACTTAACTTCAACTAGACTAGATATTTCCTATTCAATTGGCATTATTTCCAAATTCATGCAGGATCCTAAGAAGAGCCATTGGATATTAGCTAAGAGAATTTTAAGATTCCTCAAGGCCACCCCTCATCATGGCCTTATGTATACATCATGTGATGATTTTTCATTGATTGGCTATACATATTTCAATTGGGCTAGTTGTCCTAAAACTAGAAGATCCACATAATATTATTGTTTTCAGTTGGGTTAGGGATCTATTTGATGGAGCACAAAGAAGTAGAACATAATATCATTATATCCAAAAAATGTTGAATATAGAGCAACAATTGAGGCAACTAAGGAGGCTATTTGGTTGAGGAAATTACTTCAGGATATTGGGCTATTCATAGATGGTCCAACTTAAAAATATTGTGACAATAAAAGTACCATCAAGATGAATAAGAATCTAGTTTTCCATGCCAGAACAAAGCACATTGAGATCCATCATAACTTCATTAGATAAATGGTCCAAGAAGATATTATACACATGGAGTATGTACCAACTCAATATCAAGTGGCTAATATTTTCACCAAGTCACTTGGGCAAGACAAGTTTTATCAGTTTAGCAAATTGATCTATGTATGTAATATAAGTCAACATTAAGGGGGAATGTTATCTAATGTTGACTTATTTTTTCTATAGTTAGGATAGTGCACATTAAGGAGGAATGTTAGAATATTATAATGTGCACTATACCTCAGTTTGACACTTGTCTTCTACCACTTGTCTTATGTCTTCAGTTTGAGTTCTCCAACTGGAGTTATGTGTCTTTTGCATGACACTTGGAGTGGATATTATGACACTTGTCATATATCCCTCATAGGATTTATGCCTATATATTGTAATCATTTTGTAAATACAATTGCGCATTTTGTTCAGTCCTAACACCTATTAATTTTTTGTTAAAGAAATTTTAGAATAATTCTTGAAGATTCATTTTAGATTATTCTTGATTAGTTGTAGTAGATTGATTAAGTGCATTAGTTTTTGAGAGTTAATTGGAGTAATAAGGTGATATTATTAGTGCATTAAAATATTATTAGATTTGCACTATTAGATTGCTCTCAAAAATATTATTGCTTGTGTTCTTGAGAAGGGCACAAAAACAGAATTAATCAAAGTTTCTAAAGACACTATTAGTGCACAGAGATCTATAACTTTGGGTGGCCTGAGGAAGCCATGAAATAATATCTATCCTCAAAGTTTTGGAGAAGAAATTAACCACCAAAAAAATAATCAAAGAGAGCATTGAATGAGACTTGGTGAGTTTCAAGTTCAAAGCATAATAATAATGTAGAAACATACAACAAAATAAATCTTCCATAATGTGGTTACAAGCTTGGAACCTTTCATAAAATGTCCAAGCTAAAATGGGATGATGTCCATTCTAAAGGAAAAACTAAAAATACCTATTGCACTCAAATATTTTGTCTCAAAACATAAATTTAAATGTGAAAAAAGAGTGCAAGATGAAGGTGCAATATGCATATTTATGTAAACCTATTTTACATTATATTGCATGAATCCTAATCTGGTTATACAGGGAGAAAAAAGTAGATTAAAAGGTGCTCTAGAGGCATGACACTTGCTGAAAATATTGGCCAAAGACAGTCGTATGCTAGAAACAATCAAGTTTAGCTCAAGGAGCCAATCAATGGGTTCATACTCCTTGCATCCAAGACGGTTGAACCTGTAAGATACATCATGCAAAATAAAGGAAGAACATCATTAATCAAAGAGCAATAGCATCTATGAAATGAGAACATAAGCAAGCAATAAAGAAAGGAAAAAAACACCATTGGATCATCACTCACTTCAAAATCATTGGCAAATCGGTGCTCGAAACCTCTATATTATTGCTCCATATCCTAGCTAAAAGCAAGTGCAAGTGAATGAAAGATGAGCTAGGGATTATTGAAGCTTAAAGGATCTCCAAAAATGTTTGTTTGAACCAACGAAAGGGAGGACGTCCATGCAGAGAAGAATGTGACACTTATCACCAAACGAGAACCCTACCGCTCAAGTCAAGAGAGCACTCATCTTCAAGAAAAGAGTTACAAAAATAGACTGGTGCATTGAGTGTATGGGATACACTTGTCTCTTAAAAATCAAATATTTTGCTAAAGAGTGTAATTTTCGAATGTTACAAGAAGGAAGACAAACACATCATTTGCACCAAACTTCTCTCAAGCACTCAATGTGAAATGAACATGCCACTTGGCACCTTAGACAAAAATATTCTCCATATTAAGGATGCCAACAACTGAGGTCAAAGGAGAGAGCAAGTAAATTCTCATCTCGATATTTACACTTCATCTGCATGCATAGTGCATAATTGCAGTATGGAAAGAAGATGCTAGAGCCTTCAATTATCAATACAAACAAGGTCGAAGAAAGAGTCCAAGCAACTTCAGTTTTGGAATGCGTATAGCTCCAAGCTATTCCATTGAAGGGTGCATTCACAAAATCAAGACATCTACATAAATTGCATGTAGCCCTAGCTTCTCAGCAAGAACAACACCGTATATTGCTTGGTTAAAGGTAAAGTTTAATTCCCATTATTATATGCTTTCTTTCCTTAGGAGTCATAAGGTTGTAATTAAAGGAATTTAATTAATTGAAAGCAATTTATCAAAGGCAAAAATTTATCATATAAAAATAATATTTGCAATATAAATCCTAGGAGCAATAAGGATTTCTATAGAAATGAATAATAATTATTTGTAAATATTATTGTGATCTAATTTATCCAAAGATTAGGGAGTCATAAGGGCTACTACATCAAATTAATTAATTGGAAATTAGATACACTAAACCTAATTCCCAATAGGTTATTTATAAAGAGAGGTTTATCAAAGCTTTTTCAAAGGTTGGATATACATATTATTATTGTCTCAAATCTATCAAAAGGAGACAAAAGGTCCAACATTATTACCTCTTTAAAATTTGGGATAAGTGCTTAGTTCAATAGGAGTAATAAGGGATAATAATAATATATTTTGACATCTACAAAACATTTACAAAATCAATCAAATATTGAACTATAATTGACAAAAAGCACTATATCTTATCCATAGCAAACTAGGAAGTTATAAGGTATTCTACAAACTTGGTAATATCAGCTTCTATCAAATATTATCAAGTTTAATATAAGTTTTACTCAAAACCTAAATATCCTTAGGAGTAAATACTCACATTACTTGGGAGACATAAGGTAGTCTACAAATCAAGGATCAATAAAGGTTTAATAAAATCAAGCTTATATTCTTCAAGAATCATATATTCTATCTTGATTCTTCTATTTCTTCAAATGGAAAAATGAATACCATATAATGAATGTGGATTTTACCCATATCTTTCCAAACTTGAAAATGTATGGTACATTGACTCAATAACAAGTCATCATTCGATAGGAAATAAACAATGGTTCTATTGTATTGAAGATGTTAAAGGCTACAAACTAAGGATTGTAGATATCCAAACTTATCCCATACATGGATATGGATGTGTAACACCATGTAGATCATTTCCAAATCTTCTACTACAGAATGTATTGTATGTTCCTAAACTAACATTCAATTTCATCTCAGTAAGCAAGTTAGTAGAAGATAACTATATGGTCAAATTTGGATATATGGATGGAATCAATTCATGCTTCATCATGAAACAAGGTGAAATAAAAGCAATATAATCAATCCATGAAAATACATATATTCTGGATCCAATGGAAAATTCACAGAATATTGTGATGTTTCATAATGATGCTAACATATTTTTGAAGGAACAGGTTGAAGAAAACAAAGGACCAGTACATAAAAAGGTAAATATAGAAGAATTAAAATCAAGAAGATGAGAGGAAAAATGCACCATGCTCTACTCAGTCATCAATAGTTAGAACCAAGTGAAGACACTCGCAAAGAAAGTAATAAAAGTGACTGGATAGAAGACGAGGACGATCAACCTGATAGAGAAGAAGATTTAGAATCTCAAGAAATCTATGAAGATCCACATTGAAGACTCAAGTATTCAATATCCAAATAATGTAATACAAGGGGTGTTAGAAATAGAGCCTATTACATCATTTGTATCATGTAAATATACCTTTATCTTGGTACATACTTAAGACATTAGATTACTTTAGGGGTAAGTTATCTAGTTACTTCATGCATTGTAATAACTACACATGTCAAAGTGCAAGATGTATATATGTAAACTATCCCTTGCACAATCTAGGTAGAGTGTTGGCCAAGAAACCTATTTCCTATATAAAGGGCCATAAGTATAGATCATAGATATATAGAGAGAAAAATAGATAGAGAGCATACAGTTGCATATAGAGTCAGAGTGATATGATGTAGCATTGTAGTGTGATGGGGTGTAATATGATCAATGCCCATTATTTCGTAGTAGCTCTATTCATGAAGTGTTCATTTCCTCTAGAGATATTTTGTAAACATCTCCATCATATATATATATATATATATATATATATATATATATATATATATATATATATATATATATATAATATTATTTTCAATCATCTTGCAGATTTACTTTATATCATTTTATTATGCATCTTGTGTTTGCTATCTCCCATTACATGCTACATCAAAATCTAACATATCATGCCATAAAAATTAATTATCATCAAAACCAATCTAGAGTCCCTCTCCCTAAGTCTGATCAAGAGGATTCCTTTGGCTGAAGCTGAGTCCATCAATTGGAAGTAATTTTTATTCCATAAAGTGGTAATTACTCCTGAAAAGAGGCTTGGGCCACAAAATTTGCCTACAACCAATATTTCTTGGTAATATTTTCCATATATTCTAAGGAAGTTATAGTTTCCTATAGAAAAACCACATCTGGGTTGTTTTATAAAATTATATTCTTAATAGCCAATTGTCTAAGGTGGTTGTTTAAACCCCTTATATTCCATGTGTTTATAATCATTGAGGGTCTGTATTGTAGAAGTTGGTAATGGACTTCACCAATCTAAATCATCTCATTTGCTCTCCTTGTTGCTATATTTTGTCCTTATTTGTTTTCCTTCCCACCCTTTGTGAACTTGCATTCTTTGGTTGCTTCTCTATCTAGCTGATTCCTAGTGTTGGCTTCTCTATATTTTTATTTTCCACTCCCATTATGATATCTTTTGATGGATTTTGATTTTGTACATGTACTATCATTGCCCCTACCATATCATTTTGTTGAAATATAGATATATCTGATGTTTGTTGTTGCTCTTCCCAAGACCTTAACAAGTTAATTTTTTGGGGCCTAAATGTCTCTGATTATTTGTGTTGTGTCATAATCTGTAAATTTTCTTGACTTTCCCCAATTTTAAAATTTTGAGTAATTATAATTTGGGAGGGGTTTGTCTCCTGTGGGATGGGGGTGTACTCCTAATGGATATATTATTCTCCTTCTTGGTTTTGGCCCTTGTCATTGATAGGTTCCACCTTTGAATCCTCTTGCCCTTCCATTGGATAATCTAATTTAAGGATTTCATATTTATTCGAAGATGCCCTCACATCTGGGCATTGGTTCATTTTTCCTGTTTTAGTTGGATTTCATCCTCTTGCCTGATAATTATATTTTTGGACTCTCCTTGTTACTGTTTGAAACCCTTCATCATTTTATTTTTATGAGGAGGGTTTTCAAGATTAATTTTAGTTTGATACATCTCCTCTCTCTCTATTTTAGGGTAGTTTCTTACCAGATGCCCATACTCATGGAAAGCTTTACATCTAAAATAAATCAATTCATAGTCCACTTGCTATCTCCATGTCTTCCCACTCACAAATTCAATTTCTATTGGGAGTGGATTTTCTAGGTCCATGTCCACACATATCCCTGTATATGCTGATGATCCCCCTCTACTGATTCTTGTGATATTCATATATAGGTGCCCAGGAGATTACCAATCATCCCAAGGATATTCTCTATCCAAAATTTAAGTAGGAAAGCAAAGTGCTTTAGCCATATTGGGGCGGTTGATGTCTCCACATAAGGATTGAATGCAGGTCACCCGGGTTGCATGAATAAACTTTTCGGTCCAATGTTGTATTCCCCCCTTCAAAAGTCTTGTTCCTATCTAAAACCAATATAAAATATGCTACAAAGTACCCATTTTAAAGAAGCAAAATATCAACTTCTCCTTGGGGATCCCAATGTTTCCTTGCCTAGTTGTATAAGAAACGATGGGATGGATTCAACCCCACAAATTTACAAGTCAAAGCATGGGTGGATTTGTACATGATGTCTTCTAAAAATTAATTCTTCTGCAATATCAAGGATAGGAACTGAGTCTGCTTGAGAAAACACCCATTTCTTCGTGTTTGCTCTGGTTCTGTATATTTTTGTTTTTTAGATTCTTGCATTTATTTTCTAGCTTGTGCCTCTATGTGGACCTCTCTTCTACTATTTCTACAAAATATTGTTGGTTGAAGGACACAACTCCCTAATTGACTTGTGAATCATCAATAGTAAATTTTTTTGGGGATGCTATTTGCGTTCCATTTTTTCTTATCTTCTCCTCAATATTTCTAGCACTATTTGATGTCCCACCAGGGTTGGGGGCCATTGAAAACCATAAAAATTTGAAAATACCCTAACAATTCACACCAAGAGAAAAATACACAAATAAAAAGTACATGCAATTATTTTGAACACAGTTTGATGCAAAGAAGTCCCAACCTAAGCCCTACATTCTGCTCACTATTGTTGTCTAAATCTACTATCTAGAGCTACCATATAAAAAGAGAAAAGAGTATTGTATGAAGTGAAGTTGAATTATACCATCTATTTCTCGAGCCGTCTATTATGTAGTTGTTGTCTAATAAATGCATGGGCTCTCTGAAAGCTAACTTCTAATAAATTGTTGCCCACTAAAGGCTTATATCATAATTTTAAATAATAATAATAATAAACTTGTTACTTATAATTTATTCGGAGGAAAGTTTTGATCTACTGTATGCAAAGAACAAAAAATCCAAAAATAGGAAAGAAGACACCAATATATTTAAATAATAAATGAATAAAAATAATCCCACATGCTCCATGGAAAGGCTATTTGAAGTCTTAAAAAATATTTTTACTTCTATTTTTATTAAATGCAGGTGACAAGAGAGTGATTTGGAGTTTTTTATTTTTCTAGAATGTTGATGAAATAATCTAAGGATATTTCTTGAAGATTTAAGTTGGAGGAAAAAATTCAAATCCCTATATATTATTTTTGCCCAATAAGACCCAATTGTATTCTCGTAGTTAGAGGCATTTAAAATTGTACGAGTTTAGGATTATATACTTGTTGAAAAGATATTTTTGGACACATTATAGTAGGAGTATTTGTTTATAGTTTTGTGAAAATTTGACATGGATGTTCATATTACAAATATGTTATTTCCTAATTCATAGTTGTTGAAAGGTGACAATGATTCTACTTGGAAGATAAAATTGAGGATTCACCTCGATATTGAAGACTTACATGGAGTGGAATGTGGCACTATGCATAGATATGCCAATGACCTAGATGAATAAAGAAAGTATTATAAATCTAACCAAAATACAAATTGATCATCATGTTTGGCATATCTAATGAGATCCAACCATACATTCATGATGTTGTAATCACAAAGGATGAACAGGGTAAACTTGGTATGGTATTCAAGTCCAAGAATTATAACTAAATTCTACATGTAAATATCTGATTGCATTGCTTGAAGATGAAGGGCGATGAGAAGATGAAAGACTTTCTATGATAGATTGCTAAGTTGTAAGCCTCATTATAAGTGTTAAAAAAAAATATCGGTGATAGTGTGCTTGTTTCAATAGTGCTATATGCACTGACACCAGTGTTCAATATTTTTATAACAACTATGAACATGAAAAATCAGAGTCCTAATTTTAAGACTTGTAAATTTGCTTAAATAAGAGAAATAAATATTGAAGATGAACGTTCTTTGCTCATGCATAAAAAAGAAAATAAGTTGATGGAGTCAAAGAATAATTACCCATGCTACAAGCATATGTAATATGTTTTAGCTTGTGGTTGTAATGCAAGACAATCAAACATTGGATGCCAAGTTCTATGAAGTTATGACACTACGGGATAGACAATTTGTATATTTGAGCTTCATTCATTTGAATTTACTCCTACATCATGACATGGTATATGGGATTCATAGTTGTGATATTGTACAAGTTATTTGAATGGAAGGCAACATCGAGCTCCATTTGTCTCAAGTAGTCATAGAGTAACTGATATGCTCGAACTGGTGCATATAAATCTATGCAGAACCACCAATTTAAGTTTTAGTGGATAAATAAATTTTTAATTATTTATTGATGAATATACATGTTGAATGTGGTTGTACTTCTTATAGACAAAGGATGAAGCTTTTCACTATTTCTAAGAGTTTAAATCTTATGTGCAAAATATTATTGGTTGTCCTATTCATACAATCTACTTAGATTGAGATGGGAGTACACTAGTAATCATTTTTTTTACTTTTATAAAGCAATATGACATCATATGATAAATGGTGAATGATTACACACCTTATTAAAATGGAATTGCAGAGAGAAAACATTATACTATTTAGGCTATGGTGTGATGTATGTTGATTGATGCCAATTTAGAGCTAGCATTTTGGGCAAATGATTTTCTTACTGTTGTCTACTTGCTGAACCACACATATACACTTCCATTGAATGGTGTCACACTTGAAGAGGTATTGATAGAAAATAAACCTTCTATGTCACATATCCATAAGTTTAAATGCACTAAACTCATGCACATTTTAGCACAAAAGCAAATAAAGTTGGATCAGAAAGCCAAGCAATGTTTAGATACAAAAATGAGTTAAAGGGATATCATCTCATGGATCATAACACCAAGAAATTATATATCATCACAAAAGTTATTTTTTATGAGAAGAATAAGTGTACCTCTTCTTCTAAGCCATGTGCTATTGACAAAGAACCTATTATTCTTATATATAGTGATGATGATGAAGCCAATGAGAGAGGATTTTTATGAATATGTAGGAAATGTTCATAATGGAGCTAATGGACTTGATGATATATGACCATCCACTTTGAGTACCACTCACAAAATCAAGTGGTATCTCTGTATAATTTGTGATACAAAGCTATATTATGTTCTAAATACATTTATTTTTGGACTAAGAACTCAAAGAAAAGTTTATAATGAGTTAAACCCAATTCTAATGAGAATTGTGGTGTAGACATATGAAACTTCAATGCTTCATTAAGCTCTTGCATCGAAGGAGTAGAAGGATTCCATGAACATCAAGTATTAAGCATTGATGAAGAATAAGACATGACAACTTGTTGATATTCCACTTGGAAAGAAACCCATTGGTTGCAAGTGGGTATTCAAGACCAAATACAAACATGAAGAGAGCATAGATAAATACAAAGTAATACTTGTTGAAAATGACTATGCAAAAAGGAAGTAATTGATTATGATGAAACTTTTACACCAACAACAAAGACCAAGACTATTTATATGGTTTCTATAATGGTTGCACAATTTGGATGAAAATAACATCAAATAGATGTGAAGAGTGAGTTTCTCAATGGTTACCTCATGAATAATTCTATGACACAATTAGAGAGATTCATCATACCTAATCAAGAGAACAAGATATATATGTTCATCAAATCTCTCTATGGACTAAATCAGACACCTAAATATTAGCACCTAAAGATTAATGAGCATATTTTATGATATAGATTCCATTGTAGTCCATATGATCTACACTTGTAATTTAAAAGGAAAGGAAGTTAGGTCATGAGCATCATCGTGTATGTCAAAGACTTGGTCATCATTGGAAGTTTGGTGAAGTTGATTGAAGAGACCAAAAAAGCATTGATGTATTCATTTAACATGACTAATATTAGGTTAATGTATTATTATCTTCACTTAGAGGTATGGAAATTTGAAACCACATGTTCATATCATAAATAAATAATGCCAAGACATTGCTCAATATATTTTGGATGATATATTGCAAGCCCATGTACAATTTAATAGAATAATGGTTGAAATTATCATGTTATAATAAAAGACCATTCACTTTGACTACCACTCACAAATATAAGTGGTGTCTTAGTATAATTGTGATAGAAAGTTAGATCGTGTTCTAGATACATATAGTTTGGACCAAGAACTCAAAGTAGAGTTTGTAATGAGGTCAATCCAACCTTCATGAGCACTATGGTGCAGATATATGAACCTTCAATGGTTCATGAAGCTCTTGCATCAAAGGAGTGGAAGGATTCTATGAACATCAAGTATTAAGCATTGATGAATATTAAGACATGAAAACTTGTTGATATTCCACTTGGAAAGAAACCCATTGGTTGCAAGTGGGTATTCAAGATAAAATACAAATTTGATGAGAGCATTGATAAATATAAAGTAAGACTTATTGCAAATGACTATGCACAAAAAAAAGGAATTGACTATGCGAAAAATTTTGCACCAAAAAAAAATAGATGGTTTGTACAATGGTTGCACAATTTGGATGGAAATTGAATCAAAAAATATGAAGAGTGAATTTCGTAATGTTTACCTCATGAATAAGTCTATATGACACAAATAGAGGGATTCATCATACCTGGTCAAGAGAACAAGCTATGTAGGCTCATCAAATCTCTCTATGAACTGAAGTATTCATCCAAATATTGGTAACTTAGAGATCAATAAGTATATTTCATGACATGAATTCCATTGTAGTCCTTATGATACAAAAATGTACTTCAAAATATAAGGAATAAAGGTTGTGATCATCATTGTATATGCCAATGACTTGGTTATCATTGGCAATTTGGAGAAGTTGATTTAAGAGCTAAAGAAAGCATTTATGTATTTGTTTGACATGAATAATATTAGGCTAATGTATTATTATCTTGGATTAGAGGTATGATAAATTGAGAAACATGTGTTCATGTCATAGATAAAGTATTGCAAGATATTTATCAATAAGTTTTGAATGACATATTGTAAGCTCATGGACATTTTAATGGAATCATGGTTATAACTGTCATGGTTTTAATTATCATGTTGCAACTATCATGTTATGATCTAGGACCATACAATTTAAGTAGAACTTGCAAATCCAAGTGGTATCTTAGTACAATTTGTGATATGAAGTTAGATCATGGTTTAGATACATTTAGTTTTGGACCAAGAAGTCAGAGTAGAGTTTGTAATGAGGTCAATGCATCCCTAATGAGCACTATGGTGTAGATATATTAACGTTAAATGGTTCATTAATATCTTACATCGAAGGAGTGGAAGTATACCATGAACATTAAGTATTAAGCATTGATGAAGAATAAGACATGGTAACTTGTTCACAATCAAGGAGTTCTAAAGCTTGTTCATGATCCATTTTTTCATAAGCATACAAAACACATTGAGGTTAAGTGACAATTCATATTGAACATGTTCCACAAAACAACACACAATTCCAATTTTGTGCCACAAAGGAGAAACATGCAAATATTTTGACAAAGCCTCTTACATATGTATTGTTTGAAAATTTTCATAATTTTCTTGTATGTACTTTGATTGAGCATTTATGTAATAATGGGGGATGTTAAAATTATGTATTTACCTTATGGTTACGAAGGTTATGGGAAGTTGGAAAATATTTATAACTCCCAACCTCATACCTTCTTGATTTCACATGTATATATAATTCTATCACATCAATAAAAATGTTAATTGTAGTGCATAAATCTATTGTGTTTCTGACATGTACATGATTTAGAAAGTATAGAAATTTGATCGATGGTAAACTAAATATAGACTTAACTCGACAATGTGTATGAGACTAACAAAAAAATATACTAAAGATTCCATCGTAAGTTTGGATAGATTGTTTAAATTATTAAGCTAAGATTTATTACAAAAAGAATGGTAGAATAAATCAAGATTGTTTCTCCAGATTGTGATAGAAAGTAATACCATATCATCTACATGTAGTAGTATAATACATTTTGAGAAGTGTAGTGATCTAAATAGAAAGAACAATTTTTTATATAAAACGATATATCTTGTAAAACTTGGTACTAGTTTTAAATATGATTTAAACATTATGGTAATAAATTTTTGAATCAAATATATATTTTGATAAGCTAAATGTGTCTTCCATTGAAGGAAAATCCCATAAAAATAATAAAATACTACATTTGTTATCAGGTCAATTAAACCATATCCAACTTGCCCTTTTATCAAAGATAATCTTCATTTCCTTTTCTATGGAATATATTCTTCATCTTCTTCAAATTTCTATGTTTATGCAATCATCTCCTTGATTTAATTTCATTAAGAGATAAAATCTCATTTGGACAATTGTCTTCTAAATTTGAGTTTCACAAAAAAGAATATCAACATCGAGATTGGCTAAATTATCTACTACCTAATTTCCTTCTCTATAGATATGCTCACATTTATTTGAAATTACCTCCAATAATAGTTGATGAACATGGATATTAATGTTAATTTTTAAATCTTTGCATCCATTTTTATTGGTAGCATTAATGATAATTTGTAACTTCCCCTCAATTAAAATATATTTCCATCCTTTCTTATAGAAATTTTGATCCCTATAAGAACTACCCTAGGGTTTGCATGTGTGTTCATTGAAGTTCTGTATGTTTTGGAGTAAGTGAGGATAATTGTGGCTTAATTATTTCAAAAAATACCACCTTCACAAATTTTTCTTAGATTTTTTTCAAAAGCATGAGCAAAATTAATTGATAAACCCAATTTATTTACATTTTTATTTTACCTTAGAGAAAATACTTTGTTTTAAATCCATTTTCATAAATGACCATTCCATGTATATTCAAATCCTATAACCAAGAGGCTAGCACCTCTTTTTCTACACTCAAGGCTTCCCATGTTGAGCACCATGTTTGTAAACATTCTGCAAGAGAGGCAATAATATGGCTTTACAGTTGGGCATCATTTTGATATTTATTTTTTATAAATTCTATTATTACTTTCATGTCCTAAATTCCAAAAAATAATGGCAATACCAATCCTCCATAAAATACATAATGATTTAGCTTTGAAATTACTAATCCAACATTGTTAGGACCCCATCCTAACACTATTTTCGTAATTCTCATATTATTATGTAATGACCCCTTTCCAATGTGGGGACCCCTTTATAATGATATTTTGTAATAATTTGTAATGGTATGTGGTAAGTGAGGTGCCTAGACAAGTGGGACCATTTCATGTAACTATTATCAAGAATATAATTTATGTTTAGTAGAAGATTCTAGCTCAAGTGGCACTTTGTATGTAAGCCAACTCTTGAGCATTAGGTTAGGGTTGCATGAAGTGTATCTTTAAAAGATAAGGGTCCATAAATGAATGTATATTTTTGCAAATTAATGAAATTATTAAATGAGGTTGCCCTCTCAAAGAGGCCTCTGATTCTATGTTGTTTTGTGATATTGTTATAATTCTACGTTTACATTTTGTATTGCAATATTCTATTATTTTTTAATATTCTGTTTTATTGCAATACTAATGTGAATGAGTTTATTTTTATTAGAATGTTCTTAACAAGTGGCATCAAAGAACTTTCTAGGGCTGAGTTTTGCTATGACTATGACAATTCTTGCCCTTCCATTTTGAGTGCTAGGTATAAATTTCTCATGTTTTAATTTTTTTGCCTATTTCCTTAAAAGCAAAGAAAAAAATACACAACCTTTTTTTTGCATTATTTTATTAGGTTAGAAATCCCATGTGAGGGGTTTTAAAATATCATGAAGGAGCTATTGTTATTAGCTAAGATAGATTGCTCATAAATAATATAACGATGTGAGGGGTAATCAGGCTCCAATACCTAGGCCCTAGACAACACCTATCTACGAAATTGATCTCCCATGTATCTTTGGATATATTGGAAGACACCCTAGGATTAGGAGAAGCCTTTAGCACTAGGAATATTTTTGGCCTTATATTATCCATAGTACACTAGACACAATATCCAAAAATATCATGCTCTCATACTGTCAAAGAGGTAGGTAGTGTGTTCAAGGGTATGTGTGGAATTCTCCTTGAGTAGTGGCCTAAAATATTGGTCTGAGCACTATTGTTCACCATTGCGATATAACATAGGGTATATGGGTAGTACATACACCTTGGATTAGAGTACCCTATTATGTTGAATGTTAAAACTACAACCAAAAATTCTATCACCAAAATTGAGCATACCGAGGAGACTTCCCTATCGTAAAATTATTGTATAAAATAGATGCAAGAAGTTGGTGATGAACATAATAGTAAGAGTTAGTAACAGTTAGGATAGAGTTTTCCAATGTCAATAATAGTTGGGTATAAATTTAGTTAGAGTCAATAAAAGTTTAGATAGAGTTTACCAGTGTAAGTAACAATTGCATGTGACATTCAAAATTTATAATAGACAAGGAGTTGTCAGTGACATATTTAGACCAAACAACCATCAAAATAGTGATCTATAGTGTCAGTGATAGAATATAGTCAATAATAGACATACACTTGAAGACAAAACTTCCTCCAAAAATATTACTCACAACTCTTGACCCTTCTTGGGAAGATTTTGAGTCACAATTACTCACTCGTTTTGGCCCTAGTGATTATGAGGACTTTACAGAAACTTTAACTAAACCAAAATAAACCTCTATGATTTGAGATTATCAGACCTATTTTGATAAACTAGCTAACAATACCAAGGGGTTGAAAGAAGGATTTTTTAGAGTTGTTTTATTAGTGGCTTAAAAGATGATATCAAGGCTAAGGTCAAGATGTTCAAACTATAATCTATGATGCAAGCCATAAGATTGGAAATATTGGTCGAAGAATATTTTTTGGCTCAAAGGAGGCCACCTAAATTTCCATAGGCTAAACCCACATTTCCTTCACACCCAATACTAGAAATAAATCTACCCCTATAAGCTCTTGACTATGAAAGAGATGGATTCTCGACGCACATAACGTTTATGTTATAATTGTGATGATAAGTATTCACCAGGGCTTAAATACATCCAAAAGAAATTATTTTTAGTAGATGTAGAGGAGTTAGTAAGTAGTGGAAAAATAAATGATGAAGTAGAACCATCAGAGGAATAAATTTAGGATGAGGGTGAAACACAAGAAGAACAAAAACCATAAATTTTTTTCCATGCTCTTGCAGGAACTACTACCCTTTAGACAATAAAAGTAGTAAGATTTTTTAAAGGACATCTTACAATTCTCATTGATTTAGGAAGTACACACAATTTTATTGATCCTTGAGTCTCCAAGCTAGCCAATTGTTACATGCATGCTTGCAACTCCTTTGAGTTTATGGTTGCAAATGGTGAAACATTACCTTGTAAAGCCAAATGTTGCAATGTTAAGTTGAAGATAGGGGATTACATACTCAAAATTGATATGTTTTCTCTTCAATTGGGAGGATGTGAGTTTTGATAGAAACTCAATGGTTAGGTACTTTGGGAACCATATCCTATAACTTTGTAGAGTTATGGATGCACACAGAATGGTAGGTCCTACACTTTCCATGGTTATCCAAAAATATCTTCCTATATTATCATTTTAAACTATATGATGATTAAAAAATCTTCCTATGGGGTAGTCACTCAGATATTTACAACTCAAGCACAAAATTCAGCAGAGGATAAACTTTCAAAATATTTTCAACTTGTTATGACTAAGCATGATGTAATTTTTGTGGAATCGATAGAATTACCACCCTAAAATTCCCATGATGATGTAATATCATTGGTACTCGATAGTGTGATACCTAACATTAGACCTTACTGGCACCCCTATGCACTTAAGTCAAAAATCAAGAATGTAGCACAATAATTGTTACAAGCAGGAGTCATTTGGCCTAGTAATAGTCCTTATTCTTCTCCAATCCTATTGGTTTGAAATAAATATGGGTCCTAGCATTTGTGTATAGATTTTTGTGAGCTCAATAAGCTCACCATTAAGGATAAATTTCCTATTCCAATTGTAGATGAATTTTTGTATGAGCTACATGGTGCTATATTTTTCTTGAAGTTAGATCTTTGCTTGGGTTACCATAAGATAAGGCTCAAGGAGGAGGATATTTCTAAAACAACATTTCACACTCATGAGAGACATTATGAATTCTTGGTTATGTCATTTGGCTTAACAAATACACCTTCCATATTTCAAAGCCTCATGAACAACATATTCTACCCATTCCTTCACAAATTTATTTTAGTTTTCTTTGATGATATTTTGGTTTATAGTCACTCTTGGGAGGAGCATCTCATCCATTTGGATCAGAATCTACAACTTTTATCTTAGAATTAGCTTTATGCCAAGAGGTCTAAGTGTTCTTTTAGGTTGACCAAAGTAGAGTATTTGGGACACATTATCACCAAAGATGAAGCTAAAGTTGACCCTAAGAAGGTTCAAGATATTCAATAGTGGTCAAAGCCTCACACTCTCAAGGTACTTCATGGATTTTTTGGACTCAAGGTATTACCACAAATTTATCCAAAACTATGGCAAAATAGTTGCTCCTTTAATGACCATGTTAAAAAAGAATTCTTTGTTATCTTTTGATGTAATGAGCACTGGGAGATAGCAATCACAAGATGCAGAATAATATGAAAGAAAGTAAATCTGCTAGATGACTGAAATATGTTGTAAATAGAAATCATATAAAAGAATACAATGTAGCTATGGAGGAAATGAACACTCCATTAATAAAGCTACTGAACTACATTGCACCCATCACCAATGGATGGTGATGTACATAGAACTGTACTATGCCCTAAGCTACACTATCTGACTATGTCCCCCGACTCTATATCTATCTAACAATGAGGCCTTTCTTATATAGGAAGATAGGTTCCTTGGCCAACACTCTACCTAGTTGTGCAAGGGACAACTTGCACATATACAACTTGCACATTGACACTTGTGCATTTATTACATTGCATGAAGTAACTAGATAACTTCCCCCTAAAGTAATCTAATGTCCTAAGTATGTACCTTGGAAGATACATTTACATAACCCAAATGATGGAATAAACTCTATTTCTAACACCCCCCTGTATTACATTATTTGGGTATTGAAGACTTTAGTCTTCAATATGGATCTTCTTCTTCATCTTGATCTTTGTACTCTTCCTCTGCATTCTTTGTATTCAGGTTCAGTAGGTAATTTATGTCTTCATATGATGCAGAGTAAGTTGTAGCTGAAGCTTCTTCTTTCATTGGATGATCTTTGGCTTGTTCAGATTCATCTTCCTTATCTTCTATCCAACCACCTTTATAGTTCTCCTTGCAAGTATCTTCATTTGGTTCTGATTGTTGATGAATGAGTAGGGCATGGTGCAATTGTCCTCTCATATTTTTGTTTTTGATCCTTCTATGCTTACCTTTTTGGTGTACTGGTTCTTCATTTTCTTCAACCTGTTCTTCTGTAAATATGTTAGTATCATTTTGAAACACCACAATATCTTGTGAGATTTCCATTGAGTCTAGGATGTATGTATTTTCATGGATTGAACCTGTTGCTTTTATTCCATATTGATTCATAATGAGACATGTATTGATCCCATCCATATATCCAAAGTTAATCATATAGTTGTTTTCTACTAGCTTGCTTACTGAGATGAGATTGAATGTTAATCCAGGAACATACAATACTTTTTGTAGTAGAAGATTTGGAAATGATTTATTGGGTGTTACACATCCATATCCATGTATAGGATAAGTTTGGTTGTCTGCAATTCTTAGTCTGTAACCTTTAGCAACTTCAAGACAATCAAACCATTGTATATTTCCTGTCATATGATGACTGGATCCTGAGTCAATAAACCACATGTGTTCATGTTTTGTGAATTGGTTCCTATTGGAGCAAGTTTTACATTCATTGTATGACATTCCTTTACCCATTTGAAGAGGTTGAATTTGAAGAAATGAGATAGAATTGTAGACTTTCTTATAGCTCCCTATATTAGGATATAAGCTTGATTTGATAAAACCTTTATTAATCCTTAGGTTTGTAGGCTTCCTTATGTCTCCCTAGTAATGAGAGTATGAACACCTAATTTTAGGTTTTGAAGAAAGCTTATATCTTCCCAACTTGATAATCTTTGACAAATATTATTATTATCAAGTTTTGTAGAATGCCTTATGACTCCCTAATGATTTTGGAGTATGATATAGTGCTTTTGTAAAAATATAGTTCAATTTTGGTTGATTTTGTACAAATTTTGTAAAGATCAAAAATCAACTTCTTAACACCTTATTACTCCTATTGAACTAAGCACTTTTCAATTTTTGAAGAGGTTTTAATGTTGGATTTCTTTTGTCCCTTTTTAGAAGTTTTGAGACAAGAAAATTATAATTTTCCAACCTTAGTAAAAAACCTAATAACCTCTTTTTATATCCCTTGGATTGTTTCTAATTTCCAATAAATTAATTTGATGTAGTAACCCTTGTGGCTCCCAAATTTGGAAAATTAGAAAATTAATAATATTTGCAAAATGTTAAAGAATTTAATCCAAGTAGAATTCCTTATTTCTCCTAGGTTAAATTGCAAATATTAATTCAATTTGATAAGTTATCCCTTATAGCTTTTGCTTTCAAAATCTAAGATTTAACCTTAGCTTATAACCCTTATATCTCCAAACATGAAAGCAATAATAAAATGGGATTAAACCTTACCTTTGGATGCTAAATCTCCTCACTGTTTGGTGCTTTCTTTGGCTGGATATAACAACAATATTAAGGTCACCTTTGGCGCTAGAATCAATGGAGATGCCTTGGAATTGCTTGTCTTCAATGCTGGAACGTAGGCACTATAAAAATAGGAAGGTTTGACCTTCAAGACCAGGAGCCTTTAATGCTCCTTCTTCCTTCCTTCCATGCTGTGCTTCGGATGGCTTTGACCGTGCTTTGTTGTGTGTTGAACTTTGGACTTTGGGTGCCTTTTATGGAGGAATAATCATGGGCTTTGTGACACGTGTCACACCCATTACAAATGAGCGCTCCTCTCCTTCTTTAACGTACCAATTTCTTGTTCAATGCTTCTTGGTCATTCTGTAACGTATGGGCACTCGTGTGGGCACTTGTGTGAAGCTTGTGGAGGATAACAAGTGTCACCACTTCCTTGATATTCCCTGTAACTCCTACGTGAGGTTTCTTGAGCGTTGAGAGATGAAATGGTGCCTTAGAAAGTTTATGCCAAGTGGCATTCAAACTCTCTGCATGAAGTCCTTCCTTGTAACGTCTTCCAAGGAGAATATTATAACTCCTCAAATCCTTTCGTATGCCATTCCTTTGCTTTGCTATGTTTCTTGGGAATCAAGCAAACTTTTCTTTTGCAGGTGGATTGATGATGCGCTATGGAGCTTTGAATGCCGATTTTGGTGCTTCCTTTGGTGGATGATCTTCTCCAAGTTAAAGACCTTGAATGTAGCACCTTTTCTCCTTGTCTTCTATGCCTCCAACATGTTGATTCCTATGTAGATTTTTGATGCCTTCTCTTAGTAGATGTGCACTCTTTTTGTCTACGTAAATGTAGCTTGATGATAGCCTTATGTGGGCTTTGATTTTGCAGGTTCGTCCATCCAAGATGAGCCCTTTGAGTGGCTCCTTTTTCTTGGGAAGAAGAGTGTTGACGTTCGACCTTCCTTGGCTGATTTACCCTATAGTTATTGTACCTTTTGAGGCACTTTCAAATCTGCTCTTTTTCTGTAAAAACCAGATTAGAGTAGTGCAATAAAATGTACCATAAATTGTATATAAGGCTTCTTTAATGTACCTTATTTTGCACTCTTTTTCCAGATCTGAAATTCTGGTTTTGTGGCAGATTTTTCCTGCAATATAAGGGTTTTGAGGTTGTCTTTTATGAGTAGACACCTTCCCCTTTTTTCTTGGACACTTTGATAACAAATCCAAGCTTAGATAACAGTAGATAGAAGCTCTTTAATTGATGCAATTTTCTGCACTTTCTTTTCTTGCATCTAACCTTGTAATGCTTTGGATTTGAGACTCACCAAGTCTCAATCTTTGAAGCTTCTATTTCTATTTTTGGTTAGTTGTGTTCTTCTCCAGATTTTGGAGGATTCTAACCTATTTTGGTGGCTTCACTTGGCCACTATGTGTTGCATATTTCTGTGCTTTAATAGTGTCTTTAGACACTTGATACAAATCAGATTTTGTGCCCTTCAAAAACACAAAACTAATTTCTTTTGAGAGTAGTATAATAGTGCAAATAAATCTAATAGACTTTATTTTTAATGCACTAAAAATTTCACCTTATCACTCCAATCAACTCTCAAGATAATGCACTTAATCAAATTTACTACAACTAATCAAGAATAATCTGAAATGAACCTTCAATAATTATTTTGCAATTTCACTACAATTTAGTATTGTAGGACTTAGTCTTCTTTTTATTTTTCCAAAGTAGATGATAGGTAGTTGATAGAAGCAATTCTAAAATCTAATCAACTCCTAATTAATGTGCAAATGAACCTTAAAAAGAACCTTTTTTCCTTTTGCACTTTTGAATATTGTAATCTAATTTTCTTCTTGCAACTTTAATCCAAATTTAGGTGCTCTAACAAATCTGATAAGTAATCCAATTAATGAATCTACTTGCACCAAAATTTTCTTACCTTTTGAAAGTTTCTGTAGCTCTTTTGCCACTTTTGTAGAGGATGTAGATCTTGGTGTCTAGGATCACCAAGTTGTTGCTTCGAGTAGGATCTTGCAGCTCTTTGTAGATTGTCTTGAATAACTCCTTCTTCACCAAATGATGGTCTCAAACTTTCTTTCATGAGCCTAGGATTTGGTGGCTTGTTCTCCTCTTGTTTTCTCCTCCTTCTACTGTATATTTGGAGAAGTATTTGTCTCTAAAGTGGTGCCTTCTTGTTGTGAGAGGTAATCTTCAAATCTCCAAGATTTGGTGAGCTTCTTCTATCTTCAAGTCTTCTTATCGAATTCTGACTTCAAGTAGGATATTCTTCTAGGATTTGAACTCCTTGCCAAATTCTTCTTCATGAATTTGGCACTCCTTGCCAAATTCTCCTTCACATATTTGGCACTCCTTGCCAAATTCTTCTTCTTAGATTTGGCACTCCTTGCTAAATTCTTCTCTTGGGCTTGTTGTCGGATGGTAAAAATTGTCCCAAGTCCTTCACTATCATGGGCTTCTCCTTGGTAGTGGATTTCTCTAATGAGTTCTCCTAAGAACTCTTTTGATGATCTTTAGTAAGGCTCTACAAGCCTTTTTATGGATTCTTCTTGAGACCTCTCCTAGGTATTCGATCTTGCAGCTTCTGATGGTCTTCCTTGAGACCTTCTCTTCAACCTTCTACTCCTGGAAGTGTTGGTGGTGAGATCTTCTTCTAGATATCTGATTCTGTTGCTTCTAGATTTGAGTAGGACTCACCTAGTCCTTCTTCTTCTTCTTCCAAGACTAGAAGTTCTTCAATAAGATCTTCTCTTGATCTCTTTGCTTGCTTCAGGTGCTGAGTTGATTCTAAAGAAGATACTCTTCCTAAATTTCTTGTAGGAAGTTTCCCAACTCACTGAATCTTCTTTCCCTACAACAAAGATATTAGTACTAAAATCTTTAGTCTACTTTTGAATCATATATTCTCTTCAAATTCTTCTTTAGGATCAAGGCTTCTATGGCCTTTTCAATATCAAGGCTTCTATGGCCTTTTTCAATATCAAGGCTTCTATGGCCTTTTCAATATTAAGGCTTCTATGGCATTTTTCAGTATCAAGGCTTTTGTGGCCTTTTCAATATCAAGGCTTCTATGGCCTTTTCAATATCAAGGCTTTTGTGGCCTTTTCAATATTAAGACTTCTATGGCTTCTTCTTCAAGGCTTCTATGGCCTTTTCTTCAAGGCTATTATGGCCTTTTTGTATCAAGGCTTCTATGGCCTGTTCTTCAACTGTGAAGTTCTTCAATCTAGCAATGGAGATCTTCAGTATCCTGACTTCACCATGACTCTTCACTAGAAGTCTTCTTTCATAATATTCTTCTCTTGCACAAGGAACTAATCTCTGCACTATGAAGGCATACCGACCTTCGAGCAATGAAGTTGGAGTCTCCTAGATTTCTATTGTAGGAGGAGTCCCAATCCTCTGAGAATTAATTTTCTACAACAAAATAAACTTTAGGTAATAGTTAGCAAATTCTAGATATCTTGGATGATCTTCACTAGATGATTTATCAATCTAGTGGATTGAATGTTGAGTCCTAGTCTTCACGAGTTTTTCTTGCAACTCTGTGGAAAAGACTCTAGTCAAATATAATCTCAATATTTCTAGAGCTAAGATTTCTTTCAGTCCTAACTTTGTGACTCTCCCTAATTCTACCACCTAGACTCTTCTAAGAGTTTTTGATAATGGTTGGTCCAACAGTGCATCAGGTTGACAAAAAACTTAGGCTCAATAATAATGGTGGTTTTCCTATTGACCTACTATGGCTAGATCTACCGTAGCTCTGATACCATTGTTAGATTTTGATGTAATGAGCACTAGGAGATAACAATCACAAGATGCAGAATAATATGAAAGAAAGTAAATCTGCTAGATGACTAAAATATGTTATAAATAGAAATCATATAAAAGAATACAATGTAGCTATGGAGGAAATGAACACTCCATTAATAAAGCTATTGAACTACATTGCACCCATCACCAATGGATGGTGATGTACATAGAACTATACTATGCCCTAAGCTACACTATCTGACTATGTCCCCCGACTCTATATCTATCTAACAATGAGGTCTTTCTTATATAGGAAAATAGGTTCCTTGGCCAACACTCTACCTAGTTGTGCAAGGGACAACTTGCACATATACAACTTGCACATTGACACTTGTGCATTTATTACATTGCATGAAGTAACTAGATAACTTCCCCCTAAAGTAATCTAATGTCCTAAGTATGTACCTTGGAAGATACATTTACATAACCCAAATGATGGAATAAACTCTATTTCTAACATTATTATACTTGGTCAAACCCAACTGAGAAGGATTTCTTTGAACTCAAG
Organism: Wollemia nobilis; assembly: GCA_028583015.1. Classification (NCBI taxonomy): domain Eukaryota; kingdom Viridiplantae; phylum Streptophyta; class Pinopsida; order Araucariales; family Araucariaceae; genus Wollemia; species Wollemia nobilis. The sequence goes on along the minus strand of JAQPPZ010001268.1, from coordinate 3,102,832 downwards.
CATGCTATGACAACCAATCCAATGTTAGCCATTCCTTGATTTCTCAAAATCTATTGTTATTGAAACAGATGCTTTGGAAAATGGTATAGGAGTTGTGTTTATGCAGAAGGGAAGACCATTGACCTTTACTAGTAAAGCAATTTTAGATCAAAATTTGGGTAAATCTACTTATGCAAAGGAGATGCTTGCTATTTTGCATACGATTGATCACTGGTGATTCTATCTCATTGGGTGTCATTTCTCTATAAAAATAGACCACCAAAGTCTCAAATACTTCTTCAAGCAACATATCATCACCCTTGAACAACAAAAGTGGATCTCCAAATTAATGGGCTATGATTATGAGATTACGTATAAAAAAGGCAAGGAGAACATTGTGGCTAATGCCCTCTTTTGACAACTTGAGGATCAAAGTATGTTATATGCTATCTTTGCATCCATACCTCATTGGATTAAATCTCTTAGATAGGACATGCTCAAGGACTCCAAAATGCAACATTTGATTTCCACACTTCAAATAGAGCCTACCTCATGCTTGAGATACATTTGGAATGCAAAATATTTATGATATCTTAACTACCTTATTATTCCCCAAACTTCTCAACAACAAGAATTCATATTGAAGGAAATACATTCTTCACCAACTATGGGCTATTTTGGGTTCCTCAAGACTTATGAAAGCATTAAGCATACTTTGTTTTGGAAGGGAATGAAGAAGGATATTCAAAATTTTATGTATATACCAATGAATGAAAGGAGGAATGATGCATTCCCTTGGAACTCTTCAACCCTTGCCCATTCCAAAACAAGTATGGACAGATATTTCCATGGACTTTATTGAAGGGTTACCTAAGTTAAGAGGTAAATCAATTATTTTTGTGGTAGTGGATTGTCTCACAAAGTATACTCATTTGTTATCTCTCTCATCCTTAAATAGCCTCAATAGTAGCACAAATATTTCTAGATTCTATTTTTTGCCTTCATGACATGCATGCATCTACTGTATATGATCAAGACCCTACCTTCACTAGTCATTTTTTGGAACTCATCTCAAAATATATAACCTATCATCTACAAACAAATGGTCAAACATAGATTGTAAACAAATACTTGGAGATCTACCTTCGTTGCTTTACCCCTAAACATCCTACACAATAGGTGAAGTGGCTTCCCTTGGCTTAGTGGTGGTATAACCCTTCATATCATATTGTGACAAAGGTTACCGATTTTGAAGTAATTTATGTCCATACTCCATAAACACCCTCCTCCTATATTCCAGGAAGCTCTAGGGTCCATGTTGTTGACACTACACTTAACCAACATGTTGCAATCATTCATTAACTGGAGATGAATCTAGAATTGGCCCAAAATTGTATGTGCCAATAATCTAATCATCACCATTTTGAGCACAATTTTGAAGTAATATATGATTTTTATCCACCTTTAATTGTATAAATAATACTCACTCTAGATTTGCAGATGTTGAAACCTAACTTCCAAATACTATGGACCCTACCAGGTCTTACAACGGATTGGTGCAATGGCCTGTAAATTGGCCCTCCCATATACATAAAGGCTTTATCCTATATTTCATATATCCTCTCTTAAGAAGGTTGTGGGTAATTAGGTACAAGTTAAATCTATTTTACTAGAACTGGATGAAGAGGGTTCCATATTACTTGATCCAAAACAACTTTTGGACCATAGATCATACACTCTTTGAAACCATATCATCACTAAGGTTCTTGCTCAATGGTGTAGACTGCAACCATAAGATGCCACTTTGAAGTCTCTCTAGTAGCTATAATACCAAATTTTCTCATCTACGACTTTGAGGACAAAACATTTGAAAGGAGAAGGGCATGTTAGGACCCCATCCTAACACTATTTTTGTAATTCTCATATTATTATGTAATGATCCATTTCCAATGTGGGGACACCATTATACATATATTTTGTAATAATTTGTAATGGTATGTGGTAAGTGAGGCACCTAGACAAGTGGGGCCATTTCATGTAACCGTTATCAAGAATGTAATTGATATTTGGTAGAAGATTATATCTCAAGTGGTACTTTACATGTAAGCCAACTCTTGAGAATTAGGTTAGGGTTGCATGAAGTGTATCTTTAAAAGACAAGGGCCCATAAATGAATGTATATTTTACAAATTAATGAAATTATTGAAGGAGGTTGCCTCCTTGAAGAGGCCTACAATTTTATGTTGTTTTGTGAGATTGTTATAATTTTGCATTTACATTTTGTATTACAATATTCTGTTCTTTCATGAAATTCTATTTTTATTGCAAATTTATGTGAATGAGTTTATTTTTATTAAAATATTCTTAACAAACATTTTATCAATTCTTTCAATGTTGATGGATTTATTCAATATATTCTCATATTTTTGAAAAAATCCCAAAATATTGTGAGCAAAGGTACAATGAACAAGTAAATGGTATGATGTTTCCAAGTCCTCATACGAGGCACACCTAAAACATCCATGATATCTTCTTTGGAGACCCACTCTTGTAAGAATATTACTTTGGACTAATAACCAAAGGAATGTTGAGGCCTTAAGGATGGTGTCTAGAGGACAAAAATTATTTTAAGGGGAACCATTGAGATTAGGATATTCTAATTGCTCTAAATCCTAGTATCTCAACTTGATTAAGTATCCTCTATCTTTTGATAGATTCCAAAGCAAATCATTCTTACATATAAAATTAGGAAAATAAAAATATTTTTAAGCTCATCTTCCATTTTTTTGATTTCATCTCTTTCAACATATTTTATAATAAAAATATTTAATCTTAGAGTCATTGCTCACATTAATATAATATTTGAACTTTATACCTTTATGAGCAAGGTATGTCTGAGCTAATGGTTATTGTTTTGAATTAGAAATTGTTATGGTAGCTAGGGATAGGTATATGGGGATATAATATTACATTGTATATGGGTATTATGAATGGTTGTCATGGTCCACACATAATCCAAGGCTTATTATATTATAATACATTGTATAAGCATTTAGGAGTCATCTAGAGTTAGGGTTATAACTTCACAAAAATAGCATTAGAAGATTGGTATATAAAGAAGAGATATTGTCATTGTAAGAATCATAAGTCAATAATTCATATTGAATATTCTCTTGTAAATATATTTACCCACAGAGTGGCGTCTTATCGAGGGAGATCTTGTGGAGTTTTTTTTTTCTTAAGGAGTAATATTTGTGTTGCCCTACACTGAGGGTATTATCTATGTCTGTGTCTCATTATGTGGATTATTATTGTAGATATTTATTGAGGATAAGTTATTAGCTATTTCAATATATGGTGAATAATTTATGCTTAAAAGAAATAAAATTTCATAACAAGTGATATTAGAGAAATAATTCCATAAAACTGGGGATTATTTTTTTGTGGATTGTAGAATTTGGGTATTTTTTCAAAAAATGTCTTATATTTTAGGAACCATATATTTGCATAGAGTTATCTAATTCAGATCATTCTTATACCATCTTGTTTAAAATTTGAGGAGCTGTAAAATAAGTGATAATATGAAGGAATATGATAGTATTCAAGGATATATGATCCCTTGGAGTCAACCATCCAATACAGTGAAAATAATATTTTTAAAAGAATGAAATTGAGAGATCGTTCAGATTGGGTTGTGCACTAGCAACATAATATAATTAGAAAATACATCACATGGATGTTAAAAAAAATTTTATCTAAGGAGACCTTGGAAAAGAAGTATATATGATATAACTAGAAGGCTTTGAGATATTTGGTCAAACATAAAAAGTTTACAAATTAAAAAATTGTTGTATGAATTTAAACAAGCTACATGAGTGTGGTATATTAAAATTAAAATCATCTTTAATATCATGGTTTTCATAGAAGCTTCTAAGACTCAAATATCTATACCTATAAATTGGGTTTTGATAAATTAATTCTGGTGGTGTATGTAGATGATCTAGTTATCATAGGAAGTTATGATGATTTAATAACAAAGTTGAAGAGTGATCTAAACAAAACCATTGATATGACTAACCTAGGACTACTTCATTATTGTATTGGTTTATAGGTATAAAAAAAAGATAATAATATTATGATTATACAAAGTATGCTAATACTTTGTTACAAAAATACATATTGGTAGATTGTAAAGCTAAAGCAACACCTATGGAACATGGATTGCAATTATCAAGGTATGATAATTCACCATCTGTGTTAGCTACATTATATCATCAATTGATTGGAAGTCTCCTTTATCTCACAAATACAAGACAAGATATAGTTTTTCCTGTAAATTATTTCTCTAGATTTATGTAAGGGCCTAAGTAAACTTATTGGAAAGTTGCTAAACAAGTTCTACAGTATATTCAAGGAATAATGAATTATGGATTAGAATATAAAAATAATTATAAATTATTTATACAAGGTTACACGAACTTAGATTATGTTACCATTGATGATAGAAGATTAACTTTAGGATATGTATTTAATCTTGGTTCTAGTTGTATTTCTTGGCGTAGTAAAAAGCAACACACATTAGCACTTTTATCTATTGAGGCCTAATATAGAGCTGCAAGAAATACTACATGTGAAACACTATGACTACAATTTATTCTATTAGATGTGGGTTAGTCTTTCAAGAAACCAACAATATTAAATTATGATAATCAATGAGTTATCAAAATTTAGTTGAACAAACCAAATATATTGAAACACAATGTAACTTTATTCAAGATCATCATATCAAACATCATATCAATATTTGATATATTTCTACTATAAAACAAGTGGTAGATATTTTTGTAAAATATCTTATATGAGTAAAGTTTGAATAATTTTGACAATTACTATGTATACCAAATAATGAATACAAGGGGTATGCTAATTGCATATTACATAATTTGGTTATGATTAAAAATATCGAGAAGTTATTTTGTTATCTCATTATTTAAATGAGATATACAAGATGCAAATATAATAAAGGGTACTGATATGGCATATGTAATTTATACAAGCTTGAGATTAATAAAATATTTCCATATTTTTTTCACTCTATTCCAACAAGTTGAAGGATTTAGTCATAATGCACTTGGAATATGGAATAGCAATCTAGATATTCAGTAATGACCCTTAAAAATTGTGGCCTTCCTTCAAAATTTTACACATCATAATATTCAAAATGACTTAATGTTTTTTTTTTCACTTGCACCGAGCACTACGATACAATAGAATCGAAGGTGATGTGATCAAAGAGTCCTAATTGTTTTATAACAACAAACTTGTGTGTCAATTTTATTTAAATATAGTAACATTGGTAAAAAATACATGAATCTAATAAAGTCTAAGAGTACTTTTGGAAGACACTAAGACTAAGATGTATAGAAGGTCCAAGTGACTATCAATATATATACATGGAATTACATGAGTCTTTTTTCATGTGCACCACAAACTAATCAATGTTTTTTTGTTAATAAGTTATATGTGGCTTCTATTGGGGGCCACTCCTATAAAAATACTAAAATATTACAATTTCTATTAGGTAAATTAAACCATATCTAACATGCCTTTTTATCACAAATATTTTTAATTTCTTTTTCTATCAAACATTTTCAACTTTCTTAAAACACTATGTTTCCACAATCGAATCCTTGACATGATTTTGATCAAGACATAAAATCTCACTTGACCAATTGCCTTATAAAAGTTTTATTTCACCAAGATGAAGATCAACATTGCAATTGGCTAAATTATCCGCTAATCAATTTTCTTCTTTAAAAATATGCTTACTTTTTAAAGAGATATCCTCCAGTAATAGATGATTAATATAAATAATAATTATTTTTTATGCAATCCTCACATCCATTTTTGTGGATATCATTAATGATAAATTTATGAATCCCCCTCAATTGAAATATATTTCCACCCTTTGTCTATTATAATTTTAATTCTTGTAAGTACCCTAGCCTCTACATAGTTGTTAGTTGAAGTTCCATATGATTTTGAGTGAGGAGAAATTTTTCTTAATTATTTTGAAAAAACACCACCTCTAGATTTTCCGAAGTTTCTTTTAGAAGAATCATAAAAATTAATTTTGATAAGCCCAATTTTTGGACATTTTTAGCTTATCCTAGATGAAAGTAGATCCTTTGTTTCAATGCCATTTTCACAAATAACTCTTCCATGTATGTTCAAACCCTGTAACCAAGTTATTACCATCTCTTTTGCTTCCCTTGAGACTTCCCATGATGAGCACCATATTTGTAAATATTTGTAAGAGAGACAATAATATAGTTCCAAAATTAGAAATTGATTTTGAGATTTATTTAAAAAAATTCTATTGTCCCTTTAAAGCCATAAATTTCAACAAATAGTGGAAGGTCTAATTATTCATAAGATACATAATTTTTTAGCTTTGAAATAATTAATTTAATATTTAATCAAAGTTTTCAATGTTGATGGAGCTATCCAATATATTTTTATATTTTAAAAAAAGTAATCCCAAATGTCATGACCAAAGGGATAGAGAAGTAAATAGTATGATGTTTCTAAATCCTTCTTACACAAGGCACATATAAAAATTCCATATTATTCTCTTTTTTACAGACTCTTTCTTCTAAGAAAATTACTTTGAACTACTAACCAAAGGAATTTTGAGGCTTTAGGGAGAGCCTCTAGTGTCTAAACATTCTTCCAAGAAAAATATTTGAGAGCAAAAAAAACTTGATTGCTCTAAATCCTCATATCCCAACTTGACCAAGTATCCTCCATATTTTAAAATATTCCAATCAAATAATCCTTTCATTTAACAATCAATAAATAAAACTCTTGAAACATATTTTGAAGTTCACTACAATTTATTTAAATTATTCTTCTTCAACTAGGTTACTAATAGAAATCCATGATTTAGAGTTGTTGCTCATATTAATAGTCTTTGACCTTTGGAACTTTACAAGCTAGGCATGTCTGAGCCAATGGTTTCCATTTTGAGTTAGAGATAAGAGGATAAGGCTTCAACCAAGCATCAAACCAAGAATTTTATCATTACCCTCATTGACTAGCCATCTACTATATTTTTTATCAATTGCAAACTATATGATATGAAGTTCCATGTTGATTATCCTTTGGGTACTATTCTTTTTATAAATAATTTCATGGCATCAAGAGAACCTATATATTTTTAAGTAATATTTTTTCCCAATTATTTTCTTGATATTTGAATAATATCCACCCAAGCTTTGCCCCTAATGCCAAACTCGTAAGTCAACAATTTTGCAAGCTTACTCCTCTAATATCTTTGCTTTGTAAACCCTTTCCCACTTATAAAGAGGAAACCAAATTTTCTCCTCACATCCTTTCCAAAGAAATTCTCTTTGATTTTTATCACTTTTTGATGCTATACGTATTGGCAATCTTAAGAGTGACACCATAAAAAAAGGAATGGATTGCAATGTAGTCTTTATGAGTTGTAGCCATGGTTAAGAACTTACTTTTCCAACCTTCTAAACAAGATTTATTCTATCCATACAAGAGACACAAAGATCATTTTTATTTCCTTTATGAGACAAAGGAATACCCAAGTAGATTGATGGAAATTTTTTGTTTTTAAACCCTAAAATATTCATAATAATTTATTGTAAATCAATGGGAGTGTTAAACCAAACAATCAATATTATCCCTTGAAAAGCTATCACATTTTTTTAATATAGACCTTAATAGTATCCTCTTACCCTCATTAGTTTTGTATAAAATAAACTGAACATGTGACCTCTTAACCTTAGTTGTCAAATGCAAAAATAGTTTATTTCCAAAAATATTTAATGTTTGTTGGTTCATTTTGTAGAGTCACTTTATTATAACTTAACTAGAAGCTATAGTCACCTACTCTATTTGCCTCTGAAAATACCAATATCATGAAAATACCAATATCATGTCTTCAGAGGATTGTCCTTCATCACCGTTTGAGATTCAAGTGGCATGTTATGCTAGCATATCTTTTGAGGTTTTTGGTCATTCCCAGGATGTTGTAGATAGATCCCTTGTATCTTGAATTCCCCTTCCCCTTCAGTGGTTCAAGTTAAATTTTGATGGTGCATCAAAAGGCAACCTCGATGATGCGAGTTATGGAGATGTAATCAGGGATGACAGAGGTCATCTCATCCTAGCTTATGCAAAAAAACTTGGAGTCCAATATAACAATTTTGCAGAAGCTCGAGCAGCTTTTCGAGGCATCCAAATGACTATTGAGCTCAATATCCACTACCTGATAATCGAGGGAGACTCGTTAAACACTATAAATTATTTGAAAGAGGTCTCCTATCCACCTTGGAACATGCAACCAATCATCGAAGAGTCCATTGTCCAGTTAAGGATGATTACCAACAGGTGTATTCAACACGTGTATAGGGAAGATAATCATGCGACAGATAGAATGGAAAAATTTGGGTTAACTGTCCAATCCCTAGTGATGTGGCAGGGCAACCTTCCCCAATGCATTGTTGATTCTTATAGTGAACTTGCAGTTACTAATGTTGAATAGTGCCACGATGTCAAGGATCATGATGGCTCATAATACGAGGCAAATTGTGGAACCTTATTACATTGATATGCCAAGGTAGCACATTGGCACTTGTAAAATAAGGATAGACTATAGAACCTCACACTTTCTATTTGTGCCCATGAGCAATGTTGTAATAATCTAAGCTATTTTTTAGATTATGGACCATGTTTTTAGCACAATTTTGACTTGTTCTATAGGGAGTCGAACCTTCACGGGATCCTCCTTACAGCTTGTATATAAGGTTTTGGGTCCCTCATAAAACCCGTTACTAATTAAAAAAAAACCTACTCTATATACTAATAAATTAATTAGAGTTATGGAGATAATGGTTAACAATAAAATTATTAGCATCTTCATCATAATATTTTTTAATGTTTATTTATGCAATAAAATATTAATGAAGTAAAACTATTTTATTGTATCCTTAAATTTATACTTGTAATATATATATATATGATTGAAATAGTTTCATACTTATCACATAATGACCATGACCACATTGTTATGGTATTTCAAATAATTACCCTAGTGATATTATGACAAACCATATTAACAATTACATATATTGCTTGAGAATATTTACATCTAAAAGTCAAATTTGAAGCCCCAATGGCTAGGTGGATTGGTAAGTGCTAGTCTGGATGGGCACTTGCTGAGAAGAGACCTGGGATCAAACCTTGGTGGTGCCAGTTTGCAAAGGTAGTAGTCTATCCTGAATCCTCTGAGTGTGCGCTAGATCGATGATGATGGTACAAACCCCGAGCAACCAGTGGTTCCCATCTCACATCGGATCAACAATTAATGAGACAGATAGGTTTGGTGGTTGTAGTCCTTGTGGTTTGAACCCTGTACTGACCAGTTACTAAAAATAGTGGCTATTACCAACTCTCTTATGTAACCAAAAAAAAAGTCGATTTAGGTTTATATATATATATATATATATATATGAACACCCACCCCCACACACACTCACCCACACCACAGTTTGAACCTTAAACTTGTCAAAATATATATATATATATATATATATATATATATTATAAATCTTGAAAGTTAAAAAATTAAAATACTTTTATAATTTACTTTATTAATTGTAATTTAATGTATAATAGTATTAAAGAGGGAGAAACTATTAACGGTTTAATATTGTTTAATAACAACCTTAATACTTTACATATCAAAAAAAAAAATTGTGGCCTTGAATCAAATAAAACCCTAAATAAATGTCATAATACTGCACTTATTTGTTGTGGAAAAATATGTTCTCTATGTTAAAAGAGGTTTAGACAAGTATAATAAATAATTATTCTATAATTAATATTTTAAATTTAAAATGTCTTGTTTTAGTTCAAATTTTTGTTGTTATGTTTTATATATATATATTATTTTTCAAAATTTATTATGCCTTGATGAACTTAATATGTAGCTTTTAGTATCTATAAGTTACCTAGCATTCTTTGCAAGCCATATAATATTCATTTTGAATATGGTCACATTTTTTTCATTATATGATCTTGGTTCATGTCATTATTAGATCTTTATATAAAATTTACTTTATATGTTTTTTTGGATGAAAAAACATTATATTAAAATAGCTTAATCATACAAAAAAAGGGTGGGTGGAATTAGCACACCCTGAGCACACCAAAAACACACTAACTGTGTGCTAAACAACTAGCATAGCTACCAAAATAACTTACAGAAGTTCACAAGAAAACCAAACAGAGAATTGCATAAAAAACTAATAGACTATGCATCATTGTTGTGTAGGGGCTGGAGGAACAAGATTCACTACACAAGGAGCATTACCCCAATGATCAATAAGGTCCCGTAAGTGATGAAGCTCTATATTCACTTTTTTTGCTTGCACTAAAATCTGCAGCCAACAATCATAGAAAACCTGATACTTATCAGCAAGAGAAAAAGTAGAAGGCTCTTGCTAGCTAAAAATCACTCTATTGCGAGTTTTCCACAAATGAAAAATAATCCCCACTCTAAAGATATGCCACACAGGAACAAGCTTCTCAGAAAACTCAAGTGGATACTCTTAAAAAATATTCACCCAAGAACAGGGACCTATCATATATGGTCTGAAAAAAGAGAAAATCCATTGCCAAGCCTCTTGAGCTCTCACACAAGACCAAAACAGATGATGCACATCCTCCTCTACTCTACAAGATCTGCAAAAAATATCATTCACACCCAAATATCTAAGTCGTTGACCAATAAGAAGCCCTTGAAACAATAAACTCCAAGCAAAAAAGGCTTGCTTAGGTTCAAGATACTTTGCCCAGAGTGTATTAAATCTAAGACTCCATCTGGACTGAAGAGATACTACATCCCACCTAGAATTAAGCTTCTCAGCCATAGGCACAACAAGGGAAAGCCAAGAGTATCCCAAATGAGGTTTATACTTGGTGAAAGAAATATCTTTGGGCCAAGACCAATAAGTCCACCAAGGTTTTTGATAATATAGAAAAAATTTACCCCAAACACATAAAGGAGTGGAATCAATAACAGCCTCATAAGTAGTCTTATCAGTAGAAGATAAACCAAAAAAATTCCTAAAAACTTCCCAAGGTATCCAAGACCTTGAATGAAAATCCATGACAGATAACCGAGCAATATCTCGTTTATAAAATTTTTGAGGATTTATCCACTGGACTTGAGCAAGGGGAGTCCCCTACAAAGTGATGGTCGAAGACCACCAGACATTAAGCAAAGGTATTGAAGCCCCCAACTTCCCCTTGTGACTTTTCCAATAAATCCAGGGTTTAATGGCCTCCCAGGCCTTCCAAATTATTTGCATAACAAAGGACCCATAAATATTTATTGGAACAAGGGCTGTAAGAATGGTTTTGGAGAGGCAGTGATGAATTAAAAGTTTCTAGGCTTCCTCTCCCTGTAAAGCTCTCACAATCCATTTAGCACAGAGGGAAAAGCCTTGTCGCTAACATTCAAACAATCCCATTCCTCCAAATTGTTTAGGAAGACAACAAATATCCCAATCCACCCTATGAAATCTCTTCTTACCAATAGTATTGGACCACAGAAAATATCGAAGCAACTTCTCCAATTTGGCATAACAAGTCTTGGAAGGGACCCAACAAGAAGAGTAATACACATGAGTAGAGGCCAATACCTTGGAACGAATCTGAAACTTGCCATCTAAGGATAATTTTTTGGCACACTAGTACAAAAGCTTCTTCTCAACCTTTTGAATAACATAATGCCACAAACGGGTAGGAGAACCCAAAAAAGAAAAAGGAATACCCAAAAATTTAAAGGGTTCCCCAGGTTGAATCCACTTCCAAGGCTTATCAACTAACCAGGTAGGCATATCTTTTCCAGACTGTCTATAGCAAGAAGTTTTTCTCCATTGAATATTAGAGCCAGAAGCTAAGCATAATGTATGAAAATAATCTAAAGCATGAGTAACATAGATCTCATTTTCTGCAATAGTCAAGAAAGAATCATCTACAAAATGACCATTAGTCAACTGCTTGGGGGAGGAAGGGAGATAAATTCCTTTGATCAATCCTTGAGCAGATCTATGAGTTAGAAGATAACCAAAGGCCTCAACAGTAAGAATAAACAAAGAAGGTGCCAATGGACAACCTTGTCTGATAGAACGAGCTAATTGAATATTCTGAGATTGTCTCTTGTTCAGAGTTAACATAGTAGAGGCATCTTTGAATAACATAAGTATAGTCCTAATAAAATAAGGTTCAAACCCCAGAGCCTTTAGCATATAAGTAATAAAGAACCATTATATTCTATCATAAGCCTTCTCAAAATCAATCTTAAGGAAAACAACATCCTGACCAGAGGATCTATGTTTTATATTTTGTTGTTTTTTGAAATGTTTATTAACTATATATTCTAAACATTCTATTACTTTATGTATTGGGGGCATATTTTTCTATATCGTTTTGAAGAAAAACAAACTTAAATTTTATAAGTAATTTAAATATATTAAAATTTATTATGTTATAATAAAATGTTATATTTCAAAATATTTTCTAAAATTAAATGAAATTGTCATAATATTAATGTTATAAACCTTTATTTTACTAATAATAAATCATTCACCAATATGCGAAAATATCAAATTATTTATCCACAAAATGTCCACAATAAAAATTCACACAATGAGGCACAAACATAGATAATACTCTTTAGGTAGAGTAACACCAAAAATACTTCTTAAGGTATCATTCCAAATCTACTATATGAACCAAGACTGCTATAATAAAATACTCGATAGATTTTGTTTCCATTCTTGCCTTTATATAGACTCTTATTTTTCCCAACCCTAATAATTCTTACTTACAATAAAGGAATAGTTACATCATTACTAATTTCCACTTATAATAAAATTAACAATTACATAATAATGGGACTACATGCACTAGGTGTCCATATTCCTATCCCTAGATACCTAACATTCCATCCCTTACAAATGTTTCATCCTTGAAACATAAGAAAAAACTAAATAATATGTTTTTCTAAGTAATGTAAGCAACTGGTACCAATCTTGATCATACCTCCATGCAAGTGAAATATTTCTTGGTGATGGTCTATGATGATGCCAAGCTACCATTTTGTTGCTTGGGTATCCATAATTTCTTGTTGGCTTCTGCTACTGATGCTTTACTTTGATATTTTGATCGATCGATCGTATTATTTCTTTATGATGTTGCTCTACTTTTAAAATCCATAATCAAAATTATTTTTCTACCATATACTACTATTCTTGATGCCTTTCTAACTCCATGTAGACCCATAATAATTTGATGCCCTATTCCATGTCTCCAAGTTTATTGCCACTCCTAGTCGTGTGAGTGGCAATATGCTTAGCTTGATGTCCTACTTTCTTTGACTCTATAACATTTTTTGACTCCATTATAAATTCTTCTACATGTGGTTCTTTCATGTGCCCTTTATTTTATGTGTCATTGTGCTCTTCTATCAAAGCTTCCTTAGACATTGTTGTTACTTCTTCTTTATATTCCGCTGCTATCTCTGCTATAGACTCAACTTTTGATTCCTTTGTTGGTTCTTTAATTTGTTCCCTTACTATAACTAGTTGTTTATCCTTGGATATTTGCTCCTTAATCTAAGAAATATCTTACAATGTTATCTTATTTTTATTATACCGTAATTTCATGAACTTCTTTTGTACATTAATGTTAATAGTACCCAAAGAATCTAACCAAGGATAACCAAAAATAATATCCACATCATCCATCTCAATAGCATAAAAATTAGCATGCAAAATATACTTATCCATAGAAAGCTTCAAGTCTTCAAAAATTTGAAATCTCTCTCCTTGAAATTGTCTATCTTTTATACTCTTTGTTGGAACCTATAAATTGTTAACCAAATCTCTACAGATGAAGTTATTCTTGCTTATAGGGGTTGTAGAGACAATAACTTTTTTTTAATGCAACCATTAACCTACAGTTTTTTTTTTATATTCAAACAAATCCTTGTGAACACTATTTGGCCTATCTGCCACCAAAGTTGTGATTCCTTCAAACCGCACACTATGACCTTTATATTTTCTTTTTGCTAATTTCTTGAATTTTTCCAAATCTTTTTAATTTATTTTGTTCATCCTAAATCCTAGCTATATTTTCATCATTTTTCTCCAATCCACATTTGCATAAAAATACAACTTGAAATTATTCCCATGTGTATGTAAATTGATGGGCACTCTCAAAGTTTATAAAATACTTTAAAGCTTCCCCTCTTAAAAACCTACAAAAAAACTTACTTTTCCATTTGAAATTACCATAAAATAATAATTTAAAAAATTTCCACAATTCCCAAGCATTAATATCATCCTCTCCATGGAATATTAGAAACTCCATGACCTCAACCCATTTTTTTCCCAAAGTAGCTAGGGTTTAATAAACCGGGATTTCTCAAAAATATAAATTTTTAAATCTAATCTATTCTTTTTTATAAACAATTAGTTCTACAAATTTTCTTCAAAATAAAATAAACGATAATCGATTTGCTTAACCCAACTGACAAATATCTTCATTTTTTTAAATATGATTTGAAAAATTGCTACTACTCTTTTTCTAAAGGATCAACTTCATTGGGTTGTATCTCCCTCAACACTGCTCGAATTCCTTCATATGACCACTTATTTTAAATATCTTTAATTTCCAAATAAAATGGCACAAGAATCATCTAAATCAAATTGTAGGATTGAGAGACATGATTTTTTAATAAATTTTTGCATAGCCAAAAAAAGTGTCGATAGCCTAACTTTAAATAGCCATAACTTCAATAATGATCAAAATTTAATGTATGCCAAGTTGTTTTTGTAGTATTTGAAATTATCTACATGATGGTGTAAGAATATTCTAAATATAACTACTAGAAAAAAAGATATATCTCCAACAAGGTGAGACATTTTTTAAAGAACATTGCCCTAATTTTGTAATCCATAAAAACAAATCCCCACTTTACCAAAATTATTGCTTTGATATAACTTGTTACAAACCTCTATTATTATTAACAATAAATCATTAACCAATATACAAAAATTTCAAATCATTCATCCACAAATAAAATTCATAGTAAAAATCCACACAATGAGACAAATATAAATAATACCCTTAAGGTAGGACAACACCAAAAATACTCCTTAAGGAAGGAATCACTCCAAATCCACTCTACGAGCTAATATTATTACAAAATAATGCTCTCTCTATATATTTTCCCACCCTTGCATTTATATAGACTCTTGTTTTCCCTAACCCTAAAAATTCCTACTTACAATAAAGTAACCATCGCATTGTTACCAAGTCCTACTTATAATAAAAGTAGCAATTACATCATAATGGGCCTATATGCACTAGGCAATCATATTCCTATCCCTAGGTACCTAAAAATTACCTAGAAAATAACAACTTATAAAAAGAACATAAAGCAATATGAAGGTGTCCATAAACACCAAAATAATCTTAGTGAAGGAAGGATAAAACTCTATTGAATAAGAAAGGGTTGATATCAATAATATTAATGATTTATTGATACTAATCACTTTTGATATATTCAACTTGCATGTCCTTAATCCATTCAATAATTAATATATAAAATTGCATACACAATTGCTTCTTTGTCCTTCTTGGATAAGGCATCTATGAACTCATTCTATATAGGATTTCAAAATCAAATGGTTGAAATTTATCTGCCTATTTCTATTTTTCTACTGGAGTAGATATTTAAAGCTATCATTGTAGGTACAAACTAAAAACTTGCTATCGATTAGATATTGGCTTTAATTTTCTAGGGAATGCATAATTGTGATAAAGTTAATTTTCTCATGCGGTGTAAGATTTTGAATCTTATATATGATTGGGTGGTCATATTGCATAAGCACAACTATAAGACCCACTTTGAAAGCATCACATTCAATGATAAATGGTTTAGAAAAACTAGGAGTTTTTAACATAGGTGTTAATGATAATACTTTAATTTTATAAAGCTTTAATTAGATTCTTGAGTAGTTTATCGAGAAGGGTAACTTTGGACCTTAGTTAACACTGAATTGAGAAAGGAGTAGGATGAGAAACCCCTAGAACCTTATGAATAGCCAATTGGAATATATGATAGGATTACCGAGAAGACTATTGGAAATAAATCTTTGCCAAAGACCTAAAGTGGATATACAAGAAGTGTCGGACTGCACAATGGCCTATGTTATCCCTGCTAAACTTTTTGGTGATAACTAAAGTGAACTAAATCATTGGTTGGATCCTAAGAGCCATTTTGGTGATAACTAAAATGGCTCTACCATTGGTTAAGGTTCCACCCAAAGAATGACTATGAAGTCATTTTTCCCCTATGTGATTGACCTTGCAAATGTGTTAGCTTCCATGTCTGATTGAGATCATGATAACTATTTGTGTTAGCTATCATATTCTTGCTCCTATGTGATTGTGTATTTTTTATATCTAAGTGCATTGCCTCCATAGCTTAGGTTTTAATTTCCCATAAGTTTTAGTTATGTTTTCTATTTTCTCTTTTTCCTTTGTACATCATAGCCAAGACAAAAAAAGACTTAATGTACACAAGGATCACATTCGATGAGGAGCTATCCTAAACAAAAATCTTAGAGGTTACCCCATAGATGCTCTCACTTCCTGAAAATCTTCCTATTATGTTGCACAAGCATGACATGGGTGCCCAGGCACATTGGGCTATTATTTTAGATAGAAAGGATACTTTGAGGTGACAACAATTCAAATTGGTGTACCCAATAGAACTAGGTTAACACGTTTGCCCTAAAAACTAATAGGAATATATTTTTGACTAAGACTCCAATGAAGGTCTTGGTCAATATTATTTTTGAGGCCTAGATGTATTCACCTGGTGACTCCACTAAATAGGAATACCTTTAAGAAGCCATTCGATAAAGAGATAAGAATACTATTTTGGTGGGTATATCTACCTCTTGGCATATTAAATATCCCACCTGGTGATACCATCCCTAAGAGAGGACCCAAAAATATATGAATATGAGACTTACCACTAGGTTGTTTGTTAGAACCAATTTGTAAGAGTTGGTACCACCTTTGAACCTAAGAATGAGGAGATGGAACCAATGGCATAACATGGAAACACAATTGAACCAACCTACCATAATTTTTTGGCATGGAATTATAGAGAACCCTTGATTTTTACTACTCCACCTCTCACATGGGACCTAATCCTCACTTTGAAACTTAAGTTCCTACCATACTTCTTGGTATAAGATGCTATAACTGTCATAAAATATTTGCACCATATGTGAGCTTGTGTGTGGTGCATAAAATTGAAGAACAAAACATGGTCCTAAGGTTGTTGTATGCCTCATTCAGAGGAAAGGTCCAAGAGTGGTACATTTTCCTTGCCCCACACTTGGTTAAAAATAAGGACCATCTTGAAAATATTTTGATAGATACATTTAGATAAAATACTGACTATGCATCTCTTCTTGAGCAACTGATAACAATAAAGAGAACACCTAAGGAGACAATGGATGATTTCAATATCCAATTCTACAAATCCTAGAAAAGGATCCTCAATGATATTAGGACTCCCTTTAGCATGACATTCATATATAATTTGAAATCATTCAATTCTAAAATAGCCATGATGGTCAAATCTAAAGGAAACAACTCTTTGCCATAGGCCTAAGAAATAACCATCTAGGTAAAAAATGATCTAATATAGATATATAGGGTAGCCCCTAGGCTACCTTTGCCTCTATTTCCATCTAGCCAACTTCTTTGTTAGTTGAATATGACTACTCAATCCACTGCTTATTAGACTATACCCACTATAAGCTCAAAGAAAGTCTAAGATCTCCTGGCCTTACCATATCCCTATCCCAATCCTTATAACTCAAAGCTAGATGAGATGAGGAATATGTTATGGACGATGTCTAATGAAATCATAGATCTTAAGAGACAATAGAATACCAAGAGTTTTCCTTACAAAAACTACCTAAATCCTCCCTTCCAATAGGGCAATAAAGACTACTAACCTTCTTTGAATAGGTACCAGAGACCACTAACTAATAAATTTTTTGATAAATCCCAAACCTTGACTCAATAAATAGTACCTATGTCTATCCTTTTACAATATATTCCTCCAATTTGATAAGGTACATAGTAACCATAAAAAATAATTATGTGGAACATCCTAATGTGTGGTATTATTCTATTCTCAAGGTTTATCCCTTCGAATCTCATGGAAGAAATGAGTCTTAACCAACCAATGAAACTGAGGAGAAATAAAGACCCCCGATAAACTAAAATAGAAAAGCAATAATAAAAGAATCAAAAGAAGAAGATCATAGATTCACACATTACACAATATTTATCTTGGAAACCCTCAACCAGGAAAAAACTAGCACAATATTATCTTATTATTGCATTAACTTAACCATCTCCAATACAATAATATTCTCCTTCTATCTCCCCAAACCCTAATGCAAGTGTGATATATATGACAAAGGCACATGCACAAATTTTTATAATATCATGGATGAAAAAGCATGCGTTCAAATATAGTAACCCTAAAAACCCATATGGGTCTAAAAATAACTTAAAAACCCTAAATATCATAGGTCTAATTGGTACAGAGTGTATAATACCTTTTAATGTTAACCCCACCAAAATAACATTAAAAATATTCAACATATTTCCAAAAAAAACCCTACATGCCCATCCACTCACCTCATACCCCAAGTTGGATACCCAGATGTCAAACCTAGATTCCCCTATCTGACTATCGAACCCATTAAAAACTAGCTCTTGAGCTCTAAAGCAAACCCCATAAAAATAACATTGAAAATATTCAACATATTTCTAAAATTCTCCCACTTATTGAATACTTTCCATAGGGGCTAACAACTGCCATTGTCAACTATCAATGGAAACCATGCCCATAGATATTCTACACCAAGAAAAATTTTGAGCAGGTACAACCTCTGTTAACGAATCAACAATATTCTTCTCTGTATCAACTTTCTCCAATATCACTCAGTTCTCTTCAACCATCTCTCTCACAAAATGTTACTTTATATCAATATGTTTTGACCGATCATGAAAACCATGATTGTTTATGAGAAATATTGCACTCTGTCTATCATCGTTAATTCTCATAGTCTTATGTTTAATGCCAACTATTAAACATAATATTTTTAGCCACACTGCTTCTTTACTGGTATGAGTTGCTACAATGTACTCTACTTTTGAAGTGGATAGAGCAACAATTGATTAATTTTTATTCATCCAACTTACTGCCCCTCCAAACATCCTGAACACATAAGTACTCATGGATCTTCTCTTATCAAGATCTCTAGCCCAATCAGCATCCAAAAATCCTTTTAGATTTATAATATCATTGTCTCTAGATTTTCCTTCATAATAGATAGCATAATCTATAGTTCCATACAAGTATTTGAAGATCCTATTCACAACAGTCAAATGTTCCTTTCCTAGATTTGACATATATCTACTAACTAATCCCACTACATGTGCAATATCAGGTCTAGTACATACCATTGCATACATCAGACTACCCATAGAACTAGCATAAGGAACATGATGCATTTCTTTAATTTTCTCATCTATTTTAGGACACTGTTTAGCAGATAACTTTTTACCAACTAAATATGGAGTACATACTGGTTTTTAATCATGCATCCTAAACTTATGTAGTATCAAATCAACATATTTTATTTTATTTAACCATAAATTTCTATTCGAATGATCCCTTATTATTTCCAAACCCAAAATAATTTTTTCAGCACCCAAATCCTTCATGTTAAACTCATAAGATAACTGAGATTTTAGTAACATTATCATCTCCTTACTGTTACCAATTAACAACATGTCATCCACATACAATACAATGATAACAAAATTTTTGCCTTCCTTTTTGAAATATACACATGGATCTGCTTTACTTTTTTCGAGCCCAAGTGTCAAGACAAACCTGCCAAATTTTTTGTTCCACATCCTTGGAGACTGCTTCAACCCATAAAGAGACCTCTTCAACTTGCATACCAGGTCCTCCTTACCTTTTACCTTAAAGCATTCTGGTTGTGACATATATATATCTTCAACAAGTTCACCATGTAGAAAATCTATCTTTACATCCATCTGTTCTATTTCAAAATCAAATGCAACAAAAATAGCCAACATAAATCTAATTGAAGTTAGTTTAGCCATAGGAGAAAAAATCTCACCAAAGTCAATTTCCTCAACCTGAGAAAATATTTTACTACCAAGCAAGCCTTGTACTTCTCCAAATTTCCTTCTACATCATACTTATTATTGAATAACCACTTACAACCAACAGGTTTTCTTCCAGGAGGGAATTTCACCAAGTCCCATGTCTTATTTTAATCCAAGGACTCCATTTCTTCTTCCATAGTCATTTTCCAAGACTTATTCTCACTTGAATGAAGTGACTCCTTTATAGTCTTGGGTTCTTTATCAGTAAATTATAAATTAAATGCAAAATAAAAATTTGAAGGACTATACTTGTTTGGAAGTCTTCTCTCTCGATATGATCTCCTCAAAATTGGAGTTCTAGGTTCTGCATATTCAGCTTCCTCCTCACCTTTTTCATTTGATTATTCCTCTTCAAACTCTCTCTGTAGTTCAAGTTCTACCACAGGTTCTTCCTCATGTTCTAGTTTTACCTACATTATTTTTTATTCTTTTCTTGGTTGCATTTCCTATTTTAAAATCCCTTTTGTTTCTCTAAAGATCACATTACAACTGTAAACAACCTTTTGTGTTTTTGGGTTCCACAACTTATATCCTTTAAGACTAGTACTATAACCCACAAATATGCATTTTTTATATTTATAGTCTAGCTTAGTCCTTTTCTCTTTTGGGACATACATATAAGCATCACAAACAAAAACCCTTAGATATTTGAGAGATGGTTTCTTACTAGTCCATACTTCCTGTGGAGTCTTGTCCACCAAATATGAGGTAGGAGATCTATTTATGAGATAACAAGTTATTAACATAATTTCTATCCAAAATATATTTTCTAACCCTACACTACTTAGCATGCTTCTAGCCTTATCCATCAATGTCTTGTTCATCCATTTTGCAACCCCATTTTGTTGTGGAGTATATGGAGTTGTTCTCTACCTTTCTATTCCACAGTCCTTGCAAAATTGCTCAAATTCATTAGATCAATATTCACCACCATTATCACTTCTTGTAGTACCCTAAAATTGGTGCAGTAAACCTTAGCAATAATTAAAATTACCTTAGTAATAATTCAAAATTCAAATTTTAACCCCGAACCACCTGTTAAACAGCTTTCCTCATTTTCTATGTCATTTTTAGGATTTGTTGTGACCGTTGGATATCATCGCCGATCAGACGATATCGCCTCAGATCAGACAATTTTGTCTTGAGCAGGACGTCTAGACGATTTCGTCCCAAAACTGATTTTTCATAATTAGCTTCTATTTTAACGACCTCTCTAACCTGGGCAAAAGCGTGTCTGCACGGTTAAAGACCTCCCCCGTTGGATATCTTCCAAATTGGGATGATCTCCAACCTCCCAACCTCCTTCCTATGCCTATTTAATCTTAGGCCCTCCCCTTGACATTCCCCTGGCTGAATTTTTTTGCACTTCGAGTTTTACATGCACTAGAATGTCTTAGACTATTGTTTACCTTTGTCCCTTTTCGAATTTTCTTGCAGGAATTTTATCATTCTTCAGCTGAAGCAAGCTCAAATCATTGTAGACGATCTTGTACAATCTCGGACGATCTTGCACCAATTCGAGATGATTTCTATTGCAGTCAACATTGGGGGCAATCAGTGCCCTGAGTTTGCATTCTTTCTCCATTATCTATTGTTTTGCTTTGTATTAGGTAGACTTATTACTATTTTTCATCCTGGATTTCACCCATATAGCTTAAGTGTGTGATAAGACCCTAATTTGTCATTAGAATACTATAATTTACTTGAATTTCTATTCGTAATTATCATTTGGTATCTATATTGTCATTTTATATCATTGCCCTCTGTTGGAATAGTTGCATTTTCTGTATTTTGTATCTATTTCTCTGATTACAGGTCTTTGATGAATTCATCTGATGAATTCGTCAGATCTTAGATGATCTTGTCTGATCGCAGAAGATCCTGTCATATCAGAGGCAATCCTGACTACTTCAAAAATCAGAACCTCCATCAGACATCCAGATCATATATGGCTTTTTAATCTAGCTTATTCTCTGTGTTTTCTATTCAAATCTATTTTTTGTATGCATTTAAATCTACATTTCATATAGAACAGTTTAGATTCATTTGGCCAAACCTAGGATTTGAATGATCAAAATAAATTGAACACATCAAATACATTCCCAACCTAGGCGTGGAAACTGCCATTCAAAAGTTTCCTGGTGAACCCACCATCCGTCAAAAAATCACCTTAATACCCCTCCCCCGAGAGGCGGGACCTTCAAAGGGCCTCTCAGTCCGAGGTACCATCCCATCCTTCCCGCATCCCCCTTCCGGGCGTGGATCCTTTAGCCTGAAGGTAAGGGTGCGGAAAATTTGGAACGATACATTTTGGTGAACCCGACGTGAAACTAAAACCTTTTGAAAACCAAAAAAAAAACAAAAAAAAATAGATGCATTTAAAATCATTAGAAAACTACTAAGTTGCATATCATGTTTAGATGGTAGCTCCTAAGAAAAGACTAGCAGTTACTATAAATGTTGAAAACCAATTAGCAGCCATAGAAATCAATTATGTGCTTAGTGTGCCTGAAACAGATAGAAACCAACTTTTGTGGGACAAACTTGATAGGAGACTAGGTATCATTTCATCTAGGTCAACTGAGCTTAAACAAATCAAGAGGCTTGTCCTAGATAGAATCCTAGATCCTCATAAACTCATTTTTTATCATGAACTTCAGAGAGCTTGCCATAGGTGGTTAGCAGATAGAAGATCCCTTGTGTCTTCTGAGTTGTATACCTTTGAGGAGTTCCTCGAGAATGCAGCCATAGTACATCAATTTCTAGCTCATATAGAGGACCAAGAAGCTAATATTACAGATAGAAAAATATGGAGGAGAGTTCCTAGAGCTGTGTTATATCGAGAGTATTGCCATGAGCTTTACTTTTACAAAACAGAGTCTGAAACATATAATATCACCATAGCACACTTTGTTGACTTCTTGAAAAACAATTTTCAATTTGAAGAAGAACATTTCATGACTCCTGAAGAACTTGAGCCCATTAATGATATTTATAAATTGTTTATAGAAAACTATATCATTGCTTTCATTATTATTATTTCTTGTGTTTTGTGTGCTGTTTGTTATCTTTATAATATTGTTATAAAAAAAAAACAAAAAGAAAAACCAAAAAACATAACAAAATCAAAACATTTTATTTTAAATACTATAGTAGGTATATAATTAAAATATATACCTCTTAAGCTTGTTGCATATATATATATATATATATATATATTTGCTGAAATCTAAGTTTAAGCACAATGACTAAACTTAGGAATGGTAAACAAACTGAAGAAGAAGAAGAAGAAGATTGGTTAGGCAAGAAAAACAAAAAATTAAATGCCCTTCCTGAGGATCCAATTCCAGAAGAAGAAACTCTAGAACAGCCAGAAGATGACCTGGTTGAAGAAAATGAACAACAAGAAAATGTTAGAGAGGAAGGATCCTCATCCCCTAGAATGGCTCCAGACGAAACTATTACTTTTGATAACATAGATTTTCTAGAAATTCTTCAATAATAATATTGGTGCTCTTAATATGGCAGTTCGTATTGATAGGGGACAAATTAGTGACACTCAAGCAGCCATGGAACATATGTTTGACATACACACTAATCCCTTGTCCTTTTTTGATCAAGAAAGTGATAAAGCTGGACCATCCAATATGGATATGGCAGCCATAATTCAGAACATGCAAAACAACAGGTTACCCAACCTCCTAAGGAACCTGTTATTGAGCCTAAAACCATTCCCACACAAAAGAGACCTTCATTCACTGCTTTATTTTGCCAAACTATTGATCAATATGCTTCAAATTGACAAAAACCTAAAATGAAGCCAAACACCAACTTTCAACAATCTGGGATACAACATAATACAACTTCAAAACTTCTTCATAACACCCTTCCTACCAAAAATTTACACAATAGCAATATAGCATCTAATCTTCATGTCCCTCCATCATATGCTCATAAATCCCATATTAATGTCCTACCGAACCAATATGGTGGGAAAACCAGTAATCTGGAAGCCATGGTGAAACAGTTAGCTTCCCGCATTGACCAGATGGATCCCTATCGTCCCTCGTACAATTATCGAGAGATGTGTAGTCAACCTCTAGATCCTATAGTTGTAGCACAATCGTACCCTAAACACTTTCCCATGCCCATTCTGCCTATATATAAAGGAACTGAAGATCCCATAGAGCATCTTCGCATGTTTAGGATAGCATGTCATGATATATCACATGATGACTTGTTATTACTAAAAATGTTCCCAAAAATTTTAGGAGGAATGGCATTAGAGTGGTACTATCAATTGCCCACTCATTCTTTGAGAAATTTTGAAGAGACCGCTGAATATTTTGTGCATCAATTTAGTGCCTATATCGAAAGGCATGTAACCATTAAATATTTGTACAACTTAAAACAAGACAAAGATGAATGTTTTGCTGATTTCTTAGCTAGATGGAGGCAGTTGATAGGAAAACTGCACTTTGTGCTACCTTATAGGGAAATGTTGGACATTTTTATTAATAATTTGCAAGAACAAATATCTTATGAGTTATCAACTTCTACCTTAACTACCTTCGATCAAGCTATAGACTTAGCTCGAAGAGTAGAAGATGCTCTCATTAGGAGAGGCCAGCTTAGGAAGAAAGATGATGAGAAAACATCCAGAAATCAATATAAAAACAAACAAGTTGTAGGTGATGGAGTCACTGACAGCAGAAATGATGATAATATCAATACAACGAAGACAACATAAAAATTTATATTGAAACCTCCTGATAAACCTCCTCGAGAGTTTACTAGATTGAATCAACCATTATCAACTATTCTACCCCAATTACTCGAAAGAGGTTTGATTCAATTACCAGCTATCCGGGAACCTGATCCAACCATACCTGGATACAGAGCCGATTTACACTGTGATTTCCATAGAGGGCCTGGACACTCTACCAACTCTTGTAAAAGGTTAAAACATAAAATACAAGATCTTATTGATAATAATGAGATGGAGGTGCAAGCCTTCCAACCTAAACAAAATGCTCCTAATAATGCTCAAAAGAACATTCCCCAAAATCAAAATCAAAATGCTAATCAATCATTAGATATATTTCAACATCCTTTACCAAAACATGGTAAAGAGGTGGCCAATCAAATTGAGCATCATAATGTCCCTCCTCATACCCGATATGTAGGAACTATTAGCGAACATTTACCTAATCATGATTTACAAAAATTTGACACAACTTTATCCATGGTCACGACCAGGCCCCTACATAATATTCAAACACCGGATCTCAGTGATGTAGAATCGGATACTGAAAGTGAAATAGACATCACCTTAAATCAATCAAATAGTTCTGAAGATGAATCAGATCCTATTCAACCTATCACATATTCTAGGGTTCTGGAAAAACCGTTACCTAGAAGAGTTACTACTCGACCCTCTTCTAATCAGTTCATTTCTAATGAACAAGCCATAAATGCTAGACCAAGACCTATTCAACATTCTCAATATAACATTGTAGGTATCATCGAAGTTGTTACCAGAAAACAAGCTCAAAATTTTCAACAAGAACCAAATCAGAACGATGGATCAGCCCCATTTGTTTTGAAAAATCCCAATAAAGGGAATCATGCTCCTAATGTTCAACCTAAACCTCCTTACAATATTAATGAGCAATTATCCAATACTACAGCTAGAATTTCCCTTTTGGATTTATTAAGATATTCTCCTACACATAGGGATGAATTGATGCTTACATTAAGCCAAATGATGGTACCACAAAACATTCAACCTGAAGCCATGACCAATACTATCATCACTAGAGAAGTCGATTGTATTGACTTTCAAGATAAAGATATACCACAACATAGTTTTCATAAGGATAACCCCTTATATATTGCTGCCCTAATAGGAGATGTAGCAATCAAAAGGGTCTTAATTGATAATGTTTCATCTCTAAATATTTGTACTTTTGACTTCTACCAAAGATTTGGGTTTAGAAGTGATGAAATAAAGAAAACTGACATGATCATTAAAGCTTTCAATGATGAAACACAAGAAACGTGTGGAGTTATCACCATACCATTGCAAGTTGGTCCGAGAACCTTAGATATGACCGTGTTTATTGTACATTGCCCCGCATCATACAATATACTCTTGGGTCATCCTTGGATCAATGCAATGCGGGCTGTCCCATCAACTTTACACTAATGTGTTAAATTCGAATTTAAAAATCAGTTGGTCACTATCCATGGTGATCCTAGACCCTTTGATATGTGTGCTTTGGCGGAACCCGTTGGAGTTCAATTTTACCCCGCTCCGTCATCCACACATCCTAATTCTTATTTTTCATCTAAACCTGTGAAACACACACCCATAACTTCATCTATTTCTCCTCCAGTAATTTCACCCTCATATATATCTCAACAATCTTCTAAACAAACCACACTAGAACCTCAAAAAGATCTTAAATTCACAACCAATCCTTCATGTTCCATCCCTATAATTTCAAAACCTATAGACCCATCTATTAACACCTCTACATTATCTACATCTATCATACCTTCCACATCTAAAGATATAGGGAATGATCCTTCTACATATTATGCTCTTTCTGATGAACTCTTACCTGATTTATCTAACATTCTTATATCAGAAAAAACAAATGCTTCTATGCAAAATTCTATTATCTTAAGTAATTTTTTGACATCTCCTCGTACTTTGGGCCTCCCACAACCTATGGTAAGTACTTACCAAGTCGGGAGTTGTGCCTTCATTTATAAGGGATATGACTAGGGAAGAATACCCAGGAACATCAAAACTCATCATGAGGGATACGCTCGATGTTATTTTACTAATAAGTATATTAAAGCTAAACCTATAATGCTTAAAATGGGATATGAAGGGAAAGGCTTGGGACCTTTCCAAGATGGTATGAAAGAACCCTTTGAGGTAGAATCATGGCCCGCCCGATTTGGTGTGGGCCTATTTCCTAGTAAGAGTCAACCCTTCCCTTTTGAAGATGATGATCAACTCATATGTTATCAAGATTATTTGGATGGGCATGATGATTTTCCTCTAAAAAATCAGTCATTTACATGCAATATGCTATCCATAGCTTATCCTAAAATGATTGCTGAACCTGATGATGAGTTGGAAGAAGATATTTTCCATGATGTCTCTGTTGAAGAGGTGTTACACAATGGTTTTTATTTTTTTGGTTCTATACCTACTATAGCCCAACTTGAGGCCACGACTCCTCAAGATGAATTATCCAAGTTAACCTTAAAAGAATTACAAGAATTGGGCGTTTCACCCACCCCACCTAATTTTGAAAGAGATCTACACATGGAAGTAGAAAACGTCATTAAAGTTAACATTGGAACTGAGGATAATCCCCACATAATCAATATTGGATCAGAATGAAGTCAAGAAAAACAAGAGCAATACATTGCATTCCTTAAAGAATATGAAGATGTCTTCGCTTGGACATATGAAGATATGCCAGTTTTAGACCCTTCTGTAGTCATGCATCACCTAGTAGTCCATCCGGATGCTAAACTTGTTAAACAAAAACTTAGAAAAATGCATCCCAAAGTGGCCTTGCTAGTCAAAGGGGAGTTAGAAAAACTCCTGAATGTTGGTTTTATACAAGCTATCGATTATGCTGAATGGATCTTGAATGTAGTTCCAGTCACCAAGAAAGAAGCTACTAAAGTTAGGGTTTGCACAGACTTTAGAGATATTAACGTCGCATGCCCTAAAGATGATTTTCCTCTTCCAAAAATGGATCAAATCATTGATTTTACTGCTGGGAGTGGAATGATGTCCCTAATGGATGGATTTTTTGGTTATAATCAGATCAGGATAGCTCTTGAAGATCAGGCTAAAACAACCTTTATTACCCCCTGGGGAACCTTTTGTTGGAAAGTGATGCCATTCGGCCTAAAGAACGCAGGTGCAACCTATCAACGAGCTATGACTTATATTTTTCACGACATGATGCATGATATCCTACATGATTACGTAGATGATATCATAGCTCGTTCCATTAAAGAAGAACATTTAAATGATTTAAGGACAGTGTTTGATCGATTAAGGGAATATCTTATCCGACTAAATCCTGCTAAATACATATTCGAAGTTAAGTCTGGTAAACTATTAGGGGTTATAGTTTCTTTACGTGGCATCGAAATTGACCCTCTCAAGATTGTGGCTATCACTGATATGCCCGCACCTACCAATATATCTGAGTTACGAAGTTTACAAGGTAAGCTTCAAGCTATCCGTCGCTTCATTGATAAGCCGACGGACAAAACCGGACCCTTTCTTAAGCTTCTTAATAAGGATGTCCCTTTTAATTGGGACAAAAAATGTAAGGAAGCTTTTGAACTTCTCAAACAATACCTCCTTAACCCACCTGTGTTTTCACCGCCTAGACCTGATCGCCCATTTATCCTGTATATTTCAGCTTTAGATTTTGCTTTAGGAGCTATGTTAGCTCAACTTGATGATGAGAAAAGAGAACATGCTAATTATTATATTAGCCAAACTTTAATTAGTTATGAAACCCGCTACACAGCATTAGAAAAACTATGTCTAGCAGTCGTATTTTATATGCAAAAATTATGCCATTATATGCTCAGTCAGAAAACTTATATCATTGCTAAATATGATCCCTTGCGATATCTCATGAGTCGACCTTATTTATCGGGTCGCACAGCTAAGTGGGTTCTTGCTTTGAGTGAGTTTTAACTCACGTTTATAGGACAGAAGTCTGTTAAGGGTTAAATCATAGCAGATCAATTAGTTGTTACACCCTTAGAGTCTACCCATCCCCTCATCATTGATTTTCTTGATGAATGCCTTCAATTAGAGGCAGACCATGTTGAAAAATGATCCTTATACTTTGATGGATCCCGATGCATGAGTGGGGCTGGTGCAGGTATTATTTTAATATCTCCACAAAAACACATTATACCTTTGTCCTTTAAATTAACATTTGCTTGCACCAATAATACTGCTGAATATGAAGCTCTAATCCTTGGATTACGAGCTGCCTTGGCGCTAAAAATTAAACATCTACTTGTTATAAACCAAATTAATGAAGTTTATTAGACCAGAGATGATAAATTGCATCCATATAAAGCATATGTTTTACAATTAATATCTCTATTTGATCAAGTTACCTTGGAAGCTATTCCTCGAACTAGCAACCGTGCGACTGATGCTATGGCCGCAACTACATCTCTTCTGCCCTTGGAGTTAGATGATGAATATGCCACCATCATTATTCGTCGACTCCAAGAACCCACTTCAAATAAGTCATGCTTTGAACCTTTGGATGTGTTTCTAATCAATGAAACTACTCCTGAACCTTGGTATACGGATATATTTGATTTTCTTCACAATGGGACTTTCCTTGCCAATTTTAATAGAAACCAGCGTCGGTTATTACGTAGACAAGCAAGTCAATTTGTAATAATTGGCAATACTTTATATAGGAGATCTTTTGAAGGTATCCTATTGAGATGTTTGAATTTAGAAGAATCCAGATCAGCTTTGAGTGAAGCCCACGATGGATCTTATGGAGGACACTTTAGTGGTACTGTCATTGCTAAAAAGCTCCTTAGGATAGGATACTTTTGGCCTACCATGGAGAATGATGCACATGATTATGTGTGCCACTATGACAAGTGCCAGAAACATGCTGACCTTGTCCATGCCCCTGCATAAGAACTAGAGACTATTTCATCTCCTTGGCCCTTTTCAAAATGGGGCTTAGACATTATTGGCAAAATTAATCCTATGTCATCTGATGGACACAAATTCATCATAACCACCACTAAGTATTTCACGAAGTGGGTTGAAGCTATGCCTTTAGCTTCCTGCACTAGAACACAAGTCTCTAAATTTATTTTTAATAAAATCATTTGTAGGTTTGGAATTCTTGCAAATCTCATCTCAGACAATGGAACTTGTTTCAAAAATCAAGATGTTAAGAAACTATGTCAAAAATATAAGATTCAACATTGCTGGTCCACTCCCTATTATCCTCAGGGTAATGGCCAAGCAGAAGCTTCTAACAAAACCTTAATCAAAATTCTCAAAAAATTGGTCAATAAATCTGGCCGCGATTGGCACATTTAATTATATCCTGCTTTGTGTGCATATCGCACTAGCGTTCGTACTCCCACAGGTACTTCACCTTTTGTTTTGGTTTATGGCGCTAAAGCTGTTTTTCCCTTTGAATTAGAAGTTGCTTATTTGGCTCTACTACTTCAAGATATCGAATTAGGAGATGAATATCGAGCTGGAAGACTCAGTCAGCTGGAGCTCTTAGATGAAAAGCGCATCAATGCTTTGGAGCATCTTCGTGCCTACCAAAAAAAGCTTAAAAGATCATATGCTAAGAAAGTTCGTCATCGATCCTTTGAGGTAGGCGACCTTGTTTTAAAAGAAAATCAAAAAAATACTAATGCAACTAAAGACCTTAAAGGTAAATTTGAGCCCAACTGGCTTGGACCATATATTATCACTGCTAAATTTGAATCAAGAGCATATAAATTATCTACCTTAGATGGTAAAGAACTTAAAGAACCCATGAATATTTTGCATCTTAAATGTTACTACGCATAAAAATTGGTTATTTCATCATTGTATATATTTGTTTAAAATATTTCAAAAAACCACTATCTTGTATTTCTTTCAATTTATAAACTTAAAAATACAAAAACACCAAAAACTTTCAAAAACATCTTTTATTTTTGTACTTCTCAAATTGTGACATATTGCAGTTATATTTTCAGTTATTTTGGATAAATTAGCATTTATTTGGAATCCCGCACTTTCACATTCACATGAATAAATATCTTGATTTATTTGGTATGATTACTAATCTCTCTTATATCAAAGTCCACAAAATTCAATTAAATAAAGTTTGAGCACAGAGAATTGATCTTGTTATTTACTTAAACCAAGCATATCCTTTCACAATAAAATGATTATATTTGTAATGTCCATGCTATGCTACATAGTAGAAGTGATTTCTTGAACGAAAAGTTTCCCCTGCTATCCTATCATGCACATGGTCTAGAATCTTTGATAATTGACAAAAGGACAAGCTCACCCCTACCCATAATAAAAATCCCTTGCTCTACAACTAATCCGAGCAAGTATCCCTAGAATAGGAAGCAAAAGAAAACGAAAAATCAAGCAAAATCATTCAGCACTATTTTAGCATTATCTCAAATATCAAAGCAAAAGATACAAAAAAGAAAAGAAAAAGAGAGCAAAGAAAGCAAAATGAGCAAAAGCAAAAGCAATAAAATCCCTTTCCCTACCCCTTGAAAAGAAAAGAAGGGTTGATTAGCTTGAATCCCTAGAATTCTCAATTATTTAAAAACTGTGAGGTAAGCCCCATAACAGGTGGTTTGTGTCCAACCCACTTGGCCTTGGGTAACTCCTAGCGTGGTGATATGTCTGTCACATTAGTGACCTTCTTTTGTACAGACCTATGTCTGCTTATGGATTAGCTAGCTCTTGATAACCCGACTTACATAGTAGTCTGGTACGGTTATATGCATCTAAATCATGGTTAATGAACACCTATTTGGTTAATTCAAATTACTTGTATCATAGTATCTTGCTCAAAACTGGTAAATAAACAATACAATCGCACACACATATGTATTTGAGAGATTTTGTGTATCAATGTGATAAATCAAGATTGAAAATGAACTCACATACGCACATGGGATTCCTTATAAATCTAACTTTTGTCTTTAAGATACTTTGAAATATTTTTGCAAATTGTCTGGAATAACTTCATTTTCTTCTCTAAGAATAGTTGTTTAGTATAAAGACAACTACATGCATTACCAAAAAAGTCAAAATCATTTAAAAACAAAAAAAAACATGCAATAAAGTTATAGTTCCAAAACCACAATTGGAATTTTATGCCTAGCACAAGTCCTCATCTTCATATTTTCTATTTATTTTCAAAAATTAAAAATCAACCATGCAATAAAACTATTATTTTCTTCTTTGGACTTCGCGATGATGGTATAAGTTTATATCTATCATTCTATGCCTAGCGCAAACCATCGAACTAATTTTATTTCCCATTTCAAATAAATTCATTAAAAACATATGACTTGCATCATTATGTTACACAATTATGCTTTACAAACAAACAAACACTTATTCTATTTCATGAAATTATGTTCAAATTCAATATTGCAACCATGGTATAAATTCTAAGGAATTATTCAAAAAATTTATCACACTTAGGAATTTATGCCTAGCAAAAATCATTTTAAAATATTTCATGCATACTATTTTATGAAAAATCTGAAAACAAATCACCATCATCATCATCATTTGCATCATCACAACAAAGTCTTAAGACAGTCTCTTAAGCACTATTTTACTTTTAACAATATTTCTATACTGGGATTAGCTTGACGATCGAGTGAGTGACGACTCCATGAAATGGTCTATAACAACGACAATGTCCTTTGAAATTATTGTTAGAAGTCTCTTTTTATTTTTATCAAATCACATCACAACAACCAATTTGTTTACATCAGATTATTTCATTTAAATTTAAAAGCATGACATTCAAACCATAATATTTCCAAACGACATAATTACATGAATCATTAAATCAATCACACCAAAACATTAAAGCATCATACAAACACATAAAATAAGTCATATGATCAAAAATAGCTCATCTATATATATATCAACAATAAATACATCATCTCAAAATTGGATCAGTATGCCACAATCTGTACCTTGGCATACTTGATCCTCTATCAAAAATAATAAGCACTATGTATCAATCTGTGTAGTGCAGTCTATAGTAGTTAGCCTCGAGAAGCCCTCGAGCTCTCAGCCTCATCTCCTCCCCCGCCTTGAGGTGGACGAGGTGGCCCCATTGCAGTCCGTGTGGTGCTATGAGTCCTGGACTCTGATCGTGATGATGTCCTCGATGACCTCACCATGATAGGCTCTGTAATGGGGGCCGACAACGATAATCTCTACCCCTCTGGCACCATCTGGTAGTATAGTGTTTGGTAGAATGTGATTTGGGCAATAGCCCATGCTAAGTCCCGAGAGCTCGCCCCTCTGCTCCATGCTCTGAGGCGTGTGATCTCATCTCTGAGCTGTGTGGCCTCCTCTCGATGTCGTGCAACCTCATCCTGTAAGGTCTGCACCTGAGCCTGGAGATGAACAGTCTCTGCTCGGAGAGTAGCCATCTCGCTACTCTCTCCTGCCTCGACACCCTTGCTCTTATTAAGCGATGGTGGTCTCTCTCTCGATGGATAAGGGGGTCTCTCCTCCCTCCTCTCCCACTACCATGGCCTCTACTAAGCCTATGGTCTCCTCTGCTCTCTCCCATCATGACCCTATGCCACCTCAATGGCTGCCTGGCACTGCCTCCCTATCCGATGCACAACTGCATGAATCAGACCCTGAGCTCTCGTCATCCAAGGAGGGCGGATGCCTATGTACCAGGCATCATAGTTGTTTATAACCCCAGTGTCATCACCATCCACTGGATGGATGGGGGCATCATCCGCGTCCTGACTCCAGAAGCGCTGCATATTTGGAGCCCCGCTAACTGTAGTGTTATCTTGAATGGTCTGAGAAAACTCGTAGTCCTTGAGAGATGGGATCCCCTACTGTAAACCGAACTACCTCAAAACTTGATCGTAGCAATGGAGCTCCACCTCTCCCCTCTCCATCCTCAGCCAGCAGACTCGCCTGATGCGAGCCAACTCTTGTCCATCCTTCGCCCACCCTGGATGATCTCTCCAAGGCCTCTAGGTGATTTGGTTAGAGACAAGGTCATCAAGTAGTCTCCGGGACACTAGCAGATCTATCCGCCACTATGACCCTCTCCGGAGCCACCAGTAGAAAACTCGAGGCCTCTCCTCGTTAATCCCTATCAGTGGGAACCCTATCGACCTTTGCATTGTGATGTGCTCCCAACACCAAACCTGCAGTAGTGATGTCATGACTAGACATCGATCGCCCTTGTATATGACCCCATGCAGGATCCTATACAATCGACAGTACAAAGCTCCCCCAAGCAAACCTGTACTCGTGGTCTCTCATGTCGTAGACCACATCTGTTAGTAGCCATGGTAGTCTGCATCCACTCGATGGCATAGCAGCAGACCACCTACCACCCTAGCCAAAACTCGTGTCGGCCTAGATGCCCCAGGCATCTGGCGTAGCGACTCGATGTTCACTTCGCCCTTCTCTAGGGCGAAGCTCGGATCTCCACGCAGTCGCATCATCGCGTGGCCCTGATTGGCCGCAGGAGTGATTAGCCATCCTTGTATGGGGATCCTAAAAATCCTCCATACATCCTCCAGTGTGGGATTCATCTCCCCTGTCGATAACCAAAAACAAGAAGAACCTGGATACCACCTCTCTGCTAGGGCTGTCAATAGCCCTATATCTGTAGAAACTTGTGGCATATCTGCCACGTGCTACAAGCCGACCTGCACCAACTGATCTCGCTCTGCCTGAGATAGAGCAGCCAAGTCATCCCTTAGTCCCTCGTATTTCCATTCTCGGCTCTTTAGTAATCCTCTCTGCAACATAAACAACAAAACAATAAAAATCATTAATACAACAATGATTAAAAATGCAAGTAAAATAAGTTCACTTTCATACAAATGATGATATCGTCCACTATTGGACGATATCGTCCAAAATTTGAGCAATTTTGTCTTCGATTTCACAAGAGGGAATCGTCCCTTATTGGAAGAAATTGTCCCTATATCGACGATTTCGCCCTCGGACGAAATCGACGATATCGAGACAATTTCGGTGAAATCGAGACGATTTCATCCTGACGACGTCGACGGCCCAAAAACAGCCGCGATGCTCAAAAATCAGTCAAAATTGATCTAAAAAGCATGAAATTCTAAATTAAAGCATTCTAAATTTAGTTTAGACCCTTACCCGTAGCCTGCGTCGGACCTCTGTCGATCTGTGCGCTGTCTCAACCATCTTGTCTCCAGAGCTCTAGAAATCAGTAAAAGTGAATAGTAAAAATGAATTAGGGTTTTACCCTATTCTTCTCAATTTTATTCAAAAGCACTTAACAACATTTTTAAAATTTTGCTTTTTCGCATTTTTACCTCAAACGTTCGATTTAGGTAAAAACACGGAGGGGGCACCATAGTAAGCTATCGTACGATTCGACCTAGAATCGTTGCCTAAAACTGGAAATAATTTTTGCTTTTTTGTAGATCGATAAGAACTCATATTTAATGCATTTTCTTCGAAAAATTTGCTAAAGAGGGGGCAAAATGTAGCACCCTAAAATTGGTGCAGTAAACCTTAGCAATAATTAAAATTACCTTAGTAATAATTCAAATTCAAATTTTAACCCCAAACCGCCTGTTAAACCGCTTTCCTCATTTTTTGCACCATTTTTAGGATTTGTTGTGACCGTTGGATGATATCATCGCCGATCAGACGATATCATCTCAGATCGAACAATTTCGTCTAGAGCAGGACATCTAGACGATTTCGTTCCAAAACTGATTTTTCATAATTAGCTTCTGTTTTAATGGTGTCTCTAACCTGGGCAAAAGCGTGTCTGTGCGGTTAGAGACCTCCCCCATTGGAGATCTCCCAAATTGGGATGATATCCAACCTCCCAACCTCCTTCCTATGCCTATTTAATCTTAGGCCCTCCCCTTGACATTCCCCTGACTGAATTTTTTTGCACTTTGAGTTTTACATGCACTAGAATGTCTTAGACTATTGTTTGCCTTTGTCCCTTTTCAAATTTTCTTGCAGGAAGTTTATCATTCTTCATCCGAAGCAAGCTCAGATTGTCTTAGATGATCTTGTACAATCTCGAACGATCTCGCACCAATTCGAGATTATTTTGACTGCAGTCAACATTGGGGGCAATCAGTGCCCTGAGTTTGCATTCTTTCTCCATTATCTATTGTTTTGCTTTGCATTAGGTAGACTTATTACTATTTTGCATCTTGGAGTTCACCCATATAGCTTAAGTGCATGATAAGACCCTAATTTGTCATTAGAATACTATAATTTACTTGAATTTCTATTCGTAATTATCATTTGGTATCTATATTGTCATTTTACATCATTGCCCTCTGTTGGAATAGTTGCATTTTCTATATTTTGTATCTATTTCTCTGATTGCAGGTCTCTGACGAATTCATCTGATGAATTCGTCAGATCTCAGATGATCTTGTCTGATCGCAGACGATCCTGTCATATCAGAGGCGATCCCGATCGCTTCAAAAATCGAACCTCCATCAGACATCCATATCAGATATGGCTTTTTAATCTTGCTTATTCTCTGTGTTTTCTGTTCAAATCTATTTTCTGTATGCATTTAAATCTGCATTTCATATAGAATAGTTTAGATTCATTTGGCCAAACCTAGGATTTGAATGATCAAAGATAAAATTGAACACATCAAACACATTCCCAACCTAGGCGTGGAAACTGCCATTCAAAAGTTTCCTAGTGAACCCACCATCCGTTGAAAAATCACCTTAATACCCCTCCCCCGAGAGGCGGGACCTTCAAAGGGCCTCTCAATCCGAGGTATCGTCCCATCCTTCCCGCATCCCCCTTCCGGGCGTGAATCCTTTAGCCTGAAGGTAAGGATGCGAAAAATTTGGAACGATACACTTCTCAAAACCTTTATCTTTTTCTCTATCTGATTTTCTACAAGAGCCTTAAGCTATTTAAATTTATTAGAAACCTCAGATTTGTTTCGTAGAAAATATACCCAAGTATTTCTTGAGAAGTAATCTATAAAATTAATAAAATAGATAGATTTACCTAATGATGATACTTTTGCAGGTCCAAACACATCATTATTAACTAGATCAATAATTTCTTCAGACCTTGTAGCACTACTTGGAAACTTGACTCTAGTTTGTTTCCCGAAAACACAGTGCTTACAAAAATCAAAATTTAATGGGTAATCAGAAAGTCCTTCAGCCATACCTATCATTTTCAATGTTCAAAGTTCTTTATTACTAATATACCCCATGCGTTGATACCACAACATTGTATTTACTATAGTAATACTCGGAGCCATTTCAGTTGTATTATTTTCCTATACAATTGGAGAGTTGTTGCAATTAATACTTATAGTTCTAGCCTCAATTTTAAACAAAGTTCTTGTGCAAAATCCTCTTGTCAAAACCAAGGATCCATGGACCATATTGCAACTATCCTTATTGAATACCATATTCACACCTACATCATTCATCTTACTCATAAATATCAGATTCCTTGCCAAACCCAAAATATGCAACACACTAGGAAGGGTTTTAATTCTTCCATCTTTTAGCATCAACTTGACTCTTCCTCAACATATTATTTTATATGTTGAATTGTTTCCTAGGAATACTTTACCTCCATCTATCTTTTCATATTCACAAAACCCCTTCCTATGAGGAGTCATATGAAAATAAGCACCTGAGTCAATCAACCATGAGTCATCACATTCACTTAAGCATGTTGTAGATAAGAATAAGTCCCATGAATCTTCATTTATGGTCTTCATTTATGTAGAATTTCCTTCATTATATGATCGATTATTATCAGTCTTTTTAGATCTGCATTCTCTTTTATAATGCCCTGCTTTACCATAATTCCAACATTTCCTCTTTTCTAGGGCAACATATTTACCCCTATATTTTGATTTCTTTTTTCCTGATTTATTTTTGCTTCTTTCTTGATAATGACCTCTCATAATCAAGGCTTCCTTTTTATGATAATATTCAAAATATTTTCATCTCATCTCCTCATATAGCAAAGTTCCTACTATATCCTCTACTTTCAATGTAGATGTAGTATTGGTGATAGCCATAACAAGGTTATCCCATGAATCAGGTAATAGAAAAAGTGAAGTAATACACTTTTCTTCTTCATATATTTTTACTTCTACAGAGATTAATTGACTTACCACAATGTTAAAAACATTCAGATGTTAATCCACAGAGTCACCATCATTCATCCGAAGCAAATATAACTTCTTTCAAAGAAATAGTTTATTTATTAGTGACTTTGTCTGATATAATGTTCTCAACTTCTCCCATAACAACTTTGTCGTGGTATCTATAGATACATTCAACAATACCAAATCATATAAGTACAATATGATAGAGCTCC
The DNA here is from genome assembly GCA_028583015.1 of Wollemia nobilis. Taxonomy (NCBI): domain Eukaryota; kingdom Viridiplantae; phylum Streptophyta; class Pinopsida; order Araucariales; family Araucariaceae; genus Wollemia; species Wollemia nobilis. The sequence continues at coordinate 3,064,248 of JAQPPZ010001268.1, read as the reverse complement.
TTACCTTCCTGTTGATTCTCAACCAATTCTCATCTATCATCAATGTTGGTTTTATTCCCGAGACCGCAATCCACTAATCTCTATCAACCAACATATCCTCCATCTTGAGTTTCCACAACTCAAAATTTTATCCATTAAATTTTTCAATCTCTATTCGTGTGCTTCCCATATTTCTCCTTTGCTTGGATCCTTTCACGTATGGTTGCCACTCAAAAATTAATTTATCACAGGGTTGAAACCCTTACTCCTCAAATAAAGCTAAAACCTAGCTCTAATACCAAATGAAGAGAAATAAAGAGCCTCGATAAAATAAACTAGAAAATAAGTAATAACATAATCAAAATAAGATCACATATTCACACATTACATAATATTTATCTTGGAAACCCTCAACTAGGAAAAAACTAGCATAGTATTATCTTATTATTGCATTAACTTGACCATCTCCAATACAATAATATTCTCCTTCTATCTCCCCAAACCCTAATGCAAGTGTGATATATATATATATATATATAACAAAGGCACATGCACAAATTTTTACAATATAATGGGTGAAAAAGCATGGGTTCAAATATCGTAACCTTAAAAACCCATATGGGTCTAAAAACCCTAAATATCATATGTTTTATTGGTACAAAGTGTCCAATACCTTTTAGTATTAACCCCACAAAAATAATATTGAAAATATTCAACATATTTCTAACAGAAACCCTATTTTCCATCCACTCACCTCATACCCCAAGCTAGATACTCAGATGTCAAACCTAGATTCCCCTATCTGACTATCGAACCCATTAAAAACTAGCTCTTAAGCTCTAGAGAAAACCCCGATGATTTAGGATGAGGCAAATGCATATGTAGTATCAAATGAAGTAGATTTTGTAGTTCCTAAAAAACCATAGGTCTTATTGGAATATATAACTAGAGCTAAGAGGAAGATGATAAAAGAGCAATAAAGGACTAATCAAGTGGGCCCTAGGCCTCAAAACAAACTAGTTGAGGGTTTTGGGAACATCTCTGCTACAACTCCATGAATGAACAATGTCTAGACTATCCCTACAATTGTATAAGATAGTACAAAAGCTTCAAAGAAGCACATGATGAGACATAAAAATTCCTCAATCAACTAAAAATTCTAGTCCTCTACTACCATCAATCACCAACCATAAAACCTATTTCATTAGATCATTGAATGTGGTAGACCATCTAAAACATTCTATCATAGCAATGCCTCTCTAGTGTATCTTATCAATGTCTAAACAAATAAAATACCTTGAGGAGGCTCTACATAAATAGAAGTCACTAGGCAAGTAAGAGGTGCTCGTAGTTCTATAGGTGTTTGACCAAGGTACCCATTCTAAACCCCTTCCTATCCATAAAGTGGAGCTTTGGCCACATAAAAAGACATATGATAACCCTTGGGAAAGAGCAATCTAGATCAAAGTTATTCATACATAAAAATCACTCTCCTATCCCAAATAACTCTATAGGCCAAGATTCAACTAATATAAGGGACCACTCTTCTAGAAAGGTCTTTGAACAAATGTCCATAGAAACTTATTTGATCCAAGAGGAAACCCCTACCATACTTGAAATATTAGGGTGCAAGGATGATGAGGTAGGCATATGAAAGCTATACTTTGATGGGGCCAAAAGCAAAAAGGAGGATGATGTTCAAATATGTCTAGTATTCTAAAAATAAACAAAGGTACTATATTTATATAGGTCGTAGTTCAATTATACAAATAATATCGTAGATATGAAAACTTGATTTAGAGCCTCTATCTTGCTAAAAAGAAGTGTATCAAAATCCTACAATGTTTCAGTGACACAAAGTTGATTATCAAGCAAGGTTCTAATGCCTAGCCAAAAATAATTTAATGAGGACTTATAGGCATCAGGTTTGGGACCTAATAGAGGCTTTTGATTTTTTGAATTTTGAAATCCTCCTTAGGGATAAAAACATAGATACGAACTGCATGGCAATCATTAGGTCATATTTTGATCCTGTAGACGACCTCATATAGAATTTGTAACATGTAGAAATGAGAGGTATTAAAAGGATATGAGACAAGCATCATCCAATACGCCATTTAACTAGACCCTAACACAAAACCGGTAAGGTAAAATTAGAGGCCCAATAATCCTAAAATAGAACATCCCACAAGGAACTAGACAAAATAATTAAGGTAGGGATCATATATCCCATCAAACACAGCAATCGAGTCTCCAACCTAATACCAATAAAAAAATAATTACGGGATCAAGTTGTGTGTTGAATTAAAAGACTTGAATAAGGATTCATTAAAAGATCATTACCTCTCCCCTTAATGGACTAGGTTATACATAAAATTTCTAGTTCTAAAATATTCTCTCTTGAATAACTTTTTTGGTTTTAACCAAGTGTGGATAAAAGATGAAGATCAATACAAAATGGATTTCACTACCAAATGGAAAATATATGCTTATCAATAGATGCCTTTTGGCTTGTCTAATACTAGTGCAACATTTCATAGGGTCATGGACATTGCTTTCAAAGGTCTTATTAATAAAATTATATTGGTCTACCTTGATTTGATTGTATTCTCCAAGTGGAAAGAGGACCACATGACACATTTATAGAAAGTTTTCAAGCAATGTCAATAATATGGTGTTTGCCTAAACACCAAAAAATGTATTTTCTTTATTCCCTAGGGCAAGCTGCTAGGAAATTTCATCTTGAAGGAAGGTGTCACCATTGACGTAGAAATAATCCAGGCCATTCCCAATCTCTCTCTACCTTAGCATAAGAAGAATCTCTAATATTTTTTTGATAAAATTAACTTCATCAAAAATTGTATACCAAATTTTTTTGGCCTTGTTAGGCCAACGACCCTTATGCTTAAAAAGGATAATCCATTTATATGGACTAAACAAGTAAAGGAGACTTTTAAGAAGATAAATAAGGTCATAGCAAAAGATATGGTTTTAGAAAACCTATATTTTGAAAAGGACTTCATCTTGTATGTCTTTAGAGGGGAATTTAGTATTGCAACCATGATTAGCCAAAGGGATAACAATTAGAATGAACACCTACAAAACCTTGAAATGCTACGAGGAGAGATATAACTTTGTCAAAAATCAAGTGTACACCCTCATCAGGGGGTTGAAGAAATCTAGCATCTAGTATCTAACAATAAGGTCATAGTGCATGTCATCCACTTGAGCATAAAAAATATATAATTGGTGAAGAGATCAATGAAAAGAGAGTCGAGTAGATTGCCAAGCTCCTAGAATTTGACATAGAAATTAATCCACAAAGCTGGTTAGGAGAAGGACCTTGTGTTAAAATATGGTGGAATACATAACTAAGGAAGAGGTGGATGAGGATGTGTTTTATCAATTCAAATAAGATGGAGTAGGTTTAGATAGACAAATATGTTAGATACATGTAAACTGAACAATACCTATATCATCTAGATAAAAATTGGAGGAGGACATTTAGACTATAGAACATCCACTTTGTTTTGACTGGGGTGCCTTGTATAGAAGGAATTTTGATGGTATTATCTTGAGGTGTGTTGAAATAAATCAAACTCAATGATTGCTTTGAGAGTTCCATCAAGGCTTCTTAGGAGGCCACTTCTTAGTTCAAACCACTACTGCCAAGATCATGAGAGCTAGGTATTATTGGACCATCATATTATTAGATGCCTATGAGTGGGTAAGAAAATGTGATGAATGTAAAATATTTATTAGAAGGAAGAGTAATGCACCATTGCCTCTTAAACCTATAACGATGAGTGACAAATGAACCATTTTATTAATGGATATCGGATTTCATCAATATTATTAACGCCCCTTTGATTGAAGGATATAAATAGATTCTTACATCCACTGATTACTTCACCAGATGGATCAAAGCGGTGCCACTCAAGGAGGTTACTAAGAAGATGATTTTTTGGAAGAAATTATAACCCGATTTGTTGCCCCAAATACTATCATCATTGATAATGCCAAAGCATTCATGGATTTTCTCACCAACATGACATATATCTAAAATTTACCTCAAACTATTACTCCCAAGGGAATTTATTAGCTGAGTCCACCAACAAAAATGTGATTAAGATTCTAAAAAGGTTCGATTTGATAACTAGAGGTAATGACACTTGCATATATAGGGAGCCTTATGGGCCAATAGGAATACTCTAAATAAAGTGATAAGATGATTTACTTACATCTTGGTCTATGGTAGAGAGGATAGGCTACCCATCTCTTTAGAGCTATCGACTTTGTAGCTACTTCATCAGCTAGAGATCCAAGAGAGCAATGATATAACAATACATATGGGAGAGCTACTTAGGCTGAAGAAAAAAGGGAGGCTGCTAGAGAATGATTATTGAAGCATCAAAGTATAAAAAATAATGGTTTAAAAAAGAGTCACCCCTCAAAGGTTTGAATTTGGTGACTATGTACTCAAGTGGGATGAATATAGAAGCAATCCAAGACACCATACTAATTTTATGCCATACGGAGCAACCCTTACATCATAAATTTTTGTAAGTGGGAAAATATGCTTGAACTATCAATGGTAGATGATGACGCCTTACTAATTTCTATAGACAATATCCATTTGAAAATCTATCCATATGATTATATATATATATATATATATATATATATATATATATATATATATATATATATATATATATATATATATATATTTATATTATGCATACTATCTATAGAATTTTTGGAAAATGACTTGTTTTATTATAAGGATACCTTGGTGGGAAAGGACATTAGAACCAATGAATAAATAGAGACTATGGGTAATTAAAATTCATGAGTAGCACCATGTTAAAAAAAAGAGCATTTCCAACCATTAGATTGAAATATAGATCCAATGTATATTTATCCATCTGATTATTTGGATTCATTGGATGGAATGTGTAATGACTATCATATGAGTGGGCAACCTTGCACATAGTAATGCAACCAGATCAAGAACATTTTTGGGTGAAGCATGCATAAAGAAAGTTGACCCCTAGAGATTATTTCTAATCAGTTGGAGACTGTCCAACCATTGAAAATATGATAGTTATAGTCAGTGTAATATTTAATATGAGATGTGGCAACATCCTTCCCTTCTACTCAGCACGAAGGAGTAATTTTGTGTGATGCAAATCTAGAACTTGCATAATACAAATTAGAGTAAGTCTCCATCATAGGCTTAAAGTGGATATATAAGAAGTGCTAAGACCACCCAATGGCCTATGCTCCAATCACAACATTTGATGGTCCTAGCAACCCCTACCACATATTATTATTTATTATTGGTCTGAGGAGCCATAAGCTAAGCTCCTCCATGTCAATATTTCCATCAAGAGGATCTTGGAACTTAATAGTCTACAGGAATATAGGATCATAATGGAGCACTTTAAATCTGTAAGTTGTGCAAGTTGTTAAATCTAAAATCAATTGTGGATGCTAGCTTTGGCATGCAAAATATGGATACATAATCATAAAAACCATATTGGTTGTCTAGTATTCCATCTATGGTTGATGCTTTTTTTGTGCTTGATACAAGTGGCTAAGTGTTTCTAAAGCCATATAGGATCTTGATCTTTCATTCAATGGCCCATGTTCCTAAACATAACAAGAATTTAGTGTAAGAGAAAATCCCTTCCAACAAGTAGAATCCAAACACATTGAAATCCCAGTAGTCACCCACAAGTGAAAGCAATAGCACAAAGAAGTAATCAAAAGAGGTTCACCACTAGCTAAAGGGTCTACTAAATTTGACTAAGGTAGACCAATCTATTGCAGTTATACACATGGTGATTGAACTAGTTTCCCAACACACAAACAAGCCTACCCTAACAACTTGCACTAGTTAAAATTAAACCTAAGGAGCCCTACTAGCCATCCAATCAAAATAGGTCATCCTGATGATGGTAGCATCTAAAGGGGTTATTTCATACCTCTAACTTATACTATAATAAAATCCTAGGTAGAGCAAGTAACATTACTATAGGTATGTCATTTCATAAGAGTAGGTGGTGACAAAAAATATCGTAATTTTTGAAACCTTGAACCAGGCAAAGAATCAAATGTAGAATGCCCCTCATGTAATTCCTAGGGTAAATCCCTAGTAAATGTAGTTGATGATGGTAATAATAGATACCCATCCAAAGACTTATAGGCCTTCAATATTTATGGTCCCAAATCTATATATCTCAAGGTGGCTAACTATTGAAGGGAGAATGATCTTGGGCACAAATTGGAGATAACATTCAAGATTTCCTACGTAAAGTTTTAGAGGGAAAATCCATCCAGTTTTGGCTATAAATATACATGCAAAATTCATTGTAAGGCATTGGGATATGCCTAATCATGCCTAATATTTGATCTTGTATGCTCTTCCTTTCATCCCATTCCTTTGTATAAGCTAAACTTGAGACTTGAATCACATGGTTAAAGAGCATCGAACAATTTTGGCCTCATGCCTTTATAATATTTGGATATATATATGAAACTTGAGACTAATTTTACTCTATATTATTTCTATTATATTTTTGGATGCTTGGATATAAATTAAAATCATGTTTAATTTCTAGTTGTTAGCATGCAATGAATGTGTTCATTTGATTTCATTATACATAGGAAGATTTTCAGATCTTGGTGAATCACCTCCATACCTTAGGTTTTAATTTCCCACAAGTTTTATTTCTATTTTATTTTATAATTTTCCTTCATATATCACAAGAAATACAATGAGGGACTTAATAAGGTGCACTAAGGTCATATGTGAAGAGGCTCCAACCTCAAAAAAAATCTTGAAGGTTGCCATAGATTCTTTCACTTCCCATAAAGCTTCCTATTGTGATGCTCAAGTGAGGTACAAGTGTCCAAACATGTTGGGTCATTGTTGTGGATGGCTAGGACACTCTAAGCTGACAAAAGTAGGTATAAACCAAAAAAGTGTTATCGATTAGATACTAGCTTCAATTTCCTAGGGAATGCCTAATTGTGAGTATTTCTTTATCATAAATAAAGTTGATTTTCTCATGTAGTTTAAGATTTTGACTCTCATATATGATTGGGAGGCCATATTTCATAATCACAACTCTCAAATCCACTTTGAAAGCATTATATTCAATGATAAGTGGTTTAGAAAAACTAGGAGTTTTTAGCATAGGAGTCTTTATAAAGCTTTGATTGGCTACTCAAGATTATTCAAATGAGTTTATTTTAAAAAACATTTTATAGTGAAGTTGTAATATGTGCATAATATTTAATAAATTAATGATAGTATCCTTCTAAAATAAGTACTCTGATTTTGGACATGGATATAGGTTTAGGTCATTCTGTTATTGATTTAATTTTTGTAGGGTCAACTTTAACATCTTTCGATATGATTTTTTTTCCAAAACTGCATATGGCATTTTTTGCATAGAATTTATTATCTTGCAATATTTCCAGCACCTTGTCCACATGCTTGATATGATCCTTCTAATTTTGGATGAATATTAGAATATCATCAAAGAATATTAGGATACACTTTTATAGATAAGGGTGGAATATTTTATACATGACACTTGAAAGATATAAGATGTATTAGCTAATACAAATGGCATCATCTTGGTTTGGAGGTATTACATTATTTGATACTTTGAAATATTAATGCAAGTACCATGTAAATAGTTTAGTCTAGGGTGGAGAAGAGTGCAATAATTGCATCATGTTTTTTGGAGGAGGAGGAATGGCCACTCAGATCTAGGATACAAGATTCTGGGGAACCTGTTACATAAGGAAATTGGGAAGAATCTTGTGTGTGAGAGAAAAATGAGAAGATCTTCTCAATATGGGTTCTGGGTGGATATTGAAAAACTATTTCTACAGAGTTTTTTGACCTTCTTACTTTTTGGATGATGTGGATCCAGGGCTCTTCATTTCTTTTGACCCAAGTAAGATTTCTGGGGTGAATTTTGTTGTGAATTCTAAGCAAACATTTGTTGTGAATGGTGCATTTGATCTTCAGCCTTCTCCGAGATCATTATTCATCCCTTTAGACCTTTTGACCTTGGATGAATGGTTATTTAATTTTGTGGAAAATTTTTTGGGTTCTAGACCAAGTTTAGACTCAATTAGAAGATGAGCTTTCTCTAAATGGTCACCTAGTGGTCAGATGGAAATTGTAGCTTTACCCAACAACTTTTTCTTATTAAGCTTTCCAAGGAAGAGGACATGGTTAATATTCTTAGTGGTGGACCATGGTTTTTTGGTAGAAGAGGTTTGTTCCTCCATAGATGGGGGGTGGATTTTGACCCAGAATTGCAAAAGATAAACTATGCACCCATTTGGGTGAAGCTTCCTGGTTTACCTCTTCACTTTTGGCATGTGGATATCTTGAGAGGTATCGCTAAAATTTTTGGAGAGCTAATAAAAATTGATGTAGCCACTCATGCTAAATCTAAACTAATTGCTGCTAGGATGTGCATTTTTTTTAATCTAGATTCTGATCTCCCAGAATCCATTGAACTAATTTCAGATTTGGTTATTAGAAAACATGTCATTGTTTTTGAAAATTTACCTTCTCGTAGATCTAAGGCTTTCCATCTAGGCTCTCAGATCTCTTCATAGAATAATGTAAAGACTGATGAAAATTCTTACATCTCTTTTGCGAATATTATAATTTTTTATGGAAATTTTATGCCTACTACCGAGTTTTTTGATTATTCAAGAGATTTATCTTCTGTTGAGATCCTTGTTACTCTTCCTAGGTCCATTGTAGAGGATCCTTTTCTTAGGAAGACTATTGGTTTGAAAAAAATGATTCTTCCACAAATATTAGTGACTTTTTTGGAAATATTTCTCTTGTTGGATTTGGTGCCAAAGATGTGCTAACCATGGTTGAAGCCTCTCTAGTTAAGGCTATTGATGAGGTCAATCCAAGAAATTTGGCTATAAAAAAGTTTACTATTAATGATTTACTTACTTCCACAAGAGATGTTTCTCATAACTCTTTATTTCATTTTATTCTTTAACCCAGAATGAAAAAAGGAATATTGGTTTGGAGATGGAGGTTACTCCCTCAAAAAGAGTGAACAAGAGTGGTAAGAGCTCTGTTGTTCAAGGTCCTCTCACAAGATCTTAAAAAAGTAAAGGTAGCCAGTTCTATGAAAATATCTACAAGACTGATCTGAATACAATAAAAAATAGAAAGGGATATTGCAAATGGGGTACAATCCACTCTAAATTTTAATGAAAATAGAGGAAATTTTGGTTTGAATTTAAAAAAATGAGAAACATTCTGGCTGGATAACCCCTCTTGCTTTGGCGGCTTTAAGTTATCTTCTTTTTGAGATGGAAAGAGATTTTGGGTTTGATGTAGTTATGAGCTTTATGATTTAGTTTTTGTTGTTGTTATTGATGTCAAGAAGATGATGTCCAAGTTTATTGTCATCCAAGTATTCATGTCCGAGTTTTGTTGGCAAGGTTGATGTTCAAATTTCATTAATATTCTCCAATGGTTTTTCCAAAAAGGCAAAGAAGCAGGTTTAATATTATAATACTTAATATTATAATATTTAAGGATACAGGTTGGGTTTATGAAAAATAAATGCCAAGCACTTTTCATATTTTAAATCTCCTAAAAAACCCATATGACAGATTTGTGTATTAAGGGTTTAATTATTTAATTTTAAATATTTTAACCCTAAGGTTAAAATTTAAAATGAAATAATAATATTTTCAAGGTGCCTAAAGTCAAAATATATAATTCGAATATCCCGTTGACGTTGTTGAAGTGCATCAAAAATAATATAAATATGCCAAATTTCTTTGGCTAGAAGGTATCCATGCGATAAAACGATTATGCGACCAAAGTTTCGAGCACCAAAGGGAGAGCAATTCACATGTGTTTAAAAGCTATTGGGAGAAAGAGAAAGGTTAAGGCAAAGTAGAGTGCAAATCATATTTCAAAGTGATTGGTAGCACATGTTGTATCCAGGTGCTACGGTAAGGCGTTCATGGAACGCGAGGTCAGGTGTTCGATCCTCGTAGATGCCTTTTGTTGAAGGGAAGATAGTTTCATTTTTTACTAAGTAGAAAGGCAGAGTTTAAAGGTGACAACGTGTACAATTTAGTTCACGTGAGGGCACATAGCCCAAGAAGTTGATGTCTAGGTGTTAAGGCACTTGAAGAGGATAGGTGGGGTGTTCGAATCCTATCGTGAGCATTTTTGCTAAGGAGGAAAGAGAATAAGGTATGCACACCAAAAATTAAATTTTTATTAAGGTTTTGTTGAGCGGAAATTGCGCGAAGTCATTGTATTAAGATTAAGTGGTTTGCAAGGTAGTTAAGAGGGAGATATAAGGTTTATCAAATTAAATATTATATTGTGATTTTAGGAGTAATAAGGTGGATAATGAAATTTTATTGTTGAAGTGAATTGTTTGATTTTTGCTAATATTTTGAAGAGTGGAGATTATAAGGTGTAATTGAGATTTAATGTTTTGTATGGTGAAATATTTTGAGGGAGTATTTGAATAAAATTGTGAGAAGGTTTTTGCTACCTAACCTTTGATATTGGCAAAGAGGTTGATTGTGTTTGAGATAGGTGTTGAGGTCAAATCTTCTTCAAACAAAAGGTATGGGCATATCATCCTTGTGAAGTAAAATATTATTGGATATTGTGAATGCTAAGTTGGAGTGAAAAGGTTGTTTGATAAGCATTGTTGAGTAAGCTTTCATGTGCATGATTGGTAAATGTTTGTGAGAACATTTGAGTGAAATTGAGAACTATCTTGAACTAGGGTTTGAGAAAGACCATGAGTATCATTGTTATGTGAGATTGTTTGATAAGCATTGTTGAAAATATTTGAGTAAGCTTTCATGTGCTTGATTAGGGTTTGTGAAAAAGACCATGAGTATCATTGTTATGTGAATTTGGAATCATATTGAGTCAAGGTTGAGTTCCATAGTGTGAGTTGTTGAAAGCATTGTGAAACACCTGGTTAGGGTTTGTAAGCAAGTTGTGTTTCATTGAGTGATTGGTTGAGTGGAGTTGATTGAGCATAGTTGATTGAAAGTGTTGGAGTGATAGTTCAAGTTCTGTGAAACAAATTGTTCTTTATTCTTAATTGATTTGAAGAGAGTTTGGAAGTGATTGAGTGTGAAACATATTGAGTCTTACCATTCTCTATATGTTTCTATGGTTAAACAAAATTCGGAGTGAAATTTATTTGTAATATTGAAGAGGTTTTCTAGAAGAGATTAAGTTGAGTTTTGTGAGTGTTAAACATATTGAGTCTCTAACCATTCTCTATATGTTTCTGAGGTCAAACAAGATTCTGTGTGAAACTTGTTTAAGTGATTGAAGAGGTTTTTGTGATAGATTGAGTTGATTTGAGTAAGCTTTTGTGGAAGCTTACAATACATATTTGAGGTAAGTCTTGGTGAAGACTTGTTGAGCAGATTGAGCAAGTTCTTGGTGAAGACTTATTGAGCATATTGAGCAAGGTATTGGTGAAGACTTGTTGAGCATATTGAGCAAGTTCTTGGTGAAGACTTGTTGAGCAGATTGGACAAGTTCTAATGAGGACTTGTTGAGCATATTTGAGGTAAGTATTAGAGAAGACTTGAGAGCAGATTGGATAAGTTCTTGAGAGGACTTATTGGATAGATTTGAGGTAAGTCTTAGAGAAGACTTGAGAGCATATTGGACAAGTTCTTGAGAGGACTTGTTGGACAAATTTGAGGTAAGTATTTAAGAAGACTTGAAGAGTTGAGTTGATTGATTGATTTGTTCAAGCTTTGTGTTAAGGCTTGGGATAGATCTAGCAGAGTTGATTTGTGATTGGATCAAGCTTTGTGTTAAGGCTTGAGGACACATTTAAGGATAAATTTTGGTGCAAATTTAAGGACAGGTTTGTGCCAGACCAGAGATAGAGATTGAGCATATTTGTGCTAGACCAAAGGACTATGTTTAGTATATATTTGAGACAGATATTGAGAAGATTCATGCTAGACTGAAGGACAATGTTTAGTGCAGATTTGAGACAGATATTGAGCAAATTTATGCTAGATCGAAAGACTGTGTTTAGTGTATATTTGAGACAAAGATTGAGTAGATTTGTGCTAGACCAAAGGACTATGTTTAGTGTAGATTTGAGACAAATTTGAGAGTAAGCTTTGGAGGTGACAAAGCAGAGAACAATAGTCTCTAGTAGATAGAGATTCATTAGCCAGGGCAGTGAGGATAGAGATATTCTGAGTGAGGACAAAGTCTTTAGTGGAGAGATATCCACAAGCCAGTATAGTGGAGGTAGTAGTCTTCTAGAGGATCACCAGCCAGAGCAGAGGAGAAGGAGTTCTCCTATGGATAGATTTATACATATCAACCGAGGGGATTGGTGTCTCCTGTGGATAGGTATCCACAAACTTGATTAGGGGATTGGTGTCTACTTTGGATAGAGGTCCATAAAAAATTGTAATAGGGAAGGATTACCAAGATATTAGTTGAGAAAATTTTAGTGAAATATTTTCTCCGTGGACATAGCCCACATTGGGTGAACCACGTTAAATTGGTGTATCTATTGTGTGTGGTGATTTATGCATTGCTTTTATTACTGCTATTGATATTGCCATTGATATATTGCATAATATAATTTTGGAAAAAAAAGTAAAAAATGGTCTTATACTATTCACCCCCTCCCTCTTAGTATAATATTATGTTCTTCAATTTTCTTTCTCTAAATTATGGCTATTTTCTTGGGGTTGCTGCAAGATCTGGATTTGGATTTTTCTTGATTGATGTTGGAGCTAGGGTTTTAGGAATATTCTATTGGTTTTTTCCTGGCTTATTTGGTTGTTTTTTTTTTGGATTTGGATTCATATTTTGCTAGGAATGGTTGATAGCTAGGTTCATGGCTTGTTTCAATTTTTTTGAATTTCTAGGTGGATTTTAATTCTTGGTGGAATATTTCTAGGTGGAAAACATATTTTAAATGTTTTGATCCTCCACATGGGATTTTTAATTCCAGGTGGGTGGGAAGCCTATTTCAATTTTTTTGAATTTTCAAAGGGAAACCTGTTCACATGCCTCTTATTCTCTTTGGAGCTTCAATTGTGTTTTTTTGGAATATTGTTCTTGAGATTTCATTAGAGCTTCCTTCATGTTTTTATTAGAGTTGTACTTTTGAGATATTTCTAGTTGTAAAAGGTTTGGGGTCCTTTCAAAACCCTTCTTTACCACCTAATCAAAAAAAATGTTTAGTCTAGGGTGTGTTTAATATTTGAGTATATAGTAGGTGTCATGTTATTAAGTGTGAGTTATGTGTCATGTAAATAAGTGTGGAGTTATGTAGGTGAGGTGTCATGTTAGTAAGTGTGAGTTATGTAAGTGAAGTGTCATGTTTATAAGTGAGGAGTTATGAGTTATGTGCAATCATGAGAGTCTTTATATTTATGTAAATATGTGATATTTATTATGTATTAAGAAATATGAAGAGTTAGATCTCTTGTGAGTATGAGGAGATGAAGATTTTATGTAAGTATAAAGGTCAAGAGTCTTGTGAATATAAAGAGTCTCATGTATGTATATATTGAAGACAAAGCTTTGTAATAGAGTATCAAAGAATAAGCATTGCATTTATGCATTTCTTAAAGTAGATATATATTTAAATAATATTTAGTGAGTTTGATGTTCATTATTGTTATTGCGCATATATATTATTGAGTTATTATTTGATCCTGAAAGAGTGATAAACTTGTGAGACCAATAGTGATTTTCTAACATCTTGAACTCATAGTGACCTTCATGAGATCTAAATACTACTTTTAGAATATTTTTTGTCCTAATTTGAATTTGGTATTATTCTATTCTTAGGTCTAATTTAATAAAATATTTAGCATCATGTAGTTCATCTAGCATTTCATTGATAAATAGGATAGAAAATGGATTCTTGGTTGTAATTTTATTACGGTATTTAAAATCAATATATAGATGATAAGATCTATCTTTGTTTTGTACAAGTATGACTAATGATGAGTATGAGCTCTTACTAGGTGTGATAACATCTAATTTTAATAATTCTTGGACCAAATATTCACTTTTAATATTATGGTGATGCAAATAATCATATGGTTTCATATTTACTTGCTATGCATATGGTTTAATTTTGATAACATGTTGATATCTCATTTGGGAGGTAATCTTAATGGTCGATCCTAGAATAACATGACATTTATATTGATGGTTTGTTTCATTTTGTTATCATGTATATCATCTTCTATGGTAATAGGGTTTATGGTAAAACATCAAGTGATAATTATGGATACTCCTTTCCTAATATTAGCTATTATAGAGGAGTGTCTCCTTTTAAGGTTTACTTTTGGCCTATTTTTATTTGAAAATTTATCTTTTGAGACTACATTTTAAAAGTCCAAGGGGAGTTAACTATTCTGCACTAGGTACTACTTCCACTCCACCTAATGGCATAACATAGAAGCTATTTTGGTATTTATGATAATTCATACTTAGCTCCACTTTATGGCATTTTGATTGGTGACTTAGGTGATTTTCTTCTAGAATTGTCGTGTTGTATTCTTTTGTTGGATGTATACATAAATTTATTTGCTTAAAAGTGGGTAAATCAATAAAATTATGTGTATTACCTGAGCTAATTAAGATCATAACTACCTTGTTTTAATACACACCTGTATTTTGAAGGTTTATGGGTATTGGATTCTTGTTAATGCAACTATGGAGATTACAAGCTTGTTTTGTTCTAGTGAAGGTTCTCACTATCTCAAATACATTCTCACTACTAGTACTACTCATCCCAATTTTCCTCTTTGTGGTTACTTCCTTCATGATTATAAAGTTTGTTTTTTTTAATCTCTAGAGTTTGATAGTTTAGGAGGTCTTTCTTCCCTTTTTGTAATATATTTCTTGTAATTAGGGTTTTATTGATGTAGGGCTTTATATCTTGTTGATGCTACTAGATTTTTATTTTTAAAATCATTTTAAATTTGAAACCTTGTGTTTTGACTCTTTTTGAAGATCTTATTTTTGTACGTTAGGGTCAAATCATCCATAACTTGAATTTCATTGCTTATATCAAGTTTCAATCCACCTATGTAACATTGAACTAACTATCTATCTAATATGTTAGTTACTAGCATTGATAATCACTAGAACTCTAAGGTGTATTTATCCACTAATATTTTTTGTCTTATCCATGTTAATTGACTATAATAATCGATCTCTATTAGATCAAATTCTTTTTTAAAATATACAAGTAATCCTACCCGTGTTCATGTAATCCCTTGTGTCTTTTCATGCTACTAGGTATACCACTTTTATACCATTTATTCAAAATGGAGGGATGCTACTTTAATAGCATCCTTGTCAATGCTAACACAATTTAATTCAAAGAAATTTTTTAATGCTTATATCCCATTCAATAGACTCACATAGATTTTTCATTGAATTTAGGTACAAGAATTTGATCATTTATTTTGAATAATCTATTGTATGCATTATAATGTTGATTTTATTATTACTGAGTATGAACAATTACATTTTTGAGGAATATGGTTAGGATCTAGTCCTAACATTTGTGTACACACAAAGAGTTTTTCACTGTCGAGAGAATTTTTTAGTGGTCAATGCTTGTATGTTTTCTTCAATAGAATTGATACCTTTCTCTATCTTGTTTATCCTTTCATGTATTTATTTCATGCTTGATCCAATCTCTTGTTTGAATTGATTTATGTCATTATGTATATTATCATATATATTTTATACTTTATTTTGTAGATAGATATGTGCTTGCTATAAAGACTCCACCATTTCTTATTTCTTGTTTCTAGGAGTTGTTCAACCTCAAAATTTTGATAGGATATATACTCCAATTATTAAATTTTGAGTCCTTTGTCAGCTTTAAAAAATTCTAATTAGTGTCTTTTTTTTTGTGAATGAGAATGTGTTTATATATATATATATATATATATATATATATATATATATATATATATATATATATATATATATATATATATTATATTATTATATTTTAATATATAATATCATTTATACCCAAGTGTTGTAGGTGAGTTGGAGAGGGTAGGGCAATCCTCCAAGGGAGGTACCTGGTTCGAATTTCCACCCTACCAAACGCACATTGGGTACCCAAAATCCAATTGATAATGCTGGTGCGATCGGGGTCGGGCATGACTCCCGGGTGATTTTGATGATGTAGAAGCCCCTGGTCATGGTTTCTCAAACCAAGGTGGCCCCGCAAGGGATTTTTTGCTAAATATATATATATATATATATATATATATATATATATATATATATATATATATATATAATATAAAGATATATATTATATCATATCAAATGGCATGATATCAATTGATTAACTCCTCAACTTTTAAGGAAGAGACCGAGGTTCAAATCTTATCAAGTAATACATGCATAATTTTTAAGTTGTAATACCATTATGTGGTCATGATTTAATACATATGGGGGCGCTTTCAATCCCATATATATAATATATCATTATATATAGTAGCATGTGAGGTTGGAAGAAGCAGATGAGGGGAACACATAGGCAAGTACCATGTGGGGGTGGGGTGGCATGCGAAGGGTTATATGGAGAGCATGTGGATAAAGGGGGTGGGATATCACATGGGACTTCTTGAAAGGAAAGTGAATATGTAAAGGAGATAAAATGGAAGTGAAGAAGCAAAGTAAAGGGTATATTTTAAATGTATTATTTGTCATCCTATAGATGATACATGTGATTGATTTATTTCTAATTCAAGATAATATATAGTGGGGTAGATAAAAAATGTAATTAGTGGCCACAATGGAAAATGTGCATCTAAAGGGGTTGGAAGTCATTTTTTTTAAATATATTCTTATAAAGTGAAGCATGGATGAGGAGGGTTACACATACATGTAATTTGGATTAATGATACCAACCACTATATAAATAAAAAACATTAAAGGAGGGGTGAATCAACCTTTGGCAGTTGAACAAATACTTAATAGGTATTGACAAGAAAATGGTAGTAGAGGAATTAAATGTTTTTTTTAACAAGTATTATACCACTTGTGGTGGATGAGTACATAGATTTATATATTGAATAACAATTGATGTTGATAACAATGATACATGTGAATACTCAAAGTAAATATTTTATATATTTCCTTGGGGATGGACACAACAAGTTACAACATATGAGAATACAATTGTTGAACATAGTGCCTCCAAACCTCAAAGTACTTAATCTACTAATGAAACATTAGATTTCTAACAAGCTTGATGGAACTATGACTATCACAATGAAAAGTAACTGGAAATTATTAAAGGATACATAATTACTCCAAAACTATGAGCATATATTAAATATGTTTTATGGAATCATTGGTAGCATAATATTTATCTTCCATAGAAGACTAAGATATGATGGGTTGTTGTCTACAACACCAAGAGATCAACCTAGAACTAAGGTAAAAATAATTCCAGTAGTGGAGTATATAAATCATTAACCCCACACCATAAAATCATATCAAACTTAGAGGTGCTTCAACCAAGTAGTGAATACCCATTTGGTATGTACCTCTATTATGGTTAAGGATCCAATTGCATTATGTCTAATAAGGTGACTGCACACTACACCAAAAAATATTTTAAGGGTGGCTAAATTGAGGTGGTTTTTTAAGGCGGTGAACAACCGCCCTAATAGATCCTAAGAGGGTGGTTTAAAACTGCCCTTTTAGGGTAACCACCCTCTTAAGGCTATGAGAGCGGTTTTAAACCACCCTCTTAGGTAATCCTAATAAGGTGGTTTTAAACCGCCCTCTTAGGTAAAGTCGTGCTATCGTGTCTGCTTTATGGAGTTCTACGGAAAATATCCATATAGTGTGGGAGAAGATGCTTCCTTCACATTATCATCATATTCTTTCCAGGGCTATCGTCCCCTTGGCTTCTCTTTGAGGAAATAACTTTATTTCAACCTCTGCAATTCAATTCTCATAGACAATGAAACCAAGGTATATATGAGCAATCCATTTTTTATGTTTTAATTATTTTTGTTCTTCAAAGTGGATTGATATATCGATTTGGTGTATATCTAAACAACGTAGATGATTTGGGTGGACCGATGTATGGGTCAAATTGCCTGTATGGTATCTGCAAGAGATTTATGCATCATTTGGAGTGATCACGATGATTATTGGGACTGGGTGTCCAGTGATGACTCCAGGTACGAATTGTACACCATTCCCCTGTTATTTTCCATCATAGACAGATTTAAGTTCAATAATATATTTGTGATTCCTCTAGATTCGAGCAACTGGCAAAATTACGTTATGTGTGGTGGTTTGACGTGTCCGGCCGGTTTGATTGCACACTTCTGTCACCAAATACCAGTCCAATTTGTAAGTTTTCAAAATGCTTCACTCTATAATATTGTTATTAAAATATTTTTGATGTTTGTAATGGAATTATTAAAATTGTTTGCTTTGTGTTTTAAATTAATGGGGTGCTTCTGTAAGGTTTTTATCATGAAGATATTGTCATAAAACCCAGTTTGATCAAGTCTCTCTCTTTCATGGAAGTCTGAGATTCTTTGTTGTAATCATGGGGAGGTTTTCCCAATGCCCAAATTGATTCTTTTTCATTAGAAATGTAACTTTTATATGGTATTTTATGCTTATGTAAGTCTGATAATGTTGACCTCATCCCAAAATTTAGGTTGGTTGAGCAATATTTTCCCCTGAATGTTACATTTCTATGGGTTATTGAGTAATGATGATCTTGTGGTGGGAGACCTATTTATGTTAGGAGACTACAATATTCTGTTGAAGAAACCTAATGCAAAACCCAAATTTCACTCCTCCATAAATGGGACATTTCTATGGATTTTGTGATAGTTCATTGACCAAAATACAAAGGGGTAAATTTGTAATGGTTACCTCTCTAAAGGGGTAAAATTTTGTACTATTTTTTTAAATCCTCCTTTTCCTAAATTTAATTACCAAATGTATTTATGTTTTTGAAATCCTGCTATTTGATGTGGTGCTACCAAAAAAGGAATAAAGAGAACAAGCACTGTATGTCACATTTAGCTCCAAGTGGTAGAGTGTGGAGGGTCCCTAAGACTTAGCTGTCGCCTTTATCCAGAAAAACGTTGTTAGAGAAAATGGTAGAATCAAGCATCAATCCCAGTGAGGTCACTTACAATGCACTAATGGATGGATACATCAAAGTAGGGAAAATTGGCGAGGCTCTTAAGTTGTGGAATGTTATAGTTGGAGAAGATTTTGTTCCTAGTCAAATTTCTTACAATACTATAATTAATGGGTTGTGTAAGGTGGGTAAGATGGAAGAGGCAAACAAGATTTTGATGGAAATAGAGAGAATGGTCACATTCCTAATGGTGTGACTTAATCAACTATTATTGATGGATATTGCAGGATTGAAAGTATAGAAAAATCTTTTAAATTGCAAAATGAAATGGTAAGAAAAGGCTTTTTACCAAGGATTAAGACATGCAACACACTAATTAAAGGTCTATGCAAGTCAGAGAAGACTGCTGCAGCCAAAAACCTTTTGGTTGACATGGTTGAAATGGGTTTGGTCCCAGATGATGTCACATACAACACACTTTTTGATGGTCATTGGAGGGAAGGCAAGTTGGAGGAGGCTTTTGGTACCTAGTTTGAAATGATTAGCAAGGGCTTTTTACCCAGTATGATTACCTACACTGCACTAATAAATGGGATCTATAAGAAAGGAAAACTGAAAGAAGCAAATGAGCTCTTCGGAAAAATGATTGACAACGGTCTTTCTCCCACTGTCCTGAGTTGCAACTCACTAGTCGAAGATAATACCATGGAAATAAATAATAAGGCTTTGAAGCTGGTTTACAAAGTTGAATACATAGTTGTTCTTCCAAATATTGTTACATACAATGTAATGCTTAATGGACTTTATAAATCTGGAAAGATGGAGGATTCTGAAAAGCTCTTGCCGTAATTGTTTAAGAGAGGCTTCATTCCAGATAATTATACTTATGGGACTCTGATAGATGGTTATTGTCAATTTGACAAGGTGGATGAGGCTTTCAAGCTGTGAGATGAGATGCTGGAAAAAGGCATTATTCCTAACATTGTTACTTACAATGCACTAATCAATGGTCTTTGTAAGATGGGAGAAATTGAGAGGGCAACTATATTTTTTAACAAATTATTGAAGAAAGAGGTGACCCACAATCAAGTAACATTCAATACATTGATTGATGAATGTTATAGGATAGGCAATATGAAAGAGATCTTCAAGTTGTGTGATCAGATGGTCGTGAAATTTACTGCATCATCTATCATTACCTATTCTGCACTAATAAATGGTCTGTGTAAGTTAGGGAACCTGGAAGCATCCAATAAACTTTTGGAGAAGATGCTTGAAATTGGTTTGTCTCCAAACTCTGTTACTTATGCTACATTGATTCATGGTTATGTCAAAGTTGGCAATATACAATAGGCTTACAAGCTCAATGATGAGCTGTTTAACAAGTTCATTATGCAAAATGCTAGTGGAAAGTCAATATCAGGGGAGAGCGAATCAAAGGACTATCAAGATAGTAGCCACTATCCTTCTACAGATGCATTTTATTCTACTTTGCAGGCAAGATACAACTAAATTATGAAAACACATATTGGCATGGGGCAACAATATAAGCCAACATGTTTTCTGATGTCCATTACATGATATATTCACTTGAAAATTTGTATTACTTGTCAAGAATGTGGATTGAGGTAACAAAAGCCAACTATATTCAAAAGCTTGCTTAGTCAACCCTGCTTTGCGCTAGGGTTAAGAGCCCCTATCTTGTGAGTTGTAATGCTTGTGGATATTAGATATCTTCATGGATTTTGAACCAATGATTAGCATTGGGCATGCCTAAGTTGCCAAATGTTTTGGTGCTGGAAGTGGCAACAACTTTTATAATATTGCCTACTCTTCTTTATATGCATCAGAATCAATCCTTCTTGTTTAGGAGATATTTCTAGGGAATGTTGTTGCATACAGTAGAAGGCAAAAGGAGTGTAGCTCAATACCCAAAATTCAGAAAGTGTAGAGGGCATTTTCAATCATTGCTCTTTCAGGTGACTTTGAGTGACCCCTTTTGAATCAAAATCATCACTGCAACTTTTTTCAATTTAGTGGAAGGTTTTGCTCTAAACTCTAACCTTATGGGGCCTTCTATATGGATCAAACAAGGAATCAACCTATAGATAGGTTGGAAAGTCATCACAACTTAAGAGAATTGGAAAAGTAGTATAGGGAAACTGATAATGATGAAAGAAACATTTCTTAGAAATATTTTGAAGCACTGCAATGAAGGTAGGTGTCATATGGCAATCCCATGTGGACTGCAACCTGTCTCAAACTGTTGAGCAGAAGTCCTGTGATAGGAGTGGATCATATCTTGAAAATAAAGGGAGATCAACTTATCTATTTGCAGAATGGATCTGTGAACCTATTTCTATTGGTGTACGAGGAAATACAAATCTGTTGGATGAAGTACAAAGAGTTGATCGTTTGTACTAGAGAAAAATCCAAGTTTCATATTAAGCACACTATGATTTTTAGAAACTATCAATTCTATATATTGAAAGGTAAATAGTTAGGTCTTCTAGATTACGATTTGGCATTGTATCATAAATTTATGAGGCAATTTGTGGAAAAAGGCATGTAAATCAGGGAATACTTCATTTTACACTGAGACTTATAAATGTTTTAACCTTGTCAGTGGATATAAGTTTGTTGCACTTGGCTATGCTTGAAACCATATGACCTTATTATTTGATTTCTAGATGTCTTCAACTCATGTTCTTAAAATGGTTATTTTGGGCTTCCACTTAAAAATGCTATGCATAATGGATGTTTGCCGTGATTATCATGGTTGATGCATCACTTTTTGCAAAGGTATGCTTATTTGTTCTTACTTTACTATGATTTGGTGTTTCCTAAAGGAGGGAATCTCCTTCATCGTCATTGTTGATGTGCTTAGAGATGTGTCTTATTGTCATTTGCTTTTCACAGCCTTAGGGTTTCCCTTTCAATTTTATACAACTCTCTGTATTTTGGAATCCATGCCTTCAAATGAGTTGTTTGGCTGATCTCTATCCTTGGATGGTCTTCTTGTCATATATTTGTAGATTTGATTAGATGTGACCTTCATGTTAAGCATACATGCTAAGAAATTTTGGAACTTGGGGTTGCCTATAAATTGTAATTTATGTCAGAAGGTAAGTCAAGCATCAGATTGTATACTGATTTTGGTACTTTTTGGTATTTAAGCCTTCATTCCCATATTCACAATAGGTTGGAGTCTTGGACTGCTTCACATTTTGAGCATTTTTGTAGCTTTGGATGTAGTATGGTGTCCTGTTTAGATTGTTGATTGAATAGATCAATTGTCATAGAATTCTTAGATCAGAACATTCTCAAAATGACAAAGAATGCTAGTTATTTCTATTTGGAAGGACATTAGCTTAGATGCAATCAGAATGTGAGCATATTAGTTCTTGGAATTTTCCAATTAGATAAGGAATTTACAAATTCTGTATTTGTTTGACATATGAAGTGGGAAAGTTTGATTACTCATACAATTAGCAGGTCCAAATGGATCAAGTGAGGGTGCAGATGTTTGATGAAAGAGTAAATAAGGGACACTATCAGATTTTGCAGCCTGTATCTGTCATCATTCTCATGGGGTTCACATAATCACAAAAGCATTCAATTTTTCAACAGAGTGATAAGGAAGAAAGATAATAGATGGATCCCATGTGCATTTTACTTAAGTATATAAAAGAATCTTGTTGTAATGATATATCAATTCAATGTGGTATGATGTATTAGCCATGGTGGTCTTGCAAACATACAATGACCTTCACATGGTTGCTGAACAACCGCAACAGAATTTGACAAAGCCAAATTGTTGCTAGTGACTTGGAAGATTTTGGAGATGCGTGGCACCAGATCTAGCTTCCTAGTGAAGGTAATAATTAACAAAGTTCATAGGGGAGGCCAAATTCAACTCTATCCACTGCTACTTTCTTGTTGGCAATTTGGAATATGTTCGAGCTACTGAGTCGGTAACTCCAATACTTCACTCAGTCATTCAGAATTTTAAGTTGCTAGGTTTTCAGAGTTCCAAGTCTTTATGATATTGTCAAAGTCCATGGCTCCTGGTGGTTCCATTGGTAACTGTCAAGTGATTTTTTATAATTTTGAGTTGTCAAAGTTTTCAGGAAGTTGGCCAAAGTCTTGGGCTTCTAGTCGTTCACCATGCAACTATTAAGTGGTTCCTCATATTCCTAAGAAGTGAAGTCCTGAAAAGTTGACTCAAGTCCACTTCCACTCATTCACCAACCCTTAGAAGATCTTTGATACAACAAGCAAATAATGCCAATATGTCAATCACTTCATGAAAGATCTGAGTTGCTGGGTCCTTGAGACAAAATTTGCTATGTCTGTAGCTTCATACTTTTAACTGCAGCAACCTGGAAAACTGTGGAACCAATGTATAATTACATGAATATATCAATCGGCTTGCAGAATCACAAGTTTTTGGGTCACCGTAAATTTCATTGAGTTTACATCTTCCCTATGGCTATATTTGAGGCATGTTGCACATTCAATGGACGGCTATAAATTTCAGGAATACTTCATTTAAAAGAAAGTTACAAAGGTCCTAGGGCATACATTTTCATTAAGAGTTGGTAAAATAAAAAACGTTCTGCCAACTGTGAGATGGTTCGTCGTTTTGTGAATCATTGCACGGAGAGAATGGGAGTGGATTTGTAGCTATAATGGCTTTGGAGCATACCATCGCTCTTCAGGGACTACGACCTTGTAAAAAGATATGGGGCATGTGTGCCTTTATGGAAGGTGAGGCACCCTCAGAAAAGATATGTCAAATTGCATTCTTTTGAACCAGTGGAGGTTTGAAAATTTTAGATATGTCAAATTGCATTCTTTTGAACCAGTGGAGGTTTGAAAATTTTAGATATGTCAAATTGCATTCTTTTGAACCAGTGGAGGTTTGAAAATTTTAGATATGTCAAATTGCATTCTTTTGGAGTTATGTGTGACCTGCCTTGGTGCATGGATTCCTTGGTTGGTTTACACTAGCATACCTGGGATTGTTTTGTTCTGGAGCAAAATAGGTTAAAAAAAAGAAAGGTGTTTCAATATTTAAAACACATCGACTGCCACCCCATAATTGCATAATCCGCCATGCAGCTTGGTCAAACACCTTAGTGTTAAGGAAACAGGTGCACGACAAGGTCAGGAGCTATGGCGGTGCACCATGTCAGCGCCTGAATTTTTTAAAAAAATTGCATGGAAAGGCAACGTGCCATTTGCGGATGGCAGCCACCAGCACGCGACGAAAAAAAATTGCAACATTGGTAAAGAGGTCTCTCCACGCATGGGCGAAGCAGGTAACGTCACATAAGTAACCGGTATTCATCACCATTAACAGAAGAAAACCCTAACCCTAAGGGTAGCAACCGAAGGTGGAATAATGTGGTTTGTAAGGCTCATGTACCTACCAGGGAAACCCGAGAGGTTGTTAGGCATGCAATACTTGCAGCATCTGTTCTTGGATTCAGCATCTTTGTTTCGTGGGTGGAGAGCTCTGTACATTGCTTACATTTGTTTTCAACATGATTCACCTTAAAGCTTTAAAAAATTCTCTAAAAAAAAAAAAAAAAACCATTCATATGGCCATTTTAGTTTTTGGAATCCCTTTTACTGTTTATGGCGTGCATTAAAGATGTCCTGAAGTCTTTAGCAATTTAGTTTTGTACAAATACATGCTATTAGTCACATGTTAATATTCATAGGGTCAAATTATAAAAACACATGGCCATTGATATTATTTACTTTCTTCTCAATGTCTACAAAATTATGGCTATGGCAATTATCATGAGGAATGGTTTTCAGTCATTTTAAGGTCAAGAGGAGTTAAATGCTTTCAAAAGCTTGCAGGCCTTGGATTTTGTATTGCTAAAGGAATTAAATTCGACATCATCCTACAATGATAGAGATGGAGCTTGCAGGCCTTGGATTTTGTATTGCTAAAGGAATTCAATTCGACATCATCCTACAATGATAGAGATGGAGATTTGGAAGTAATGGGTTTTGAATTTTACACCCTTACTGCTTATGCTGTAATTGAATATCTTGCAATTCAAAACTGTCGAGTGACTAGTCTACAATTACTCTAAAGGTGGACTATTTTATTCATATTTTATGTGATGTTAAAAAGTTAAAAATAAAATTAATGAAAAACAATTGGTTTCAGAAAACATCATATTATATGTCAATGACCCTGTTTAAGATTCTTCATGTGGGCTTTGTTGTTAGGCATGCAATACTTGCTTCAAAAAAACATCATTCTTTCATATGCCAATGACCCTGTTTAAATTTCTTCATGTGGGCTTTGTTGTTAGGCATGCAGTACTTGCATGTTCCTGGATTCAACATATTTGTTTCTTGGGTGGAAAGCTCAGTCTGCACATTGCTTACATTTGTTTTCCAGCACTAAAGCTTTTAAAATTTCTCTAAATTTTTCCAAATTCAATCTAAATTTTCCCAAATTCAATCTAAATAAGTTAGAATGGAAACTTCGAAACTTCAACTATACGTGACTGCACTTTACGAAAACACTTCATTTTCCTTGGCATTTGTAAACTACCATTTTATTAAAATAAAGTCATGAATCATAAGAAAACTCATCAAATTCGGATTAGTCACTTATTTATCTACATTAGTCACTTATTTATCTACAAAATTTATGTAATAATAAACAATGAATACTAAGATTCTTAGCTAATAATAAATTAGCTTTTCATGTGCTTTATATATATTTTTAAAAGTAATAATAATAAATTAGCTTTATATATATATTTAAAAGTAATAATAATAGGGCGGTTTTAAGTTTTTAGGTTTAAACCATCTTCTTAGACCCTAAGATGACATTTCTCTGAGGCGGTTTTTAGCCGCCATCGTATGGGCACAAAATTTTTATGACACCATTTTTACGACACCCTCATAGACGACAGTTGAATAACCACCCTTTAAGGTCTTTAAGGACAGTTAAAAATTATTGTTAAAGCCCTTTTGGTGTAGTGGCATATACCTAGAATAATAGTTGATAGTAAATACAATATCTAATTGAGTATGGATGAGATAGAAAAGGGATCCAAAAAGTTAATAATACAAAATAACATCCAATAAAGAAGTATAGCAATTTTACTTGTAGCTTCAAACTAGAAGCAAAGGGAGTTTGATTAGGTTTCCAATCATCAATCACGAATCATTATAGAAGATCTAAAGGAAACTTGGGATGAGAAACAATGATCTTAGAAGGTGACTAGTAAATTAAAATCCCTATAAGCAATAAAGGAGATCCAAATATGTCATGAAGTTGTGACTTAATCTCCTAGATCAAATATGTTGAGCTTTGCATTATGTGAAGATCATCAAAAATTAGTAAGATCACCAATATATGAGCATCCTAATGCTTGATATAGATATCATGCTTTGCCTCATATTGTTAAAACACACAACTTATACAGAAATAGAAGCATCTAAATCATTGAACCACATCAAAAAAATCCTATCAAACCCAAAGGTGCTCCAACTTAGTAGTGAATATCCATTTGGTATGTACCTTTGATATATTTAAGGATCCTTTTGGATGCTATCTAGCAACTTTGATGGAGTGACTACATATACCTAGAATTATATCTAATAGTATATAGAATATTCAACTACGAATGGGTGAGATAAAAGGGACCCAATGAGTGACCAGCAAAAAGTAGCATCCACCAAAGTGGTAATCATATTTGCTTGTATCTTCAAACCAAAAGCAAAGGAAATTCAAGGAGATTTTCAATTTTCAAATTTAAGCTATTATAGAAGATCAAATGCATACTTTGAGAAATGGTGATCTTATAGGGTGAATAATAAATTTAAATCCCCTAAAAATAATAAATTATACCCAAGTATGTTATCTCAAAGATGTCATGAAGTTATGACTTCATATCCAAGATCAAAGATGTTGAGATTTTTATTATAGGAAGAAAATCAAAATAGAGTAGAATAATCAATATTTAAATATCATAATGCTTAATAGAGACATCATACTTTGCCTCATATTTTCAAAACACAAATTATAAAAAAAGAATGAATCTTTTTATACCAAGCATGAGGAGTCTATTTAAGCCCATAGGAGGACCTCTTCAATTGATATGCCAAGGGAGTAGGCCCATTACACTTAAAACTAGATAAATATCATATATAAATATTCTCCTAGAGCACACCTTTAAAAATTAAACTCTTCACTCACGTGTTGTAGGTGAGTTGGAGAGGGTAGGGCAATCCTCGAAGGGAGGTCCCTCGTTCGAATCTCCACCTTACCAAATGCACATTGGGTACCCAAAGTCCAATTGATAATGTTGGTGCGATCAGGGCCAAGCACGACTCCCGGGTTATTTTGACGGTGTAGAGCCCCCTGGTCACGGTTTCTTAGACCAAGGCGGCCTTGCAAGGGGTTTTCACTAAATTAAAAAAAAAAAAAAAACTCTTCACATTTATTTGATATACCTCCTAATTATTAGAGGCAATAATAGATATAATTATCCAAATAGATTTTGCCTTGAAAACTATAGCAAAGGTCTTTGAGTCGTCATTTCTCTTCTTGTAAGAGAAAACTTTAGCAACAAGGCATACCGTGTGCTTATCTAAATGACCATAAAAAATGTACTTGATCTTATAGATCAATTTAGATCATAGGTAAAGGAGTCTACATAATCTATATGAGAGTATTAGGATCCCTTGGGTAGTATCAAAACCCTATTTAGTGTGATCTATAAGATGATAAAATGATAAAAGTATGGATTAAATGATTAGTAGTAGAAATACCATTGGGATAATGATAGTGATATCAATGCTTTTGTTTGAAACATAGTTATTTTGATAGCTATATGTTAAAAACAAAGAGTGATAACACCATTAAAACTGCAATTTGATAGTGCTTTTGCTTAGATGTGTAACAAGATGAAATTAAATACAATACTTAAGATTTTTATGGAAGATGCAAGGAAGGTCCTAGACCACAAGGTATAAATACCTTGATAAATGTAGTAAAATAAGAATATTGTTCATTCAAAATGGAAACTAATAATGACAAAAGATGAAATGCTAAGCTAAATATAAGTATAATGACCAAATCAAATCAACGTGCAATAATATTAAATATTAGAACTAAAAAAGTAACATATAGTGTCAAAAGAAAGTAAGAGTTAAGAGCACAACCCCAAAGCACACTTGTTGCTCCAAGATTCTATGGTTATTTCCATTTATTGTGGAAGCTTGATTGAAGCTTACTTGTTGCTTGAAGACACTTGAGAGCTTGAATATTTGAATGCTTAGATGTATGAGAGATTGGATTCTTGAATGCTTGGATGTGTGAGAGATCGGATGCTTGAAGAATGCCTTCACAAGATTGTATCAATAGTTTGGCATAACCTTGCCATGCTTAGATATGAATTATTATAAATTTAGATTAAATTTGGTAGATTTGTATTACTTTCACAACCATTAGGGATTGGGCACCCCAAGTTGTATTTATAGGGAAGTAATGGCTCATTGGAAGAAGGATGAAATTGAAGGTGAAAGGATTGGATAAGATAAGAATTTTAAAATGGGATCAAGATGTCATTAATGGAGAAAGATAGTAAATGGCAATTATTGGGCTTGGGATTTCTACTCAAGCTACACATTGGATCTTGGTTATTGGATCAAGCAATATAGAAGGTACTAGATGTCATTTTTTTATGCATGATAGTAAAATATGTTTGAGGATGATAGCGCTAGCGGTACTAATGTTCCAATACTTTTGCCATAATGACCTCTAGCAGTCAAATTTGGTGGGAAATATTCAAAAAGATAAATTGTGCAAAAATGTTGCCATGGCAATGAAAACACTACCAGTGCTTTCACTAATGCCCCAACACTTTTGCTTCTAGAGAAATAAATATTCCCAATTTGGGTTTGGATATGCTTGATTCAATTTAGCTGATTGATTTGTTGATTAATGAAGATATTGACAAGCTAAAAGATTGATGATGCACTTAAAATTAGGTGTCTACATTTGCCCCATTTTGATGCATTTTTACATAGTAAATGTAACATAGATATCCCAATTTTGAGATAAAAATATTTTTTGTTGCTTAAAATTAGTGATGCAAGATGATTGATGTTTTGATTGTTTTCTTAGAGGTGATGTTAAATTTTGTCTTTTCAACAACAATAAATTTGTTATGCCCTAGTGTGCCCCCTCGAGTTTTAGGGTAAAAATAAAGCTAGATCAAGAAAATTTGACTTGATTATGGTCTACATTGGTATGGTGATGAAGGACAAGGATGGACAATGAAAATAAACTTGGGTTGCCAAGGGGGTTAAAAGGGTTCGGGGGTAAAAATAAAACTATTTCACTATGGAGATGAGAGAAAAGAATCTCTAGAGCTTGAAAAACAATAAATTTTATGAAGGCCCAATGTGCATGCCCATCACATCAAGCCAACCAAGTGAGGGTAGTTTAAGCTAGATGGGGCATGAGTACAAGTATGCTTTAAAAGATCAACTCTTTTGGTCAAAGTTTGCATCAAAATGTATACCTAAAGGAAAGGGTTGTGCTTTTGCACTGTGGTAATGCTAGTGTGTTAGGAATTTTATGACCCGATAATTCTTTCACTGTGTGATAACACTATTTCCACCTAGGTAGCACTTCAATTTTCCAATGGTGCTTTCACCACCCATTAACACTTTTGCTTGCTTTAAATTTTTGATTGATTTTTGTCTTAAATTTGTAAGTTGAGGCTAACAAGGATACTGTTTGTTGATGTATAAGTGACTATAGACCCTTGACTATTAGGAGAAGCATCCTCACACACTTGAGATCATCCAATTCTTTCTAGGATTTGTGGATCAAGCTCTACTATTAGTGTTAGGGCTATATCACATAGCCCCTATGCCAAAGGTAGAGTTTGGTTGTTCCTAACAACATTGGTAGAGCATTGGTATTAAAAATTACTACCTTCTAACTACCTACAAGGGATATGACAATGATTATAGAGTATGTTTTGAGGATCCTTAGGATTCCTATCAAGGATGTATATGTCCATTCTAGCTAAGATCAGTAATTAACATAAATGTTGTTGATAGATAGATAACACTCCTATGCACTTTGGTTTTAGGTGTTCTCATTGGAAATACGAGTAGGAGGGTGGTCCAATGAGGGTAGGGAAAGTTGTTGATATGAGAGATCAACGAATAGTATTTGCATTGGGACCAATGTTGTTATTGTAAATATACCAATTGCTTCACATGATGGTCTACAAAGGCAAGAGGAGTCTCACTTGCTATATATTGATTTAGGTGTGGGATTGGAATCCTATAACTATGATGATGTCACTAAGGTTACCAAGGTAGGTAGCATATGAGGAGGCATCAACAACTTATAGATGGAATAAATATTTTGAGGTATGATAGAGTAGGCCCAATAGGGGTATGCTAGTTGTGGCAAGGAGAACAATTAATAATACGAGGCCATAGTAGATCATGTGGTCACCATATAGGTAGCATCTTAGTTGGAAAAATTATGTCTAATAGTTGGCTTTCATAAGGAAAATTAGGTGGCTAGTAGGACCATGAGGAAAGCAAGAGCTCTTTCATTTTGATAATGTGGTATTCCAATTTAATGCCATGTAGGGTATCCCAGGAGGACCAGTCTAGTATCGATACTTTACCAAGGAGAGAGGGTAGGTTGCATCTATATCCTAATTCTTGTGTTGAGGTTGACACTGATGATCCTATTATCCTAGACCTAAGTAGTGATGATCTTGGGATAGCAATAGATTCTAGAGATGGTATCAAATCATTAGATGATGGAGGTTAATTGTCACTAGGATATGTCTAGGAGAATAATAGAGTCTAAGTAGGATGTGATAGGAAACACCAATTTTGGTTAGGCCATACCAAGAGTAATAAAGATAGAGAGGAATAGGTAGTAGTAATAGTGGTAACATCAATAGTAGTAATAGTAGCAACATAAAATAATAACATGACCACACTACTATCACAATTGATGAGCATGATAGGTAAGGTAAGATTGATTAAGTCATCTTAGTCTATTATTGAGGTAAAGCAAGATACCCTAGCCAAGCAAATGGTAATTTTGAAGGCTATGCTAGAAGTCCCTCATGAAGAGGTAATAATACGAGCAATGGAGTGAGACTACCTAGTAGGAGAAATTTTTGGGAAGTAGTAGACCATTGAGGATTTGATTATGGAGCAAGATACAACATTCATGAGGTCCATAGTGTTGAGTGGAATTTTTGACCAATTGCAAAATCATCGTCACAGTCAGGATTTTGATTAGAAAAACCTCTCTTACAAAGAAATAGAAATTTCTCCAAGGTTCCTTTTACTTAATGTGTTCTTGTAATCTTGTGAATATGTATCAAATAAGTACTAGAAATACCTTAGTGATTTGCAAATAACTGTTAACAAGAGGCTTGTGTTGGTATTATTTTATTGCTATACTAGTGATTATTCATGAAACTTAAAAGGAAATAAAATGTGATTGGCCCTCATATAACCACGATGTAAATGCCTTAGTTAATTTTATCTTGAAGTGTTTTAGGTAGATTTTATCTTCTTTTGGTTAAGCAGATTTTAAACAAGTTTTATCTTGCATTATTAAACCTTACTTTGAGCATAAAATAGAAGACTAAAATCTTATCTTTTTAAATGCAAAGTTTGAACAATGATTGGTTCATTTAATGTTGCTTTGAGCATGAAATAATCTACATGAATAACTTGATAAATGAAATAGCCTGTGACATATCATATAAATTACCCCTCTTTGATGAAATTATAATTTTCATAAAGAGAAGTCAATTTATTGCTTTAAATACAATAGCCTTTGAAATGCCATAAAATCACCCCCCTTTAATGAAATGATAATTTTCATAAGGGGAAGTTAATATTTTGCTTATGAACAAAAATGCAAAGCCTGAAATTTGATTTACCTTCAAAATGTGAAATTATGTCAAATTTCAAAATTCTTGATAAAACAACAATTTTAAATAATTTTTATAATTTCGAAATGGCTTCAAAATAAAATTGAAACTATTATAAATAAAGTGTTAAATCTTGTTCTTCACACCCGTGCATCTCTTTTTGGAATTTTAATTTTTTTCGATTTTTATTTTAATTAATTAGGTGCAATCTTCTAAGGGAAACAAAACAAATTCCACTTTTCTAAGTCTTCAACAGTGCAACCATTAATCATGCATTAAACACTATCTATAAGCCAATAAAACATGGAAAGAGAGATAAACAGTAAACTCAAGATATGCAGAAAATTTCTCCTTCACTTTGCTAACAAAGTGCAAGTTTTTGAAGTATTTGCATCTTTTTAACAAAAACAATGTCCAGTTTTTATAGAAAATCTCCAGCCCTTGGCTTTCAAAAAAAATTGAGCCTTGGCCTCCAAAAAGGTCCAACCCCTATGTTCGTGTGGTAAGGTCCACCGGCTACGTCTGCATGCTTTGTATGGCATTTCCTGCATAGCAATGGTAACAACCGAGGACATTTGGAATCATCTAGTTAGAAAACAACCTCCATATTCTCCCTCTAAAAACTAGGAGTAGTATTTCGTAATAATTAAATAATATTGTCCCCATACGCATTTTATGTTTATTCAATGCTCCACACTTCAATGGTCGCTACGGTATTGTAGCACCCTAAAATTGGCGCAATAAAATTACAATAATTACATTCACCTTAGTAAATAATTTAAAATTCAAATTTAACCTCCCAAACCGCCCGTTAATCGTTGAGAAATCCGTTTCCCCCTTTTTTTGCGCCATTTTTAGAGGTTGTTTTGACCGTTTGACGATATCGTCGTCGATCAGACGATATCGCCCTAGATTTGACGATTTCGTTTGGACTAGGACGTCCAGACGATCTTGTCGCAAAACTAATTTTGCAAAGTTAGCTTTTGTTCCAACGGGTCTCCAATCTGGGCAGAAGCGTGTCTACGCCGTTGGGACCCTCCCCCGTTGGAGATCTCCCAAATTGGGATGATCTCCAACCTCCTAACTACTCCCCTAAGCCTATTTAATCCTAAGCTATCCCTTTAGCACCCCCCTGGTTGAAATTCTCTACAAGTTAACTCCATTTACGTTAAATCATCCCTATTCTTCATTTGCACTAGTTCCATATCAATTTTGTTGCAGGTACATCACTGTTTTTCAGTCGGAGCCAGCACACATCGTCGTCGACGAAGCTGTTCAGATCGAAGGCAAACCTAGCAAATTCGAGATGATTTCGTACTGATGCGAGACGATCTCGACTGCAATCCATATTGAGGCAATCAGTGCCTGAAGTTTGCACTTCTCAACCTTGTTTCTGTTGTTTTATTCTGCAAATTAGATAGTCTATTCAGTGTTTTATGTTATTTTGCATTTGGAGTTCACCCATTTAGATTAAGTGCATAATTAAATCCTAATTATCATCTAATTAGCATGATTCATTTCTATTTCTTCTGTTTAAGCTTTAGTTTGATAACATTGCTGTCATTTTATATCATTTCCCTCTGTTAGCACAGTAGTATTTTTTGTATTTTGCATCTGTTTTCGGTTTTGCAGGTCTCTGACGAATTCGTCTGACGAATTTGTCTGACGAATTCGTCAGATCTCAGATGATCTTGTCTGATTGCAGACGATTCTGTCAAATTTCAGACGATCTAGACTGCTTCAACATCAGAATCTTCTTCAGACATTCGAATCAGGTATTCCTCATTTGCATTTTGTAATCTCTCTGTTTTCTGTCTTTAAATTTGTTTTCTGTATTCATGGAATTTGCATTTTCATGTAGATTAATCTAGATTCATTCGGCCAAACCTAGGATATTAATGCTTAAGGTTAAAAACGAACACATTTAAACACATTCCAAAATTTAGGCGTGGAAGTTGTTGTTAAATGTTTCCTGGTGAACCCACCATCCGTTGAAAAATCATCAAAATACACCTCCCTTGAGAGGCGGGACCTTCGCAAAGTCCTCTCAGTCCAAGGTACCGTGCCATCCTTTTCCCTTCCTCCTTCCGGGAACGGATCCTATAGCCTGAAGGTAAGGATGCAAAAAATTTGGAGCGATACAGGTATCAGTGGCCTCTTCATCAATGCCACGCTACTGTGCACTCCTCCACAAAACCATCAATTGTCTCATACGTATCCTACTTTACCCACAAAACCACCACCATGGCATCCTCCTCTAGTGAGTCCCATACCTCTCGATGTTGACTGTGCTATACCTTCAATCACAGATCCATCATGGGTAAACCTACAGAAGGTGTGACTCCCTGTCCTTCACACTGCTCAAGTTACCCTCAAGATGCTTTCTTTCATGTTGCCATATTTTCTTGTGCAGTCCACATCATCCGTTGAATAGGCATTGAATTTGTCATGTATATCCAATTTTTTTATGCTTGGTACTAAGCTTCTGGTACATCTTTCACTCGCTCCACAAGGTTATATCTTCTATGTCCATGTTAGTGCTCCATGTCAGTAGGTTCAAATCTATGTGTACATGCCTTTTAAGCACCTACCATGTCCAACCAAATGCTATATTGGTCCACGTACTATCATCATTGCATCATCGTATGGGGTCCGCTCAATCGCTCCATCCAAGCTTGGTCCTCGGGTCTCACTTTCCATCTGTGCCTATGGAGCCACTGCATTGGTAATGAGCCTTAAAATCTTGCATGCAAAGCTAAAAATTAGGAATAAAAAGTGCATATGAATAAAACAAATATTTAAATGATTCATTTTATTTATTATTTTATTTTTATTTACTTTTTTTTTATTTTATATCTTTTTTTAAATGTTTTGTTTTATTTATATATATATATATAATATATTGAAATATATATAACTATATTTTTTATGTTTTATTAAAAAAAATTATTGATTTAATCAATTTTAAAAGTTTAAATTAATCTAATTTAAACATTAAAATTGATTAAACAAAACAAAAAAGACTTAACCAACAAACAAGACCACCTACAAGAAACACACAAACAACAAAAACCAAGAAAGGAGATACTAAACCCCAAACGACATGAACTGCAATCCCATGGATAGGAACCTATGAAGGTGACTACTCAAAGCAAACCAAAACTCCTAAAAATAAAAATTTTAAGGTGGGTCCCCAATTTTAGGGCTAGTTGTGCAATGTCCACAACAAATGACGACTTTGCTGGGAAATGCTCCTAAACATTTTGGGTGAAGAACCCAGTTCTAAAAACAAACAAACCAAAGCTTAGAAAGACAAACCATCCAACAACATCCAGAAGGTGGGGTAGATAACTACAAGTGAAACACATGAACCCTTTGCTTTAGCTTAGTGTGTGTAAAAATGATTTCATTTTGCATTCTTGAAAACCATATGGCTTCCATCACCTAATTTGCATTAGGCTATGAAGTATTACTCCCAAAAATAATTTAATAGATAGAGCCCTACTGCCAATTAGACATCCATAGCCTCGGTAGAGTTTATCTACATTACCCATGGTTTAATTGATATTTTGCAATACCTTTTTTTTTTAACAAGTTTTGTCTAGATAGAGCCCTTCTTCCAGTCATACATCCGTAGACCTCGGTAGAGTTTATATAGACTTGGTGACTAATTTTAGCATGTTTTCTTTTGCTTGTTT
The DNA here is from genome assembly GCA_028583015.1 of Wollemia nobilis. Taxonomy (NCBI): domain Eukaryota; kingdom Viridiplantae; phylum Streptophyta; class Pinopsida; order Araucariales; family Araucariaceae; genus Wollemia; species Wollemia nobilis. The sequence continues at coordinate 3,028,374 of JAQPPZ010001268.1, read as the reverse complement.
TTTATAAGGCCTTGCAAAAATTTATGCACCACATGGGTTAGAGAGTATTTGAAGTTAGGGATGGAGCATATTAGATTTTCGCCTTAATTTGCAAACCAAAATGACTTTATCCTTCAAGATCTCAAATCATACCCTTTAATATGATGTGTTCGTGTGTAGCTTTAGCAAAATGATTAAGTATTCCAAAATTCACTTAGTCCCAAAATCTAGGAGTGGTTACTAAACAACTTCATCCTCTTTTTCTTGATCCACATGATAGGCAATTCATCCTTCATGACAAAGGAGCACAAAAAATGATCAAGAGGCCATTAGTAACGACCATGAAACATCAATTAAAATAGAGGTACCAACCCAAAATGCAAAACTCAAAACTCAAACTTGGAATTACATCAACACCTGACAAGAAAGCAAAAAAAATAACACTCGCCAAACCAAAACTAGATACAAATCACAAAACAACAATACCAACAACAAAATCAAAAAAACCATCACTATATACAACAATATACAATAATGTACAAGATGGCGTAAATTTTGGGTTATCTGTTAGACATTTTGAGTCCCTAAGCTAAAATATTGTCATTGATGTCAAAAGGTCATTTGATGTCAAAAGGATCTAGATGGCATGCACTATATTTTGTGAAAAGTGCAAGGAAAGTATTTTTGTGAAAACCAAGGCAGGCAAAATAAAAGGTTTTATTTAAAACCATGGATGGTATATTTGAAATAGGTTTTTCTTAAAACCCAAGTTGGTTTTTTGTTTCATCAAAAAATGTGCCCCGATGATGGAGATATTTAATTTTAAATATTTAGTTTAAATTTTAAAATTAAAATAAAAGTAATCCGTCGACGTCGTCGAATATGATGGAGAAGACTATAAAAGGATGACTAAGGTTTATTATTCCTCATTATTTATCTTGTGGTTAAAGTGATTATTGAAAAGTGAAAAAGAGATCGTGTGAAAAATATTTAAAGGTAGAGGTAGTGAATAAATCGAGGTGTGGTCGGATTCCAAGACATCGTGGCCAGTGTGGCTTGTTGGCAACTCAAGCAACGCAAAGGCATTGGGAGGAAAGTGGTTGAGTGTTCGAATCATGTGAACCTTGTTTTGTTTGAGAAAGGACAAATCTATTTTGCATTGGTTGTTGCATGGAGGATAAAGGAGAGTGAGTCGCCTTTGGTCTTGTGTGGAGTGCTGGCTCACGTGGTGCGCAAGCACCGTTAGGACATTGTTTTATAAGAATTGTTTTTGAAGCCCATTGGTTGAGAAAAGAACTTTAACTTGAGTTAGAAAAGAACATGAGTATCATTGTTATATGATATTTGTGGTTGAGCATTGTTGGAAATATTTTGAGTTGATTGATTCATGCTTGGACTAGGGTTTGTGAGAAAGAGTTGTTCCTAGAGGTGATTGGTTGAGTAGAGTTGTTTGAGCCTATTCAAGTGAATGTGTGAAGTGGTTGTTCAAGTTACATAAAACAAACTATTCTATATTCTAATTTGAGTTGAGATTGAGTTGAGAAAGAAATTGAGTTTGTGAATAGAACATATTGAGTCTCTAACAATTCTCTTTATGCTTCTATAAGATTGAGCTGAGTTGATTTGAGTTGAGATTGATTTGAGTTGAGTTGAGATTGATTTGAGTTAATATTGGGATTTGAGTATAGAACATATTGAGTCTCTAACAATTCTCTTTATGCTTCTATGAGATTGAATTGAGATATTGATTGAGCATTGAGTTTAGAACATATTGAGTCTCTAACAATTCTCTTTATGATTCTATGAGATTGGACAAGTTCTGTGTGAGCTTATTAAGCTAATTTGAGGCAAGTCTTTGAGAAGGCTTATGGACTAATTTTGAGTAAGATTTTGTGAAAGCTTGCAATGCAGATTTGAGAAAGTCCTAGAGAGGACTTATTGAGCATATTTGAGCAGGTTCTGAGTGAACCTATTGAGCAGATTTGAGCAGGTTATGAGTGAGCCTATTGAGCAGAGTTGAGCAGGTTATAAGTGAACCTATTGAGTAGATTTTAGGAGGTTCTGAGTGAGCCTATTGAGCATATTTGAGTAGGTTTTGAGTGAGCCTATTGATCAAATTTGAGCAGGTTCTGAGTGAACCTATTGAGCATATTTGAGGAGGTTCTACGTGAACCTATTAATAGAGCTTTGGAGGTGATAGAGTACAAAATATAGAGTCTTAATAGATAGAGATCCAACATCCAAGACAATTGAAGATAGATCTGAGTGAGGAGTCTTCAAGTGGAGAGATATCCACAAGTCAGAGCAGCAGAGAGGTAGAGTCTTCTAGAAGATCACTAGCCAGAGCAGAAGGGGAAAATGTTCTCCTATGGAAGAAATCCATGAACTTGAGATTTAGGGGACCAACATCTCCTTTGAAAAGAGGTCTATAAACATTATAATTGGGAAGGATTCCCAAAGTGATTGATTGAGAAAGTTTTAGTAAAATATTTTCTCCGTGGAGTAGCCCACATTGGGTGAACCAGGTAAATTGTTGTGTCTCTATTATGGATGGTGTTTTGTGCATTGCTTTGATTAATTCTATTGATACTGCTATCTATACACTGCATAATATTGAATTAAAATTTGAATTGAAGAAAAAAATAAAAAGTGATCTTATACTGTTCACCCCCCCTCTTAGTATAAGCACATGTTCTTCAATTGGTATCAGAGCGGGTATAAGAATAGTTTAACATATTGAAGGAAAAGTGGTCTAAGAACACAATGGATCAAAAGGATCAAAGAGATGGACCCTTCAATAATACAGTACCAGTCTTTGATGGAAATGACTTCTTGTATTGGTGTATGTTGATGAGATTTCACCTGATGGCACTTGGAAATAAAGTTTGGGATGCAGTGGAACTTGGATATGATTCTACAATCAATCCTCTGACAGATAAGGAAGGTAAGCTTCTAATGCATGCAAATTCAAGAGCTATGAATGCATTTATAAAAGGATTGGGTAGATCAGAATCTATGAAGGTTATAGATTGTAAAATAGCAAAAGATATGTGGGATATACTACATTACATATATGAGGGTGATAAAGGTGTCAGGAAAGCCAAGATCAAAAATCTCAAAGGAGAATTTGAGAACTTAAGAATGAGATATGATGAAAATATTCATGAATATCTCAGTAAGATTGATGAACTTGTGCATGAGATGAGAGGTCTTGGAATGAAGGTTGATGAATCAGATGCTTGTGATAAGATCTTGAGAACTCTTCCAAAAAGGTATAGTGAAAAGGTTTTTGCTATAGAAACATCAATTGATAGTGATTCTTTGACAAAGAATTATTTTCTTGGCATGCTTACTACTTTTGAGATAATAACAAAAGATCTTATTCCTCCGAAAGAAGTTGCTTTCAAAGTGGATAAAAAGAAAAATGGAAAGCAGATAGAATCGAGTAGTGAGTCATCTAGTGATGAAGAAGCTAACTATGGTAGGAGAGATAAAGGTTCCAAAATATTCATAGATGTTAGATCTATTAAATTCTTCAATTGTGGAAAGTATGGACATTATTCAACAAAGTGCAAAAATCCAAAGTACAACAATTATGAAGAAAAACAAGATCACAAGTACAGGGAATCAGAAAGACATAGGTACCAAAAAAAAGGAAAGGATGGACAGAACAAACAAAAAAATAAGTTCTTCCAAAGGCAAAAGAAAAGCTACTATGCAGATAATGCAAGTAAGTACTCATTTGATAGTGATGCTAGTTTTTCATACAATGATAGATATGAAGTCCTATTTATGGTTAAAGAGGAAAAAACTCCAGTTATTCTCAAATGTTTTAGATGTGGTAAATTTGGACATCTTGAAGATGATTGCACCAGAGATGGTTATAGTTTCAGTGATGATGGTTTTGAATATGCACATGAAAGACCAGATGAGAATATTCTAATGGCTTTAGAAGATGAAGTAAGTGATACTATAGAAGATAATCCAAAAGGAAGTAATGATAAGGACAAATGCAAACAAATAGAGGATTACTCAATAGAGAATGGTTATGATATCAAGGGAGAACTTATCTATGCCCTTGACATAGTAAATAAGGTAAGAAAGCAACACTCTAAGCTTGAAAATTAGTTTCAAGAATGTGATGAAGAAATATCATTGCGCATAGAAAACTTAGAGAAGTCAAAGTCTAAGGCAAGGAAGTTCAAAGAAAATTTAGAAGCAAAGATTTTGGAATGTGAGAAGTTAGCACAAGAAGTGGCTACTCTAAAGAAATATTTAAAGGACTCCAAGATCAATATGAAGAGTTTCATAAATAGTTTTAAGAACTTGGATAAGTTCATTTGTGGACAACAAAGAACATCATGTTCAACAGGTCTTGGATTTGGAAAGAAACAGGAAAAAGAATCTACTTCAAGTCTTGATGAAGAAGAAACTTCAGAAGATGATAGTGTAAGTGGGAATGAGACATCAGAGGATGAGTTGGACAACAAAGAGTTCAACAAATATAGGAATAATGCACAAAGAAGATACAGATGGAACATCAATCAGAATAGAAGACCAATGAGGTCTAGGCAAGGAAGCTTCAGTGGGAGATGCTTCTCATATCATAGGTTTGGGCACATGGCTTCACAATGCAAGTCATATGAAATATAGGAATATGGAAAAGGATAACTTTTTCAAGGATATTGCTACTCATGCACTAGTTTTGGTCACAAGGCAATGAATTTCAGGGTTCATGGCAGAAAAAAATTTGGCTTCACTAGGAGGTATCCTAAGACATTTGCACCTCCAAGAAATAATAACATTAAGTGTTATAAGTGCAATAATGATGGTCACATAGCAATATGGTGTAGAGAAAATATTCCAGAAGTAGGTATGAACAGGAACAAGAACATGGATGAGAATAGTAACAGGAACATGAACAAGAACAGGAACAGGAACTTGGATGAGAACAAAAATAGGAACAAGAACATGGATGAGAAAAAGAACAGGAATAGGAACAGAAGTGATGATTACTTGGAAAGAAACAGTGAGAGGATTCAGAAAACTTAGAAAGGAAGAGAGAAAGATACAAGTAAAGAGTAGTGCTTTCGGGGAGTAGAAATACTCCCACCCCAGAATTAACCACCTCATGAGGAGGTGGGGGAGGGGCTAAGATAAGAGGCTCATTCTTAGCCCCGAGCCCCAAAGGTGACCCTTTGCCATTGATGTCAAAGGGGGAGAGATTTGTGTATATTAAGGAAAGTTTTGATATGGGGAGAGATTTGATTTTTGAGAGAGCATTGAGCCAGGGGGAGCAAAGTCCCAGGGGCAGAAGAAAAGAAGGTAAGATTTCAGTAAATGAATATGGGTGCCATCAATGACAAAGGGGGATATTATTGGACATTTTGAGTCCCTAAGCTAAAATGTTATCATTGATGTCAAAAGGTCATTTGATGTCAAAAGGATCTATGATGGCATGCACTATGTTTTATGAAAAGTGTAAGGAAAGTCTTTTTGTGAAAACCAAGGCAGGAAAAATAAAAGGTTTTATTTAAAACCATGGATGGCAGATTTGAAATGGGTTTTTCTTAAAACCCAAGTTGGATTTTTGTTTCATCAAAAAAGGTGCCCCAGTGATGGAGATATTTAATTTTAAATATTTAGTTTAAATTTTAAATTATTTAAAATTTAAATTTAAATTTTAAAATTAAAATAAAATTAATCCGCCGACGTCGTCGAATATGAGGGATAAGACTATAAAAGGATGACTAAGGTTTATTATTCCTCATCCTTGCTCTTGTGGTTAATGCAATTATTGAAAAGTGAAAAAGAGCTCGTGTGAAAAATGTTTAAAGGCAGAGGCAGCGAATAAATCGAGGTGTGGTCAGATTCCATGACATCGTGGGCAGTGTGGCTTGTTGGAAACTCAAGCAGCGCAAAGGCATTAGGAGGCAATCGATTGAGTGTTCAAATCACGTGCACTTTATTTTGTTTGAGAAAGGACAAATTTGTTTTGCATTGGTTGTTGCATGGAGGATAAAGGAGAGTGAGGCACCTTTGGTATTGTGTGGAGCGCTAGCTCACATGGCGCACAAGTGTCGTTAGGACATAAGAGCCACAAGACTCAGGTTCGAATCCTGGGAACTCCATTTTGCTGTGTAAAAGGGAAATAGTGCGTTGGTTGTGGTTTTTTGTGCGCATGCTACCAATATTTATATGTTGTGTTTGATATTCCAAAATTCATGCCAAGGTATGCATTAAAGCTGTAAAAGAAAATTAAAACAATTTTTTTGTTTTATTGGGTGCTAAAAGTTAGTTTAAAATATGTGCATAAATTTGATAGTAAAAATGGTTTTTGGAGAGATAAGTAGGTAGGCATATATTTTAATTTCTTTAGGGTATAAGTGGTTTGAGGATTAATAAGGATTATTACTTATTTGGCACATTATTGAGATGTTATTTGGAGAGTGCTTTTAATTATTGAAACATTCTTGAGAAAAATATTTTGCTTGAGGGTTATTGAATATATCTTTGGTGGATGTGATTATTGAGTTGGAGTAAAAAGGTTTAAATTGAGTTATGCTTTAATTTGTGATTATTATTTGAAGTCCACTAACGCTCATTGAGATTGGAAAGGAAAGTTGTGTTGAGTGTGGAAGATTTTGTGGATAACTTCTTGGCATTAATAAGGTATGGGCAATATTATCTATTGATTGTTTATGGTGGTTGATTTCTGAAATATCATTGGAGAGAAAAGGATTGATTGTGGTTTCCTTTTCAAAAGTGTTGGTTTAAATGCTTTAAGGTTTTCTGGTTTGAGTGTTGTGATTAAACCTTATTTTATATGCATTGTTGTTGAAGCCCATTGGTTGAGCAAAGAACTTGAACTTGAGTTAGAAAAGAACATGAGTATCATTGTTATGTGAGATTTGTGTTTGAGCATTGTTGGAAACATTTTGAGTTGATTTATTCATGATTGGACTAGGGTTTGTGAGAAAGAGTTGTTCCTAGAGGTGATTGGTTGAGTAGAGTTTTTTGAGCCTAGTCAAGTGAATGTGTGAAGTGGTTGTTCAAGTTCCATAAAAAAAACTATTCTATATTCTGATTTGAGTTGAGATTGAGTTGAGAAAGAAATTGAGTTTGTGAATAGAACATATTGAGTCTCTAACAATTCTCTTTATGCTTCTATAATATTGAGCTGAGTTGATTTGAGTTGAGATTGATTTGAGTTAAGATTGGGATTTGAGTATAGAACATATTGAGTCTCTAACAATTCTCTTTATGCTTCTATAATATTGAATTGAGATATTGATTGACCATTGAGTTTAGAACATATTGAGTCTCTAACAATTCTCTTTATGATTCTATGAGATTGTACAAGTTCTGTGTGAGCTTGTTAAGCTGATTTGAGGTAAGTCTTTGAGAAGGCTTGTGGAATAATTTTGATTAAGCTTTTGTGAAAGCTTGCAATGTAGATTTGAGCCAGTCCTAGAGAGGACTTATTAAGTAGATTTGAGCAGGTTCTGAGTGAGCCTATTGAGCAGAGTTTAGCAGGTTTTGAGTGAACCTATTGAGAAAATTTGATGAGGTTCTGAGTGAGCCTATTGAGCATATTTGAGAAAGTTTTGAGTGAGCCCATTGAGCGGATTTGATCAGGTTATGAGTGAACCTATTGAGCATATTTGAGGAGGTTTTAAGTGAACCTATTTATAGAGCTTTTGAGGTGATAGAGTACAAAGTACAGAGTCTCGGTGGATAGATATCCAATAGCCAGGACAATTGAAGATAAATCTGAGTGAGGAGTCTTCAAGTGGAGAGAGATCCACAAGTAAGAGCAACAGAGAGACAAAGTCTTCTAGAAGATCACTAGCTAGAGCATAAGGTTAAATAGTTATCATGTGGAAGAAATCCATAAACTTGATATTTAGGGGATCAACATCTACTTTGGACAGAGGCCCATAAACATTGTAATTGGGAAGGATTCCCAAAGTGATTGATTGAGAAAGTTTTAGTAAAATATTTTCTTCGTGGAGTAGCCCACATTGGGTGAACCACATAAATTTTTGTGTCTCTATTGTGGATGGTGTTTTGTGCATTGCTTTGATTACTGCTTTTGATACTGCTATCTATACACTGCATAATATTGAATTGAAATAAAAAGTAAAAAGTGGTCTTATATTGTTCACCCCCCCTCTTAATATAAGCACATGTTATTCACTATCACTTCCCTAGATCCCAAACATGATTAGCACACTTTAAAAGACATCTAACATGATACACATGCCAAGCCTTACATAAATCCAACCAAGACAAGATTAAGCCCCACAATACAATACTTCTCATTTTACCTCTTTTATCCCACCAATTTGATTCCATGGTATTAGAAATTTCATATTGAAGCTTCAAATCATTAAATTGATAAGACAATAATTGATTTTCAATTCTTTCTTGTCTATTCCTTAAAATACCGATTTCACAATTCAATTCATGATTTATAATTAGGCTTTCCTTTTCAAATATGAGATATTGCAAGTAGGAGCATATTTCTATAAATTTCAAAGGCAATTCATTTTCTATGTTTGTAGGTCAATCAAACTTATGCAACAATTTACAAGCATCTAGGATATCTACTAAATGAGGATCATTATAATTTTTATCCTAGATTCCATTATTAATTGTTGATGAACTTGATTCAACAATTCAAGCACATCTATTTTTATTTAATTCAACAAAGCAATATCATTAGTGGTCTGAGTAGAAATAAACTCTAGTTCTTCATTCACCTCCAATGGCATTTCATCATAAATAACATTTGAATCCCATAAAAAATTAGGTAATTTTTTGCCTGGGGTTTGAATGGTTGAACATAAAATGTGAGCTTCTACCTTTTGTGCACTTTCATTTACCAATACTTGGTGAACCTTTGTGATTTCCTCTTTTTCCTCATGGTCTTTATCTTCATCATCCTCTTGTAGCGCTTCTTCTTCATCAATTACCTATTCATCAAAAATGCCAAAATTAGGCACCCAATCAAAAGCATGTCCATCCTTTTCAAAACATAGCTTTTGTTGATCAATGGATGTGTCAAATAACACATCTCCATGATCAATTATTTGAGTCACTTCTAATAAAGCAATATTTTTATCATTTGGTTCCCATTCCTTGTTAACCATCCATGATATTCCTTCCTTAGAATCTTCAAGATAATCATGAGAATTTGCATCCAATTTTTTACTATTCCAGAATGAAAGAGGAGGCTTAACTTCTTCCTGATCCCAAACACCTAAATCATAAGAAACATTTACCATTTATTTCTCTTCTATTTTAGCCAGGTGTTCTATAAACTCATATTCAAAATGATCAAATTTTGGAACCTTCTCTATTTCTGAAATGGGTATGCCATTTTCTGCTTGTACATGAATTACAAGATCTCATGTGAGATAACGTTTTCAGCATCCTGCATGTCAATAGAAATTTTATCAATAGGGGTGTCAAAAATCGATGATTTTTCATATCTTCCCCAACCATTATAAAAATTGTCATCTAAATTTATCGGATGAAACTCTATTGTATCTTTTCCATGATCTTCAAATTCACCTATCAATTCTTTTTCTCATTTATCCACATGTGAAGACTCAATTTAAAAAAATTCATCTTCCTCAGATTCATCCTCATCAAATTCAAAAAATTCATCTATTGGTGGGTCAAGGGTTTCTTCAGCGGGATCAATTCTTGTATTATACTCTCTATGAATGTCCCAATCCTCTTTTGTGAATAATTAATCAAAGCCTCTTATTTATAAAGGATCATTATTTAGAACATGTTGGATTCCTTGCTCAACCACTTCAATATTTTTATTTAATTCTATGGAAGGTCTCGACCTATCACATTTTTCAATAATTGTTAGATCTAGGACTCCTCCATTGCTTGAAATCATATTATTATGAAAATCATTGAAACTTATCTTAGGAACCTGATTCGAAAGATGATTAATATGTGTATTCTGAAATTGATTCGCACTTAGAAATTATGGTTGATTTTGAATGGTAGGTTGAGGTGCACAAATTTTTGGGTGGGTAAGGGAGGTATTAAATGGTTGAATATTATACGATCCAAAACCCCCACCATAACTTTGATAACTCAATTGTTGTTCAATTGCCATTGCTTGAGTATAAGCTTGGGATAAAGATGTGATTTGAGGTATCCCTCGCAAATATGTGGAAGTGAATGGGTCAAGAGCATTGAGGTATACTTGGATAGCCACTCCCTCTAGAAGGACATAAGGCACCACCATTTGAGTGTATAGCCCATGGAACCTTTCGGCCAATGACTTTAAATTTTCACTTCATCCTCTATGAATAGTGACAAACTAATTATACATGAGGATTGGGTCAACTAGCCTTTTGTTGAATTGATTGAGAAACATTACCTCTAGTTGAGCCCAAGAAGTGATAGACCCTAAAGGTAGACCAGTAAACCAATCGTATGTAAACTTGTCCAAGGTGTAAGGGAATATTTGAATGCTTGAATATGCTCTTCTACGGGTCTCGTCCCATTAGACACAAATCAAGGAAAATATCTCTCAAAACCAATGGGTAAACTATGTTGAACTCCAGGTATGTTCAATGGGTTGCCTATCATCCATGGTGCAAACATGGCCATTAGTGTACCTTAAATAATATAACTTTAATACCAATTTTGTAAGTCAAATAAATATCTTGCAAAGAAGCATGAAATGACTAACAAATATCAAATGTTTCACATATAAATAATCATGTATATCAACCAAAAGATATGCATCAATTAAACCATGACATTAGAGAACATTCTCCAATTTGCAAAAAGGTTAGCATTAATGCATCATCAATTAAAGAATTTTCAAATCAATGAAAGTAATCATATGTAAACAAAACCTAATTAATCAATACCAATGCCTTCAAATAAAATTTCAAATAACATGAAAAATTTAGCATCTAAATAGCAATAAAGTAAACCAGTTTAAGCCCTCCTTCTAGCACCAATTCTATTGAGTGGAAATTTTGCCCAATTGCAAAATCACCATCATAGTCAAGATTTTGATTATAAAACCCTCTCTTGTAAAGGTATAGAAATTTCTCCAAGGTTCCTTTTACTTAATGTGTGCTTGTAATCTTGTGAATATGTATCAAATAAGTGCTAGGAATACCTTAGTGATTTGCAAATAACTGTTAACAAGGGGCATGTGTTGGTATTATTTTATTGCTATACTAGTGATTGTTCATGAAACTTAAAAGAAAATAAAATGTGATTGGCCCTCATATGACCACGATGTAAATGCTTTAGTTCATTTTATCTTGAAGTGTTTTAGGTAGATTTTATCTTTTGGTTAAGCAAATTTTAAACAAGTTTTATCTTACGTTATTAAACCCTGCTTTGAGCATAAAAGAGAAGATGTGAAGATGATTTAATAGGTGATTTAATGGTTAAGCAGATCTTAAGTTATAAGGTGATTTAATAGGTCAAACGTTATCCCAAATATGACCTTAATTTTTAGGGCTTCAAATACTCCAAATTTTGGTGTGAAGATGATTGATTTGATTTTCTTTGGATTCACCATGATTCACCTTGATTTTGATTAGGATTCGCCATTTTTTTACAAGTACATTTTGAGTCCAACCCCTTTTGCATAACCCTGCTTCTAAGGGAAACAAAAAAAATTCCACGTTTCTAAGCCTTCAAAAGTGCAACCATTAATCATGCATTAAAAACTATGTATAAGCCAAGAAAATATGGAATAAAAGATAAATAGTCAACTCAAGACATGCATAAAATTTATCCTCCACTTTGCTAACAAAGTGCAAGTTTTTGAAGCATTTGCATCTTTTAAAAAAAATAATGTCCAATTTTTACAGAAAATCTCCAACCCTTGGATTTTGAAAAATTTCCAACCTTGGCCTCCAAAAAAGATCCATCCCCTATGTTCGTGTCGTAAGGTTCGTCAGTTATGTTTGCATTTTTTGTATGGTATTTCCTATGCAGCAATTGTAACAACCAAGGATATTTGGAATAATCTAGTCAACAAACAACCTCCATATTCTCCTTATGAAAACTAGGAGTAGTATTCTATAATTATTAAATGATATTGTCCCCATACACATTTCATGTTTATTCTCCACTCCACACTTCAATGGTTGCTACAATATCAATGGCCTCTTCATCAACACCACACTACTGTACACTCCTTCGTAAAACTATCGGTCATCTCAAACGTCTGCTACTTCCCCTGCAAAACCACCACCATGGCATATTCCTCTGGTGAGTCCCATGCCTCCAAGTGTTGACTATGTTATACCTTGAATCACAGATCCATCATGGGTAAACCTGCAAAAGGCATGACTCCCTATCCTTCACACTGCTCAAGTTGCCCCCGTGATGCTTTCTTTTACGTTGCCATATTTTCTTGTGCAGTCCACATCATCTGTTGAATAGGCATTGAATCTATCATGTATATCTAATTTTTTGGTGATTGGGACTAAGCTTCTGTTACGTCTTTCACTCGCTCCATAAGGTTATATATTCTATGTCCACGTTAGTGCTCCATGTTAGCAGGTTCAAATCCACGTGTACATACCTTTCAAGTGCATGCCATATCCAACCAATATACGGATTGGTCCACATCCTGTTATCACTATGTCGTCGTATGGGATCCGCTCAACTGCTTCGTCCAAGCTTGGTCCTCGGGTCTCGCTGTCTGTCCATGCCTATGGAGTCGTTGCATTGGTAATGAGCCTTAAAATCCTGCATGCAAGGCTAAACATTAGGAACAAAAAGTTCATATGAATAAAAAAAATATTTAAATGATTCATTTTATTTATTATTTTATTTTTATTTTTATTTTTTTAATTATATATATATTTTTTAATGTTTTGTTTTATTTATATATATATATATATATATATATATATATATATATATATATATATATATATATATATATATATATTGAAATATATATATATAACTATATTTTTGATGTTTTATTAAAAAGTTTTTATTGATTTAATCAATTTTAAAAGTTTAAATTAATCTAAATTTAAACATTAAAATTGACTAAACAAAACAAAAAAATAAGACTTTACCGACAAACAAGACCACCTACAGGAAACACATAAACAACAAAAATGAAGAAAGGAGATACTAAACCCCCAAATGACATGAACTGCAATCCCATGGATAGGAACCTATGAAGGTGACTACTCAAAGCAAACCAAAACTCCCAAAAACCAAAATTTTAAGGTGGATCCCCAAGTTTGGGGCTAGTTGTGCAATGGCCACAACACATAGTAGTAGGATGATCTAGGAGCAACCAAGTGTTTTAGAATTTGCTAGACTAGATGATACATGTTTAGAGGGACCTATAGGCAAAGATTGAGTGGACAACCCACTATAGAGTGACTTACCATGTAGCTACCCCATTGATAGATGTCTAGCATCACCAACACATATATGATCATGGAAAATTTTGATCCATGACATGCTAACCATAGTAGTCGATTAGGATGCCATTATCTATAGGAGGATGAGGAGGAGCCACAAAGGCACTAAACACGAGCTCCTAAAGCTAGCCTGATTTTGGAGCTATTGTCCTAGAGTTGGGATTGATTTATATTGTATCATTGTGTAGTGTATATATATGAGGATATTATATAACATGATGTATATACATTTAATATTATATATACCAACCATTTGGTTCATTATGATGTGTCATGATGTAATTGCTTTAATTGATTTATGTTGTATATAATTAGTTGTTTAGGTTTATGTTTAATGATAATGATTAATTTTTATGTGATGGGATTGAATTATTGATGATGAGTAGTTTTTTTTTTTTATATAGCGAAAAACCCCTTACGGGGATGCCTTGGTCTAAGAGACCACGAACAGGGGGTTCTACACCGTCAAAGTCACCCGAGGGTCGCACCCAGACCTGCTCGCACCAACATTATCAATTGGATTTTGGGTACCCAATTCAGCTTTTTGGTAGGGTGGAGATTCGAACCTGGGACCTCCCTTGGAGGATTGCCCTCTCCTCTCCAACTCACCTACAACACCTGGGTTATTGATGATGAGTAGTTTTAGATTGATGGTTACTTCTTCATTTGATAAGAAACACATGATTAATTATAATTGATTTATGTTTAATGCATGTCAATTAATAATGAATGATTTATTAAATGATTGTTAATGTGATCATTAAATCTCATAACGATGAGAGGATTATATTAGATTAAAATGATGATATTATCCACTCTCAAGATTTGTATGATAGACAAATGTGTTGGCTTTTAAGCCTTACTACCATAGAATATCACAGGTCCCAATATAAAGAAGCCATAATATTAAAGGTCAAAATATCAATATTTAAGAGTAGAATAATATATATGAGAAATCTAATATGTATATAAAAAATAATATAATAATTAAAATAACATTCACTTATAATATCAAATATGAATGTAAATGGCCTAAATCATTCATGTACTATGCATGAAGAAAACTTGCAATATTAATTGCTCAAAATATGTATACAAGCTTTATTCTCAGTTGTATCTCCTTTTATAATTGGATAATATAATTCATATTTCATGGAGCTTTGTCTCCATAATATAGACATAAAATATGACTCTTTATGTACTTGACTATTGATCTCCATATGACAACTCCCATGAACTTTGGCTTATCATCTTTCCACTTGCATACTAGACTCTTGACTTTCTTCTTACATGCACACTTGACTCTATGACACATGCACACTTCTACATGCACTCCTAATCTAAGACACTTAAGCACATCCTCACTTTACATACATGACACTTGTGCACATTCTCCCAATACTCTCTTGCAATTTAACTTACATGACACTTGTGCATTTCTTGCACATTAACACTTACATAAAACTGGAAATATAAATCACTCATCTAAACTATAGACTCAACCTGAATCTATTACATATTTAAATTTGTACCATGAAGGTACCATGGGGGTACATTAGCATGTACTAAACAATGTAATATTGCTCAACACCCCCTTGTATTATATTATTTGGTAATTGAAGACTTTAGTCTTCAATATTTGTCTTTGATAATCAATATCCATATGACCTTGCAGTGGTCATGAAATTCTACTTCTATGGAACCTTATTCATCATCTTAGTTCTTGGCTCCATCCATATCTCATTTTTGTAATCTTTGTAAAATGATCTTAGACTATGCCTGATCCAATTTCCTGTTTCTTGTCTTTCTGAAAAATCAAGCAATGTATCATTAATTTGATCCTGAGGCAATAAATGTTCAATGATTTCTTGAGAGAATCCTATTGTATCTAATGCAAATATTTCATTATTTATTGATTTTGTAGCTTCAATTTTGTTTTGATTCATGATAATGTATTTTCTATGCTCATTTGTAACCATCATCCTTTCTTTTTCAACTAATTGAGCAACTGAGATAAGATTAGTTGATAGTCCAAGAACATATAAAACATTTTCTAGCACAAAATTTAAAAATGACATGCTAGGTATTACTCTACCAGTTCCTTGAACTTGATACATCTTATCATCTACAATTTTTAGTGAGATATTATCCTTGACTTCTAAGGATTCAAACCAATGTAAGTTTCCAGTCATATGATGACTAACGCGTGAATCTAAATACCAAGCATATTTTTATTTTTGTGTTTGTTGATGAGATTCATGTGATATTATTTCACATATTTGATAAGAATCTTGGATTTTATTTTTATGATTTTTGCCTTTGAACTCAAAAATTGTTTTTGATACAATTTTTGTTTTTGAATTTTTCCTCTCATATAGTATGGTCTTGCACTTTGATAATTTCTCCTATACTATGATGTTTTTCATTTATCCATTTTGTTAAGTTGAAATTTTTATATCTCCAAATTTAATATGCACTCATATATAAAATTTGTAAATTTAAAGTTTTCTAAAACTTTGATGTATAAATCCTTTTAACTCAATATTTTAAATTTGCAAAATTATAAATTTCATTTTTTTATTTTTGTTTTTAAAATCTTCAATTTCTTTAAATAACTCCAAATAAAAAAACTTCACTCTTTAAAATAATTTTAAAAAACTAAGATCTTAAATCCTAAACCCTTTTAACTCCAATCAAATTTAATTCATAAACCTTTTAAAATTTCTAATATTTAACCTTTGAAAAATACTTAAAAACTTTAAAAACCTTCAAACATTAAATCTAAGTTGTAAACCTTATTACTCCATATCTAAAAATATAAATTCAAATTAAAGTTGGTTTTTGAAAAATCTTAATTAAGGATATCTAAACCTTATTACTCCACCTAACTTTTCAAAAGCCAATTTGAATTTATTTCCCTCCAAAGATTTATTATGTGCCAAGAATAGAACGTAACAGTTAGTAACATTACCTGGGCTGGTTGGTGTAAATTACACTATAGGAGTAAGAATAGTTTGGTAACTTTTATCAAACGATTGGAAGTGATTTGAATTTTTAATCCTTATGCTTTCACCTTTTTCATAAATCTCATCTCTCCTTTGGATAATATTTGAATGAATTTCTTCTATGAGTAATGACTCTACTCTAGTGGTGGCCAAGAGTTTCTTATTTTAAGGTGGCCAAACTTCTCTTCTTTGAAGGTCACCAAATATCTTTCTCTAGTGGTTAGGCATCTCTTCTTTGATGGCCAAATATTGCTTCTCTGGTGGTTGAACGTAGCTCGTCTGGTGAATGTTACTGCTCTAGAGAGTGAGAGTTGCTCCTCTATTGGCCAAACATTTCCCTTTTGGTGGTTGAGCATTGCTATTCTCTTTCTTATGGTAACTTAAATAGTGATTAATATCTACTAATGGTTGGTAGTTGTAGCACCCTAAAATTGACGCAATTAAACCATCAGTAAAAGATAAAAAAAAAATGAATTTTAACCCTGAAACCTCCCGTTAATCGCTCACCTCGTTTTTCGCATCATTTTTAGAAGTTGTTTTGACCGTTGGACGATATCCTCACCGATCTGACGATATCGTCCCAAATCGAACGAATTCGTCTGAAACAAAACGTCCAGATGATTTCATCCCAAAATCAAATTTTCATAATTAGCTTCTGTTTCAAAACCTCTCCAACTCGGGTAGAAGTGTGTCTACGTGGTTGGATATTCCTACATTGGATATCTCCCATATTGGGATGATCCCCAACCTCCTAACCTCCCCCTAATCCTATATAAACTTGGTATTTTCCTAGTTTATCCCCCTGGCTGATCATTTCCCTACAACTTTAGTTTTTGTTGTGTTAGAACATCCTATCCCCCATCATTTGCACTTGTGTTTTCAATTTTTATTGTAGGATTTCACTGTATTTCAGTCAGATGAAGCTTGGATCGTCGCAGGCGATTCAACCACAATTTTGGACGATCCTGTCGAGATCAACGACGATCTCGTATGATTACAGACGATTTTGACTACAGTTTAGATTGGGGGCAATCAGAGCCTTGATTTTGCATTCTCTCTCTTTTTCTTATTTAATTATGCATTAGATTAATTCACTTCTATTATGCATCTTGGAGTTCACCTCATTTAGCATATTTTCATGATAAAATTCAAAATAAATTATTAAAACATTGCATCCCATTTGATTTGATATCTAGATTTATCATTTAAGCATTTATATTCTTATTTCTATCATTTTGTATCATTCTTGCAATTGTATTTTTGGTTTTTGGTGTCTGTTTTCATGATTGTAGGTTTTTGACGAATTCATCTGATGAATTTGTCAGGTCGCTGACAATCTTGGCTGATCTTAGACGATCTCCTATGATCTGGATGATTATGTACAATTACAGATGATCCTGTCATATCCGGGATGATCTGGACTCCTAAAAGCTTCAAAATATTCATCAAACATCAAAAATCAGGTGCACTCTTCTCCATTTTAGATATTTTCTGTATTTAGGATTCATTTATGTTTTTTGTCTTCATATAAACAAGAAATTTCATATAGAATAGCTTAGATTCATTTTGGCCAACCTAGGAATCTGAATGATTGAACATAAAATGAACACATCAAACCCATTCTCAACCTAGGCATGGAAACTGCCACTCAAAGTTTCCTGGTGAACCCCACCATCCATCGAAAATTCACCTTTATACCCCTCCCTTGAGAGGCGCGACCTTCAAAGGGCCTCTTTATTCGAGGTATTGTCCCATCCTTCTTGCATCCCCATTTCGGGCACGAATCCTTTAGCCTGAAGGTAAGGGTGCGAAAAATTTGGGCGATACATTTTGGTGAACCCAACGTGAAACTAAAACACCTTTTGAAAATAATCCAAAAAAAAATAACACATTATTAATAACATCTAGAATCATTAGACAACTGTTAAATTTGCATATCATACTTAGATGGTAGATTATAATAGAAGACGAGTTGTCACCATAAATGTTGAAAATCAATTAACGACCATAGAGATTACTTTTGTGCTTAGAGTACCTCAAACAAATAGAGCCCAATCTTTGTGGGACGAACTTGATAGGAGATTGGGTATTATTGAATCCAGATTTGTAGAACTTATGCAAATTAAGAGGTTTGTCCTAGATAGAATCATAGATCCTTATCAAGTGACTTTGTATCATGAACTTCAAAGAGCTTGCTATAGGTGGTTAGCAGATAAAAGACCACTTGTGTCTTCTGAATTATACACCTTTGAGGAATACCTTGAGAACGTAGTTGTAGTACATAAATTTCTATCTCGTATAGAGGATCAAGAAGTCGTTCTTACGGATAGAAAGATATGGAATAGAGTTCCTAGAGTTGTGTTGTATAAAGAGTATTGCCATGAACTTTATTTTTACATGTCAGAGTCTGAAGTAGATCATATTACCATAGCACACTTTGTCAAGTTCTTGAAAACCAACTTCCAATTTGAAGAGGAGAATTTCATGACTCCTGATGAACTTGACCCTATCAATGATATCCATAAACTATTCATAGAAAACTAAGTCATTCTTTTTACTATTGTTATTTCTTGCAACTAGCATGTAGTTTGCTATTTTTATTCTCGCAAAATAATAATATAATCACACAAAACAATCCAAAAAAAAAACAAAACATTTTCCTTTTAAAGTATTATAGTAGGTATATAGTTAAAATATATACCTCTCGGCCCTATTGCATATATATATATATATATATATATATATATATATATATATATATATATATATATATATATATATATATATATATTTATTATATATTTGCTAAAAACCTAAGTTTAGCATAATGCCTAGACTCAGGAATGGAAAACAAACTGAAGAAGATGAAGATTGGTTAGGAAGACCATTAACTGACCAAAATGTCCCTCCTGAGGACTAAGTTCTGGAAGAAGGAACCCTAGACCAGCAAGAAGAAGAGCTTGTTGTAGGAAATGAACAAGAAGAAACTGTTAGAGAGGAAGGATCCTCGTCCCCTAAAATATCTTCGGGAGGAGCTATCACTTTTTAAAACATGGAACAATTCTGGAAGTTCATTAACACTAATAATGGTTTTTTTAATAAAGCAGCCCATATGGACAAGGATCGAATTAGTGACACTCAAGCAACTCTAGAAGAAGTATTTCAAACACACACTAATCCCTTGTCCTTTATTGAACAAGAGAGTGATCAATCTGGACCATCCAATTTGGATATAGTAGTTGCGATCTGGAACATGCATCAACAACAGGTTACCCAACCACCTAAAGTGTCTGTTAACAAGCCTAGGGTCATTACCGCACAAAAGAAACCATCATTCACTGCTTTATTTTTCCAAGCTCTTGATCAACATACCTCAAATCAACAAAAAACCAAAACAAAACAAAACACCAATTACCAACAATCTGGGGTACAACATAATACTATTACAAATCCTCTTCATAATACTCTTCCTACCAACACTTTACATAATAGCAATATAGCATCTAATCCTTATTTCACACCATCATACACTCATAGATCCCATACCTATGTCCCACCGAACCAATATGGTGGACAAACTAGTAATCTTAAAACCATGGTGAAATAACTAGTTTACCGCATGGACCAGATAGATCCCTACTGTCCCTCATACAACTATCGAGAGATGTGTAGTTAGCCTTTAGATCCTATAGTCGTAGCACAGCCTTATCCTAAACATTTTCCTATGCCTGTTCTTCCCAGATATAAAGGAACCGAAGATCCCATAGAGCATCTTCGTATGTTTAGGATAACATGTCATGATATATCACATGATGACTTGTTATTACTAAAAATGTTCCCAAAAATATTGGGAGGAATGGCATTAGAGTGGTATTATCAATTACCCACTAATTATTTGAGGAATTTTGAAGAAACTGTCGAGTCTTTTGTTCATCAATTTAGTGCCTACATCGAAAGATATGTGACCATTAAAGATTTGTATAACTTAAAACAGGACAAAGATGAATGCTTTGTTGATTTCCTAGCTAGGTGGAGACAGTTGATAGAAAAATAGCACTTTGTGTTACCTTATAGGGAGATGTTGGACATCTTTATTAATAATTTGCAAGAGCAACTATCTTACGAATTATCAACTACTACCTTGACCACCTTTGATCAGGCTATAGACTTAGCCCGAAGAGTGGAATATGCTCTCATTAGGAGAGGCCAGCTTAAAAAGAAAGACGATGAGAAAATATCCAAAAATCAGTATAAGAATAAACAAGTTGTGGGTGATGGAGTCACCGATAGCAAAAATATTGCTAATGTTAATGTTGCAAAGACAATGGAGAAGTTTGTACTGAAACCTCCTGATAGACCTCCTTGAGAATTTACTAGGTTAAATCAACCTTTATCAACTATTCTACCATAATTATTAGAACGAGGTTTGATTCAATTACCAAATATCCGGGAACCCGATCCAACTATACCCGGATACAGAAGCGATTTACACTGTGACTTCCATAGAGGACCTGGACACACTACCAACTCTTGTAAAATATTAAAACATAAAATACAGGACTTGATTGATAACAATGAGATGGAGGTGCAAGCCTTCCAACCTAAGCAAAATCCTCCTAATAATGTAAGCAGTCGTACGATTCGACCTAGAATCATCGTCTAAAAAAAATGAAATAAATTTTTTCTTTCTCGTAAAGCGTAAAGAACTCATCTTTAACGCATTTTCTTCAAAAAATACGCCAAAGAGGGGGCAAAATGTAGCACCCTAAAATTGGCACAGTTAAACCATCAGTAAAAAATAAAAAAAATTGAATTTTAACCCCGAAACTACCCATTAACCGCTCACCTCATTTTTTGCACCATTTTTAGAATTTGTTTTGACCGTTGGACGATATCGTCACCGATCTAATGATATCATCCCAAATCGGATGAATTCGTTTGGAACGAAACGTCTAGACGATTTCATCCCAAAATCAAATTTTCATAATTAACTTCTGTTTCAACAACCTCTCCAACTCGGGCAGAAGCGTGTCTGCGTGGTTGGAGATTCCTACATTGGAGATCTCCCAGATTGGGATGATCCCCAACCTCCTAACCTCCCCCTATTACTATATAAACTTGGGATTTTCCCAGTTTATCCCCCTAATACTATATAAACTTGGGATTTTCATAATTAGCTTTAGTTTAATATGAACTTTTGAAAGGTTGGAGAGGATGGTAAATTTCCCTAGAGGAAATTCTTCCTACTTGAATTAGTATATTTTCAGCTTAGATGGCCTCCCTAAAAATTTGTAGAAATTTATTTTCTCCAGATTGTTGGACAAGAATGCTTATATCAAAGTGGAGGGCACAAATCTAATATAGTTTTTCCTAGGTAGGAGATGGCTAGAATTCATAGGGAATTCTTCTCCACATCTTTTAAACTTCACATTGAATTCAAAGATACTTTCATGATGTGCTTGTTTAATGAATGAGAGTTGAGTGAGTAACAAGAAAGGGTCTCCCAAGTCATCAAATGTATCAATAAGAGTTTTTTCCAAATTTTCCCATGTGTATATGTTTCTATTCTTTAAGTATATGTACTACAATAACATCCTTTATTTGAGAGAGAGAGACAGCAACCTGATCATCACATATTTGGATGCAATATTGTGAATAGTATCTAGGAAAGATACATCTTGACAATGTTCCAATGCAATCTTTTATGTGCTATCAAAGCTTAGTAAGATCTTGAGAGCAAATTTGGAATTATGTGCAGATATGGGATACTAAGGGGTCTAACATCATTCCATTGGAGATAATGCTACTAAGTCATAGATCCTATTAGGAAAATGATATTTCAAAATTCTTAGATTATTTATTTAGGTGGAAGTCGCCTGATGAGCATAATTTATTTGCTAATGAGGTTAAGACTACTCATCAAATCTTGAGTCCTCTGAGAAAAGTAAATTCCAACCAGGATTACAAAGGTAATTCAACATAAATATGGTTTGAACTTGCAATGGAGTCACCAAGTGATCGAACTGAATACTGCTAGTCGAGTATTACCAAAACTCTGATTTATCCATATAGTGGAATTATGTCCCACAAAATGTGCCAAAAATTATTGGTCTAAAAATATACCTATGGAAAGGTTTGTGCATCCACGGATTTTGACCAACATTGAATGACCTTTCAGCTCTGAAGCGTTCAGGTCAATCTTCGGAGAAGTTCGGTTCCTTGGAAATCCTAGCTAACTACCAAAAATTAATGGATGGAAAAGGGTGTTTAAAAGAAAGCTAGAACTTATAATGGTACATATTAAGCCACATCAAGATACATGCATAAACAAATATTATGCAATCGAGAAAGCAAGTAAAATTCCTAATAGACCAACCAATTTTTTATCGATCATAGAACATTCGCTTATTTACTACATAGCTATCATACTGTAAATTCTAGAACTAGAGAATGAATCATGAATAGAAATCTAGCTAGCATAATTAATACCATGAGCATTCAACAAGCCTAAATTAGAAATGAACAATCATCTATACATACATATTCTGTAACAAGGTTGAACCAGAGGTTAAACAACAATCCCTTTATATTTCTCAATAAGCAATATGCTTTATACATGCAAATTGTAAAAGCCTAAGAGACCCTTTGAAAAGATTTACAATTTGATATATAGTTTTTACAATGGATTTTATTACTAATGATCATAATGATTGATCATAGAATATTGTTATGTCAGAGTAATGGCTAGGTTGTATATTCCTTTCTATCACCTTGCATTTTATAGTAGAACACTCATGTTATATGGAAGTGGGATTTATTGGATACATTTAGTCCTTTGATTCATTTGACTCATATAACAATTTTGTTGCTCCATGATATCTATATGTGTGTGTGTCTAAAGTTAGTGGGTCATTAATTCACATAATATGACTCTTGATGTTGACCACTCCTATGATGCTACAATTCCATCCACGACCTTTTGGATGAATGTCAGGTTCTCTTCGCTAGTCGGATGCTATGCATTTTCATACTTAGACTCATGGAATTTTTTCTTCTAACGGATTCTTCATGCCCTAATGAAGAGTGAAATTTTAGGCATTGGTAGAATTTTGGGATTCATTCAAAATCTAATAACAACCTAAAATTCTGCCAAATGTCTCTATACTTTTCTCTATGATGGGTTTCTGGGACCTGTGCAAAATTTTTGGCAGTGATGAGTTTTTGGGACCCTTCGGGAGTCTTCAGAATTAACGGGTCTTTAAGACCCATCCAAAGTCTAGTAGCTACCCATTTTTTGTCAAGCACTTCCATGGAGAGCGACCGCAGTGGGTTTTTGAGACTCCTCTAGAGTCTAGCATCAACACTGTTTTCTACCAAGTCTAATAGTTAGCTAATTTTTATGAATTTTGGTGATAAGTTTTTGGGACTCGTCTAAATTTTTTAGCATTGGTAGGCTTTTGGGACCTGTTAAAATTTTGGTAGTTACCCCCTTTTCTACCAAGTTCTTTCATGATAGGATTTTGGGATCCATGCAGAATTTTGGTATTGACAGGTTTTTGGGACCTTTTGGGAGTCTTCAGCATCAATGAGTCTTTGGGACCCATTTGAAGTCTAGTAGTTGCCCATTTATATACCAAGTCTAGCACTTAATCATTATTACACATTTCCATGATGGGTCTTTGGGACTCCTCTTGAGTTTGGTAGCAACCCATTTTCCTACCAAGTGCTTCTGTGAGAGGTTTATGGGACCTTTCTAGAGTCCACAATTGCCTGCTTCTCTGCCAAGTGTGACACTTAGCCAAATTTTCTATGCTTTTGTAATGGGTTTTTGAGACTCCTCCAAAATCTAGCAATAACCCATTTTTCTACCAAGTCTGATACTTGGCTTTTTTTTTGCAGAATTGAACCTTCTCCTTTGCTTGGATGTAGAAGCAAGTGGGTATGAGGAAAACTACCCACACTGCTAGGGTTCGCTAGCTTATATTATGATATATAAATCCTCTTGTAGGTATTTGATATTTTCCATTCATACTGGGTCCACAAAATTACCTTTCTCAACTATTAATCATCTTTTTTACCAAAATATTCATTGGATGGATACAAGCAAAAAGTCACCCACACAATATTATAAGTTTGAACAACTATACAAAGTTAAATATGGTTAAATTATTGAAGGCATTTATTAAAATTTAGTAGAATCTATTGAGGGCATTTACATGTAAGTCAAATGAGTGCCAATATTGTCATATTTGTTGTGACATATTTGCCGTGACATATTACCTCTCATGATTTTGAATATAAGTGAAAAATAATATTAAGTTTGAATGATACGATTAGTTGCATGGGATCCTTCCACTCTTTTATTGGTGTATCCACTCCATAAATGTAAGGTTCATCCATATGACTCATCTTAGTCTTAAGTCATCATTGATGTTTCATTAGATTTAACAAGGGCATCTACTAAAATCAACCGATGGAATTTGTTCAAATCTAGCGGGAATCATTCGAGGCATTTATGTGCATGCAAGGCAAGCGAGTTATCCCAGTAGTACCACACTTATCTATGGGATACTCCCACTCTTGTATTCCTTTAGATGTAAGTAAAAAATAATATTATGTTTGAACAACAATACTAATTCCATGGGATACTCCCACTCTTTTATTCCTTTTAGCCACTCCACAGATGTGAGGTTCAAGGATATGATTGATCGTAGTCATAAGTGATCATTGATGTTTCATCAAATTTATGTTCATGTTTTGCAATTTCTAAGATTATGATGAATAATTCAACATACAATTCTTATCCTCCATGCATTGATGCCCTCACCCTCACCCTTTCCATGACGATAATGGTCATCACCCTCACCTTCCCTCTGATGATGACGATTCTAAATAATGATGCTAAACTCAAAAGTCTCATGTCTCATGATGATGACGGTACTCACACATATTTTTTTGTGACGATGGTAACCGCTATGTCTTTTTCTTATGCATAATGATGGTGGCCCACACCCTCATCTATTATTTGATGACAATGACCCTTATCTCTATCTTCCACATGAGTACGACATCCTCGTTGCTCATATTTTTTTAAAGAGAATGATGATTCTCATCCTCATGTGTTCAATGTTTCAAACAATCCAGTGGTAGTTCCAATAGTTGGTGGCATATCATGTTCCTTGAAGGCAACCCTGTCTTAAATGACCCAAAACGGACTTCCTTTGAGGAAAATGTATTAATTGACACAATTATGATTCCATTAAGTTAGACAACATTTTCTTATGATGACTCGATGATAAAACCTTTTGATGGTGAGTACTTAAATGCCCAATGGCAACTCCCTTGAAAATCATTCTCTTAGATTTTCCACTTGTGTCTTCCTTAGGTGGCTCTATCGAATGGTGGATCCCTAAAATGGTCCTTTAGAGGATCACATGGACAAACCTATATCAGGTCTTGTAGATGACTCTTTAGTGAATTTCATCGATGGAAGTTTTTTTGGCTCCCTCAGATGGTCCTTTAAAGGATCACATGATAGAACCTAGATTCTAGGCCCTTTACATGGACCTTAACAACTCTCATGGATAAATGCTTTTTGGATCCCATGGATTATCCTAAGATGAATCCATTGGCACATGACCCTTGAGGTCCAAACATTCTCCCAAAAACAATATGATGTATCGATTCCCACGCTTACATGGCCTAAAACTTGACATTGAGGTATTAAGATCCGAAATCAAAAGATTTTATAGAATACGACATCTCTGTTAATGATAACTTCCTTATTTGCATGCCAAAATATTTAGTAGATGTTTGGTCATGCAAAAATATTTTGCTACGAGTTCATATGGTCCCTTATTCGTAAAATTTAGAAATTTGCATTTCTTATTATTCTAGACCATGTTTTCTTAAACTCACATCCTATGCCATTTTCAAGTATTCTAAAACAGAAAACTATTCAAGAATCATTCCACATTTTATCTAGTATGCGTGAGATGAGATGATAAAATTAGACAATTATAAAATAATAATAAAATATGATAGACTTCCTCAATGGTTCCTTGACCTTATTTACACATCTTGTTACATCGACCTTTGATTCTTTTCCAAATAAATATCCTTTACTTCAAAAAATAAATAGACGATAAAATCAAGAAATTGTCACACTTAATTTTTTAACAAAAAATAAATCATTTTAAATGGACCACTCTCTTAATGTTTATTTACATATTTAGGAAAACATATAAAATACGTCATAAATCCTTGAACATGATTTTAGTAAGAAATATTTAGATGTGAAGGAACTTGTTTGAGTAAGACTTTTAAACATACAAGCACAAAATATGTAGTGAAAAAACTTGTTTTACCAAGACTTTAAAATATATTTAATATATATGCAAAAAATATGTGGAACATTAGGGGATCAAATCACATGGCTTGCTCTATAAGTGCTTCAAGTTTCACCTGTAAAAGATGTTTGTTGGGTGTTTCTTGTCTTTATACCCATATTTGAGAGATGCTCATATTTGTGTTTTTGTTGGTATCTCAAAGAAGAACATCTTGGTTTCTGTTTGAGAGCTTGCATTGCATTTAAATTATCATATGCTTTGTTGAATTCAACAAATTTGTACTACATTCAATAGGTCAAGAGTAGTGCCCCAAATTAGTAAGGAGTAAGTCACTTATGGATTTATTATTGTCCATGATATTTGTCTAAGCTAATTGAAATGCCCACACTTTTAACTTACTAGTATTTGAGACTTCTTTTGGCATTACTACTATTATTTCCATATACGTGGTCTATATATTTATAATTATTATTTTAATAATTTATGTGTGGCTTTTATTGGGGGCCATTCCCATCATTTCTCATAGTATTCTTCATCTCATTGAAATTCAAAGAACGAATTCTCTCCCCCATCCCAAATGAGCAAAAAGTACATGTTACAATCAAATTGTTAGGCTGAATTCAGTTCATTAATACATTGGTAAAATATTATGATAGAATTCTTAGTGGAAAACACAAACTAAAAAAGTTCCTAGCCTTATAGGATGAAGATCCTAGTCAACAATTAAAATAAATCAACCATTAGAACCATCGCTCTTTACTCTTTAATGCTCCTTCAAATGTGGAATACCATCAGGATGCTACATTCGATGTTGTTGTCAAGGAAAGTTTGAACTAGCGATCGTAGTGACATTTGAAGAAGGGAGGAAGTGAATGATAGATAACCTAACATGAGGAAAAGGAAGATGTGCAAGTTGAAGAACAAAAAACAAACCACAATCAGGACTACGAAAATATTTTTACAAGTGGGAAAGAAGGTGCCAATGTGGAGCATGTACAAGATGAGATAAAATAAATGGTAACTCTAGCACATGTGCATGAGAGAGTGCCTAGAGGTGTAGAGGGTGAGAGTCAAGCACAAGGGCAACCACAAGGACATTTATATATACACACACTATGTTTTATTATTTTAATTTTATATTTAATATATTTCATAAATTGACTATTTTATTCTTTTTAATTTTGTATTTGATATGGGTCTGAGGGCTTAGTTCAATGGTCAAAACACTTTTGTAGGAGCGCAGAGACTAGGGTTCCAATCCCTCGGGTCCCATAGTACTAGTGGGTGTGTCATGTCAGCGTAGCCAACTACGTAAAAGGTTTACCTAATATAACTGGAGGTTATAATAGCGACAAGGAGCGAGATTCCAACCTATGAAGAGGCATATAAAATTGTAACGAGTTACTAATTCCTCTAGTATAATAAAAAAAATGTATTTGATATCATTTATTTATTAAGTTCATTCTAATATCTAATATGTATTAGTTTTTGTGGGTGAAATCTTAAGTTATTGTTGCCATCTTTGATTGTCTTAGGTGGGGACAATCACACCTCATAAGGAGCAATACAATGGGACCGCAGTTGAGAGCATGGGGTTTAGCTCATTCAGGGACCTTCGAGAGTTTTTACAAGGTTGACTCATTAGGATGTGATATTCAAGGCACACTTATGATCAATAAAGGAAAAAGGGATGCAAGAAAGTAAAAGTTAAAATAAACAACCTAAAAAAATAAAAGGGGGATGATGCACCGAGATATCCGCTAAGATCTTCCTGCAAAAATGAGCTTTGATGCTATGTTCTAGCAGTGAACACTTCCTCTCCTCAACACATTGAAGCACAAATGAGAGTTACCAATTATACGCATGCATAAGAAGGTGGGTCCTATTGGAGAGCCAAGCAAGCGATTCGATTTGAAAATAGATGCAAACTCATCACACACGCATACACTTAATAAAACCTAAAATTTAGATAAAATGTCATAGACAAATACATACACACATAAAAAATTCTATAGGAGGCCATAGATGGCTATACCAAAAAATAGACATAGGCTCTCATGTATATATATGCAAGCAAGATATTACATAGATTGTGCTAGAAGCGAGGGTTCGATATTTCCCACAAGTCGCTCAGGAGCTAACTATTTTTACAAAGAGAAATGAAAGGAAATATTACAAATTTATACAATTATAAACTTATAAATACGATATACAATCAAAACTACAACTATTTATAGCTTACAACAAAAAAAATTTCCCTCCAAAATCATCTACAGATAGATCTGACAATCTCATCTAGTTTTCTTAAATATTTTGATTACTAAATGACATTCTTTTTATCATAATGATTGATTAGCTTGGGACCGTTAGCGCCATACTTTATCTTGAATGAGTGTTTGAGACATTTATTTAGGTTATGCTCTTGTAAGTAGTATTCATCTCCTAAATTGAGGAAGCATTAACTCAGCCTATCTACCTCAATCACTTTTGATTTGACTAAGGTATTCATGTCTACTTGGCTTTTTGGTGTCTATCGCAGAATAGTTAGGATTTTTATTGTTGGCACTTCATTTTAGATTGCAAAATCTTTTATATTGAGACTTATCTTAAAGTACAGGCTCCTTTAGCGCTTCTTTGGTTATTTGTTCATATTTTTTCCAAATGGATTTCTGCATAAGTCTTGATTGTTAGTTCTCAGTCTATTTTTCATGAGCTAGATAAAACTTCGAGCATCAATTATCGAGGTTTTTCCTTAGTTGCAAGCAAGTAGTGGGGAACCACTACAGTTACCTTTCAAATAAAGAGTTGAAACACTTATTTTTATTGTTGGCACTTCATTTTAGATTGCAAAATCTTTGATATTGAGACTTATCTTAAAGTACTGGCTCCTTTAGCGCTTCTTTGGTTATTTGTTCGTATTTTTGCCAAATGGATTTATGCATAAGTCTTGATTGTTAGTTCTCAGTCTATTTTTCATGAGCTAGATAAAACTTCGATCATAAATTATCGAGGCTTTTCCTTAGTTGCAAGAAAGTAGTGAGGAACCACTATAGTTACCCTTCAAATGAAGAGTTGAACCACTTACTGAAGGGATTTAAAGGTTGTGATTTTGATCCTTGCACACATGGATAGCTATGCTATTTATGAGAGCTTTGAAGTTTATGACTATAATGATGCACTTACATGCATATGGTTGAAACATGATGTTACTTGTGTATTCACCTCATTGATAATCCAATATTTAAAAAGAAAGGGTAAAATAGCTTTTAATTTCCTTGAGGATGTTGGCCATATGATATGGATGTTGTTTACCCTGTATATGGTTATTCCAAATCATACTATCGTTACTGAAACATGGTGTACAACCCTACTCCCATCAGGATTTGAATCTTGGACCTCTATCCAGAGTTCCAAAGTCTCCACCATTAGGCTACTTAGGTTGTATTAGAATTGAAGACATATTATTTGTGTACTCACCTCATTATCAATCCAATTTTTTTTAAGATTATGTTGGAAGTATTACATTATTTGGACCCCTTGTAAATATTAGTTTAGGAGTATGATTTATATTTTATCTAATGTATATGTCAAGTGAGAGAGTGAAGAGTCACATGATATGTGGCAATATGAGAGTTTTATCTTAAATGAGAAATGTGAAAGGATGCATCTCTCGGATGTTTGAGGAGAGAAATAGTTAGAGTATTGAAAAGTCATGTAAAGTTATATATTGGAGATAAAGCTCCATGCAATGTAATCTCTCTAAATCAATCTTGTAATCTTTTGATATTGAATATATTTGTGATATATTGTTGTTATCCTAGTAACATGATCATTGTTATTTTGTGAGTGGTAATTATATGTTTTATACTTGATCATGGATAAGGCTTGTGTGAGCTAACCTAGCTAGAAATATAACAATGATATTGGAGCCATAGTGAAGGTATTGGAGTAATTATCACCATCCAATGACAAGCCCAATTGGAGAAGAATTGATAAGAAAAATTTATGCATGCTATGATTCAAGACAATGAACATAAAAAACACTAGATTCAGAGAAAGAGCTTGCTTTGAGGAGGATATATTGAGTTTATTGGTGAAGAGATTAGCAAGTTGACAAGCAAGAGGCTATGACCACAAGCCAACATTGAAGCATCTATATGAGAAAAGATTAGAGAAATCTAAGTCAAATATTAAAGAATAAAAAGACCTATGTAAAGTTCAAGCTAGAGGGGTCTATGATTTTCTAGATGCCTAAAATTTATTGAAACTAGACTATGTACAAATTGAAATGTGAAGGAAAGAGCTCTAATATGAATACAAAGCCATGAGCTAACTTCTACTAAATATTAGATGCATGGTGAGGAAAAGCAACAACATTGAATTTAGTATGAAGGATCCTGGAGCATAACAAAAGTTTCCAATGAGCCATTGATATTAGAAGCACCTGAGAGCAAAGAGCTTAAATGTTGAGGTAAATAAGATTGCAACAACACCTAATACAACACTCATCTAAGCCATGGTATAAGCACATGAAGCGAGCACAAAGCATATTCATGAAAAGGAATAACGTCTGCCAACACATGTAATGAACTTCAGAATAATGCTTGAAAGTCAAGAATTAAAGCAAACAATATAATGCATGTTTGAGGAATAATATTGCTAGGTCAAATTGCCACATACAAGAGCACCAAGGTACTATTTATTTGCCTTAATACAAATTTTGAATATTGGGTGCACACTTTAGGAGAGAGTTTATAACTTTAATTATTAAGGTTGATGTGAAGGAAATTTGAATATTTATTAAGTGAGGAAGTTAATTTAAAATTGGGAGATACAAGTTGAGGAAGAATTAAATGAATTAATGAGAGTGAAATATTGATTAATTAAATATTTGAAAGGAGTATTTGGAGAAAGCAATTTAGGAGTTATAAGGGGATATTAAAAATTAAAAAAATTGATTTAATCATTTGAAAAATACAAAACTAATTTTTCCTATTAAAAATTTAAAAGGATTGAGTTATTTGAAAGTTTGGAGAGAGAAGGTTTTCTACTCCAAAACAAAAAATTATTGATTTTAAAATTAAGTTTTTTTGAAGAAATTATTGCAAATTGTTTTTTTTTGCAAATTGGAGAAATTTGAAAAAGAATTTAAAATTATAAGAAAATTTTAGAAAGAGTGAACATAATTTGAAATTGAGAAGGAAGGGGAAACTTAGAATGTTTTTCGAGTTATAAGGTTGTCAACTTCAAAGGAAACTATTAAAATGTAGCAAATTAGGTGAAACAATATTGAGATTAATCAAAATTATTCATTACTAACATTAGCATTAGGACTAATGTTATATAATACATAAAATAGCAATGCCAACTAATTCTCCCTTAACCACTCTAACAAACGCGTCTGGTCAGGTATAGAGTTAGGTTTAGGATTGACTACCTAGGATATTTAGGATTTAACCTACTTACCATTAGATATTTGAAACAGTAAATATTTACATGGTAATAGTACAAAGTAAATGTAATAATCTATGTAGTATAATGCAATATACTACCTATTTTACCCTAACATCCCCCATTTATTACATTACTTTGATATACAAAGTTTACTTTGAAACAGTTCAAATTTGACACGTCCAAGTACCTTTGTGAAGATGTCAGCAACTTGTTCGTCGGCGGGAATGTATTGGAGCTTGATTATGTGTTTAGGAACTTCATCACGAACAAAATGACAATTTGTGTCAATATGCTTTGTACGCTCATGATGTACTGGATTCTTTACCAATTTCAAAACACCTGAGTTGTCACAAAACATATGAATAGGAAGTTTCTTTGGTAGGCCCATGGTAGCTAAGATACGACTTAACCATATCGCTTCACACACAGCTCCACGTGCAGCGTGATATTCTGCATTAGTTGAATATAAATCAACCACCCGTTGCTTTTTACTATGCCATGAGACAGGACCAGATCCAAGATGAAATACATATCCTGATGTTGATTTTCTATCATCTAGGGATCCAACACAGTCAGAGTCAGTGTAACTCTATAAGAATATTGAGTTATTCTTCTTATACTCTAGACCATATTCTACACTACCCTAAATGTAGTGAAGAACCCTCTTAGCTGCTTTCCAGTGAGAGACCTTTAGTTCCTGCATGAACTAAGAAAGATAGTTTACAGCATAAGTAATGTCTGGTCTAGTATTGATTAGATAGATGAGGTTTCCAATCATCTATCTATATAGCGTGCCATCTACCTGTGGTGAGTCATCATACCATGATAACTGAAGCCCTGATTCCATCGATGTTGCTTTAGGCTTACAATTAGTCATACGATATTTTTCTACTAAAGTCTTGGCATACTTTTTCTGAGTATCCCTAATGTGATTCTTCTTTTGTTCTATCTCAAGGCCAAGACAGTAGTGGAGAAGTCCAAGATCTGTCATATCAAATGACTCTTTCAAGTCATCCTTCATGACGTTAATCAATTTCTTTGAATTTCCAGTGATGATCAGATCATCTACATACAATACAAGAATCACTATTTCAGAACCTGTGTTCTTGATATAGATATTTACATCTGATGGACTTCTCTTGAATTTGTGTTGCAGTAGGTGACTATCCATTTTGATGTACCATGCTCTTGGGGCTTGTTTTAGCCTATATAATGATTTGACCAACTTGCAAACCTGTTGCTCATGGCCTTCCTCAGAAAATCCTTGAGGTTGAGTCATGTATACCTTTTATTTTAGTCACCATTTAGAAAGGCACTTTTTACATCCATCTGATGTAATTACCATCCGAATTATGCTGCCATAGCACAAAGAACTTGAATGGTGGTCATACTTGAAGTGGGTGCAAAGGTTTCCTCATAATCAAGGCCTTCCTTTTGAGCATAGCCCTTCACCACAAGATGGACCTTATGCTTATCTATGGTACCATCTGCCTTATATTTGATTTTGTAAACCCATTTGCAGCCTATGGGCTTATTTTCTTTAGACAAATCAACCAGCTTCCATGTTTTGTTTTTAATGAGGGATTTATGTTCAACATCCATAACTGCCTTCCATTGAGGCTGACTAAGTGGTTCATCAACTGTAGAAGGTTCATTTTCATCATATGAAGACATGTAAATCCTCTCCTCATCAATTTTCATATCATTTCCACTTTCTAAATATCTATCAACAAAAAGCTCTTGAAAATCTGCACAAAGATCATCAACTAAAGTAGATGCTTCTGTCGTTCTCTATCGAGACATGCTTCGTATCTTTGAACTATTGAGAGTGATATATGGTGGAGAAGTGATTTTGGAATCTTTCATAGTACTTGTATACCATTTTGGAGGATTTTTCTGTTGTTGAGGAGTCTGTGGTTATTGCTCCTCATCTTCCAAGTATACTAATGTAGTGTTAGATGTGAAAGCTTCATCAAACACTACATCTCTACTAACATGTATTTTCTTGGTGAATGGATCTATCAATCGATAGCCTTTTGATAATTCATCATATCCAAGAAAAACACATTGCAGAGTCTTCTCATATAACTTCTTTCTTTTCTCCTTAGGTATATGCATAAAAGCCTTACACCCAAATACTCGTAGATGAGATATGGAGGGTTTCCTTCCACTTCATGCTTCCTGAGGAGTCATACCTTCAAGATCCTGTGTGGTTGCTCTATTTAGAACATATACTACGGTTGTTACAGCTTTAGCCCAGTAACTGTGCTCAATATTGGCTCCCTTAAGCATACATCGAACCATTTCCATAATGGAACAATTTCTTCTCTCAGCAACTCCATTTGACTAAGGAGAATAGGCTATTGTCAACTGTCTTTTTATCCCATTTTTTTACAAAAATGAGAAAAATTATTTTGATGTGTATTCCCCCCCTCGATCTGAACGGAGGGTCTTTATGAAACATCCTAATTCTTTCTCAACTAGCTTCTTGAACTGTTGAAAATAGTCAAATTCTTTAGACTTCAACTGCAAGAAGAAGACCATTTTTTGTGAGTGATCATCTACAAACAATTGAAAATACCTTTTTACTCCACAACTAGTATACATAGGACCACACAAATCTATGTGAACTAACTCCAAAGGTGCTTTAGCTTGAAAAGAGATAGGTTCAAAAGGTACTCTATGTTGCTTTTCTGAAAAGCAATCTGAGCACCCTGGAAAAGTAGATGAAAGAGTAGGTAGTCCTTTCACCATTTGATACTTACTAAGTTCAAGTAAATACCCTGAGCTTAGATGCTCAAATCTCTTATGTCATAGAGAAGTGGCCTCTTTTGTGGTTACTACCATTGCAGTATGTGGTGAGGTAATTGCATCTAAAGTGAACAAACCATGTTTGTATGAACCAGTTGCTATCTATTTTCCTTTCTGAGTGATAAAGCAATGTTTCTTTTCTTTGTCCACTTTGAAATTAACATTCATGTTATTGTCCAGGATTTGTGGAACTGACAAGAGATTATTTTTCAATCCTGGTACATTAAAAACTTTTTGAATCTTACATTCTCCATCTGGAAGGGAGACAAACACTTCCTTCTCCCTGAAATTGATAGTTCTGATCATTAGCAATGGTTACTGGTCTACCTTCTCGAGCCTCAAATGTTTCAAACCAGGACTTATCGCCAATCATATGTTTACTAGCGCCTGAATCTATGTACCAAAAAGTATCCTTGTGAGGGGAGTCTGTATATGTCATGAGCACTTTGTGTGCTTGTTCAGAGTCTGAACTAGAATCTTCAATGACAACATGTCCTTGTTGTTTTTTGTTCTTGTTATTTGGTTTGCCTTTGCCCTTCTTTTGTCCTTGTTCATTGGGCGGTTTGTTCTTAAACCAACATCTTTTGGTTTCATGAGTGTCTTTATCACAAATTTTACAATACTAGTTCTTCTTCTTAATCTCTTTGCCTTTACCCTTGTCTTTGTTAGAAGAATATCCTTTCTGTTGATTCCACTTTTTCTTTCCACCTTGTCTTTTTGAGAAAAGGACATTGTTGGATGCCTCATCTCTTTGGAGTTGATTAGCATCCTCAGTTTGAAGCATATTTACCAACTCTACAAAAGTCACTGTCCTTCCAGAGACTTGTAGTGAAGTGATCAACATTCTATAGGAGTCGGGAAGAGCCCTCAAAATGATAGAGGTCATGACTTGGTCTTCTAATTTTTCTCCTAAATATTGTAGTTTTGTTTTCAATTTTGCCACTCTACAGAGGAATAGCTCTACTGTTTGTCTAGATTTCATATGAAGAGTATGAAGTTGAGTTTGAAGGTTAATAATTGTTGATTTATTCTTTCCCTCAAAGATGGTAGCTAAGGCATCCCATGCCTCCTTACCATTTTTAGATTCACTGATATGAGGTTGGATATCATCAGTAATAGCTAGCAATATCAATAAGTAAAGTCTTTTATCCTTTTTATCATAGGTTGTTTGATTTGCTCCAGGGGATGTGGATCTAGTCTCATTACCAGCCACTATTTCCAACATATTCTCTATAGTTAAAATGGCTTTCATCTTAGTTTTCCAAGCATAATAATTTGAACCTTTGTTGGCTCTTAGTGAGATACTTGTTGATCATGGTCATGGTGAAGGTTTCAAATTTGATATGACTAAGATGACTTTATCTTGCTGTATATCCTCAAAAGAGTATATGGAAGATTCTAATTTTCTCTTTAAGATATTTAATGAAACCTGCCTTAACACCCTTAACAAGCGATGAAAAGTTTGAGGAAATTAAGCCAAACAAATAGAGCAAATTAAAGGGGTAGGTTTTGAAAGACTTATTATTTTACTCTCTAGGATATTTAATGGCACCTACCTTAACACCCTTCAAGAAGGATGGAAATTTTGAGGAAATAAAGCCAAACAAAGAGAGTGAATCAAGGTGTTTGGATTTTGACCTTTTGATGGGGTGTAAAAATTAACTTTTTTAACTTGTGCAAGGTGTAGCACGATTTTAGTGAAGTTTGGGTTTATGAAATTCTCTTCAGTGTTCTTTATGATTGTTTAATTGCACACAAAAAAAACATGATTGTTAGTGCAATAATCAAAACAAGAGAGCAACCCAAATTATTATCACT
The DNA here is from genome assembly GCA_028583015.1 of Wollemia nobilis. Taxonomy (NCBI): domain Eukaryota; kingdom Viridiplantae; phylum Streptophyta; class Pinopsida; order Araucariales; family Araucariaceae; genus Wollemia; species Wollemia nobilis. The sequence goes on along the minus strand of JAQPPZ010001268.1, from coordinate 2,991,501 downwards.
ATAGGTGTCGGATGCAACTGGGAATGTACCTAGTATAGTCAATTTTTAATAAAATATGTCGAGTACAATCGAGAATGCACTTTTCTTACTTTGAAATATACCCCCTTTATCTTTACAATTTTGCAAAAAAAATAGAATCACCAAATATGACTTCTATCCCCCCTTAATTTGTATAAAATTTTGAAAAATTCGAGCACTCCTTTCAAGACAAGTCGACACATGACCCGCGTTTGAAAGGCTTCCATACCAGTCGACACACGACTTTGGTTTTTGTCTTCAAAACTCAAGCATGAGGATCAAAAAATAGGTTCAAAATATTTCTCAAGTTTACAACAAAAAAGTTGCAATTTTATGTCTTATATCTCCTTTGTGAAGGAGAAAACAAAAGCAAATTTTTTATTTTGTTGCAAAGAAAATGACCTATGTTCTTCCTCAATGTTTTAAATCTCTTTATTTTGCAATAGAAGTTTGAGTTGCTATGTCTTTTTATCTCCAAAAATGTGTGAAGAAAACTATAGAACTTTGAGGATTTATTGCAAAAAATGTTGAAGAAATCCTTTGTTTTTGAAAAATAATTTGGTTTAATTTAAAAGATCTCTAAGTTAAAAAAAAAAACTAATAAAATACTTTTAAAGACTAAAATTCTTTATAATTAAGCAAAATTGGGAAAAAATATTTCAATTATAAAGGCTTAAAATTGACATTTTTGACCAATTTATACTATATTATAAAAAAAAATTAAAAAGCTTTAAAAACTATAGAAAAATTAAAAATTTAATTTAAAAAACCAAATTATGGTAAAAACCTTGCAAAATGGTGGTGTGCAGGCTTGAACAAGCGACCTGCTTGGCCCAAGTCGTTTGCCTTGGCCAACCAAGTTGTCGACTAGCTTGGAACTGAAGCCTCGGAGCTTGGTATTGAAGAAGTCGATGGGCTTCTTCGAGGTATCTGTGGGATTTAACCCACATGCATCCCATAGGGGGATGCAAGAGGCTTGAAAAACCTCAATAATCCCTTGTAGAGTGATTTCCTGCGAGCAATCTGAGTCGGTCCCCCACCCTTTTGGACGTCGCTACGTGGCACCAAAGGGTTGTCCATTGAGTCTGAGTCATCCTGTGGTTTTCCACCATGTGTCAGGTCTAAGTTAGGTCATCTTTCCAGTTAGCATCCAGGTTGTGTGTGGCTAGCGTGCCACGTGTAGCTTAGTCAGTAGTCCTAGTCAGCTTACCAAGTCAACAATCCATGTCAGCACCTTAGTGTGCGTGCATTCCAGAGGTCTCTGGATCTTGCCACATGTCAGGTCTGTTGGGATCGAAGAGCCTCTTGCCCTCGTGGATCCTGAGGTGATAGGTGATCAGAGGACCTCCTAATCTCTCAGATCCTGATTATGGGGCCCAAATATCAAGGATCAAAGAGCCTCCTATGTGGCACTTGGTGTACGTCCAGTTGGGAGGGGACGAGGCTCTTGCCCTCTCGGCTCTCCTAGTCTATGGAGTCCATGTGGGAGCATGATGGCGCTCATGCCCTTGATGCGCTCCCACTGGTGGCTCTATGGGGGCTTGGGCCTTGTGAGCGGGATTCAAGGCAGGGCTCTTGCTCTCCACGAGCATCGAGGTGGTCGGTCGACCCCTAAGCCCAATCGACAATAAAATGTTATTGATCTATCAGCTCGATGAGGGCAGTCGATCATCGCTCTCGATGTGCTTCTTGCCTTGGGTCATGGTCGATCGACCCTAAGGTTTCCTAGGCCCTGGTAGGTCGAGCTGACCTGGCCAGAAATGGGCCTCGCTCTGCCATCGAGCTTGCCTATTGAGGTGGGTTTAGTGGCGTCCAAATGTCACTAGCTCGTCCTTCCGAGCAAACCAAAAAATTTGGTTCTGATGCCAATGTAGCAAATTAGGTGAAACAATATTGAGATTAATAAAAATTATTCATTACTAACATTAGCATTAGTACTAATGTTATATAATACATAAAATAGCAATGCCAACTAATTATCCCTTAACCACGCTAACAAACGCATCTGGTCAGGTATAGAGTTAGGTTTAGGATTGACTACCTAGGATATTTAGGATTTAACCTACTTACCATTAGATATTTGAAACAGTAAATATCTACATGGTAATAGTACAAAGTAAATGTAATAATCTATGTAGTATAATGCAATATACTACCTATTTTACCCTAACATAAAATGGTAAATACAAGAATTTGCTTTTTTGAATTTCAATTATTAAAAGGTCATGATTTAACCCATGGGAAAATAAGGTGAGGTCAATACTTATTGTTGAAAAAAATTGGGATGTGGTGAATGGACAAAGTAACATTCTAAAAGATAAAACATTAATGCAAAAATTCAAATATGATGCTAAATTTCTTATGTTAACTGTGTTTTGCATATCTGATGATCTTAAAGCACACATTAGTGAAGCAAAAATCTCAAAAATTGCATGAAAAAACTAAGATATTTGAAGGAAATAATGAGGTAACCATTTTACACCTAAAATCACAATTGTAAGAACTAAAAGTTCATGATGGAGAAAACATAGACTATTTTCTTTGAAAGATATCAGAATTAAAACCAAAATTGCAGACCTTGGTAGAAAATGTTGAAGATAAGGTCTTAGTCTCAATTGTACTTGGAGCACTTCCTAAATTATTCAAAATGTTTGTTATATCTCTTCAAGTATCAAAAAAAAAGTTTCATTTGAGGAATTAGTTAATATTCTTTAGCAACATGAACTCGAAAATCAATTGAGAAATGAGTCATCCAATAATGCTCTTGTATTAGCAAAATGATATTTCACTTCATCACAAAATAAAAAATAAAATAAGTATTGTCATATTTATGAAAAAGGACATAATACAAAATCTTGTAAGTATAATGCATTGAATAGGAAGGGCCAAGACCAAGAATATCCTAAAGGGAATCAGAGAAATCAGAGTAATCAAAAAGGGTATATTGTATAATCAAAATGTGTACACATGAATCTTATGGAAAATCAAACATGTATGTTATCAAGTAATGAGGAATCCAATAATGACTTGGAACCTATGACAATAAATACATATTGTGACACAAAAAGGAAAAATATAGAGTGCAACTCAAGTGATTTTATTCTAGTTCATGATTGGTCTAAAAAATCTTATGTTATCAAAATTGATGATGGCAAAATGATGGCAAGGATAACGATGCTAAAAGTTGTGTTGATATTGATAGGGATCAGTGTTATGATAAATTTGGTTATTTTGAAAGGTATAATAAGGGGATTGGTTCAAAATTGTTAATTAAAATGAGATACAAATAGACAAGTTTGGGAAAACATGAGCAAGGAATGAATGAGCCAATTTTACTAAAAATAAGACCAAAATGTGAATGTCTTGGATATATAGGACAAGCAAGTAATAATGAATTAGGGACTAGATTTATGATAGGAATTAATGATATTAAATTTGTGATAGAGACTAATAAAATTAGTAACAATCAAGGACAAATAGGTAATAATGAATTAGAGAATGGCAAAAGAAATGTTGTAATAGGGAATAAATGTAGTCATTGCGGTGGCTACTTATCTACAGGATTTGGATGATGGTTTCTTGATAAAGCAATCTTGGAACATCGGCTTAATTTTCCTTCAAATTTTGGGCCTTTTGGACCCCCTGCTTCGGTCCAAAGAAGCTCAGTTAGATGGTACCTACCCCTTAACGGTTGGGTTAAGCTTAATTTTGATGGTGTCTCGAAGGGGAACCCTGGACTTATTGGAGCTGGTGGGGTATTAAGTAATAATAAAGAAGAATTATTAGGGGCTTATGTTGAATCCCTTTCAATCCAATCTTCCCACTTTATGGAATTTATAGCCTTGTTCCAAGGTTTATTGTTGGTTGAATCTATGGGCTTTCAAAAAATCTTGGTTGAAGGTGATTCACTTAATGTTATCAACTTAATCCTCTCCCCTAGCCCTCCTAACTGAAGGATCGCCAATATGATATCTGAAACCATTAGAATCCTATAATCCAGGGAAGAAGTGCAAATCCAGCATATTTTTAGAGATGGGAATAAAGTGGAAGACTTAATGGCTAATCTTGACCTCTCCCAGCAAGGACTCTCGATTTGGAATTCTAATTTCCCTTAGAATTTTTAAAGATTGATTTATGATGATAAAGTTTGAGATCTGGTGCTTGTGGATTAGAAGTTCTGGTGGGAGGTGCAACTCTATTGCTTTGCATATTATTGTCCCTCCTTCTATCTGATAGCTTGGTGGGTGGATTTTTTTAAGGTATGAGACACTCTATTGATTTGATTGAGTTAATAACATTTTGAATTTTAAATTCAAAAGATTGCTTTTTGGCACCTTTGCTCTCCACCTTAAGTTTTGGTTTAGCAAAAGGGTAGTTGGTCTTGTTTGGTTTTGAGGCATCTAGTTGTCAAATATCTTTCATGTGGAAGATCCTATTTGTCATCACCACACTTCGAGTTGGTAGTTGTTCCCTAGTCTTGGTGTCTGGATAGAATGGGTTAGTCATAATCAACTTTGTATTAAGGATGACTATTTTCTATTCACATGTTAGTGGGGTCCTTTGACGGTGGTGGAACAACTTGGTTGGCACAACTGGACCTTATATAATGTGCCAGTTTTGACCATTTGGATGATGTTGTACCTCCTTTTATTTCATCTCGATTGCATGCCAATCATCTCTAAGTTCTACTCATGGCATTACCTCACCCCACACTGAGTTTCAAGGTTGTTTGTTTTGGTAGACTCAATTACAACTATGCAAGCCTTGCTTGGTTTGGAAATTGTCATCTCCTCATGTGGCAGTTGCATGGGAAAGGATAACTCAGTCCCACTTGGTTAGTGGAAAATGATGTTAAGCCTAATATCTCTTCATTGATTTGTGAGTTTTGAAGCAAAATTTGTCAGCAGTGTTGTCCCATAAGTTCATCTCTTTTTTTGTGGCACCACGACCCTCAACAATATCTTCAGTTTTTAATTTAATATTATGGTTTGGTTTTCTATGGTTCCTCTAGTGATTTATTTTGGTATAGTAGGATATTTCTCTCCTATCGATGCTATGAGAGCATTGTGTTGGTGCTCTTCTTTGTTGGTGAGTGGTGGAATGTAATGGGATAGAGGTCTACGCAGAAGGACATGAAGATACCTTTAGAGCCAAGTGCGTTAGAGGTTGATGAGGAAGTTAAGAAAATCCTATGTAAAGGTAGATTTTTAGACTACCTTCAGTCCTTCCATGGGTATCACAAGGCCCTATCCAAAATGTTGGTGCACTCTTGGAGAAAAGATCAAGTTCAACCTGGTGGGCTTCAATTCCAATTTTTGGTGGCACTAATTGGTGAGGTGATCGATTTTCTAGTTGATGGTGGATGTCACAATCATCCAAAGCATTTCCTTAATAGGTAACTAGGTTATTTCTTGGATCGTGGGGAATATCTACCAAAATTATAGAATGGTTTTGATGCCAAAGTGCTTAAATATCCTTGCAATTGTGTGATTTTAGTGATAATGGATTTCTTTACCCTATACACAAGCAGAGAGGTGATTTATAATTATCATATGATGTTTTTGAATTAAGTTATGAGGAAAATACTTATGAATATCTCCTAGTTTCTTTATCACTCTTTGGAGAAGTCTCTAATGGATGTAAGGGGTAGGAAAGGGCTGGATCCAATCCATCAAGGTATGCTTTTGTTAACGTTTAAACATGTGACCAAATATAAAGGCATTACAGTAGAAGAAGCACTAGAAAATATTTAATTTCTAAGAATTCTCTCAGCCTTTGACCTATCGCTGTCGTCTTTTGGGTCTTCTAGTAATTCAACTAAATTTGAGTCTAAATAATTCAAGACTCCATTTATTATCAGAGCAAAAATATTTGATGTTTATTATTGAAATGAAATATATTATATACAAGAACCATAGGCTATAGATAGCCTAGGATAGCGATAAAATAATATCGCTAACAAACCTTAACAATACAAAATATCCTAAGAATATCTACCGACAAGAAGTGTCGGTAAAGTACTAACCTAGGATAGAATCAAACTAACCTAGGTAAATGTAAATAAACTAACCTACCTAGGAGATATTACCAAATAAGGTAATATTTACACTAACATCCCCCCTTATTACATTATTTGGGTAATACATATACATCCTCCTATACAACAATATTTGGGTAGAGTATATAACTGCCCCAATACAGTGAAGAAGAAGAGAAATGAAATAATGTTGGCTTGTGCTTTGTCTTTGGCTCTGGTTGGCTCTGGCTCTAAGTGTACCTCTGGATTTGTACCTCTGGGTCTATCTCGGGATCTGCCTATGAATCTGCCTTTGGATCATTGCCTTTGGATTTGCCTATAGATCTGCCTCTGGAACTTTATCTCTAGGTCTATCTTTAGGTCTATCTCTGGGTCATTGTCTCTGGGACTGCCACTCGGTCTGTCTCTGGATTTGCCTTGGGGTTTACCATAGGTTTTACCTTTTCGGTAGAAGCCATGCAAAATTGATTTTATCATGATCCATTGTGTGTGATCTGTCCATCCACAATCTATATGAACCTTGTTGTCCATTTTCAGTTTGTACCAATAATTTGAAGAAGAGTGATTTGTACATCCACATGAATCACAAGGATGTAATTCCAACGTCTAGCTGCAACATGTCCTATTTTTTCACAATTATTACAATAATGCTTTTTAGGAGTTTGAGGATATTTAGAGTTTACAAATATGGTTTTCTTGGTACTTTCTTGTCCATAATAGCTAAGGCCTTCATTCTTTGCCCTGACATTTAGCATTATAGGAGTTTTAATGCCTTGTTCCTGTTTACCTGATCTCTCACCATTGAATCCCATTTTCTTCATCAATTTGGATCCAAATACTTTGGTGTGTTTTTCAAAATACCCAATTTCATCATCTTCATCAATGCTTTTAACAATATGGCATTTGTCATTATTGATGATATTATGGAGCTCTTTTTGGGGATTTTCAATTTTTAAGTCACTGGTGTCACAAGAAAAATCTGCTACTGAGATGAGATCACATGTTCTACAAATGATATCTACCATTGAAGGTATAAGGTCATCTATATCACAACAAGCATTGGCCATAGTAGGCTCAAGGTCACATGTGTCACAACAAGCATTTGCCACCATGGGTTGAAGGTCACTTGTGTCACTACAAACATCGACCATTAGGGGTTTGACCTCTGTTTCCTCATTTATTTCCATTTTCACTTTATGTTGGGCAAGGTCAAGTGCAACCAATGACATGTATATGCCCCTTATAACACCAATAGGGAATCGAGCACCATTTATCTGAAGGTCTATACAAGACTCAGAATCTTTGAGTAGGGCTGTTAAACCATTGTTTAGTGTGAGAAATGTGCCCTTCTCATAAAAATCCGGTCCATCCATTTTAGGTGGAAAATAAGGACCTTTAACTGATGTAACAACATCATCAGTTGGTTTTGGGGTATTTTTGTTCTTTGATCTGCCCATTTTTAATATGTCGGTCGTTGCCGAAAATGCACCTTTTACAATGAATTTTGCAAAAAATAATTTGACTAAGGTGTCGGCCATTGCTGAAAATGCACCCTTATAAGTCTTCCCTTTTTTTTTTTTTGCAAAATTATAATGGATCCCCCCTTAGTGCAAACAAATGTAAGTATTAAGCCTCTCAGGCTTTTACAAATATGGAATGTCACCAAAACAATCCTCCCCTTTAATGATAAGGTCTTAAAACTAAAAAATATGCTATTTATGAAGCCTAAAAAGAGAGTTAATGTGCCCCTTAAACAAATATGGATGGCAAAGCTTTTGTTTTTCAATTATGATGAATGGTCACCTTGTCTTTAATTTTAAATTACAAAAATAAAATTCTTATCAAAATTTTAATTAATAATAAAATTTATTTAACTAAAAAATCATTAAATTAAAAAAATGATTTTTTAATTAAATTAATATTAAATTATTAAAAAAATTAATAACAGTTGCAAAATAAAATAAAAAAACGGGTACCTTCTACTACTGTCGGTGGGATTGGATCCCCGACCTTCCTTCTACTACTGTCGGTGGGATTGGATCCCCGACCTTCTAGTCTGCAAGCGTCTTAACTCCGATCGGGTTACCACCCTAGCTACCACTGTTAATGGTGATAATAGCGCAAGAAGCTTTGTTTATCCCAAAGTCACCAGACTAAAATAAAAAAATAACATCCCTCATCTCCACGGGAGAGGCGAGTCCTTCCCGATGGCTCCACTGCACAGCACTACTCCATTGTTGTGCTTTCACGAAACTGCCAAGATTCCTTTCGCAAATCATCTATGTCGGAGTACAAGGGACACTCGATCTACTGCAATTTCCTTGGTCGTCACTGACTGCTTCGTACTACGTGAGCTCCGTTTGGGAATGTGAATCTTCATCCGTAAAGTCAAACAAGGTGGGAGATACTACGAAATTTCAGGTGTCACCGTTGCTACACAAAAAAATTCGCATTGGTTTTATCTATCGAGACTCGAAACCAGGCCTGGCTGTTCTTTTTTTTTAGATCTACAATTGTTGATAGCGCATTGCACCGTGTCAACAGAGAAATATCCTGTGGACGGTGCCGCGGACTTCAAAAACAAAATCCCATAAAAAAATCTGGTGCCTTAGAGTAACAAGCCAACGATGTTCAATTCGATCTCTGTGGGGTTTATGGCTCACCGCTTCATATGTGCATTGTATCCATGACGCGGTAGATTCTTACAAGGCACAGTGTCTCTTCTCCTCCAACAAATTGTAAACCAAAAAGTGCTTACCATTATCGTGCAATTGTTGTGCAGATCAAATCACGCCATTGACTGGCATCGGCAATCTGTGGTCTCACAGAGAGATAGATCGGACAGAGCACGCAAAAATCATTATCAAATCATTTGTAATCACCGTAGAAAAGTCCTGCAAAAAAATGCATTCACCTGCGTCATTCTTCAGGTCTGCAAGTGTTGGTCCTTCACCATGTGTAGTCTGCAATTTCAAACCAGGGTGGATCTGAAGAGGTAATATTAGGCAACTAACCTACCTAGAAGGTATTACCAAATAAGGTAATATTTACACTAACACCATTCTCCTCCTTAAAGGGGAAGGCTTCGCTTGTGAGTAAGGTTACAGTTTCTCCTGGTAGTATCAAGGGAGGTCGAGTGTGTCGTTCTAAGTGCCTCTCTTCAAAGGTTTTGAAGACTAAATCTCCCCTGTTTTTGTGGAGGTGATGAACTCAAAATAAGGCTTGCCAGTGAAGAAAATCTCTAAGCGGTTGGTGGAATCAGGGGATACCAAAGACTTTTCACCCTCATCGAGACCTGAATCCCCTATTGGTCTGCCCTCCCTGTTCAAACTCGATGAAAAATACCAGGAATTGTTGGGTTCCCTCCAAATTATGATATATTTCATTAACAAGATTTGTGGAATGGTACAACAATAGAAGGACATATCGGATCCCAAGTAGTTGCTACGACTAGCTCTCCTTTTTTGGGTGATGGTCGTGTGTGGGCTTCGAATTCAGTGTTGTTTTTTTGTGTCCAATCTTTATCAGGATTGTGTGCTTCCTTGTTGGCTTTGTTGTTGGACAGTCTTTGTTAGGAAAATTTAATTTTGTTTGGTGGTGTTTTTTTGGTTGAGTGTTGGGGCTTGACCTTGACCTTTTCCAATCCCATATGTAAAAGGTTTGGGAACCCTTTCAAAACCCTTTATTTTACCTAATAAAAAAAAAATGTAGTCATTGCGGTAGATATGGACATAAGATAGAGAAATGTTGGAATCTTCATTGTTGTAAAAGTTTTGGAGGACATAATCATTCTCAAAAATCTTGTCAATAAAAAAAAAGGAAAACAGCAAATTAAAAATAAATTGTGCATGGATAAGTATGAATGAAGGGATAAGATGAAAATAATGTTGTATGGTTTCTACAAAAGGAAACCAAGTGTAATGAAAAATCAAAGTTTGTTGAATGTAAAGAATAATGTTAGTCTTACCATGAAGAAATGTGAAATGAATGATTATGATCCAAGCACAGCTTAGAACCATTATAATGAAATCACTTGTAGTGATGATTCTATAAAAATGAGTCTTATGATTATTCTAGTGATTGACCTAGAGGCAGTTTTAATATATAAAATTACTTTTCCTAGCCACTCTTTCACTTCCCCCATATATATATATATATATATATATATATATATATATATATATAAGTTGAAATTTATATTTATATTTTATTTAAAAAATATTTGTAACATAATTATTATATATTTATATATTATTAAATTAAACTGCTAACTATGAAATTTAGTTATAGTTTAATAACTTTGAGATTTAAAAATAAATTAACTTCAAAAATATTATTTAACTAAAAATATATTATCATAATATCAAAATTATATTTAAAAATAGTTTTATAAAATATCTCACTTTTATGTAAAATTATTGTTCTTTATTTGGATCACTATCTTTCTACTTGAAATTTATCATGTTACTATATGAAAATGATTGATCTTGCTTGGTAGAACAAGTTAACTTAGAACAACAATTAAAGGTCATCTAAATTTATATGATAAATCTTAGCTTAATAGTTACTATTCACAAAGTATAATATATGATTATGAAATTCAAATTAGAGTTGATTCTGTCATTTTTGTAATAAATTTTAATAGTTTAATTAACATATTTGAATTGTGTCCTCGAGGGCTAGGTGGATTGGTAATATGTTGGGCACTTACCAAGAGGAGACCCTAGGTTCAAACCTCATGTGCATGTCCAATCTGGGGAAAGGTAGTAGTCTAACTTGAGTCAGTTGAGTGTACGCCAACTTGATGATAGGGGTACCAACCCCGATCCATCGGGGGTCTCTCTCACTCGAGGTTATCTTTACCAAGGTGAGATAGGGGTTATAGTGGTAGCACCATGATTTAAAGCTACGATCGAAGGCAATGCTACTTGACCTTGTGACCAGTTGTTTAGAAAATAAAGGTAGTTGTTGATTCCTCTATTTATATAAAAATACATATTTGAATTGTGATATACTCTTCTTATTTTTTTTGTTTCATACACCTTGTGGAGTTGTTTACATTGAATCTATTAATTTTGAGTTGTCTAGATTTTCAATATCGTGTATGCTATGTCAGACTTGTTTTACCATCCATTCTCATCTTGGTTTACCTTCTTTATGTTTGTGTACATATTAGTAGTGTTGTTGGTGGAGGATTTTGCTTATTATTTTGGTGTCTATGGTTTTTCAAGTTTTGTAACAAAATTGTTTGTTGTCTCTTATTGTTGATGTTTGCATATTATTTTGGTGTTTATGTTTTTTTTTGGTTTTGTAACAATATTGTTTGTTGTCTTTTTAAAGTTGACCAGTGTATGTTGTAACTAAGGATGAAGTATTGATACTAACTTAAATATCCTATCGGTTCGGGAAGTGGTTACGACAACGGCTCCGGATCTGGTTCAGGAAGTGGTTACGACAACGGCTCCGGATCTGGTTCGGGAAGTGGTTACGATAGCGGCTCCGGATCTGGTTCGGGCTACGATGTTGGGTCTGGTTCAGGTTACGGTTCTGGTGGTGGCGGTGACCATAACGGAGGGAGAAACTTTGGAATAGGATGTGGTACTTTGGGGTTTCTACGAACGAGTCAGGGAGCGAGGTTGAGGCGTGGGAGCCGAAGGAGCTGGTGTTGGAAGATGTCTTCTGGAAAGGTGAGTTTGGGTCCAAGGTTTGTGGAGAGGTTGGAACCAAGGCGTTGTTGTCTTGGGACCCAGGGACGGTGAGGGCAGAGGTGATGGAGAAATTTGTGGGAAGGGAGAAGGTGGTGCAACAACCTCCTGTTGTGGCGCCATCCTTTGCTCAGGTGGTGGCGGGGATGTCCTGTGGTGAGGTGTTTGACCCCTGCGAGGTTTTCTCGGATCTAGGCCAGATTCACGTCCCGGATAGCACGGTGAACAAACTCTTAAAAAAGGTTCATGGGATCTGGTTGGGAAAGTGGTAGGGGGTAGACCGCCTTTGGATGTTCTCAAACGGTGGGCTCAATCACGATGGAAACCATGGGGGTCTTTGGAGCTGGCCACATTACCCAAAAACTTTTTCCTCATTCGGTTGTCTTGTGAGGAGGATGCCTGCAGAATTTTGGATGGGGGCCCATGGTTCTATGGAAATAGGGGGCTATTTTTGAGAAAGTGGGGCCATGATTTTAACCCAGCAACGTAGAGGGTCAATCTGGTTCCTGTGTGGGTGCGGTTTCCAGAATTCTTGACCTATTTATGGCATGAATCGGTGTTCAAAGTAGTGGCTAGTCTCATAGGGGACTTCGTTTCTTTTGACAAAACTACTTTATCGCCTGACCGGAGGCAATATGTCCGCATGTGCGTTATGGTGGATATTGAGAGAAATATGCCTTCCTTGGTTGAGCTGGTTTCTCAGGTGGGGCCATGGAAGCAAGCCGTGATGTACGAAAATAAACCCCAGGCCTGTAGGTTGTGCGGAATGGGGGGTCACCACCAGAATCTCTGTCCTCAATGGCAGAAGGGGCAGAAGGTGCAGGGTGGTCAGAAACCCCAGAATATGAAGGATGGTCAATAGGGCGGACAAAAGCCGTTGGGGGAAAAGTCGGTATCGTTCCATATTCCCTTTGAGAAGAGAGGGATGTGGCAAAAAAAGCAAACGGGGAATAGCAAAGGGAAGGAGATAGTGTGCTCTGAGCAGTCGATGCTAAAATCTCCTATCTCGGGTAAGAAGGTGCCAAGTGTAGGTAAGAGATCCTCCCTAGTTTTGGCCCCTGTTATTGGAGGAGATGCCCCTCATTTTGATCCTTCCAACTTTGCGGTTGAGCTGCCATTATCGAATTCCTTTGAATGTCTTGAGGAAGGGTAGATTAGTGAAGGCGTTGAGGGGGAGGTGAATCTTCCCTCATCCAGAGAGGTTGGCCTTAAATCCCCCTTGTTGAAAACTGGGGTGTCTGGCCCAGGTGAGAGTCATAGTCCGGTATCTCCAAGTGTGGCAATGGAGGGAGGGTTTCCCGGACCCAAGACTAGAAGCCAACGCAGGAAGATGGATCTCGGGGTGGCAAGAAATCCTGGTCGTCCTCTGGGTAAGGCTGGAAGAAAGAGGTCATTGGAAGTTTTGGGGACCAGCAATGGGGAAACATTGCTTTTTCTTAGCGAAAAATCGACGAGAAAATCATGAAGGAGAGTGATTTGTTGGCATCCCCAAGGGGGGTGGGTAAAAAATTGTCCTTTTAATTCCAATGAAAATATGTTCTTGGAATGTTAGAGGACTTAATAACTCCTCTAAGCGTAGGATGCTTGCATCTTTTCGAAAGGATAATTCTCCGGATATCCTTTGTATTCAGGAATCGAAGTTGGAAGCCTCTTCGTGGCAGGTTGTTCACAATGTTGTATGGAAAGGTTCTGGCTTTATGGCCAGTGAATCAATGGGCTCTTTTGGGGGTCTCATTTTGTTTTGGAATCTTTCTAGACTGGATGGCCATGTTATTTCTGCGTCAAGTAGAGTCATAAATATTTTATTCTGGTGTAAATTAACTAATAGGAGGTGGGTGTTGTCTAACATTTATGCCCCGAATGCGTATCTGGATAGGAGAAAATTTTGGGCGCTGCTATTGGAGATGCGTAAAACCTTTGAGCATGAGGATTGGATGGTAGTGGGTGATTTTAATTCCCCCTTGTATCCCTCAAAGAAAAAAGGAGGCAATCCGGTGGATGACAAAAGTCTTCAGGACTTTGCTGATTTTGTTTTTGATGTTGAGCTTCATGATTTGGACCTCAAGGGAGCTAGGTATACTTGGTGTAACAAGCGTGCAGGTGATAGCTTGATTTTGAGTCACCTGGATAGGATCCTCGTCTCTTCTCATGGGTTGAATCTGTTCGGGGATGCTTCTTTGTCGGCTCTTCCTAGGATTGGCTCGGATCATAACCCTATCTGGTTGGACGTCCCTGATAATCTGCCATTCTTTCCTCGTCCCTTTCGGTTTGAGGCCATGTGGTGTTCCCACCCTGATTTCGAAGCTCGGTTGTTGGAATGGTGGTAGGAGGATATCGAGGGGCACGGTCTATTAAAGTTAACTAATAAACTAAGGAGGCTTAGGGGCTATCTCAAACTTTGGAACAAGTCCACGTTTGGGAATATTTTCAGAGAGAAGGAGAGATTGAAAGACTTTATTGGTCAATTGGAGGCTGCTATGGAGGTCGAGGATTGTTCTGATGATCTACTGAGAGAGGAACGTCGTGCGTTGGCAGAATATCATAACAGATAGGCTCAAGAGGAGCTATTTTGGAAACAGAAGTCTAGGGAGTTGTGGCTCAAGGAAGGGGATCGTAATTCCCGCTTTTTCCATGCCTCCACTCTAAGGAGGAGAGGTCAAAATAGGATCACGAAGATAGTCAGAGGCGATGGAAGTACAACTTCAAGCAGTTGTGATGTAAGGGAGGAGGCAGTTGATTTCTTTAGTAATTTGTTGTGTTCGAAGCCTGATCGTGACTTACCCGCTGAGGAGGCAATGTTGGATGTAATCCCGGGGTTGGTATCCGAGGAGTGGAACAGGTGGCTCTTGACCCCATTCTCGGATGAGGAGATTTTGGATGCAGTAAAGGGGATGGGCTCTCTTAAGGCACCGGGTCCTGATGGCTTCCCTCCGATATTTTTTCAGAAATTTTGGCACATCTACGGTGGGGATGTTTGTGAAGCCATGAGAGAAATCCAGAGGAGTAAGCGTATCCCAAAGGTGGTGAATGCGACCTTCCTTGCCCTCATTCCGAAGAAAGATACTGCCACTACCTTTGGGGATTACAGACCGATAAGTCTCTACAATACGGTGTACAAGATTCTTTCGAAAACTATTGCCAATAGACTTAAGCTTATTCTCCCAAAAATTATTGATGAAGCCTAGAGTGCCTTTGTTTTGGGTAGGCAAATTTTGGATGGCGCTATCATTATTCATGAGCTGCTGCATTCGGTGTATAAAAGTGGGAGATCTAGTTTTTTCCTAAATTTGGACATTAACAAAGCGTACGATCGGGTCACTTGGCCATTTTTAATCAGGGTGTTGAGAAAGTTTGGGTTTTGTGATGAATGGGTTAGTCTAATTTAGGCTTGTTTTTCAACAGCCTGGTTTTTGGTGCTCATCAATGGGTCTCCGACAGGATTTTTTCGTTCTTGTCGGGGGTTGAGACAGGGGGACCCGTTGTCTCCATTTCTGTTCATTATTGTTGCGGAGGCTTTGGGCAGAGCATTTATCAGACATCAAAATTTTTTGGGATTGAGGCTTGCGACAACGTGCAACCCTATATCGCATCAACAGTTCATGGATGACACTCTTGTTGCCTGTGTAGCTATGGTGGAGGCAACGGGGGAAGTTAAAGCTATTCTTGACTGTTATGAAAGGGTAGCTGGTCAACAAATAAGTCTTGCCAAGAGTGGGTTGTTTTTTATTAATACTCCCACTGCGGTCCAGAGAGAGATTGCAAAAGTTTTGAACTATCGCACTGCTTCTTTCCCTTCTTCATATCTTGGTTTGCCTTTGTTTGTGGGGAGAGCAAAATCTGAGTTGTGGTCTTCGTTGGTTGAGAGAATTCAATGAAAACTTGCTGCGTGGAAGGGAGCGTTGTTGAGCCAAGCAGGTAAGGTGGTTTTGGTGCAGAGTACTTTACAGAGCATCCCTATTTACTTTATGTCAATGTTTCATGTGCCTCTTAAAATAGCATCAAAAATTGATAGTGTCTGTAAAGCTTTCTTATGGGCGAGGCCGGAGTTGAAAGGAAGATTCCATCTTGTTTCTTGGGAGGCGGTTTGTAGAAAGAAATCCAATGGAGGGTTGAACTTAAAAAGTGCAGTTAGAATGAATAAAGCTTTGATTGCCAAAATTGGGTGGAAGTTGGCATCTGACTCCTATAAATTGTGGGGATCCATATTAAAAGCCAAGTACATATTTAGCTCCTTTCTTTCTGAAGATTTACTCTCAGGTGGTTCGACTTTTTGGAATAGTCTGGTTAAGACTAGGGATCTGCTTAAAAATCATTGTAGGTGGGTAATCGGGAATGGTAGGAAGGCCCTCTTCTGGGAAGATGCTTGGCTTCGGGATCATCCGTTGGTGGAAGAAGTGCGATTTCAGGGATTGGCTGCTAATTCCAGAGAAATGGGTTTGACCTATGTGGCTGATTTCCTTGAAGATAGAGGGGATAGAATTGCTTGGGCTATGGTGCCAGTTTGTGTAAGGGATGGCGGTGATAGATAGGTTTGGGAGAGCCTTGGGGAGGAATTGCATCTTTGCGTTATTCGCCAAGCAAATGTTGAAGACCGGTTGATCTGGCGGTTGGAGAGTTCAGGAAGATATACGGTCAAATCGGCCTATAATTGCTTAAATATGGAGGAGGGGTCGCATTTCCCATTCAAGTTGCTCTAGCTTAAGCATCTTTCCCCCAGGGTAAATATATTTTTTGGTTGGCTGCTCAAAACCAAATTTTAACTATAGAGAATCTTCTCAAAAGGGGTTGGCATATGGTCAATCGGTGTTATCTTTGCGAATCTGATTGGGAGTCGACCTCTCATCTGTTGCTCAATTGTTGTATTTTTAAGGAGATAATTCTTTCTATTCTCAGACGTTTGGGTGTGGAGTGGGTCTTCCCGAAAATAGTTTATGATTGTATCCTTCAATGGTCTCCGCCCTTTCATTCCCCTCGCCTCAGGTGTTTTTGGTGGTACTTGCTCCCCCACGCGATGTGGGAAGTTTGGAAAGCAAGAAATGCAAATATCTTTAGGGAGAAGACGGTGGCTACGATCTTATTGAGTAATCAAATTATTGGTAAAATGGTGGAGAATGTGGAAAGCGTCACGGTGTCTATGGACTTGCCGGAGGCATCGAAGCAGTGCAAAATTAGGTTGGAACAATTTTTGGGCTTTGGAAATATAGATCGACCACCGTCGATGCCTAACATAAGAAATTCTATTAAATGGTGTGCCCCCTTGTCGGGTGGGTGAAATTAAATTTTGATGGGGCAACAAAGGGAAGAACGGGGAAGGCAGGCTCGGGTGGCGTTATCCGGGACCATTATGGAAATATTTTGCTGGCGTATGTTGATTCTTTGGGTGTGAATTCTTCGTAGGTGGCGGAGGCGAGGGCGGCTTACCTCGGGATTGCCTTGCTTAACGAATTCAATTTTAAGAAAGTTGTTATTGAGGGTGATTCCCGCAACATTATTAATATGCTTATTGGAGCGTGCCATGTTAGTTGGAAGGTCGCCAATCTAATTGATGAAGGAGTAAAGTTGTATCGGGAGTTGGAAGATGTTCAAATTTGTCACACGCTCAGGGAGGGAAATGTTGTTGCTGACGTGATGGCGAATATTGGAGTGAATCTTCATGGATATAGGGTATGGCAAGGGGACTTTCCACAGGACCTCATCAACTGTGCTCATTTTGATGTTGGTTAATTGGTCTCGGGTGGTGGTAGTTCGCTTGGTTAGAAGATTTGGTGCAGTTTTTAAAGAGGTGGGACAATTGTATCTCTTTGCCAGTTATGTGGCTTGTCTTTTCCTTACTTGTATTCCTGGATGGGAACGATATTTTAAATACCAAGTTTATTCATTTATGAAGGTATTTTTAAATACCCAATCAATTTATTAATCAATGGTCATTAATGAAGGTATTTTTAAATACCTATTTTAAATACCATTTAATTCATTAATGAAGGTATTTTTAAATACCCAATCAATTTATTAATTATGGGTCATTAATGAAGGTATTTTAAATACCCCATTTAATTCATTAATGAAGGTATTTTTAAATACCCCATTTAATTCATTAATGAAGGTATTTTTAAATACCCAATCAATTTATTAATTATTGGTCCTTAATGAAGGTATTTTTAATACCCCATTTAATTCATTAATGAAGGTCATTAATGAAGGTATTTTTAAATACCCAATTAATTTCAAAAAATAGGAGCGGGAATTATTTTGAATATGAGAAGCGGGAATTATTTCAAAAATGAGGAGCGGGAATTATTTTGAAAATGGGGAGCGGGAATCAAGAATATGTTTCTGCCTTGGTTCGTCTGCCTACCTTGGGAAGTGGTTATCTGTTGGGGACCGTTGGGATGCGGCTCAAATGTCCGGTGGGATTATATCGGAGTTAGATGTTGTGTTGTAGAACTACCTCGGCTCTCTCACAGGTCTTCTCGGATCTCCCGACCCTTTGGATCTTGTGGTTTGTGGTGTCGGTTTATGCAGTTACTGTTTTGTTTTGGTTAGTGTTGTAGTACAGTTTTTGTACTCTTCTGTTTAAGTGTTGAAGTGCACTGTTTTGGTTTGTTGTCTTCTTTCGGTTGTAAAAGGTTTTGGGGCCCTTTCAAAACCCTCTTCCCTTAATTTTACCAAAAAAAAAAAACTAAGGATGAAGTATTTTTTAAATTCAAATCAACTTTGCAAGGATCCTTTCAATTCAAATATATATATATATATATATATATATATATATATATATATATATATATATATATATTAAGGTCACTAACTAAAAAGGTTCTCACAATAATAATATTAAAGTTGAAAAACCAAAAAAAAAATATTTACAAATATTATTACATTAATACATTATTTATTTTCATAAATTAAAAAAAAAAATGATTTAAAATAAAATTGTGAAATACAACCATTTAAATAATTTTAATAAATATTAAACATTGTATATTAATAAACACAAGTCTTCTCTTTTTCCTTATATTTTATATATTTACACAAATAAAAACTAATAAATTATCTAATTATTGAATATAATTTTTTTTATTAATTTAATTATTTTAAAAAAGTAATGAAACAAATAAATTAATAAAAAAATTATAAATTTTTTAATTAAATAATAATATTTTTTTAATTTTACACTTCCTAAGAGTGAATATTTTTCATGTAAAAACTAGTAATCCTTCTAGAAGACTGTAAAAACTACACCATGGCAACACAAAGATCTTACATAGTAAATTAGATTTGAATAAGGAAGACCTTGCAGTTCAAAACACAATAAGATTTCTGAACCATATGTCTGTTATCACGGAAAGTAAAGAAATAAAGGTAATCAAGTACAAAGCAACCCATTAAATTATACTATAATAATATAAAAAGGAAAGACAAGCTTATGAGAACCTCACTTTTAATTAAAAATTAAAAAAGTACGAGTTTGATGGTCAGTTTTGGTTTTTTTTTTGGAAGGTTCAAAGGTTCAAACTGCGGTGTGGATGAATGTGTGAGGGGTGGTGTGATGGCTTTGTGTTAAATTCTCTATTGATAAATATAACTCTTGGACTTTACAAGGGATCATGGATGCATGAGTCATAGAAGTTTCTCACAATAAACTAACAAAAAAAATTAAAATATATATATTATTTAACTAAAAGAAATTATTATCATAATATTCCACTTTGAATAAGCACACTTGTTACCACTTGGAAGAAAGATGTAACACGTATACTCTAGATATTTATTAGAAAGCGACCCATTAAATACTTATTAAACTATTTTACACGTCACTTAAAGGAAAGCCACTTCACTTCCGTGTCGACAGTATAGGACAGCCCCGCGAACACCACTTCACTTCCGTGTCGACAGTATAGGAAAGCCCCGCGAACACCACTTCACTTCCGTGTCGACAGTATTTTTTTTTGTATAAATAGGAAGGAAGACACATAGGACTAGTTAGTCATTATAAATCTCATCTGTTGGACCAAATTCCACGTCAGCAGATACATTTCATAGCCCCTCACCTTCCCAACACTCTCGCGCTTGCTGTCCTGAGTTTAAATCTCGACCCTCCTCTCTCTTAATTGCGGGCGTTTAAATCTCGACCCTCCTCTCTCTTAATTGCGGGCATGCCTAAAACGTCGCCGAAACAGAGAGCTGTAAGCAGACAGGAAAACGTCGTAAAGAAGACGCGACAGTTCAAGGGAGTCCGAACAAGAAAAGGGGGAAAATGGGTGTCTGAGGTTCGAGTCCCCTCTTCCCGAGAGAGAATTTGGCTGGGCTCTTACCACACCCCTGAACAGGCCGCTCGCGCTTATGATTACGCAGTTTACTGCTTGAGAGGACCCAAAGCCAAGTTCAATTTCCCCGACTTTTCGCCTCAAATTCTGTCGGCCCCTTCGATTCCACCCGGAGAAATTCAAGCTGCCGCGGCCAAGTATGCACTGGAAGGTTTCCAGCAGGCGTTCGAGGAAGATGCGGCATTTTCTGGTTACAAATCCCAAACCTGCATAGACGGGCAATTGATTTTGGAGGAGGAGAATCCGGCATTGTTGGATTCGCTTCTTCAGGAGTGTGACAGCAGTCAGTCCACAAATGCAGATTATTTCTCAGAGCAATACGAGCCACTTGACTACTTCGATTTTCTGGTCCTGGAAAAACAAGAGGTGTTGGGAGTTTCAAACTGCCCCAAACTCTGATTTCGTGCTTAGAAATGCATAGAGCCATTGCAATTCTGTAATTGCTTGTTTATACAATGAGTAATTTAAATTTGATTCTAGTCTATAGACTAATTATGGTAACTTTTGTTATGGTATGTTAATTTTGTAATGAAAATTACAGTAAAAATTGGTAATAGAGCGTTTAGGTGTTTCGGAACAAATCACCACATTCTGCTTTGTAATTTCTACAGGGTAAGAGCAATGCAATCGTTTTGCTTTGTTATCTTCTGTTTTTTTGTTTCAGTTTTTTAGATTAAGTAAATTGGTAATTGTTTGGTTGAATAGGTATTTATTAAGAAAAGACTTAGATTCATTTTACAAATTTAAAGTGGTATATATTGGAAGTGACTTGTGCACCTAGAATCACCCAATAAATTGGAAGTGACTTTTGCTCCCTCAAGAAGGATCATCAAGAATAAGGTAATATAAACTTATTGAAAATATCTTATTTGATTTTAAAAAAATAATGCAATCGTGGATGATGGGAGCAGCAGTTGACCAGCAATGGAGCGAAGCGAAAGGGCAAGGCATATGGCATGGCAGTGAGTGCGTGTAAGAGTACGATCAGCAAGAGCAATAAATATATCCCACACGTGGCAGAAGATTATAAATAGAGCGTTGAAAGGGAACGTGTAGCAAGGCGTTGAATGACGGGCTTAGTTGCAAGAGCTTGTCACCTTAGCAGAACACATAAAATGAAGGAAGAGTGTATGGCTGAGCAAAAGAGAAAGGGATGATTGGATGGAGGAGATAAATACAAATTTAAATTTATTTTTTAGTTATAATTGTATTATTTTTATTTTTAGTAATTGATGAGTATAAGGTTAGGAGAGTTAGTTACAATTATCGGGATTTATATAGTCATCATTAATTTGGCACACATTCAAAGGATTCAGATAGTCATCATTGATTTGGCCCGCATTCAAAAGATTCAGATCAAATTAT
The DNA here is from genome assembly GCA_028583015.1 of Wollemia nobilis. Lineage (NCBI taxonomy): Eukaryota > Viridiplantae > Streptophyta > Pinopsida > Araucariales > Araucariaceae > Wollemia > Wollemia nobilis. The sequence goes on along the minus strand of JAQPPZ010001268.1, from coordinate 2,970,052 downwards.
TACCTTTGCAAACAGGCTACCCTTAACATTTAAACCTAAGTATCTTTTTGATAAATGAATGGCTGACCATATCAACACTTACAAATACACCTAACCTTCAGCTTAATAATTATAACAAATAGCCGGTTCCAATCAATTCCACATCTACTTATTTAAAAAAATAGAAAATAATTCTTTAAAAATTAAATCCATTAGCATCGGATGAAAAATAATTATATCCATTAGGGTCGGACGATGGAGGAGACGGATATCCATTAGGGTTGGACGATGGAGGAGACCGATATCCATTAGGATCGGATGAAAAAATAATTATATCCATTAGCATCTGATGATGGGGGAGATCGATGGGTTATATCCATTAGGATAATATCCATTAACAACAACTCCCATTCGTCGCCGGCGCCGACAACAACGGTTCTTTTCACGTCAAGATTTTAACTTTGTTTTGTAGTAGAAACCCTTTAAAACAAATTAAATTATATTAATTCATTAATTCCATATTAATTCATTAATATATATTTTCTTGTATGTATATGTATATATATTTTTTAAAAATGATATCCCTTAACTAATGTTCTTGGATTCTCAAAGGTTAAGTGGATTGGTAAGTGCAGGTGTGGCTTGGCACTTACCAAGAAAAGATCTAGGTTCAAACTTTTGGGAGAAGCCAACCCTTTGCAAAGGTAGTAGTCTGCTTCAAATAAATTGTGAATGGATAAGTATGAATGAAAGGATAAGATGAAAATAATGTTGTATGGTTTCTATAAAAGGAAACCAAATATAATGAAAAATCAAAGTTTGTTGAATGTAAAGAATAATGTTAGTCTTATCATGAAGAAATATGAAATAAATGATTATGACCCAAGCACACAGGTTAGAAGGTGGCCTATAATGGAATCACTTGTAGTGATGATTCTATAGAAATAATAGTCTTATAATTATTCCAATGATTGACCTAGAGACAATTTCAATATATAAAATCACTTTTCCTAACTACTCTTTCACTCCTTATATATATATAAGTGACATTAATATTTATATTTTATTTTAGAATATATTTGTAACATAATTATTATATATTTATATAAAAAATATTTATACATTATAATATTAAACTGCCAACTATGAATTTTAGTTATAGTTTAATAACTTTGAGAGTTAAAAATAAATTAACTTCAAAGAAATTATTTAGATAAAAATATATTATCATATTATCATAATATCAAAATTATATTTAAAAATAGTTTTATAAAATATTTCACTTTTATGTAAAATTATTGTTCCTTTTACTTGGATCACTATATTTCTACTTGTATCATGCTACTATATGGAACTGATTGATCTTGTTTGGTAGAACAAGTTAACTTAGAACAACAATTAAAAATCCTCTAAAATTATATGATAAATCTTAGCTTAATAGTTACTATTCACAAAGCATAATATGTTATTATGAAATTCAAAAAAGAGTTGAATCTGTCATTTTTGTAAAAAAATTAATAGTTTAATTAACATATTTGAATTGTGTTCGGGAGGGTTAGGTTGATTGGTAAGAAGTTGGACACTTACCAAGAGGAGACCTAGGTTCAGACCTCGTGAGCATACTCAATCTGGGCAAAGGTAAGTCTAATTTGAGTCTGTTGAGTGTACGCCAGCTTGATGACAGTGGTACCAACCTTGAATCATCAGGGGTCTTCCTCACTTCAGGTCATTTTTACCAAGGTGAGATAGGGGTTATAGTGGTAGTACCATGATTTGATGCTACAATCAGAGGCAATGCTACTTGACCCTCTGACCAGTTATTCAGAAATGAAAGGTAGTTGTTGATTCCTCTATGTATATAAAAAAACATATTTGAATTGTGATACTCTCTTTTTTTTCATACACCTTGTGGAGTTGTTTACATTGAATCTATTATTTTTTAGTTGTCTAGATTTTCAAGATCATGTATGCTATGTCGACTTGTTTTACCATTCATTCTTGTCATGGTTTATGTAGATCATGTATGTTATTGCGACTTGTTTTACCATTCATTCTCGTCATGGTTTACCTTCTTTATGTTTGTGTACATATTGGTAGTGCTGTTGGTAGAGGATTTTGTCTATTATTTTGGTGTCTATGGTTTTTTAGGTTTTGTATCAAAATTATTTGTTGTCTCTTCACTGTTGATGTTTGCATATTATTTTGGTGTTTATGATTTTTTTTTAGTTTTGTAACAATATTGTTTGTTGTCTTTAAAGTTGACTAGTGTAACTAAAGATGGAGTATTTTTTAAATTCAAGTCAACTTTGCAAGGATCCTTTCAATTCAAAAAAAAAAAAAAAAAAAAAAAATATATATATATATATATATATATATTTATATATATATATATATATATATATATATATATATATATATATATTAAAAAGACGAGAACAAAAAAACCCTTATAAGAGAAGCAACAAAAAGTTGAAATTAAGTTCACTAACTAGAAAGGTTATCGCAACAATAATATTAAAATGAAAAATGAGAAAAATAATATTTACAAATGTTATTACATTCATACATTATTTATTTTCATTAAAAAAAATGATTTAAAATAAAACTGTGAAATACGAGGGTGCAGTGCAATGGTTCAGGCTTTGGCTCTTTTTCGGGAGAGACAAAGTTCAAACCACGGCATAGGCAAGTGTGAAGGGGTGGGTGTGTGATGGCTTTGTGTTAAATTCCCTATTGATAAGTATAGCTCTCGACTTTAAGAGGGGTCATGGTTGGGAAAAGATTGCTCAACCCGTAAGTCCGTCATAGAGGGTTTCTCACAATAAGCAAATAAAAAAAACTGTGAAATACTACCATTTAAATAGTTTTAATAAATATTATTTTGATTTGGTTAGTGTGAGAAACCCCTACGACCAACGTAGGGGGTTGAGTAGTCTTCTCCCAACCATGATCCCTCGTAAAGTCGAGAGTTATGCTTATCAATAGAAAATTTAACACACAACCATCACATGTCCACCCCCTTACACACTTACCAAGTTATGCTTATCAATAGAAAATTTAACACACAACCATCACATGTCCACCCCTTACACACTTACCGATGCCCCCCCCTAGACACTCGCCTACACCGTGATTTAAACCTTGAACCTCCGAGGACCCCCCCTAGACACTCGCCTACACCGTGATTTAAACCTTGAACCTCCGAGGACCCAAACCGTTGTGATGTTATCTAATTATTTTATATAATTTTTTTATTAATTTAATTATTTTAATTAAATTATCGAACAATTAAATTACTAAAAAAATTATAAATTTTTTAATTAAATAATTATAATTTTTTTTTAATTTACACTTCCCCATAGTGAATGCTTTTCATGTAAAAACTAGTAATACTTCTAGAAGAGTGTAAAAACTACACCATGACAACACAAAGATCTTACATAGTAAATTAGATTTGAATAAGGAAGACCTGGCAGTTCAAAACACAATAAGATTTTGAACAATAGTGTCTTCATCACGGAAAATAAAGAAATAAAGGTAATCAAGTAGAAAACAACCCATTAAATTATATTATAATAATATGAAAGGAAAGACAACCAATTAACTAAAAATTATTATCATAATATTCCACTTTGAATAAGGACCACTTGAATAAGCACACTTGTTAACGCTAGAAGAAAGATGCAACTAGACTCTAGATATTTATTAGAAAGACACCCATTAGATATTTATTAGAAAGACACCAATTAAATATTTATTAAACAACATTACACGTCAAGGAAACCCCCGCGAACACCACTTCCGTGTCAAAAGTATTTTCTTTTCTATAAATAAGAAGGAAGACACATAGGACTAGTTAGTTATTATAAATCTCATATGTTGAACCAAATTCCACGTCAGCTAGATACATTTCATAGCCCCCTCACCTTCCCAACACTCTCCCGCTTGCTGTCCTGAGTTTAAATCTCGACCCTCCTCTCTCTTAATTGCGGGCGTTTAAATCTCGACCCTCCTCTCTCTTAATTGCGGGCATGCCTAAAACGTCGCCGAAACAGAGAGCTGTAAGCAGACAGGAAAACGTCGTAAAGAAGACGCGACAGTTCAAGGGAGTCCGAACAAGAAAAGGGGGAAAATGGGTGTCTGAGGTTCGAGTCCCCTCTTCCCGAGAGAGAATTTGGCTGGGCTCTTACCACACCCCTGAACAGGCCGCTCGCGCTTATGATTACGCAGTTTACTGCTTGAGAGGACCCAAAGCCAAGTTCAATTTCCCCGACTTTTCGCCTCAAATTCTGTCGGCCCCTTCGATTCCACCCGGAGAAATTCAAGCTGCCGCGGCCAAGTATGCACTGGAAGGTTTCCAGCAGGCGTTCGAGGAAGATGCGGCATTTTCTGGTTACAAATCCCAAACCTGCATAGACGGGCAATTGATTTTGGAGGAGGAGAATCCGGCATTGTTGGATTCGCTTCTTCAGGAGTGTGACAGCAGTCAGTCCACAAATGCAGATTATTTCTCAGAGCAATACGAGCCACTTGACGACTTCGATTTTCTGGTCCTGGAAAAACAAGAGGTGTTGGGAGTTTCAAACTGCCCCAAACTCTGATTTCGTGCTTAGAAATTCATAGAGCCATTGCAATTCTGTAATTGTTTGTTTATACAATGAGTAATTTAATTTTGATTGTAGTCCCTACACTAATTATGGTAAATTTTGTTATGGTTTGTTTGTTTATACAATGAGTAATTTAATTTTGACTGTAGTCCCTACACTAATTATGGTAAATTTTGTTATGGTTTGTTAATTTTGTAATGAAAATTACTCTAAAAATTGGTAATAGAGTGTTTAGGCCACATTCTCTTTTGTTATTTTTTTTCGAAGTTTAAGTAAATTGGACAGGCACTTACTAAAAAGAAACTTAAGCTTAGAAAAATGATTGATGCTCATTCTTCTTATGTCTAATCATCAACAACAAAGTAATATAAACTTTACTAGTTAAAAATAATTTATGTGATTTGAAAAAGTAATGAAATCGTGGATGATGGGAGCTGCAGTTATCAGCACTGGAACGAAGCGAAAGGGCAAGGCATGTCAGTGAGTGCGTGCATGAGTACTGTCAGCAAGAGCAATATCCCACACGTGGCAGACGATGATTAATAGAGCTTTAAAAGGGGACATGTAGCAAGACGTTGAATGACGGGCTTAGTAGCAAGAGCTTGGGACATTACCAGCACACATAAAATGGAGGAAGAGTGTCTGGCCGAGCAAAAGAGGAAGGGATGATTGGATGGAGGAGATCCATACAAATTTAAATATATTTTGAAGTTATAATTTAGAATAAAAGGTTTAGATATTTTTTTATAAATGTTTAACCAAATTAATATTTATTAATTCAATTCATTCATGTATGTCAAAACAAATACCCTGTTTCAATTAATTCCACATCTACTTATTTAAAAAATAGAAAATAATTCTTTAAAAATTAAATCCATTAGCATCGGATGAAAAATAATTATTTCCATTAGGTTTGGATGATGGAGGACATCGATATCCATTAGGATCGGATAAAAAATAATTATATCCATTAGCATCGGATGATGGGGAAAGCGATAGGTTATATCCATTAACAACTCCCATTCGTCCCCGTCGCCGATAACAACGGTTTGTTATAGGAAAAATTAGATTATATTAATTTATTAATCACAATTTTTTTATATAATAAATATTAATTTATTAATATATATATTTTTTGTATGTATATGTATATATTTTAAAAATTATATTTATCAACTAATGTTTTTTGATCTTCAAGGGTTAGGTGGATTGGTAAGTGCAGGTGTGGCTGGGCATTTATCAAGAAAAGATTTAGGTTCAAACCTTTGGAGAAGTCAATCCTTTGCAAAGGTAGTAGTCTGCTCCGAATCCTCTGACTGTATGTCAGACTAACAACAACCGTACAAATCTTGAGCGATTAGTGGTTCTCATCTCACGTTGAATCAACAAGAACGGGACAGATAGATTTGTTGGGAGGAATCTTTATGATTTGAACCCTGGTTATAAGGGTTTGAACCCTGCATTAGCTTGTTACTAAAAATAATGGTTGCAACCAACTCTTCTATGTAATTAAAAAAAAACTAATATTCTTGATAACAAATAGTTGATGTAGTCCACACCAAAGTTTATCTAGGCTTACACCAAATAGTTCAATTTAAATAAATCAATGTAAAAGAGAAAAGACAACCTTTTAAAATCTTACTTTTAAAAATTATATTCATTAAGATCAAATGATTAAGAAAGTCAATACAAATTCAATTTTAGACGGAATTATTTGCATGCAAACTAAGTGATTTAAGTGATTTGATCGGTTTTGTGGCACTTTCCATGACATATAACCTTTTTATAATCCTAATGTATATAAAAAATAACATTATAAGTTTGTGGCACTTTCCATGACATATAACCTTTTTATAATCCTAATGTATATAAAAAATAACATTATAAGTTTGACTAACAAATATGACTATTTAGGTTTAAGGGTTCACGTTAGTTGGTCAAAGGATTTATGTGGGAGTGTGGAGACCCGAGTTTCGGGTCTCACAGACCTTGGTTTTAGGCCTCATAGTATCGAAGGTGTATTGCATCAACGTTGTAGAGTACGCTAAACATTGATGCAATTGGAGGTTATAATATTAAAAGTTATAATAAAAAACAAGATTTAAACTTATAAAACGATTTCAATTCAATATAAATTTTTTCCCTAGATGGAAATTATATTTGATTATAACAATGTCCAAACAAAACAAATAGGTCCATTTTAATTTTATATAGACTTTTTTAAAAACAAACTAAGTGGATTAGATCGGTTTTTTCACAATTGTCAAGGCATATTACCTTTGGATTAGATCGGTTTTTTCACACTTGCCATGGCATATTACTTTTTTATAATCCTGATGTATATAAAAAACAACGTTATAAGTTTGACTAATAAATATGATTATTTAGGTTAGAGGGGCAATTTAGTTGGTTAGAGGTCGTAATACCGAAAGACAACAACACGTTAAAAAATTTAACAAGATTATAATGACAACAAAAATTAGTATTCAAACTAACAATAAAACAATTTCAAATTTATATAAAATTTTCTTTAAAAATGATATATCCATGAAGATCGACACTAATTCAATTCTGGTCATAGCAATGTCCAAACAAAACAAATAAACCTATTTCAATTTTAAACTTTTTTAAAAAAGAAAAATAATTCTTTAAAAATTATATCCATTAGAATAGGATGGTGGAGGAGATCGATACAAATTCAATTTAGGTAAAAATTATGTGCATGCAAACTAATCGGATTTGATTAGTTTTGTCACACTTGCCATGGCATACTACCTTTGTATAATCCTGGATGTATATAAAAAATTAATGCTAAAAGTTTAACTAACAAATAGATCTATTTCAATTTTATATAGATTTTTTTAAAACAAAATAATTCTTTACAAAATTATATTCATTAGGAACGGATGAAGGAGATTGATACAAATTTAATTTTGATGGGAATTATGTATATGCAAACTAAGCACATTAATTTGGTTTTGTCACATTTACCATGTCATATTATCTTTTTATAATCTTGCATGTATATTGAAGTTAAAAAACATGATTTATATTGATAATTTGTAAAAGAAATTACAATATGAAATGTTGATATCTTTTACAATATGCCCGAAGGGTTACAAAAGAGGGACTCCATTAGGAGGGACCCTAGCATAGAACATGTTTGCAACACTGCAAGTGTCTTCCTTCAATTCGTCAATGTTGGAGTGGGCTTATGAAGTGTACCACCACAAGCTACACCAATCTATGATCCTGCGTAACCCGACAAAAATACGTTAGAATGTTTGAAGGCTTGTCTCAATCAGGCCTCTTGTAAACATAGACATATCGATAAAATATAAATGGAAATGCATCAAAGAAGTTACAAAATATGCTAAAATTGATAGAGGAGCAAGATGTTACCTGTCAGGCCAGTGTGACGGTCTGAAACTAGAAAATATACCTCATAATGCATTTTATGAGTGTGAACGCACCTCAAGGTGCATATTAAGTTTTGTAACTTGGATTGGTCTATGTCAGTTGTAGAACCCACCAGTGCAGTTTGGCGTTGATTCGAAAGTTGTTAATACTTATTCTACCCTATAAACCACCAATAACCTGCAACGAAGCTCTATGGGAGGAAGGTCAAATGCTCAAAATTTTTAGGGATATTTCAGATGACATTTGGGCAGCGTAACAATGCTTTTTCAACCTCCCCAAAATCATAGACAAAGCCCTCCTTTTATAGATTTCTTGGGCAAGAAAAGAGATTGATGAGGTGGCAGGTGGAAAGGAGGGGAGAGAAGGCCTTAATAAGGCGTATGATGGGTAAGACCTTCCCACCTAAGCGTATTAAGTGGGCATGGGTGTGTCATACCCACCTAAGGCTTAAAGAAAAGGGAATATCACCCTTTTCAACCATTTTCCTTAAATGCTTTGAAAAAGGGGGTGGGTAGGTATTTTGAAAAGCACGCAAAAGGGTGTGAGGGAGATACACGTTGGATGGGGGAAGGTTTACCCTATTTTTATTGCATCCTAGGGTTTAGGATGACATCATGCTAGGTTTTAGATTTTGAATTGATTTGCTAGTGTTTTGTTCTTTGTATGTTAAATGTTGTTGCAAGAGATTGTTTGAGACATTTTTAGGTGTCTACATTTTACCCCTTTTTGTACTACGTTGTGTGAAGATATGATGCAGTGCAAAAACTTATGACACTTTTTTGGTGATTGATTATGAGAGAACATGGATTGGTGGGTGAAGATAAGTGATTTGTTTCAAGAGGAGTAGATGTAAGATGTCCCAATTGTGAAAGGGATGCATATCCTTGGAACTTTACCATTGATAGATCGATGATATCATTTGCGTTGTTAGACTGGTTAGTCACATGTTGGTATGCCCATGATTACTTCGGTGGACTTGATCGTGCACCTTGATGAAGCGTATTGTTGGCATTTTTGCCACATTGTTTTTGTTGTCAAGGTTCAAGCAAAAGAATGCTAAAATTGAGAAGACACTTAACACATTTTGTGAAAAATGCAAGGTGTCGCGTTTTCGCGACGTCCGTAACACACAAACGCTAAGTTCAAAAGTTGTCGCGAAATCGCGACCGTCACGTTTTCGCGGGGTCCGAACCAAAAAGGTGAAAGCATGGAAATTTGTCGCGATATCGTGACATGTCGCGATATCACGACCTGTCACAGTTTTGCGACGCCAAATGCGAAAAAGGGCTAAGTCAAGGAAGTGTCGCGATATCGCGACACGTCGCATTTTCGTGACCTATCGCGTTATCGCGGTCAATGCAGTCAACGACAGCAAGGGGGGTAAGGTTGTCACGATATCGCGACGTGTTGGAGTTTCGCGGTCAACATGGTCAACGAAAGCGCTAAAATGAAGTTGTCGCGATATCGCGACATAAAGCAGCAATGGAGCAGTGTGATGAAAAACATCGCGATATCACGACAGTAAAGCAAGCAAGGAGAAAATGGTACGGAGCGTCGCGATATCGCGACATGTCGCGTTATCGCGGAAAAGTTGAAAGAAAGGCATAAGGCATGAAAGACATCGCGATTTCGTGACATTTTTGAGGATGAGGCCAAGCAAGAAGAAGACGTCGCGATATCGCGACAGGAAGCGGCAATGATGAAGAAGGCAAGAAAATGTCATGATTTCGTGACACATTGGGGCGGAAGGACCAAGTGCAGGGAATTGTCACGAAATCGTGCCTTGTCGCGTTTTCGCGGTTCAAAGCAGCCAAAGGACAACATGGGTAAAGAATGTCGCGATTTCACGACAGGTCATAGTTTCACAAAAATAGAGCAAGGAAAGAGCAGAATAGTACGAAACGTCACGATTTCGTGACGCGTCGTGTTTTCGCGAGCTAAGGTGGCGAAGGAGACCAAGGAGCCAAATATGTCATGATTTCGCGACATGGTTGATTTTCACGATCCGAAAGTGGCAAAAGTGTACGGAGCAAAAAATGTCACGATTTCGTGACATGTCGCGTTTTTGCGACAGGTCACAGTTTCACGCCAGAAAGTAGTTCAACGGCCTGATGAAGCATTGCGAGTTCCAACGATTAAAAGCACTCCAAAATTTAATGTTTTGCTGCTTTCCAATGTGTGCAAGATAGAAGAACATGCTCAGGCCTGTAGTTTTTGATGCCGCCAGAATTAAAGATGCCTCCAATATTTAAAGTGCCTATTCGTGATCTCTTACAGCTTTCAACTTCCCTTGATAACGGTCATTTAACAAAGAGATATGGGCCCTCGTTTCTGTTTCATTCTCAGTTGTAATTCATTAAAAGAAGGGACTGTCATCTCTCCAAGGCAGATTAAGGGGGTTGTTTCTTCAAGATCTATTTCATTTATTAAATGTTGTAATATGAAAGGAAGAGGACGGACCTCTATAAATACCAATGTAAAACTCAAGCAAAGGGAGGAGGATCTTGTTGCAAAAATTGAAATCGAAATCCTAGATGCAATTGCTTCCATTCTTAGTGTCTTCTAGAATTGGTGATCTAAATGGTTGTGCATGTTTGGCTTTCTGTGTTTTTGACTTCTGTGTAGTCCAGTGCAATAACAGTTGAATTTTGCTATGTTGAATTAGGCTGTATTAGCATTTGAATGTTTGAAGTTTATTTGGAAGCGAACTCATGACTAATGCGTGATCTAATTTCTGTTTATGTGCTCTAAGAGTCAGTTGCTGCTGGGCTTTAGGATCTAGCTGTAGTTTTTGCTATCTGAGATTGTTCTCCCCATTAACGATCGGCTTCGGCCATATTTACATCTCTTTTCGTTATTTCCCATTTCTTTTCGCATTTTCCCATTTCTTTCCTGCATCTCTAGTCTTGAAACCAGTTTAGATTAGTAAGGGAACCAGCCCTCTCTGGAGATTGGTCTGGGAGACATTTCTTTCTCCCAGCCTTTCAATGTTGGCCGGGTCTAGGGTGCATAGACGTAGAAAATCCTTTCCTGTGGCAGATTCGTGACCAACAGTTTTTGGCACGCCTGGTGGGACAGACTGTTTCTGTCTCAAAAGATCCATAATCGGTGAGACTGATTGTTTCATTGTTTAACACCCGGAGGTATCAAGATTTTGATGAGTTGTCTTGACCTCATAGCGAAGATTTGTAAGTTCATCTGGCGACTCTGCTGAGCTGAAGATCTGAATTTCTTGATCGTAGACGCCTTTTCAAGCTGAAAGAAGATACCCCGAAGGAATCAAGGTTTGGTGAGCAGCCTTGACCTTACAAGCGGAGGAAAGAATGTTCACTTGGCGACTCTGACTTGGCGATAGCCATGATCTCGCAGACCACTGCTATAATGGCAAGGGTATGTCCTAGATGGGATGATCCTGGCCCTCTGAATCTCCAAATTTGGCACGAGATTCCCAAAAGTGCCCTGAAAGCCCTAACAAAATACAATGGCACCACAGGAATGGCCCGAGAGCATATTGATGATGTTGCTGCTTTAGCGACCCTCCATGATATAATTCACGAAGATGTTATGATCAGACTTCTGGTCTCGTCTCTGGAAGGAAGGGCGTTGCAGTGGTACAGATTGCTCGGGTGTAAAAGTATCTGCTCATGGGATGATTTAGCGGGAGCGCTCATTACAACATTTGATGGCTCTCAGGATCCCTACCAGCTTTTGATGCATCTCTCCACCATCACGAGAATACCTCAGGAGAGCATCACAGATTTCAACGTCCGATTCTGTAGAACTTGGAAGAGAATTCCAGGGGAGATCCAACCATCACCCGCCCAAGCCCACCTCTTCTATGTTCGAGCTTTCCATCCGGACATAAGCCTCCTCTTGCTGCAATCAGGCGAACGTAGATTCCCTCAAATCTTTGAGGAAGCATTACAAGCGGAGCACCTTCTGCTCCTATCAAGAAAATTACCGTGGGGAGAAACTCCATTACTTTCTCCGGTAGTTCCTGCTCCTGTCTGTCCTGCAGTATTCATCATGGCCGATCCCACATACTATGTAGAGACCTGAAATGCAGTTGTGTGGAACTCAAGAGGCAGATTTCGTCCAAGGCCAACGATGGGCATATGCAAGCACTGTCCCAGCAATAGATAATATGGTTGCTTGCACTTTCTATCAGGAGATGGGCCAAGGAGAGAAACAGATTCAAGTTCCAAAACCTGAGCACAAAGAGGGCACAATTTTGCACAGCACGCAAGTATTCAGCCAGAACCCGTTAAGCATGCCTCACCAAAAGGTTGAACCTGAGGAGATCCCAGAAGCAGATTTCTCACTGGAAGAGCCCTGTGATCACATCAAGGGGTTGGAGGAGCCTGTACTCAGTCCACAGCCAGTGGAGTCTTCAAAGTGGTGGTATTGGTTCCAGCCACTACAATCGGTACCTGAAGAAAGCCCCCATGTGGCAAACCTCTTTGCCACATTATTCATCAATAGCACGGGTACTAGTAAGAATGATAACCTACCGCATTGCACTCTGTTTGCACCATGGAGAACTTTAGGAAGAGGCCAACCGAACTTCAAAGATCGACTGAAGTATGATCAGATCTGGTCTGGACATTGCAGGTTCATCGGATAGACACCAGAAGCTGGGTTTGTGGTGGCGGCATGCCAATCATGTCACAAACTTTTGTAAATATTGTACATAGCAAAAAAAAAACAAAAAGACAAAAAAAGGAAGAAAAAAATAGACAAAAAAAGAAAAAAAAAATTGTTTTTACTTCGGCTCTTTTTGCATGCGAGCCCGTAGGTACGTTTATTTCTTTTCCTTTTTCTTTTCCTTCCCAGCAGCTAGTGGCTTTTCCTCTACTTCTTCTTTCCACTTCCTTCCTTCATTCCCATCCTCTCCTATTCCTTCTTCTTCTGCAATTACTCAAGCCACTACTGTTGTTTCTACTCCCCTCTCTAATGTTCCCGTTTCTTCTTTCCCTTTCTTCTAACTCTCTGTCTTCTGAATACTTTTCTACACTTCCTACCACCACCTCCATTCCCTCCACTTCCATTTCATTTCACAGCAGTTGGTAGCACAGTGGCATTCTGTTGTTGTATCTACCATTTCCATTCCTCCATCTTCCGCCATTCCATCATTCCCCATCCCCGTTCCATGGCCTGTGCATCCGCAGGGCATCATTCCCTTCATTTCTGTTTTTGTAGTTCAGGTGCTTCTCACTACTACCTTGAAGATCCTTTCACAGCACCTGGTGATTACCCAGCTCATCCGAGCTAGGCAAAGTGCAGTAGTTCTAAAGAAATAAAGGAAGTTCTACTATTCCACACATTTCTGTTGATGATCCTATTTTTCAGTACTGAGTACCAGCAAGAGTTTGTTGCAGCAATCTACAGAGATGTCTCCCATCAGTCAGCATTCTGTTTCGCCAGTTTTTCTTGACTCTGTTGCCCAATGGATAAAGGCCTGAGATTCGTGCATCCAGCAGAACTGTATACCCCATGAGCCGCCAAGAATGTTGGCATTTTTGCCACATTATTTTTGTTGTTATGGTTCAAGCAAAAGAATGCTAAAATTGAGAAGACACTTAACACATTTTGTGAAAAACGCAAGGTGTCACGTTTTCGCGACTTGTCACGATTTCGCGACATGTCGCAAAATCGCGACCCGTCGCATTTTTGCAGCGTCCGTAACACACAAACGCTAAGTTCAAAAGTTGTCGCGAAATCGTGACCGTCGCGTTTTTGCGGGGTCCGAACCAAAAAGGTGAAAGCATGGAAATTTGTCGCGATATCGCGACATGTCGCGATATCGCGACCTATCACAGTTTCGCGATGCCAAATGCGAAAAAGGGCTAAGTCAAGGAAGTGTCGCGATATCGTGACACGTCGCATTTTCGTGACCTGTCGCGTTATCACGGTCAATGCAGTCAACGACAGCAAGGGGGTAAGGTTGTCGCGATATCGCGACGTGTTGGAGTTTCGCGGTCAACATGGTCAACGGAAGCGCTAAAATGAAGTTGTCGCGATATCGCGACATGTCGCCAAATCGCGACATGCAGTAACTATGGAGCAGTGTGATGAAAAATGTCGCGATATCGCGACAGTAAAGCAAGCAAGGAGAAAATGGTACGGAGCGTCGCGATATCGCGACATGTCGCGTTATCGCGACAAAGTTGAAAGAAAGGCATAAGGCATGAAAGACGTCGCGATTTCGTGACATTTTTGAGGATGAAGCCAAGCAAGAAGAAGACGTCGCGATATCACGACAGGAAGCGACAATGATGAAGAAGGCAAGAAAATGTCACGATTTCGCGACACATTGGGGCGGAAGGACCAAGTGCAGGGAATTGTCACGAAATCGTGCCTTGTCGCGTTTTCGCGGTTCGAAGCAGCCAAAGGACAACATGGGTAAAGAATGTCACGATTTCACGACAGGTCATAGTTTCACAAAAATAGAGCAAGGAAAGAGCAGAATAGTACGGAACGTCACGATTTCGTGACGCGTCGTGTTTTCACGAGCTAAGGTGGCGAAGGAGACCAAGGAGCCGAATATGTCACGATTTCGCGACATGGTTGATTTTCACGATCCGAAAGTGGCAAAAGTGTACGGAGCAGAAAATGTCACGATTTCGCGACATGTCGCGTTTTCGCGACCTGTCACAGTTTCATGCCAGAAAGCAGTTCAAACGGCCCGATGAAGCATTGCGAGTTCCAACGATTAAAAGCACTCCAAAATTTAATGTTTTGCTGCTTTCCAATGTGTGCAAGATAGAAGAACGTGCTCAGGCCTGTAGTTTTTGATGTCGCCAGAATTAAAGATGCCTCCAATATTTAAAGCGCTTGTTCGCGATCTCTTACAGCTTTCAACTTCCCTTGATAACGGTCATTTAACAAAGAGATATGGGCCCTCGTTTTTGTTTCATTCTCAGTTGTAATTCATTAAAAGTAGGGATTGTCATCTCTCCAAGGCAGATTAAGGGGATTGTTTCTTCGAGATCTGTTTCATATATTAAATGTTGTAATATGAAAGGAAGAGGACGGACCTCTATAAATACCAATGTAAAACTCAAGCAAAGGGAGGAGGATCTTGTTGCAAAAATTGAAATCGAAATCCTAGATGCAATTGCTTCCATTCTTAGTGTCTTCTAGAATTGGTGATCTAAATGGTTGTGCATGTTTGGCTTTCTGTGTTTTTGACTTCTGTGTAGTCCAGTGCAATAACAGTTGAATTCTGCTGTGTTGAATTAGGCTGTATTAGCATTTGAATGTTTGAAGTTTATTTGGAAGCGAACTCATGACTAATGCGTGATCTAATTTCTGTTTATGTGCTCTAAGAGTCAGTTGCTGCTGGGCTTTAGGATCTAGCTGTAGTTTTTGCTATCTGAGATTGTTCTCCCCATTAACGATCGGCTTCGGCCATATTTACATCTCTTTCCGTTATTTCCCATTTCTTTCCGCATTTTCCCATTTCTTTCCTGCATCTCTAGTCTTGAAACCAGTTTAGATTAGTAAGGGAACCAGCCCTCTCTAGAGATTGGTCTGGGAGACATTTCTTTCTCCCAGCCTTTCAATGTTGGCCGGGTCTAGGGCGCATTTATGCATGAAATCCTTTCCTGTGGCAGATTCGTGACCAACATGTACATGCATGAGTAAACCTGAATTCCATGACATACAGTGTGCCAAATTTGATTAGGTTGGATTTTTATTGATAAGAGGATTCTGCTTTTTGTTTGTCCTAGTAAATCAGGTTGTATGATAATCTTTGGCAAAGGTTCTTAGACAAACATGGTTTCCAATATTGAGTGTTTGAGTGTTGGTCCTATGCAAGGCAACTTTTGTGTATGATATCTACCCCCTCAAGTGATGAGTTGATGGGTGAAGAACTTGAAGGCGACGACGAATCGCTTGATAGAATGCATGTGGTTATTGGACAACTAAAGAGGTGGAAATTGGTATTTTGCATGCGTTGGTGGTCATAATTTTGGAATTATACAGACAAGTACATTTTTTCTCTTTTTCTTTTTTTGGGTCAAGGTTGATAAAAGCATGAGCGAAGGGTACAATAGGAAAAGGTGAAAAGGTTACAAATTCAATGATTGCGATAGGTAGAGAAAGAATTTGCGAGACAAGATGAATGTAAGAGTGATTATGTTGATGGTGGTTTTTCTCAGCGTGGGATTTTGGAGTGGGTATAATGGAGATCTAATTATAGCGATAATGTGTTTCGTGGGTTTGTTTTATGTAACAGTGTATGTGATACTCAATGCCATCGCACAAGGGCAACTGATCGAGTGATATCACAAGAAGAGCAAGTGGAGGGGTTTTGCATTTTTGCTAAGGGGAGCCAAAGACAAGAATATGACAGGTATGCCCTAGGGGAAGAGTATGATAGACGTGCCCTAGGGGTGCATCCATATGTATATGTGATGTGTATGTAATAAGATGATATACCCAAAGGTGATATAGCCTAGGGTTTTTGTAATTGAGACTATATATATCATTTTGTGCCTAATTGATGTGAATGATGTTACTGATGTGTATGATGTTATTGATGTGAACGAATTGATATGTCATGATGGTCATGGAAAAGAACGAGATGTTAGATTGTTTTGCATGATGATCAATGTAATATGCTGACGAATTATTTGATAAAGATGATTTTTTTTAAGCGAAAAACCCCTTGCGGAGCCTCCTTGGTCTAGGAGACCACGAACAAGGGATTCAACACCATCAAAGTCACCCGAGGGTCGCACCCGACCCTGCTCGCACCAACATTATCAATTGGATTTTAGATACCCAATTTAGCTTTTTGGTAGGGTGGAGATTTGAACTTGGGATCTCCCTTGGAGGATTGCCCTCTCCTCTCCAACTCACCTACAACACCTGGGTATAAAGATGAATTTGAAGATTGTTGAAATGCTAAAAAGGATGACCTTTGACATTTTAGGTTTTTTTTATTTTTTGTGCATTTTTGTAGGTTTGGGGCAAAAGGGTATCCAAAAATATATTTTTTCAATTCAAAAACGCACCTCGAGGTGTGTTTTCTATATGAAAACGTACCTCAAGGTATGTTTTTCATATGAAAATAAATGTTTACATATTATAAAGGGGTGTGCATAGGGGCACTCTCTTCATTGTTACTTTGTGATGTGCGAAACCAGAGAGAGAGGAGCGAGTGTATGACGTGGAGTGTTGTCGAGATTACGAGCCGAACTAACAGGATGGTCTAGAGCATAGTGGGATCGAGTGTTGGAGGATGTGCAGTGGGGGTAAGTATCGTTTTCACTGAACTTTGTGCGTTTGGGATAAAATAAACCCTAGGTTTAAGATTTTAACTGTTGTAGTTGTTAATTTAAAAAAAATCATATTTATGTGTGTTTCGAGAAAAAAGGTATCCAAAAATACCATTTTCTCAAAAAACATATCTTGAGATGCGTTTTTTGTACAAAAACGTACCTTGGGGTGTGTTTTTGTACTTTTTTTAAACAAAGGTTGTGCTTTTCGTTGTTGTTGTCAAAATGTTGCTAATTTTTTATTTTCATTAAAATGTTGTCGATTTTTTGTTTTCGTTGAAATGTTGTTGATTTTTTGTTTTCTTTAAAATGTTGATTTTTCGTTTTCTTTAAAAGGTTGTTAATTTTTCACTTTTATTGTCAAAATGTTGCTAATTTTTTATTTTTGTTGAAATGTTGCTGATTTTTCGTTTTTGTTGTTGAAATGTTGTTTTTTTTGCTTTTTGTGTTGAAATGTTGCTAATTTTTTGTTTTCGTTGAAAGCTTGATGATGTTTCGCTTTTTTTGTCGAAATGTTGTTGATTTTGCATTTTCATCGAAAGGCTACTAATTTTTCACTTTTTTTGTCAAAATGTTGCTATTTTTACATTTTCATCGAAATGTTGCTGATTTTTTGCTTTTGTTGTCAAAATATTATTGTTTTTTTATTTTTGTTGAAATGTTGATTTTTCATTTTTGGTGAAATGTTGTTGATATTTTGTTTTGTTAAAATGTTGTTGATTTTCATTTTTGGTGAAATGTTGCTGAATTTTTACTTATTTTTTGTTGAAATGTTGCTATTTTTTGCTTTTTTCGTTGAAATGTTATTGATTTTTTATTTTTTTGTTTAAAGGTTGTTGATTTTTCATTTTCATTGAAATGATACTAATTTTTTCACTTTTGTTGTCAAAATGTTGTTGTTTTTGCATTTTCATCGAAATGTTGTTGATTTTTTACTTTTGTTATTGAAATGTTTTTTGTTTTTTTGTTGAAATGTTGCCGATTTTTTATTTTTGTTGAAATATTGCTGATTTTTTGTTTTTTTGTTGAAATGTTGTTGATTTTTTATTTTTGTTGAAAATGTTGCTGATTTTTTGCTTTTATTATTGAAATGTTGCTGAATATATTTTTTATTTTTATTGAAATGTTTCTAACAAGTTTGTTTTTGTAGGTTAAAAAGTTAACATCGTGACATCCATTTTTACCGTTGGTAAAGGACTTGAAGGTGTTTTTGGATGAGGCAAAGTGGTGGTGGGTTGAGAAGATTGGGTTCTATGGGGCTGTATAGATGAATGTGGTGTGGTGCAACCATGCTTATTTGGATGTGATTTGTGAGCAATGAGATACAGATAGGAACACCTTTCATTTTTTGATAAGGGAAATGATCATTACCATGGAGGATGTTTATTGTATTTATCATCTTCCAATGGATGGGATGATAATGATGGCCACATAGGGAAATGAAGCACAATATGTGGTACTATAGAGGTCCTTTGGTGATGATTCAAGGAATGTGAGGGTTACCGATGGGATATTAGGTATTAGGATATTTACATGATTGGGTTTTTATGCTGGCGATATGTATTATTGATGATATGTATCAACAACTATGTGTTACCAGATGCATTAGGGATAATATTTCCCTAGAACTTGATGTCGCTAGTGTGCGATATGATAAAGCATGAGATTCATATTGCATGGGCACCGATCTTGTTAACGCAAACCTATCAAGAGTTGCATGGGATACGAATGATGACTAAAAATTCATTATGTAATAGCTTACTAATTCAACTATGGACCTGAGAGCACAAAATAGTAATGAGGCTAGAAGGCCTACATTTTGAGGCTCATGCATTATTAGGATCAGATGTACCATATGCCTTGTAATGGTAATGTGATATGGAGGAGAAAATAAAGAGGGATCATGAGGGCATCCACTTTATTATCACTAACAATTTAATGACTTAAGAGCTAGTGATATTATGTGGTGACCCTATAGAGAGGCACCAGCTTGGCCAAAGGATGGTGTGGATCTAGCATGAGTGAGATGGGAGAGGTGGATGATGGGTTGATATTACCTTTTAGATAGAGTTCTTTCTATTTAGTTGGGTGTAGAGGCAGTTCAGGCTGCAACAGGTTATTCTAGATCCACCTGTGGTGATTTGGTGTTGTCATGGAGATTGTGGGACACGATCACAGTAGTCGCCTTTAATATATCATTGGATGAGATGCTAAATCTTCCTAATATGGATGATGTTGGATTATAATGGAGTATGATGCTTGGTGGGCCACATAGAGTTGGGAGCCTAGACTAGGGGTGATTGATGGGGCTAGGGATGTAGACCCTTGGGCAACACCTAGGAGCTCACTAATGACAACAAACATGCCAACAGGGATGGGTTTTGGAGGAGTTGTAGCTATAACTAGTGCATCAATGGCTATCATAGAGGAGGATGAGGGGGCCTCTTAGGAGGAATTTCTTTTGATATGATGTGTATGACCATGACATAACAATAAAGTTGATCCCTCTCGAGAAGTTGAGACTGAGGTAGAACTAGAGGATGGGGGTCAAGATGATGTGGTTGAGATATGTGTAGAGAAGATGTGGGGTAATATACATGATGCAGATGCTTGGTTATGTCATGTAGAACAAGCTTAGGTGGAGAGAGATGCATTGTAGGAGGAGGTAGAGTAGTGTAGTCTATAGATGGTAGGGTTGAGGGTGTAGGTGGATGAGCTAAGGTAGCTCATGGTTGATATAAAGGAGCTATAATGAGAGTGAGATGTGGTAGTGTCTACTAGGGAGGATATGAAGAGAGCGATGGAGAAATTAATGGCACAAGTGGCCAAGTTGTAGAGTGAGCAAGATTCTCTCATCACAATATAAGATGTAGGTGAGGTGAGCATAGGTAACATAGTAGAGCTAGAGTGACTGAGAGTGTAGGTGGTTGAGGTATAGTGTGGGTTGGATGATATCATGGTAGATAGATCATGACTACAATATGAGGTAGAGCACATGAGGGTTGAGGGAGTTGGGTCAGTTCTTTAGGCTAATATCATTGAGCTACAACAGACATTGTATTCCTATAGTAGGGATTATCTGTGAGAGCAGGCCTTTATGGTGGCATGTGCAACATCATTGGCTACTCATAGAATACCATTACCATCACAATCTAGCTCATCATCAAATCATAGCCATAGGAGTATGACATCAATGACTCCTTCAGGACCATAGTTTAGAGAGCCAAGGGCATCTTTAGTGGAAGGATAAACCTCTATACAAAGAGGTGAGGGGTCATGGAGGAGAGATGGTGAGATATTTAGGTGATGATAGGGGAGTGATGAATCACCCAATGGATGATAGAGTTGATGTGATTATGATGTGACATATGTGCCTTCATTTTTATTGTATGATGTATACAGAGTATATAGATGCATCATCATGGCAAGGTGTTATTATGTATATGATGAGATGTATGTGCTTAGCCGGTCGACTATTTTGATGATGGATGTATTTGATATTGAGAGATATATATGTTTGAAATTATGTGAGTTATGTATTATTGATGATGGTAATGATGGATGCACTCGATTTGATGATGATATGTTATTTATGCATGTTGATGAATGATATGAAATTATGTTATGAGTTTTGATATTCTCTATGTTGTATGTAATCAAGATTTTTAGATATGTGTGTTTGATTGAGACCACCATGTATGGTAAAAGTAATCAATGACATAGTAACGATTGTATTTGATCTATGAACAGATTATGACATAATAAATTATGTAATATGTATGGTAATGTAAATCTAATCATGATGTGTATGCAAATGATAATTGTAATGCTTGACTATTTAACTTATAGATAATACCTAATTTATTGACAACTTTCTAGTCCTACAACTAAGCAACATGTATGTTTGTTTCTTCTACTAAGGTGTTTCAAATGGTAGAAGAGATTTCTAGAGAGTCAAATATTCAAGTTTTATCATCAAACCCATATATTAGTCAACTGATATTTCGTTGCACCCTACACCATCCTAACTAAGATTGAGCCTATCATGGATCTATGTGTATAGAGTGATTTAGTTTATTTATCTATTTTAATTGAGGTTGGACTAACCTATTGTAAACTTAGCCAATTAAGCTTGCTCATCCGCATGTGTGCAATGGTCTATACAAAATAAGATCACTAATATGATAGACATGTTGCCACTTATAAGATACACTCCACTACCAGTCATACATCTATAGCCTCGATGGATATTAGCCATGTGATTTTATGAACTTGAGGAGATCAAGGATTCAAGCTTTTTGTTAGTGCCCTTTTTGTTTATTTTCTCTTTTTTTGTAGCTTATCCTTTTGTCGAACCTCGGGAGCTTCAATCATGCAAATGATAGGATGAGCAGGAGAAACCTTGCAATCAATGACTAGTGTACATAAGGTGTTGTCTTCCTTAGATTCAAAAGTTTTGTTTAGTATGCACATATGTTTGATCCATGAAGGGACTCTAGTCATGTAAGGGAATTCTAAATTTGTATTAGAATTCAAAGATGTTTGATAAAGCTTGATGATATCAACTAAAAAGGTTGACTAATAGAAGAGACTTCCATTACTAATCAACCAATGCATAATATTGAACATGACATCCTAATAGTTGTGGTAACTAATGTATGATGTATGCAGTGAAATATGCCTTTGTATAAGCGAATGAACATAGTGATGCGACAATGCAAATAGTGGTGAAATGCATGACAATGTGATGTGTATTTATAAGAACATACACGATGAACCTTGTCATTGATTAAGAAAACCAAGTGCGATTGTTTAATCATATATTCACATCCAAAAAGGGAGACAATAAAATCATAGAAGTCTCATGAGATGATATATGAACAAATATTATGGATGATGTAATTATATTTTTTAGGCAATATCAACATGAGTGGTTTATGAAAAGATCAAAAGGGAAAGGAATAAATAAGAGAAAAAGAAACCTATCCAGGTATGTAGTCATTCAAAGAGTGACCATACAACAAAGATAAGATAAAGAAGAAAGTAAGGAAAAAAAGAAAGAAAACTATGGAAAACTTACCCCAGGTATGTAGCCGCTCATAGCATAACCATACAACAGGGATAGAAGAAAGAAGAAAGAGGGGTGATGAAGAAGAAAGATTATCAAAGAAGTAAGATGTTGTGTTGCGAAGTGGTTGTTTTTGTATTTTTGTTTATTTTTGTTATTTTTACATTTATGTTGTTTTGGTTATTTTTGTATTTTTGTTGTTTTTGATAAAAAATGTATAAGAATGTGTAGACTTTTGTTCACAAAATCAGGTGTAGAATGCATAAATATGGATGATATTGAGAGGCTTAGATTTTTCTATCCCTTTGAGGTTGGCAAGTTGATAGGCCCTTGAACCATATTTGTGAGTGATTATGTATAGACCCAACCAATTAGGAGAAAATTTATCTCGTATATGGCATGGTTTATTTGGGTTTTATTGGTTCTATTTTAGCACTATATCTCCTACTTCAAATTCATATTCATTGATTTTGTTGTTATATGCATGACAAACATGGTATTGATAGACACATTGATGATCTATGGAATTTATGTGATGCTCATCAAGCAGTGTGAGTTGATCTAAGCGAGCTTGACGAGCGGTTTCATCGTCAATGAATTATTGCAAGGTGATTCTAAGATATGGGATTTCTAATTCCATGGGTATGGTTGCTTCAACACCATAGACTAATGAGAATGGGGTTGCTCCAATGGGTGTCCTAATGCTGGTTCAATATGCCCATAGTGCTAAAGAGATTTGATTGTGCCAATCGCGATGAGAGTCGACAACCATTTTGCACAGGATAGCACAGATGATTTTATTTGTTGCTTTTGCCTAACCATTTTCTTGAGGATAATAAGGAGTTGAGAAACTGTATTTGAAGTTATATTTTTTGTAGAGTGTATGAACATATTTATTTTTAAATGGTGTGTCATTATATAATATGATGCGAGAAGGAATTCCAAAATGATATATGAGGTGTTGTTGAATGAATTCAATAATTTTTGGTCCTATTGTCTCGATGAGCAGAAAAACCTCTACCTATTTATTAAAATATTCCATGGTTGTGATGATGAATTTGTGTTTGCCAAATGATGCTAGGGTTATTTTACCTATGATGTCTAGACCCCATTGTAATAATATCCACATAGTTTGAATTGGCTACAATGCTTGTGATGGTAAATGTGTTAGTTTGGTGTGTTGTTGGTATTTGACACATTTCTTGATGTAGGCACAAAAATCCTATTCCATTTTGGGCCAATAGTAACCCATGCCGAGGATGCACTTAGTGATGGCTATTCCACTGAAATGATCTCTACAAGTACCATCATGGACGACAACGATGACAAAAAAATAGATAGATGTATTCTCTCAAATTATTGGGTAGATGAAGGGACTTGTGCTAAAAGTAATACCTTGACAAGGATTGGTTCAGATCACTAGCCAATAAAATTTAAAATGGTGGTAAAATTAAAAAAAGATCATATTTTAAATATGAACATATGTGGATCATAAAGTTAGAGAATACTAGAGCTAGGATTTTTTAAAAGCTAGGGTTTTTCTATAGAAATAGGGCTCTCCAAGGGGTGGAGCATGGAGATTTATGTGAACAACATCTCTCCAAGATATTTGTCAAATGATGGAAATTCATTGTTGGATGCTATAAGTGACCATTTACCTAGGACAAAGACTGCAATATTTTCATTTTATGCCAAAGAGACTGAGATAGTAGTTGATTCAGGGTTCTTTACTTTGGAAGATGCATCGCATGCCAGTTATGATGGGATTCATACAATTTCACTCAACAAGAAAGAGAATGAGATCGGGCCACTGATTTCTAGTTTTGTCTCTCATACCCATATAGAGCAAGTCATAGGATGAGGATCTCTTCATTTCACATTTTAGCAACTTGCTAGCAGACTCCCTATTTAAGTTCATAAAGAAATCAACCCAAAAATCAGAATGAGATGATGATCATTTGGAACCCGAGGGAATATTTAACCCTGCTCATGGATTTTCCTCTAGATCTAAGCCATACCGCTATCATGACATGTAAAATAGTGTAACTCCAAGAGAGGAACATGATAGAAGTGAGATTTCCAAAGGCAGAAACCCATGCTCTCGTTCAAGCTCCCCCACCATATTGGGGGCCATGTTGTAGGGGGAGCCAATGCTAGCTCCTATTACACCCATGCATTTCTCAACAACATGGATTTCAATGGTACCAATTATCAAGCATCCCTAATAGCTCAATTGGAGGACATTCATTCCAACATAAGATGGAATAATGTTGACCTTACACCCTTAGCCCATGGACTTGGAGGATTTGAAAAAGGAGGTGACCAACATGTACCAAAAGAGGAAACCCTTGAAGCTAGACATGTAGGAGGAAATAAAAGCTCTGAATAGGTAAATCAGTAAGCTAAAGAGTTAGGTACCTTTGATTTTAAATTGCAAGATGATTTTAATAAAGAAATAAAATAATTAGAAGAGCAAATTGTTGTTCTATTCTTTTCTAGAAGAATCCCCTTGATGAAAAGCTCCATCGATGGTTTATCAAAGTCTAGGAATTCAAGGGTTGGATGATTACCTCTTGTAATTTCCTTGGTCAATCCTTTGTTTATGTTACTTTCACTTCCAAATACTCTTGCTTAAAATCCCTAAGACTAGACACCTGGATGAGTTTGGTCAACTGGTCTTTCTACAATATTGGGTATTCCAATTTGACCCTGAGAATGTGTCAAACATGAAATACCCCATTTGGATTGAACTCCCTTTATTAAACCTGGCATGCACAAAGTACTTACCTTAGATAGTTTCTAGGTTTGGAAGACCATTATTTCTCCCATCTGAGCCATCACACTTCATGCGCTCCCACCCACACATCTTGGTTGAGATTGATATTTTCAAGGACCTCCCAAGTAAGATCTTATTTAGAGCCCCTGGTATCTAGTTTGAACAATGGATTAATTATATCAAATTAATAAACTCATGTTTCTACTACAGAAAGAAAGGCCATATGATTAAAAAAATATCTATTGAGACCTCCCAAACAACAAAACTAGCCTACTAGTACTCCTACTACTGCTACTCAACATGCAAGCAAACCAGTACCTCATGTTTAACTTTTATAACCTTGCAGTTCTCATGATGTGACCTATTTCCCTACTCATTTAGTGTCCCAAGCTTCTAAATTGGTAGTTAACCACATCTCCCTTCAGTCCCCTTCAACTTTTGAGTCTCTTGTGGAGCAAATTCCTCATGAAACAATCAAGGAGGGTTGGGTAACCAACATAATAAGAAACACAAGCACAAATTATCACAGGATGCCTTCCCCCTCATTCCAAAGGCATCCCCAAAGACCAACACCTAGGAGGTAAGGAATGGAGCCATAAGCCCACCAACTCTTACTCCAACAATACCTCCTTATCCACACGTCAGTCTAAGAGAACATGTACTTTGCATGATTATATGCAATATGTACCCACCTAGAATACCTATGATACTTTAGCTGATAATATGTCATATTTATGTTTGTAAGAATCATGTATTGGAATGTGCATACCATCATGCTACGAGAGCAGAACAAGAGAGTTTAACCATAAATTTTACTATTGCAAGAAGTCAAAATCTTAGGTTTCAAACTAAAAAATGACCTTAAGACCCTATGGGGGGTTGGGGGGGCTTGTGTACGAATCATGATGAAGGGAGGGGCGAAGTTGTCCTATGCCTCTCTTAGGAGTTGTGGGAATCTATTTTATTATCAGGAGAGGACCCAATGCATAGAGTAGTGTGGTGTACAATAATTTTTAGGGGTAGAAAATTACATGTTGCAACTGTTTATGCATCCACTGATGCAGTCGAAAGGGTATCCCTCTAGGATTGGATGTGCTTTAATTTTCTTGAAGTAGATTAGATAATAGGACGGTACTTCAATATGGTAGAGTGGGAGGGAGATAGATTGGTGGATGGCACTCCACTAAAAAAACTAGAAGAGGCTAGATCATGGTCTAGGTTTAGAAGGGCCTGGAATCTTTATGATCCTAATTGGAACAAGAGTGCTGAAAATCATGGGGCTTGGTTTACTTGGAGTAATGAACGATATGGGGATGATCTCATAATGGTAATATTAGACTACTTATATGTAGCAAAAAATATTGATATCCTCCAAAATAATCTGTCTCATCCAATCTATTTAGTGGTAACTTCATATCATCTCCCCATTACCTTGAGTATTGGGTATGCCCCCATAAGGAAACTTGGCATGCACAAAGTACTTACCTTAGATAATTTCTAGGTTTGGAAGACCATTATTTCTCCCATCTGATCCATCACACTTCATGCGCTCCCACCCACACATCTTAGTTGAGATTGATATTTTCAAGGACCTCCCAAGTAAGATCTTATTCAGAGCCCCTGGTATCTAGTTTGAACAATGGATTAATTATATCAAATTAATAAACTCATGTTTATACTATAGAAATAAAGGCCATATTATTAAAAAAATATCTATTGAGACCTCCCAAACAACAAAACTAGCCTACTAGTACTCCTTCTACTACTACTACTCAACATGCAAGCAAACCGGTACCTCATGTTTAACTTTTATAACCTTGCAGTTCTCATGATGTGACCTCTTTCCCTACTCATTTAGTGTCCCAAGCTTCTAAATTGGTAGTTAACCACATCTCCCTTCAGTCCCCTCCAACTTTTAAGTCTCTTGTGGAGCAAATTCCTCATGAAACAATCAAGGAGGGTTGGGTAACCAACATAATAAGAAACACAAGCGCAAATTATCACAGGATGCCTTCCCCCTCCTTCCAAAGGTATCCCCAAATACCAACACCTAGGAGGTAAGGAATGGAGCCATAAGCCCACCAAATCTTACTCCAACAATACCTCTTTATCCACACGTCAGTCTAAGATAACATGTACTTTGCATGATTATATGCAATATGTACCCACCCAGAATACCTATGATACTTTAGATGATAATATGTCATATTTATGTTTGTAAGAATCATGTCTTGGAATGTGCATGACATCATGCTATGAGAGCAGAACAAGAGAGTTTAACCATAAATTTTACTATTGCAAGAAGTCAAAATCTTAGGTTCAGACTAAAAAATGACCTTAAGACCCTATGGGGGGTTGGGGGGCTTGTGTACGAATCATGATGAAGGGAGGGGCGAGGTTGTCCTATGCCTCTCTCAGGAGTTGTGGGAATCTATTTTATTATCAGGAGAGGACCCAATGCATAGAGTAGTGTGGTGTACAATAATTTTTAGGGGTAGAAAATTACATGTTGCAACTGTTTATGCATCCACTGATGCAGTCGAAAGGGTATCCCTCTAGGATTGGATGTGCTTTAATTTTCTTGAAGTAGATTAGATAACAGGATGGTACTTCAATATGGTAGAGTGGGAGGGAGATAGATTGGTGGATGGCACTCCACTTAAAAAACTAGAAGAGGCTAGATCATGGTCTAGGTTTAGAAGGGCCTGGAATATTTATGATCCCAATTGGAACAAGAGTGCTAAAAATCATAGGGCTTGGTTTACTTGGAGCAATGCACTATGTGGGGATGCTCCCAGAATGGTAAGATTGGACCACTTCTATATAGCAAAAAATATTGATATCCTCCAAAATAATTTGTCTTATTGAATCTATTTGGTGGTAACTTCAGGTCATATCCCCATTACTTTCAGTATTGTATGTGCCTCCATAAGGAAACCCAACAATAGTTTACCTTTAAAGTTAAACACTATTTTTCCCAAGCAAAAATATTGAGTTAATGGAATAAAGAAAGTATGGAATCTTTTGCCAAGGACCTCGAGAGGGATAGGGTGGATTATGTGATGGGAGGAAGCCATCAAAAGAACAATGGATTATATTTGAGGTTTTGGAAAAATCCTAGCCTCTCTTCACAAGAAAAAAGATAAAGAATTGGAGCAAGAAGTTGACCAATTCATCCACCACCTCAGCCAAAATATTAATAACATTCCTTCTCAAAAGTAGGGTGAAAAAAAGGTATAGTTAAGGCAACTCCAAGCTTATAAATCCTACATTGCGTAAATCAGGGCACGTCTTCAATGGATTCATGAGGGTGATAAAAAATCTAAATTTTTATTTAATTCCATTATGAATAATAATAGATTGGAGAGGATAGAGGTTATTAAAAATCCTTTATTTGGCCAACAAATTCTGATGGAGGACCTCCCATCCTTCATCCAAGATCATTTGGTAGCCCTTTTCAAATGTGAAAGGACCAACACAGAAGTTGATTTTTTAGAGAATATTGCAAATAGTGCATATATCCTAAAGTATCTAAATAATATAGAGCATTGTTTGATAAACCTATTTCATAGGATGAAATTCATTTTTCCCTCCTATATTTGGCGAATGAAAAAGCCCCAGGCATTGATGGGCTTTCGAGTAATTTTTTTAATACCATGTGGGATACTATAGGAGCTCATTTTATATAGATGTGTGAGGAGGTTATTATTGTTGGAGGCCTTGGAGAGACCACTAATCAAGGATTTATTAGACTCATTCTCAAAATACATAAGCCATATCTGCTTGTTTCTTGGTGTCTCATTACTTTACTCAAATTTTCTTATAAATTTTGGGTAAGACTCTAGCCAAAAGACTCCTCCCAGTGGCTACAAGAATTATTTACCCAAAAAAAATAGGATTCCTAAAGAGCATACATTTTGGATAATATCCTTATATCTTGGGAAGAGATGGAGTGGGCTCAAGGACCTTTACCTCAAGCTTGATTTTGATAAAGCTTATGATTGATTAGAGTGGCCTTTCATCTTAAGCATACTTCATTGGCTTGGTTTTCGTAATAGATTCATCAATATGGTAGCTTCCCTCTTTCCAAATTATTTTGCAAGAGTGGTTATTAATACAAAAATATCTAATAGCATTTCTATGGAAATATTAGCTAGGAAAGGCTTCTCATTGGCTCTCTATCTATTTGTAATTGCAACTGATACCCTTGGTTATCTATTGGAATATGCAATTAAATAAGGGAGGATAAGAGATATTCCCCTTCCAAATGGCTCCCAACTTATCAAATCTTACTTCATAGATGATTTTATGCTTTTTCCTTTGGAAGATCAAAA
This sequence comes from Wollemia nobilis, assembly GCA_028583015.1. Taxonomy (NCBI): domain Eukaryota; kingdom Viridiplantae; phylum Streptophyta; class Pinopsida; order Araucariales; family Araucariaceae; genus Wollemia; species Wollemia nobilis. Next base: position 2,940,581 of record JAQPPZ010001268.1, on the reverse strand, counting down.
AAATATTATGAACATCCTTCAAACAGTTCACACCTTCTATAGGGTCTCTAGTGAAAGAATCCAAGAATAAAAGAACTCTATTATTCTCTTTGGATTTGATAAGTCATATTGAATACCAACAACATGGAAGTGGGTGAAAAGAGGAGAAATATCTAAGTATTTGAGCTTTCCTTTTGGTGTTGACCTTTCACCCAAATCTATGTGCAATTGGTGTATGGACAAATTTGCCAAAAAAATGGAATATTGGAAATCTCTAGAAATTTCTCAAGTAGCTAAAATCCATATTGTTAAAAAAAAGTATCCCCTTTCATGTTTACTTCTCTTCACTTTTAACTCCTAGCATGGTTGGGTATTATAAGATAAAAAATATGCTTCAAGAATTGTTTTGGAAAAAAACCTAACCAAATGAGGTCTACCAATGGTCTCCTGGAGCAATTGTTGTAGACTAGTTTCATACAATGGGCTAGGAATACCCAACCTTCAATTACAGGTCTATGTGCTCATATCTAAATTGATGCAAATGGTGATCATAGGGAATGATCCATGGAAGGTGTTAATGAGGGAGAATTTGAAAAAACCTTGGATATATGGTAAAATTTGGACAAATATGTCATACACTAATGTTCTTTTAGAAGCCCCTTATTTCTCTATAGAAGGTTGTAATATTCTCAAAGGGATTTGGAATGCCTACCAACAAGTACATCAATTTATTTCATGGTAGATTCCTCCAAAGCAAGGCCCCATATATTTCCTCTAAAACAACTTATGGTGGTCATGTCTCCTCACCTTTAATGCACCTCTTGGCATGAGTCCCTAGTTTCTTGCTAGGTGTCTCTTCAAAAGGGGAATAATTTTGGTGGATGACATTTGGAATTTTTTTAAGTCATCATGGAAATATTGGAAGCAAATCCATTTAGAATTTGGCCTCTATCCTACTGATAAAGTAGTGATTATGTGGATCCTTTCCATCACCTCCCAGGTGCCCCAACCTCTATCTTCTCCATTGGAAGCTAGTCCCTATTGGTATCATTGAAAATGGTTTTGCAATCATGACTTTGAGTAGCCAATCCTAAAATTTTGGTACCAAGCATTTCCTATGAATTGTCAGCAATTTACAAATATGCTCAGTAAAAAATAGAACTTAGAGTTCGATTGGGCCACTTGGGCCACTTGGGCAAGAACCTTCAAGCTTATGAAATCTACCCCAATTTAAGGAAAGTTACATATTCTTCATTGAAATGTAGTCCTTCAAGGTCTACCTAATCAAAGTAGACTAAAATGGACGGGCCAACGGTAAGGTGATTACCCATTTTGTGGTTTGGAAGAGACGGTACAACATCTATTTTGGAATTGTTTTTATGCCCATCGTATTTGGTGTTATGCAACAATTACTTTATCTCTTACCACTACCCATGACAAAGGATCAAGCCTTATTGGGTATCAATCCGATGCCAAATAAAAAATTTCTTCTCCCCATTACTAGGGCAAATATCATCTTTCATATATGGAAGACTTGATGCAAATCCATTTTTAAAATTGATCAAGAAGATATCCCTAATCTCTGAGTAGCTAGCATCTTTGTTGTTGTAAAATTCTAGTTGCAAACTGAGTTAGCAGGTTGCACCCATAAGGAGAAAGCAATACAAGAAGAAATCATAGCTCTAAAGAGGCATATCTATGAGACCTTGGCTCATAGCTTGGATAGAATTTATAGAACATGGTAGGTGAATTATTAGAGAAACATTACTTGGTGATGCATAATCAGGCACACTTGATGAAGCATTTGGGTCAAGTGGAATTAGAAGCCAACAACACTCACTCCAATCCTCATATTAGGATCCCATCATAGCATGAGGTAGAGTAGGGTCACTTAGGATCTTCTCCTTAGCAGATGTTTTCCCAACATCGCTTCTCCCTTGTAGTTTTTATTTTGGCAGAGTGCAGTAGTCCCTTATTAGCAGATAATGTGCAAGCCACCCATTAGAGGGAGCAACCCAATAGTCTCTAGTCATTCAGTTTTATGTTAGCATGTATTTTTAGAGTATTTGTGATTGCATATTTTTTCATCCCCATAACAACCATTGAGGATATCTCAGTTTTTAACATGGATCACTAGGGGATCATTTGTGAGGTTGTTCATTTCCAATGCTTGTATTCGGGTGCCCTGAGTGTCACAATATTTCTTAGTTCTCTATGTTGGTCCTTCATGACCTCATGTTATAATACAGAAATGGGGGTTTGTGTATGGTCTCCATTGTGCTTATTTTTTATGATGGGTGTCTTGCATGACCTTGCGAATGCACATGTGTTTGCTTTGTCCCTACTAGAATGAAGTCTACATGGTTTCAATGTTATTGGGTGTTCAGGCCTAGATGTAAGCACCCAGATCACAATCTACCTTTATATTCTATTTGTTCCCTTAATATTTTGGTTAATATGATTTTGACAGCAATTTCAATATAATATATATATGAGCAGATGTGGGAAGACCATCCTCAATTTATTGATATGATAGCACAAATGTAGAATTATTTAGGAAAATATGGGTTGTATACACTTCCAAAACAAATTTAATCAATGAAATATAGATTAAAAGAATGGAACAAGAACACTTTTGGAAAAAAAATTGAGAAGAATGAGGAACTAAAAGATAAACTTTCAAAATTCTAAAAAGTTGATCATAATAATCCAAGCTTAGAGGAAAGGGATTTACTTAGTGAATATCATAATGTTTTGAGTAAGGAAGAGAAAATGTAGAGATTAAAATCAAGATAAACTTGGTAAAATAAGGAGCTAAAAACATAAAGTTTTTCATAGGATGGCAATAGTACATAGATCAACATCTAGAATTAGTAGAATTAAATCGGTAGAAGGGGTTTAAATTGAAGACTAGAGTGAAATTAGAAAAGAGGTAAGGTATTTTTATCATAATATTCTAGGATCAGAGGAGTTTGAAGTTATTAATGATAAAATTCTACAAGAAGTTCTTTCAGTTATAACATATGAATATAATAGGAAACTAATGGAGCCTATTATTCTAGAAGTTCGTCTAGCTCTTTTCTCTTTTAATAAGGATAAATACCCATGTTTAGATGGGCTCTCTATAAAATTCTATCAACATAATTGGGATATAGTGAAGGATTCTTTATTGGTGGTAGTGGAACAATCTAGGGTAAAATAATACATACCTTATAAAATAAATGCAACATAGCTTACCTTAATTTCAAAAAAGAAGGATGCAGAATTGTTTGATTCATTTCGACCTATAAGCATATGTAATATGGCAAATAAGATTATTCTAAAAGTGACAGTAAATCATTTAAAACCATTGTTAGATAAAATTATTTCAGAAGAGAACATAGGATTTGTGAAATGGAGACAAATTCTAGATGGGGTCATAGTAGCTCATGAAGTTATTCATTCAACAACTTCAAGAAAAGAGAAAGCAATGATATTAAAATTTTATGAGTAAGGCCTATGATAGGATTAAATTGGATTTTATATGGCAATGGATTCTTAATATGCTTGGTAAATGCATGGAAATGAATGGTAGAATTTAAGAATGGTTAAAGCAATGGTAGAGCACTTTTAAAAGCGAGGCTTTATAGACAATATGGGATATGTCAAAAGATACAATACTTTGGATTATATGGCTAGAAAGGAATAGAATAATATTTAAAGGAAAGGAAAGAATTTTAGAGGTAACAAAAAGGAATATTTGTTTAGCCATAGAGGAGTCTAAACCAACCCTATCAACTCATCCAATCCCTAATCTAGAAGCAAAGAGCCTTGATAGATGGAGTCAAGTCATAAAATGTAATTATGATGTTGGGGATAAGAGAAACAAAAAGAAGACAAAGAATATAAAGTGGAAACCTTTTAGATGTGGATTTGGTCAAATTGAATTTTGATGGAGCATCTAAAGGAAATCTAGGACCAATACGAGGAGGAGGAATAATTAGAAATAACAGAGGAGAGATTTTGTCTCATTATGCCTTCAATAGTAGATTTAAGATAAATAAAGAATTTGAAGCTTGGATGAATTTGGAAGGGTTAAAATATGCAAAAAAATGAAATGGAATAAAGTATGGATGGAAGGTGATTCTCTCATAGTAATAAATGCAATTTCAAGGAAAGCAAAGTCTCCATGGAACATACAAGAGATAATTATGGAAATTAAATACCTTGCAATAGAGCTTGAAGAAACCAAGTTTACACATACATTTAGGTAAGGAAACTAATGTAAAAATAGGCTAGCCAATAGAGGGGTTTTGATTGAGGATCTTGAAGTTAAATTATCTTTTCTTTGGTTAGAGGAAATAGTAAGTTTAGTTGAAGCTAACAAGAAAATATTGTTTACCTAAATCAAATAATGATTAAGATTTACTTTTGATATTTTCCATTGGTAATATCTACTTTATTTTATAACATTAATGTGCTTTCATATAAACTATTTATTACAATTTTTGTGGTTGCACTTGTGCTTTAGGAAGGAAACTAGCAATCCAAATTTGGTAAAGTGGGCTATGATAGTAAGAAGTTTTGGAAATATTACTCTACTAAGATGCAATGCATAAATAGTAGAGGTGAAGTTTTTGTATTGTGAAGGCTATTATAGAAAATTGTCAAGAAGGATCCTAAACTCTGAAATATTTGTATTCATACAAAAAATTAAAAAAGTTTCAAAAAATGAAATTCAAGAATTCAACTTTTGCTATGGAGCATGCAATACCTCTTGGTCGAGGAGCGATGGTGGAGACAAAGGGCAATGATGGTAGTAGCGAGATCCAGAATGCAGGAATGACGTAGGGATCAGGTGGAACAGGTCCAGGTATGAATGATGTAGGTGAAGCGAGACCCCGATGGATGCCCCACGTGGGCCCTTAGGACAAGGAGCCTCCCGAAAAAAGACCGAATGAGGGCCCCATTCTAGGGATCCCTAGTAGGTCATCTTACGTGCAGGTCACCTCTGGCGAGGTGATCCTCCCAAAAACCTCAAATGCCCACCTATCCTAGGTAGGATATGATATCATCATCTCAGCAAAGGTTTTTTCTAACTATGTTTCCACGACGTCTTACTCCCTAATCGAGAAGTTTGTCGAGGATCAACCATAAATGGAGACCACAAGGCATTGGGCCTTCTCCAAATGGAAGACCTCTGGAAACATAGATATCGTAGCCCTTTCAAGGGGTTTCTTCATAATTAAACTTGACAACCATGATGATGCAAGCTGTATTCTAATAGGAGATACCTAGTTCCTATGCATAAGGAGCATGTTTCTTAGGCCATGGGCGGTAGACTTCAATCGTAATACTTAGAGCATAAATTTTTCTCCCATATGGGTTCACATCCCAGATCTACCTTTCCATCTATGATAAGAAGAGATACTGAAAGATATTTCTAGAAAAATTGGTGAGTTGGTGGCCATTGACTCTACAACCAAAGCAGGATCCAGAATGGTTCATGCTTGTATTTGTGTTAATGCCAATATCAAGTCTGAGCTTCCATCCTTGTTAACCTGATATCAGGATCCTTAAGATGGTACCAAACACTAGAGTATGAAAACAAACCAACCTTCTATGTCCAGTGCAACATGCAAGGTCGCCTTCGAAATCAATGTCCTCTCCTCAAATCTAAGCCAATGGAGGAAACCGAGGTTAGTGAATCTTTCCAAAAGGATCCCTCCAAACTCCATAACCAGTTCCTCTCGACCTGATCCTATCATCCAAAGAATGAATGACCTGGCCCCCAAAAAACCACCCAAGTGACCCAGTCAAACCAAGATCCCAGATGAAATACATGCGAGCCGTATGAGGGTAAAGGAAAGCAAAAAGTCGATCCTCCCCTGGACTTGGATCCTGATCAGGTATGTCCTCCTTTTGAAACTAACCATTTTTTCATCGAGGAAAATGTGGACCCCCCTTGGATGACCCTCTTCTCCTGTCCCTCTCTGATCCCTCCCAGGAAGGACCAGTAGAAATAGTTTTCTCTAAATCCCCTTCCAAATAAAGTCCCTCCCTTCCCTCGCTTGTCACTTCTAGATCAGCTTCCTATCGGTATGATTATTATGATGATGGAAGTCCTATCCCATCCCAGTCATCCTCGAAAGGCTTTAGTCCCAAGAGAACCCAAAGTAAAAAATCCACTATCAACTTTGGCAATGAAAAGAAGAGAGGACGTCTTACCCTTGGCAAATAGAGAAGGAAAGAGGTGGAAGATGACATAGGAAATGGCTTCCAAGCCACATTATTGTCCAACTCTCTCAAATTTGATAAGAGATGAACCAAAAAAATCCAAACCTCCTTCCTGTAGGCCCAAAAAGACCACATCCTTAGAAAACATTGAAAATCTTATCTAAGGTATGAAGTTTTGATTTCGCATAATTTTTAGTGCATTTTGGAGTGGATCCGCAATAGGGGTTTTCTAATCCACCAAACACTTAGTGTATTTTTCACTTGGAGAAATTTCGCACAATTTATAATGTATTTGGTAGTGGATTGACGATGCATTTCGATTCCACAAAAGTTTTGGGTGAAGATGACGTCAACGCAAGGAGAAGTGCGGAATAGCAATTGCTTATTTGTTTCGATATCCTCCGAGTGGCTAAGTGTCAAAGAGGCTAATTTCGGTGAGCTTATAGAGTATTTTTTTTTGGAATGGTGACGAAGAGGTAAAAATTTACGAAAGAAGTGCGGATTGGCGACAAAGAAGCATTTTGAACAGACTTCTTTCTAGATTGGAGATAAGGATGCATTTTACACTAACTCTAGTGTGGAATAGAGGAAAAGCTATTTTACACTATGGCAAGTGTGGATTGGAGATGAGGGAAGATTTACACTTGCCCAAGTGTGGATTCCTGATTCCACAAAAGTTTTTAGCAAAGATGATGTCAACAACTTTTGTAATGCAGATTTTTGGTTGCTTCAAAGTTCCAAGAAGAAAAGGGAAGGTTGACGAGCGGATTTCATCCCGCTTAATTCTTAGTGTATTTTATGCCGGATTGGCGTTCCATAGATTCAAAGATAAAAAAGGTGACATCATCAACTTAAAGAAGTAGAATGGTGCTTTGGTATTTCCCCGCCATTGTACAAAATATGTTCCAGATCAAATCGTAGTCATGCGATGGGGAAGATCAATGATCGAGATTTTGCTGATGATTTTGAAGTATTTAAAGGCTTTTTCTCATCGGATTCAAACATAGTCAGTTGGGAGACTAGAAGCCAAAGCATCGAAGGGTTTCAAGAAACAAGAACCAGAGGCAGTTGTAGATCGATGGTGATGCGAGCTTCCAAGAAAAGTTCATGGAGTAGATGTAGTCTCTAACGGCCTAAAATCCAACTGACGTCAACCAACCAACGAGTTGTAGAAGCTCTGAGCTGCCATGGCGGTCTACTTGTAGTGGATTTCTCGAAGGTCGAACCAGTAAGAAAGTGCCAGCAAGAACTCTCTACTGAGCTATTGAAAAGTAAATCTTTGTAATGTTCCTTATTATTCTTTAATTTTCAAACTATAAATAGAGGTCGAACCCTCATTTTTTGAGGTCAGCTCTAGTGTGTTTGTCTGCACTATTGTAAATTTTCCTGTGAGCTAATGAAAGGAGCATTACATTGATCTTCACCTCAAATTTGTATCTTCATTATCTCGTATCGGAGGTTCAAAATCTGGAGTTGCATTTCTATCAATATTTGAATGGTTAGTTTTTGCCAGTTTATTGGATTACTAACTGCTAGGGTAATTGAAATCTACTTCTGATTAGATCTATATTGGTAGAGAGTGCATTTCTATAAAATTTGAGTGTTGATTAATTCTATTATTTGGATTATCATTGTTTGGATATTGAAATTGTTGTCTTCAATATTTCTCTGTTGTGCTTTAATATATGAAGGTTCATTTGATTTGAGATAATGTTGATCTGAAGTAATGAGTACCTTGAGATAGTTTATGGGAGCTTTTTTCCATAGTGACATTGTTGTTAGCCTATCCATCCACTATTGTTCACATTTTCTAACCCTAATCTTTCTCTTTAATCTCCAAAACCCTAAGTGAGCATAATTGTGTCAACACCCTGTTTAAGTTGACAAGGAACCAACCTACTCTAGAGGTTGGATTTGAAACCCTATTTTGGTCCATCCAATGTTGAGTGTTGAGCTGTAGCTATCGGGTGCATGCCTGGATAGAAAGTAGGAAGATAGACAGCCATAGTATTGAGTAAAACTTGATGCAATTCAGTGCCCAATAGTTTTTGGCATGCCCGATGGGACCAGTTCACAAGGAACACAAAAACCCATCATATGAGTTATATTTTATCTCTACCCGAAGGAATCAAGATTTGGTGAATTATCTTGACCTTGTTAAGTGGAGAATAGAAAATTCACCTGGCGACTCCCTGGTATTTAAACCCAGAAAAGAATCACCCCTGTAGACCAGTTTCCTTTCATGTATACCAGATCTTTCAAAAGGAATAACCCCAACTCCTATTTCTATTGTGAGCTACCTTATAGAGGGTCTATTGTTATCAGAAGTTTGAATCAATATTTCCTCTCATAAGAAGAGCTTCCTGAGGAGAATCTTGCAGTTAATCCAATAGCCCCTCCAACAAGACATACACCTAGAAATATGGTAGGTAATGCAGCCCAAAATTAGGGGAATGTGGTCCCTAATCAGCCATTATAGAAATACCCCATCTGGAACACAGTTGGTCCCCTTAGGTTAGCCCATATGAATGCCATTCCCCAGGCTGTGTCCAAAGCTATTCCCACTTATGATGGATCTAGGAAGATAGCATATGAGCACTGTCAGGATATTTTGAACCTGGAAGCAATCCACAACATAAAAGAGGAGGATATTATTGTAAGAATTCTAGCCCTATCCTTTAGAGGAAATATTTTGCATTGGTTTAGAACTCTGGAAGATAACACCATCACTTCATGGCAAGCATTGGTTGAGCCTTTTGTGGAAGAATTTAATGAATCTACTGACCCTTTCTCCCTTGCTTAACCAGTTTACATCCATGCAGAAATCTTAGCAAGAGACTATCTCAGATTTCAATTTGAGGTTTAGCAGAACATGGAAAATAATTCCCCCTACAACTAGACCAATTGCATGCTTGGCCTATATGTATTATATCAAAGCTCTTGGATCAGAGCTAGGCTTGCAAACCCAACAATATGGGGTGGAAAATTTTCCACAAGTTTATAATGTAGTAGTTCATGTAGAGAACATCTTAATTAATGTGGGGAGGTTACCTCCCAAAGTTGTGTTGCCTTACGGTTCAGAAACCACTAATGGCCAAAGCCAATCTACAAACTCATCTTACATGGATCCCCTTTCCTTATCATCCCCATATCTACAAATGAATCCTATCCCTCAGTTGAAAGCATCATCTGCTATAGTTCCTTTCCCTCCCCTTCCTTCTCAATCATCTCAAGATTTTTCTGCTATTCTTGATATACAAAATACTCTAAAAACTCTAAGTAATATAATGAATTCAATGGAAAAGAGAGATCAGGAAAGGTCACAACAGAGGATATTTCCATATGTGAACAAATATCAGAGACTTGGTCCTAGTAATATTATTGGAGTCAGATTAAATGCAACATATGAAGAGCCAAAGTGTTCTTCAAAGACAAGTCTAGTTAATGTCTGGTGTTTGGTATGTAATGACCCTCATGATTCATAGTCTTGTGTCATGTACCAACATCATGTTCAGCAAGCTATGGATCAAGCTGAGAGGAATCAAAAGGGAAGAGTAAATATGTTATGGCAGCCTGACCAAATCATGGTTGGAAAAGAGTTGGATGAGGATTGCCCAATTACTGTTATGACAAGGTCTGGAAAGAAAACCTTGCAAGTAGATCCCCAAAATATGGGACAATTCCAAGTTCCTTCTCAAAAAAGAAATGACCCACTTCCCCAAAGTAGTGATACTTTTCCTATTCCCTAGGCTAAAGGGAAAGAGAAGACAGATAGTCTCCCCAAGAGATTCGAGAGAGAAACTGAAGGAGACCGAATGAAGTCTAAATATGAGGCTCAAGAAAGGCTTAGATTCCCCTCTATTACCAAAAGGTAAAGAATAGAAGCCACTCATAAGTATAAAAGAAAATATGGTGAGCTAGAAAGAAGGCCTGAAAGACCTACCCTGGCTAAGTCTGAGTATAATATTATTGAAGAGATGAAAAATATTCCATCAAAATCTAGTTTATATGATACTCTTTTCATTCTTGGCTAGATAGACCTGCTTAAGGCTTCTCTCAACAAGTACCCATAGGATAAGCAGGCCACCACAATCCTTAGTATGCCCTCAGAGAAGAAAGAAATGTCCCCTATGGTTTTGAAGAATAAACCCCCTCCTTTCTACATCTCTCTAAGAATGGAAGGTTGGGTAGTCCAAAATTGTATGATAGATTCAGGAGCATCAACTACAATCATGCCTAAGGCAGTCTATGAAGAGATGGGTATGGAGTATACCTGATCTTGTCCTGGAGTATTACAATTGGATGGGACACCTGTTAAGATAGTGGGAGTCATAAAGGATGTTTTAATGAGGCTACATAGAGCCCCTGAGGTGACAATAGTACAAGAAATAGTAGTGGTTGACCTAGAGCCCTACTTTGGTTTATGCCTCTCAAGGGAGTTCACTACAAAATTAGGTGGATGCATGTACATGGATTATTCCAGCATGATCATTCCCTTCAAAGGGAAGAGGATAAGGATAACACCTAAAAATCCAGTGTCCTATCATATTGAAAATATAGGGGAGGACATGTGCAACCTTACTCCCATAGAGGAGTTTGAGCTAGTTGAAGATTTTGAGGAGTTGGATATTGAGGATGAGTTGCCCTTCAGAGAAGATTACAGTCAGTTTGGAACTGGTATGGGGACATATAGTATTTTAGTTGAATTAGAGAAGAAGATCCTTGCTATATCCAATCAGTATCTGAGAGAAAAGGAAACATGGATCATGCACTTTGATGGTGCTAAATGCAAAAATGGTGTAGGAGCTGGTGTGGTACTACAATCCCAATCAGAGGGGACAAAGAGTTTTGCCTATAGACTAACATGGTCATGTACAAATAATGTTGTAGAATATGAGGCCCTGTGCCTCAGACTGATACAGGTAGAAAGCATGGGTATTAATATTCTAAACATATATGGTGACTCTGAGTTGATCATCCATCAGGTAAGAAAGAGGTGCAATAGTAAGCACCATTACCTAAAAGCATACAGAAATAGGGTATGGGATCTGATGGAATCCTTTGATGCCCTAAATATAAATTTTATTCCCAGAGAAAAGAATACTTTGGAATATTCCTTAGCAATGAAGGGAGCTAACTTCAACCCTTCTGTAGACTTTGGAAGCAAGAAAGCCAAGGGAATCAAAATGATTTTCAGACCTATAGTACCAGATAAGCAAATTTTTTAGCAGGTTTTTGAAAGTGATGAGCAGATAATTGACTTTCTAGTAAGAGAAGCATGTCTCTCCACTATCCAAGAAGAAAATCTAGAAGAAATTGATCAACAATATGTTATTCAATTGAGGAACAATCACATCCCTAGAGGGTTGGTCACCCTAGAAAGCTTGTTTGACAATGAGGACAGAAAAAATATCAGAGCCATGAAAGTCAATGAAAAAATTTATAAAGAAGTTGAAGTCGATACTGAAAAGAAGCTCAATGTTGGAGTGCGATGTTCACTAGAGGAGGCAGAATATATCAAAGCCTTATGCCTAAAATACCAAGACATTGTGGCTTGGTCATATGAAGACCTCAAGGTATATGACAAAAGGATTATCCAACATACTATTGAGCTAGAGCCTGATGCGAAGCCTTTTAGGTAGAAGCAAAGGCCAGTAAATCCAAGGATCGAAGCCATTATGAGAGAGGAGCTCTTAAATTTGTTGAAGGCTAAGATCATCTATCCAATAAAACATTCAACCTGGGTAGCCAACTTGGTACCGGTGAGAAAAAAGAATGGTGATATTCGTTTGTGTGTAGATTTCAGAAATCTTAACCAAGCATCTCTTAAGGATCACTATCCCCTCCCATAGATTGATCAGATCTTACAGATAGTGGTAGGGGCAGAAAGGTTCTCATTGTTAGATGGCTTCTCTGGATACAATCAGATTTGGGTGAAAGATGAAGATCAGTATAAAACAACATTCACCACAAAATGGGGCACATTTGCCTACCAGAGAATGCCTTTTGGGTTGTCCAATGCGGGAGCCACATTTCAGAGAGCCATGGATTATGCCTTTGGGGAACTTATCAATAAAGTCATTCTGATCTATTTGGATGACATGACTATGTTTTCCCATGATAAGCACGACCACCTAGCACACCTTGAGCAAGTTTTTCAAAAGTGCAGAGAATTTGGTATTTCACTCAATCCTAAGAAATCATTCTTTGCAGTCCATGAAGGAAAATTGCTAGGCCATGTGGTCTCAAAAGAAGGTATGGCCATAGATCCAGATAGAATCAAGTCCATTCTTGCTCTCCCATTGCCTGCAAACAAGAAGGCCTTACAGTCCTTTTTGGGTCAAATAAACTTTGTCAAGAAATTTATTTCTGACTTTGCATAGAAAGTGAGGCCCATATCTGAGTTACTCAAGAAGAATGTTGAGTTTAAATGGACTGAAGTTAGAAAATAAGCTTTTGAGATAATCAAGCAGTCCATTGCAATAGCCCCAATACTGGTAAACCCAGATTTTAGTAAATATTTTATCCTTTATGCTTATGGAGCTGAAGAGAGTTATGCCTCAGTGCTCACTCAAAAAGATGACCAAGGTGAGGAACATCCTATATTATTTTGGAGCCAGACACTCCATGACTACCAGGTCAAGTATAACTTTATTGAAAGACAAGTATTTGTTGTAATGAAGTCACTGAAGAAATTTAGGTAGTACTTGGTTCAGAGTAAAACCCTGGTATATGTTGTTCATCCAGATGTAAGAAGCTTTATTCTATAGGGTGAACTAGGAGATAAAAGGGTTGGTTGGATTACTAAGATCCAAGAATATGATGTAGAAATACATCCCACCAAGTTGGTGAGAGGTAGGGCCCTATGCCAAGGTCTAACAGAGGCAGCAACATTAGTAGAAGTGACAGCTTGCCAGATAGCAGAAGAGGATCAGGTTGAAGGAGTACAACCAGAAGACTCTGATTGGGTTGATCAGATGATCAAATACTTTGAAACTGGAGTATGCCCTCCTGACCTTAATGCATCCCAAAGAAGAAGATACAGGCTGTAGGCTTTGAAATATGTATTACTACCAGAAGGCCTGTACAAAAGAAACTTGGATGGAGTCCTCCTGAAATGCTTGAAATATGATCAACAATAGAGGGTTATTGAGGAGTTTCATGGAGGGCCATCTGGAGGACATTTCTCAGGTAGGGTCACAACTTTGAAAATCATAAAAGTAGGCTATTACTGGCCCACTATATTTTCTGATACTTTCAAAATCACTAGAGCTTGTGACAAGTGCCAGAGACATGTAGGGAGAACAAGGATTGCATCATTTCCCCTCAGGCCAATACAGGTAGAAGAACCATTTCAGCAATGGGGGTTAGATTTCATAGGTGTCATAAATCCAAATTCTTTAGCTGAGCATAAGTATATTCTAACTACCATAGACTACCTCACTAGATGGGTAGAAGCTATCCCTACCAAGAAATCAGATCAAGAAGTTGTGATCAATTTTATGGAAAGTTTGATTTCAAGGTTTGGAGTTCCAGAAGCCTTGGTGAGTGACAATGGGCCAGCTTTCATAGGAGCCAAGTATATTGAATTTTCCAACAAGTATGGCATTACCATTAAGAATACTTCAAATTATTACCCTCAAGGGAATGGACTTGTAGAGTCTACCAACAAAAATATGTTAAGGATTTTGAGGAGATCACTAGAAGGAAATAAAAGAAGTTGGCACCTAATGCTGGAATAAGCTCTGTGGGTAGACAGGATTACCATCAAGAAGTCCATCAAGACTTCCCCTTATGCTCTGGTATATGGCAAGGAGGCAGTGCTACCTATCCATTTAGAAATCCTAGCACTCAAACTGATAAAGTTAGAAGAAGAATCAGAGGAAAATCCAGTGGATACAAGGTTAACACACCTACTGCAGTTGGAAGAGAGTAGAGCTCAGGCATATGAGAACTTTTAGAAGCATTCTATGGACATTAAGGCATGGTTCGATAAAAAAGCAAGATTCAAAAAATTCCAGGTTGGAGATTCAGTCCTAAGGTGGAATGTCGAAAGAGCAAAACCAGGTCACCATCAGAAGTTTGACTCCTTCTGGGATGGCCCTTTCAAGATAGTAGAGGTCAAGGAGACAAATTTTTTCCAACTTGAAGATCTAGAAGGAAACATACAACCAATTCTGGTTAATGGTTTTCATCTCAAACTCTACTTTGATTGAAATATAAGCTCATTGTAATATATGTATATACATTGTATCATATCCCCTTTCTTTCTGCACTTTGTATCAAGTTTCATTTTAACAGTATGTTGTGCAAAATGTATAAAAAAAAAGAGAAAAGAAAGAGAAAATTTGGCTAAGTGTTCCCACAGGATGCAACAACTCCTATTCCACACTCAAATACTCTATAAGTGCGAAGTAAAATATTACCGGACTCCAATCCGCATGCAAAAGAATCATCACACTAGCAGAGCAAAGAGTGGATTCCAATCCGCACCTAAATGACATTTTAGGAATGTGATATGCGATATTTATCCACAACCAAATCACAATGCTAATGGAGTGAGGAGTGGGTTCCAATCCATCGGGTTTCTAGACTTGTAAGGCATGGAATGAGGAAAGGCCTAATCCATTGCAATTCAGAGTTAAGTGTTGTAGAAAAATAAGGTGTCGCTAATCCACCATTTTCTTTTAAGTCTACATTTAAGTGGGGTAGTATTTCCACATCTTATCACTTAAAGAAGGGTAAAAGGTCCGTAATAAATGCTAAATTTTCCTGCGCTTGAAGGAGAGGACAAAGCGACACCACAAGGGTAAAGCATGTTTGAATTTTGACCAATCAAAAGTCAGAACGCCACCTCTAAGCCACCAAAAGGGATAAAGTGCTAGTTGAGAAGTGTGCCAATGGGCAGGTCATGCAGTAGCCACATTAATGGTGGAAGACATGCACGCAACATTAATTGGAAGAACAAAGCACAAAGTCCTGTTCATTTGACAAGAGCAACGTTTGTTAAGTGGAAGAGAGCAGAATGTTAGTAGAAGAATTACCTACAACTTCAATAGAGAAAATCTAAGGCATTGCAAATGAAGATGGCTTCGAAGAAGGCACTTACAGAGGCGAAGAAAATAGGAGCAGAGTTGGATGATCATGTGGACCAAACCAGATGGTTGGTAGATATGGTGATGACTGAAGTCAGAAGGACCTTCTTGAGAAGTAATTTTGAGTTTAGACACTTTGAGGGGTGACCAAATCGGCCTCAAGGTACCATTGCCATAAAATCCTTCCTATTCTCCTATATTTGTGATTCTGTTCATCATTGCCCTAAATTGGTTTCTGAGATAATTAAATATTTTGATCCTAAGAAAAGAGCAGTGAAAATGCCTGATGGCACAACACTATTCACTATTACCAAAGAGCTCTGCCTTAACTTGTTTGTCGTAGGGGTAACCCCACCCTCAAAACCCAAATAATTTGACATAGTAGAACAGGCTAGGGTTTATGCTTCGTTAATGGCTTTAGAAGAAAAAGCTTTAGAAGGATGGCTTCATTTCCAATTTAGAAGAATAAGAAAGGATCAAGAAATTCTCGAGGTCTCGATTCCTATCAATGAATTCGCTAACCCAGAGCTCTATTCTATGTTAGCCTGTATGGAAGGTTTGGACTCTGACAAGATGGTGAATGATTGGCAAATAGCCATCGCATATTGCATATCCAACATGAAGATGTATGAGGAAGGTATGTTGAAAAGGGTGTTAGCATTATCTATTTTTATTGGCCAGTGTTCCTTGCCCAGAGGATGCACGAACAATTAGTGAGAATGAAAAGAAGCTCTGATGCACCTAGATTTAGGTATTGCTCAAGTCTAATCTGGATGTTCTTCGCTGCCATAAGAGACAAGATGCCCTGGATTCTAATTAAATACAAGAATGATCAAGGAGATCCCATTCTCGTTTATTATTGGACTTCTCATTTGACAAGCACTGAGTCTATGTATAGATTCAATTTGGAATTCTTAGAACCAGCATTGAAAATAATGTATGGGGTTTACCCTAGGATACCACTTTTGGCTAAGAAAATATTGAGAACAAAGGGTGCAGAGGAAGGAGACTGGTATCTCCTAATAGAGGGCATAGTCATTAGATTGTATGGCTTCCAAGGCAAGCCTTTTCTGCTACCTCACTTTGTCACTGAAAGGCTATTTACCTTAGAATATCTGAGACAAGCAGAATCTATTGATTTGAACTATGGTTTTGGGAGGAAGAGGAAATCTATGTTGACCTACCAGAATGTTAGTGATATAACTATTACAAAGAAGTGGTAGGGTGAACAAATTGACCAATACCTAGATAGGTTGGGTCTATTCTATATTCCTCAGCATTGGAGTTATGATCCAGATGACATATTCCGCAAAAGAAATATTGACTTAAATGGGGAAAAGGCCTACAAATTTGAAAAGAAGTCTAGGCCCCATTTTGAGCAAGGTAGAAACAACAAAGAAACTGATATTTTGGAATGGAATGTTGCTAAAATGGATCAACTTCCCCCATGGTTGGACTTTTATGAGCAAATTGTGGATTTTGACCCGGACAACAATGTAAAACATCAGTTGAAAGAGTCTACAATTAAGGATATTGAGAGAAAAATAGAAAAGAAAGAAGACTCTCAATCTCAAGAGCCTGATGATGAGAAGCTAGAGCATAAAGGGAAATGGAATGAGGCCAAAATATCATATTGGTGGAGGATGAGAGTCGAGACTGGTAAAACAAAGTCCAAGTTTGGGACTAAAATGGATGTTGGATTTTCTAAATTATATGACAATAATCTTCAAACTTGGAGGCCCAAAGACACAAGGAATATAGTGCTCATATATGGCAAGTCACAATCTAGGCCTAACTCTCCATCCCCACAAGAAGAAGAAGAGGAGTCTGATACTCCATTAACCATTGCTGAAGTCTTGAAGCCTTTTCAACCTTCAATCGAGTAGATAGAACAATTTCCAAAAGGAGCAAGGTTGATGAGTAAAATGCACTATTCTGAGGAGAGGACTGTCAACACACCAGTTATAGAAACAACAAATAGGCCTAAACACCTAGCCCTGGGTGCTCAACCTCTAGATACAGATGTTAACTGGAAGGAAAAATATGAGAGATTCAAGTTTACACCTCTGAATTTCACTACCATAGTGATAGTAGAGTTAAATCCCATTTTTGAGCAGGTATTACTAGAGGAAACAGTATAGGAAGGACTATCTTGAGGAAGACATGGAAGCTAAGAAAGTTACCTATCAGGTTTTTCAAAGAAAGGCCAAAAGGACCTTAGAAAGAGTTGAGAAGGAGATCTCAAAGAAACAAAGGCTGGATAAAGAGGATGTAATTGAGAAAATAACTATTTCAGCTACTGAAGAATCGATACAACAAGAACAACAGTAGATCATAGAGATAGCTCTAGAAAACCCTACTTCAGTAGGTGAAGGTATGGTCTCTAATCCCTCTTCTCCTCTTCCTCCTCTAGAGTCCCCAAGGAAATCTCCTTCCCTTTCTGAACAAGAGGTTGTAACGAAGGTATCTTCCCCACCCCATAGTTCACCTCCTGTTTCATCAGTCTCTACTGAGGTGCAAGCTAATCCATCTCCCCCAAGGTCATCACAAATTCCTTCTTCGTCACCTCAAGTCCCTATTTCATTATCTGAGGTTCCACCTTTATCATCCAAAGTTCCAAACTCATCAGCTGAGGTTCCACTCTCATCATCCCCCATAGTTTCAACTTCACCATTACCACCACCATCCTTTGAGAAATAAACTATTTCTAGTTCACCCCCTCATCCATCTCTGAGTCTTCCTTCATTATCCATAGGTTTGCCAATTGCAACAACAATAGTGGTCACAGATTCCACTATGGTCATAGAGTCTACTATAAAAACTTCTGGACAGTTAGCATCAATGGTTGTTTCTACTCTTTCATTACTTGCATCTTCTTCTCCTCTTGCTACAAGTTACCCTACCCAGGCAATTCTATAGAAGGAGCAGGGGGCTACATAGAAAATCAATGATTTTTGGGTAGAAAAACTATCTAAGCCTTCTAATAGGATGGCTACCAAGAGAAGAAGCATGATTGTTGATCCGGTTTCAAGGCAAAGAACTTCTAGGATCATGGTTCCCCTGGTAAGCAAGCCTGAAACTGAGATGACAATTCAAGATTATCGTATTGAAGAGCATACTAAAGACATTGAGAAGCTACCTGACGAAGATGAATTGGTAGTAGCTAGAGCCCACTTGGATACTTTTTATGTGAAGAATGATATATTTAAAGAAAATGTGGGCAAGCTAGAAAAACAAATTGAAAAACTTCAGAAAATTGTTAGCAATCAGAAAGAAGTGGAGAAAGCTTTGAAAAAGGAAGCTAAGAGCTGGCAGGAAAAGTTTCAAGAAGCCAATAAGCTCAAGGAGCAGCTAATAGAGCAAAAAAAGTTGAATGAAGAGCAGGCTAAAGAAATTCAAAGTTTGAAGCAGCAGCTTTAGATTGAGAGAGCTAAATCTTTTGGTTTTTCCAAAGATGGATTAAAGAAAGTAAGAAAAGAACTGCTCTCTGAAGTCTAGGAAAAATGCTCAGGGCTCCAGCTTATTATCGATTACCTAGATGATGCCAACCACTTACTCCAGAGCATTCAGAAGGATTTGGACAAAATCACTAGAGAACTACAGCCTATGGTAATTCCAGTAGAGCAAATTTATAGGTTGGTGGATAGTAGACTCAATGATTCTACCAAGCCAATCCCTAATAAAGAATGGAACATTGCTAGAGTTGCTACCAGGATTGTAGTAAAGAAGCACATAGCACTTTAGAAGGCTTGGTTATTGTATGATAAAATTGAAGGGATAATCAAGGATGTAGTGGATGTGAACAAGGAAATGATACAAATTGGTTTCAGAGGTTTGTGGATGGAAGATCATAGCTTGCTATCAGTCGAAGAGATTAAGAAAAGTATTGGAGAGACCTTACGGGATGAATCTGAGATTGACTCTCTGGAAGAGCCACTGGACCAAGAGCAAGCTTCACAAATGATCATTGATTTCACTAGATTGAGAGACCTCATGGAAGATCTGATAAATAGAGGGAATGCTGCTAATTATGAAGATATTGGTGAACTCCAATATATTTACAAGCAGCTAAAAGAGCCTTCCAATCCCTCAGAGGTAACCTAGAAATAGGCCCTAAAGACTTTGAAGTTAATGGTGCAATTGTTTGGTGATGATGCTGGAGAGAAAAATCAAGAGCAATCTTCTCCTGAAGAAGAAGTTGAGGCAGAAGCTGAAGAGGAAGTTGAAGAAGAGGCTCAGCAAGAAGAAGAGCCGGACCGAACCACTACAGGCCCTGAAGGGGCACAAACTTAGCCATTTTTGCTTTGTACATATATAGTCATAAGTTTTGTATTTTTTCTTGATTCATTTTTACTCTGACATGGTCAAAAAGAAACAATAAAAGCATGAGTCTAGAGAGAGATAGAAAAATAATAGTTTTGTGTGAAGGTATTTTTATCATGAATTGTAAAAAAGGCTTTATAAGGAGAACATGGTTGTGTTTCTTTTTGCTAGAGCAGTGAGGTAGTTTTGCTAAGATCACATAGACATTAATGCTTATGGCATATTCTCCATATGAACCATTATCCTCTAGTATGTATGAAGCATGGTCTCGATATGAACGTTTATCCTCGAAGATGACCATAAAATTTTTAGAGGGTAGTGTTCATATGGATGTTATTATTTAAAGCATTTTTGACTCCTGATGCCCAATGGATAAGACTCTGAGTTTGATGGCTTTGTGAGAAAATCCACCCGGGAGGCGCCATAATGTAGGCCCAAAAAGGCCACATCCTTAGAAAACATTGAAAATCTTATCTAAGGTATGAAGTTTTGATTTCACATAATTTTCAGTGCATTTTGGAGCGGATCCACAATAGGGGTTTTCTAATCCACCAAACACTTAGTGTATTTTCCACTTGGAGAAATTCCACACAATTTATAATGTATTTGGCAGTGGATTGGCGACGCATTTCGATTTCATAAAAGTTTTGGGTGAAGATGACATCAGCGCAAGGAGAAGTGTGGAATAGCAATTGCTTATTTGTTTTGATATCCTCCAAGTGGCTAAGTGTCGAAGAGGCTAATTCCGATGAGCTTATAGAGTATTTTGTTCTGGAATGGTGATGAAGAGGTAGAAAGTTATGGAAGAAGTGCGGATTGGCGACAAAGAAGCATTTTGAATAGACTTCTTTTCGGATTGGAGACAAGGATGCATTTTACACTAACTCTAGTGCGGAATGGAGGAAAAGCTATTTTACACTATGGCAAGTGCGGATTGGAGATGAGGGAAGATTTACACTTGCCCAAGTGCGGATTCTTGATTTCATAAATTTTTTTAGCAAAGATGATGTCAGCAACTTTTGTAATGCGGATTTTTGGTTGCTTCAAAGTTCCAAGAAGAAAAGGGAAGGTTGACGAGCGGATTTCATCCCACTTAATTCTTAGTGTATTTTATGCCGGATTGGCATTCCGTAGATTCAAAGATAAAAAAGGTGATGTCATCAACTTAAAGAAGCGGAATGGTGCTTTGGTCTTTCCCCGCCATTGTACAAAATATGTTCCAGATCAAATCGTAGTCGTGCGATGGGGAAGATCAACGATCGAGATTTTGTTGATGATTTTGAAGTATTTAAAGGCTTTTTCTCACTGGATTCAAACACAGTCAGTTGGGAGACTGGAAGCCGAAGCATCGGAGGGTTTCAAGAAATAAGAACCAGAGGCAGTTGCAGATCGATGGCGATGCGAGCTTCCAAGAAAAGTTCATGGAGCAGATGCAGTCTCTAACGGCCTGAACTCCAACTAACGTCAACCAACCAACGAGTTGCAGAAGCTCTGAGATGCCATGGCGGTCTACTTGCAACGGATTTCCTAGAGGCCGAACCAGTAAGAAAGTGCCAGCAAGAACTCTCTGCTGAGCTATTGAAAAGCAAATATTTGTAATGTTCCTTATTATTCTTTAATTTTCAAACTATAAATAGAGGTCGAACCCTCATTTTTTGAGGTCGGCTCTAGTGTGTTTGCCTGCACTATTGTAAATTTTCCTATGAGCTAATGAAAGGAGCATTACATTGATCTTCGCCTCAAATTTGTATCTTCATTATCTCGTATCGGAGGTTCAAAATCTGGAGTTGCATTTCTATCAATATTCGAATGGTTAGTTTTTTCCAGTTTATTGGATTACTAACTGCTAGGGTAATTGAAATCTGCTTTTGATTAGATCTATATTGGTAGAGAGTGCATTTATGTAAAATTTGAGTGTTGATTAATTTTGTTATTTGGATTATCATTGTTTGGATATTGAAATTGTTGTCTTCAATATTTCTCTGTTGTGCTTTAATATATGAAGGTTCATTTGATTTGAGATAATGTTGATCTGAAGTAATGAGTACCTTGAGATAGTTTATGGGAGCTTTTGTTGTAGTGACATTGTTGTTAGCCTATCCGTCCACTGTTGTTCACATTTTCTAACCCTAATCTCTTTCTTAACCCTAATCTCCAAAACCCTAAGTGAGCATAATTGTGTCAACACCCTGTTTAAGTTGACAAGGAACCAACCTACTCTGGAGGTTGGATTTGAAACCCTGTTTTGGTCCATCCAATGTTGAGTGTTGAGTTGTAGCTATCGGGTGCATGCCTGGATAGAAAGTAGGAAGATAGACAACCATAGTATTGAGTAAAACTTGATGCAATTCAATGCCCAAAGGGAGGAAAAAAATCTCTCAAAAAGTTTTAAATGAAGATTCTCACTTGGAATGTGAGAGGGCTTAATGGAGCCTCCAAGAAGTGGATAGTCGTAAACCTAAGGAAATAACACAATCCCTCAATCCTCATCTTGCAAGAAACCAAATTGGAATAGATTTTGTTCCCATAGTTTCCAAAGCTATCTGGAGCAGGTGCGAATTTGTCTTCACCCAGATACAAGGAACATCCGAAGTACTATTATGCTTGTGGGACTCGTCTATAGTTGAAGGAAGACTAATTTCCTCCTCTAGCAGAATTAATAACATGTTGTTTTATTGTAAAGTTAGCAACACCACTTGGATCCTTTCCACTGTCTATGCCTCCAGTAACCTGTTGGAAAGAGGTATGCTTTGGGAATCCATCAACCTCATGATAAACTCTTTCAAAACCATCCCCTATATCCTTCCAAGATATTTTAATAGCCCCCTATTTCCCTCTAAAAAGAAAGGAGGCAACACCCTGATCACCAGAAGTATGGCAAAACTTAGGGCATTTATTGATGAGAACAAACTTATGGACGTTCATCTGAACGGGGTAAATTTCACTTGGAGCGATAGAAGGGTCAAAATAAATATTATTCAAGTTAAATTGGACGGGGTCCTACTTTCAAGGGAGGCCATCCCTATTTTGCTGATGCCACCCTTAATTCCCTTCCCAAAATTGGTTTTGACCATAGTCCCCTACTCTTTGAATGTGGCAGAGCTCCCTCCTTCAAGAGCCCCTTCCTCTTTGAGGTGATGTGGTTCCACCATCCAGAATTCAGAGGCCAAGTTGCCCAATGGTGGTAGCAACCCTTCAAAGGATCCCCATCTAGGTAATTATATCAAAAACTTAGATTCATCAAGGATAAATTCAGAGTATGGAACAAAGAAACATTTGGTAACATTTTTAAAAATAAAAGGATGATCAAATAAAAGTTAGAACTCATAGAGCAACAATTCCAGGAAGGTACTCAAGACAACAACTCTAGGGCTGAAGAGAGTAAATTGCTAGCAGACTTCCACAATATCCTGGCATGAGAAGAAAAATTTTGGAGGTAAAAATCAAGGGCCCTGTAGCTCAGGGATGGTGACTCAAACACCAAATTCTTCCATGCCTCCCAAAAAAATCTTATAACTCACATGTAGTGATGGTAGGATCATTAGGAAAATCTCTGAGATTCGAGATGAGTCAACCAACTTCTTCCAGTCCCTCCTAGGTACCCCCTCTTAGTCCTCCCCCAAGAGGCCAAGAAAATCTTATATCATATCCCTAATTCCATTACTCTTACCACCAATGAAATGCTCATCAACCCCCTTTCGGTTAATGAGATGAAAGGGGACCTGTTCTCTATGAAGCCTGACAAATCCCTTGATTCAAATGGGTTTCTCCCACATTTATTTCAAGAATTCTGGGCTTGATAAGGACTGAGGTGTGTGTGTTGTTGTTAGATATCTTCAGTCGGGCAAGGCCATTCCTCGCAGAATCAACTCCACCTTCATCGCCATGAACCCCAAAGTCCAAATCTCCAAATATTTTTCTAACTTTCGTCCCATCAACCTTTGCAATGTCCTTTTTAAAATCATGATCAAAGCTCTAGCTAACAAGATCAAGAGAATCCTCCCCCTCATCACCATAGATGGAGTGATCACCATCCATGAGGTCCTGCACTTAGCCACCTTGGCCAAGAAACCAAATTTCCTTCTCAAGCTAGACATGAACAAAGCCTTCGACAAGGTGAGATGGGATTTTATTATTAAGATCCTCCTTAAATTTAAATTCCACCCAAACTAGGTGGATTTAATCAAAAGATGCATATTCTCTCCATGGTTCTCCATTTTAGTCAATGGATCCCCTACGAAATTCTTCCCTATTTCCAGAGGAATGAGGCAGGGAGATCCCCTATCCCCTATCTTATTCATCATCCTGGCCGAAGCTCTAGGGAGGACCATTGCAAGTACTGGTAGAAGAGGGCTCATCATTGGTATCAAAACTGCATCAGGGCTCAAGCCAGTTACCCACCAATAATTTGTTGATGACATGATCTTGGCCACCTCAGCTTCCATTTCCTAGGTCAAGACCATCAAGCACATCCTTTGCCTCTATGAGAATGTTGCAGGTCAGAATATCAACCTCCTCAAGAGCAAGATATACTTCATCAACACCCCTAGACTAGGCAAGTGAAGATTGCACAGATCCTTGAGTGCTCTTCAGAGGTTCTCCCCACTTCCTACCTTGGGCTTTCGTTGTTCTAAGAAAATCCAATCAAAACCATGTGTAATAATGTCATAGAAAGGATCCAGAGGAATCTAGCCTCTTGAAAAGGCTACCTCCTCTCCCAGGAAACCAAATCCACCCTCACTTTGACCTGCTTATAGAGTATCCTGATCTACTTCATGTCGATGTTCAGAATCCTAGCCTCTGTCAGTGCTAAGATAGAGCAAATCTAGAAGAGATTCCTCTGGTTCGAGAGTGAGGAGAAGAAGAGGATGCACTTGGTGGCTTGGGACTTAGTTTATCACAACAAGAGTGAAGGGGGCATTGGGCTCATGAAAGTTTTCCAGATGAACCTTGCCCTCCTAGTCGAGCATGGGTGGAAGGTTTACACCAGTAATGAGGTTGAGTGGGTTCAGATAGTAAAAAATAAATACTTGCAAAACCATCAGTTCTTAAGTGATCAAGGACCCCATAATAGTTCTACATTTTGGAAGTCCATCACCCAAACTAGAAGCCTCATTTAGAAAGGTAGCATATGGATTCTAGGTAATGGAAGCACCATTGACTTTTGGCATGATAGGTGGCTTCAATAAGAGCCTTTGAGTGAGGATAAGTAGTTTGGGGTTCTTAAGGCATCCACTAACGCCAACATGGGAAGCAAGGTTGTAAAATTTATTTCCAGCCATAATGGGAAGCCCATGTGGAAACCCATCGATGGTGGTAACTTTCCTCACCAAGTTGCTGACCTCTCCAACTTACTCAGTGTAGCCACCATACCAACGGGAGAGGAGGAGGATAAGCCCATCTGGAGAGGGATGGATGAGGGGTCTTTCTCTGTCAAGTCTACCTACACCTTCCAAGAGGTGGCTCAGGTGACTAACATATCTTTCGACCTTGTGTATAGGAAGAAACTCATCCCCAAAATTAGTTTCTTCTCCTGGACACCCATCCAGAACAAAATCCTCAAAATTAAGAATATGGCCAAAAGAGGGTTCATGATCCCAAATCAGTGCTACATTTACCTTTCAAGCTGGAAATCCACGAATCATCATTTCACCAACTATTCCTTCTCGTTCGAAGCCCTTAGCCAATTGCTCAAATCCTTTCACATTTAGTGGGTTCAGCCTAACTCCATTATTGACATGTTCTCCCAGCGGCCAAATTTGTTTCACCATCCCAGGCTTCGCATCCTTTGGTCCTTCTACCTCCACCATTTGATCTTAAAAATTTGGTTGAAGTGCAATAGAATAGCATTTTTATCCTCCCCCAAGAATCTCATAGTTGTGGTTGTCAAATCCATTGTCTGCACTATTGAAAACATTTGGATCATCCCCTATTCCACGACCCCTTCCCAGGTGAGTGAGTGAGCTCTTATCAAGTCCCTGGGCATTCCTGACGAAGACCCTGGATCCTAGCCAAGGCCCAATCCCAGAGCCAATCTCAGATGGATGCTGCCTCCGAAAGGGTGGATCAAACTAAACTTTGACGAAGCCTCCAAAGGAAACCTTGGGTTTGTAGGGGCAGGAGATGTCATCCAAGATAATGAAGGCACCATCATCCTATCATATGTAAAATTTATCAGGGTTTAGACCAACAACTTTACAAAGGTCATGGATCTATGGCGAGGCCTTATCCTACTCTAGAAAGATTCTAGAAGAGCCATCATTGAGGGTGACTCCCTAAACATTATCAACTACATGACTAGTAATAAGACCCCCACCTGGAAAGTCTTCAACTCCATCCAAGAGTCCAGGAAAATTCTTCAAATGCTCCCCCAGTCAATCATCTGCCATAAATTTAGGGAATCCAACCAACTAGCTGACATCATGGCCAACCTGGCAGCCATACCAAATAGCCTCAAAATTTGGAGAGAGAATATCCCTAAGGAAATTACTGATGTAGCAAATTGGGAAAGAAGCAAATTCCAAGATGGTAGGATTCAAGGAGTTGATGCTTAAACCAATGCTAAGTGCATGGATTTTTCTCACCATGGGCGGGCCTGGTTGACCGTTACCCTAGTTTACTGGTAATTGCCATGTGTGGACCAATCATGTTACTAGGATCATGTGTCGGGATGTCCAATTATGGAGAAACTGGCACACTTCCCACTCGGTAGAATTAAACCACTATCCAAAACTCAACATCATCAGCATGCGAACCATCCTAGCTGTGGTACCCCAAGTTTTTAGTGGCAGACGCTAATCTTGCCACGCAATGAGACGTCACTTGCTGGAGAGGCGTTTTCACCTCTGTCCAGCCAATCAGGGGTTTTTTTCTCAGTCTTTACTTCTTCCCCAAGCTGTCTTTAGCTTTTCCTATAAATCTTTCCCCCTTTGTGGAAAATTTGTTTCTAGAAATTTCCCTGGTCCCGCGCGTGACTCTCGATCATTCGTATCTTGCATCGATTGAGGCTAATTTGGCCATGGTTGGGAATTACTATTTGCTTTCTTTAGTTACCCATCGAAGGGTGTCTCGTGCCTCCCACCAATGGTTTTTCCAATACGTTCTGACTGCTCCTAGCCACCTCAGTTCATCCCATCACCATTTAACTAACCCCGATCCTAGTCTCTTTGCCTACTATTCGTTTGGTTTCCCTACCTTGGCTCTGCTAGTCTTCTCAGTGGTTTTTCCCTATCTAGTTTCCCTATTTCAACTGTTGGTCTTCCTATTTTTGCCCTTATCCACCCCCTGCAAGCATGACTTATGTTGAACCCGCCTAGCTTAACCTCGACCCCGCTGCTAAAATTTTTATGGATGCGAAGGGGTTTACCCATTTCCTAAATAAATTCTCCAGAGTTGATGACAACATTACCAAATATTTTGCCTCTACTTGGAATCGGGGTGAGGTTGCAGTCCAAGGGGTTCATTTCAAGGTCTTAATTGAGTTGCTTGCAGAGATTACATGCTTCCTTGTGTTTGGGCGTTTCATTAGGCAAGGCAAGCATAATTGGGAAGAGGATACAAACCAATTCCTTGACAAAGGAAAGTGTTTGGGGTGGGATAAGGCTACCTTGCATGTGCCATCCCTCCCTCCCCCTGGAATGTCACCATAGTCCCCATTATGCATTTTGTTACATGTGACGACCCGAAGAAGCCATTGAGAAGCTTCCATATATATTTCATCAACCATATTCGGGACAGTAGGCCTATTTGCGTCCTCGACTAGCTTTTATATTCCTTGTCCCTAACCTTAGAGAAGTATCAAAATTTTGGAGGGAAACCGCTACACTAGGGTTTGATAGTTGTTATCTATAGACATGCCTTGGTCAATAGACCTCCAATCCATAACATTAAACCAGTTTTTTCTAGCCCCCCTGAGGAGGCTCCTCCATCGCCCAACCACCCTGGTAAGTCCCTTGGTGGCCCTAGTACAGTGGGGGCATCCCAAAGGCTCCCCTCTCAAGAGCGCAAGACAGAAGAAATATCCAACGATTTCTAACACACCCCTGGTGGGTAGATCTTTTTCTAGACTCAAGAAACCTAAGGTGGAGCCATCCTCATCCTCCACCCACATTATTTTTGACTCAATGAGTGACAAGGAGGATCAGAGCTCCTAGATGTTGCTGGAGCTAATGGCGTCCACCATCAATACCTCAATCAAGTACGTGGAGGAAGCCTCCAAAATGTTGACCCGCTATATAGTGAAGAAAAAAGGAGATAACAAGGACTGACAGGAGCAGAACCCTTTTTCCAGGACGTAGGCGTGATGGTTGGCTTTGGTTTGATGATAAAGATCATTTTTGTGTCAGTGATCAAAAGGAAATATTAAAGCTGTTTCACCAAGTTGCTAGGGTTTACCCCTCTCTGAAGGTATCCAGGACCCTGTTGACGAGTTTTTGATTACTTTATGTTTTCATTTCCTGTTGTTTTATTATTTTAGTGGTTTTCCTGCCCGATCTCAGTTAGTGAGGGCTTTTCACAAAGCATAGTTTGTGATTGTGAAATCCAAAAAAGAGTTGATTCTATTATTTTTGTCATAAATCTTAATAGTTTAAATAACATATTTGAATTGTGATGAGTTCTTATTGTTTTTTTTTGTTTCATACACCTCGTGGAGTTAAGTTTACATTGAATTTATTATTCTTGAGTTGTCTAGATTTTCAAGATTATGCATGTTATGTTTAGTTGTTTCACCACTCATTTTTGTCCTAGTTTACCTTTATGTTTGTGTAAACATTGGTAGTGTCAGGTGGACAATGTTTGCATATCATTTTGGTGTCTGTTTTTTTTTTGTTTTGTAACAAAATTATTTGTTGTCTCTTCAATGTTAATGTTTGCATATTGTTTTGGTGTCTATATTTTTTTTTATAACAATATTATTTTTTGTCTCTTCAATGTTGACTATCATATGAGTGTAACTAAGGATGGATTTTTTTTTTAAATTCAAATCAATTTTGCAAGGGACTATACATACAAAATATCCTTTCAATTCAATAAAAATATATATACATTAAAAAGGATGAGATAAAAAAAAAAAAACCTTATAGAAGAAGCAGCAAAAAGTTGAAATTGAGTAAACTAACTAAAAGAGTTCTGACAACAATAATATTAAAATTAAAAAACCAAGAAAAATATTTATAAATATTAGTGCATTCATACATTATTGAATTTTATAAATAAAGATTTTATTAATTTAATTGTTTAAAAAAAATAATCTATAAATCATGAAGTGTTTTAGGCATTAAAAGTCTATCTCCTTTTTAAATACCACGTAATATGTGGTTTAAAATTTAAACATTTCTAAAAGAGATAAACCTAACCAATACCCTATTTTTATCAAATAATTATAAACTTTTTAAAATTTAAACTTCTTAAGAGTGAATATTTTTATGTAAAAACTTGTGAAGACTGTAAAAACTAAACAATGACAACAGAAATATCATTATTTTACATTGTAAATTAGATTTGAATAAGAGCGAGACAACCTTGAGTTCAAACATAATAGGATTTTGAAGCTAATTAAGTGGAAAGCAAATATTTAATTAAGTGATTTAAGATTTAAATTGTAATATATCAAGACCAGGATAAGTTAAATGATAGCCGTTAAGATAACACCCAAATCTGGACTATACGGCATTTTCTGGCTACGAATCCCAAACCTGCATAAGGGGCCAATTGCCTTTGGAGGAGAATCCGGTATTGTTGGATTCGCTTCTTGAGGAGTTTGAGAGCAGTCAGTCAACAAATGCAGATGATTTCTCAGCGCAATACGAGCCTCTTGACGACTCTGATTTTCTTGTCCTCAAGAACAAAAACCTGTTCGGAGTTGGAAGTTTCAAACTGCCCCCAACTCTGTTTTCGTGTTTAGAAATGGATTGAGCCATAGCAAATTTGAAGTTCTATGTTTAGACCATGAGTAATTGAAATTTGATTCGAGTCCCTACACTAACAAATTATGGTAAATTTTGATATGGTATGTTAATTTTGTAATGAAAATTAGAGTAAAAATTGGTAATGGAGGATTTTTAGGTGCTTCTGTACAAATCACTACGTTTTGTTTTGTTCATCTTCCACGGAGTAATGCAATCACAAACTCCGAAAGACTGCATAAAATTGTGTACAAAGGTGCTTTTTCACCACACCAAAACCTTATTTGTAGGCCCCACCATTTCACTTTTTTCACCACACCAAAACCTTATTTGTAGGCCTCGCCATTTCACTCCGGCAACCACAAGTATCTGCATAAAATTGTGAACAAAGGTGCTTTTTCACCACACCAGAACTTTATTTGTAGGCCCCACCATTTCACTCCATCAACTGCAAGTATCAATATATAGCGTTGTTTTTTTTTAATTTCTTTTTCCAATCATTTATATACCATTGTATTTATTTTTTCCTCCACTTTATCCCAATTTTAGTAAGTATCTTTGAAAAATTGTTTTCTGATGGTTTACTCCTTAGGTAACAAATCTGGGGCCTCGCCGGACTGCACGCTTGTCCCTTTCCTGGTGCTTTCAGCGGCGTAAAAGGTTTAAAATGATTGTGGCATGGTGGTTATAGGAGCGGATTGTGCGAAGATCTATGTGGTGGCTTTTGGGACGGACAGCGCAAAATACTGTGGCGGCCATAAAAAGTGGACAGCCTACCGGGATTCGTGGCGGCTACCGATTCCACAATGTAAAATTAAAAAAAAAAAAAACATTCTATTCTTAATTGATTTTATAGGTTTGCATGTTAATTTTGATTAATTAGATTTGAAACAACATGTTAAAGTAGATAAGTCATTCTATTTTACACCTCTATTAGTTATTGGACTAACTTGAAATAGGTCTAATATAAATTTGGGTTGAATCTAAAGCTTTCAGCACATCTTTTCCAACTCCAATTTTCTTGCAATTTTGTTATGTTTTAGTATGGGTTGATAGCAGGTGCTCCGGATCATATGGTAGGTTAATCCACTTTATGCATAGTTTTTATCCAATTAACAGTTGGTTGATTTTTTTTTATTGGTAAAGAGGTTTCGAAAAGGTCCCGAAACCTTTTACAATGCTAATTAGAAATAAGTAATCAAACAAGGATTACCTTTGAACGATAACTAAACTGGACCAACACTTAAACCAGAATCCAAAAATAAACATTGGAATTAAGGACAACATAACTGGACCATCAACTGAAAAGGATATTGGATACAAAATAGAAACAACATATACCCAGGTATACCAAACCTATCGCATACCCAGGAATACACCAAACTAACAGCCTGTTATTCAGTCCCATTAAACAGGCTTCTAGAGATGTTATCATTACTATCATTAGTCTCCTTCTTAGTGATAGGCGTGATGTGATGGCATTTGCCATTTAATGGCTTGTTGGAAAATGGTCCATGTGGTGTTGAAAGACATGGAGGCATTTTCCAATATATCAACCAGAATTACAATAGGTTTAGTAATATTTACCTGGCAGGCCTGATCTTCATTACGAGATCAAAACTTGACATAACTCTTATCAGTATTGGGAGTTTTAAACTAAACTAGAAAGTCTTCAGAAGACTCCTTGTTGCCTCTGCATGAGAAATGTTATTTGCTTGCAATCAAATTGATTCTAGCAGAGTGACGTCTAGGCGTAGAACCCACCACAGAAATCCCTTTGGATTTTCCCATATCAGTGGAGGTTTTCCTAGCTTCATCATCAGTGTCAACAATTTGCTGGAGACTAATATTGTCTTTAAGAGTACCAATAGTAGAGATTGCTGCCTTTTCTGCCTCTTTCTACAGAGCATGTCGATACAGTATGAGGTGCAATCCTTGGTGCTTTGGGTGGGTTGAAGAAACAATCCTCACACTTTCAATGACAATGTCCATTGATCTCACCAAGTAATATAGAATATTGATATCCTTTTTATATCTGACATGATTCAAAAATACAAGGTGAAAGCTTCTGAGAGGGGTATCGATTTCATCCACCATGAAGTACTGCATGATTGGCACAAAAACCCTATCCCAAGCTGGTGGAAGTTCCAAACTGATGAGCCCACCATTCTTCTTTGTAATTCTCCTATTGAAATACTTTAATTCTCTAGCCAAGGTATGCCTATCATGACGAATAACATACCCATCATTAGGAAGTTTTAGTCACTTCTACCAGCAAATTGTTTGTGATTTTAAATGATAGTCCTTGAATGGTGACCTGATAGTTATTCCACAACTTTGTGAATTCTGTTGAAATCTTAGAATCGACACTAGAAATTTTTTATAGAAAGGGTAAGAACCCATGTCTGCCAAAGAGTTCTTCGACATCAGGCCCAAGCTGCAAACTATCAAGTTCAATCAGTGCCATGACCCTATGATGGAAATTCACACAGACATTCAGATGATGGTAATCAGGCTTGATGGATTTGAATTGAGTTCCTATGCAAATTAGAGAAGGGATGTCCTGGAAGCCCATGCTACCAACTGCGGGATTCATCTGCTTCAACACTGTTGATGATGACTAGACCACCTTTGACATAAGAGCTAGGGAGAAATAAGGGCATGTCGATCCAATGATAAGATATATTTGATTGACTTTCGGACAGTGTGAATCCCTAAGGGTATTGACATAGGTGACATAATTTGTCTCCTTTCTAGATTGATAGTTGATGCGTAGTCGTTATACCATCATTAATTCTCAATGTATTTGTCAATCCAGGGCAGTGTACAAGGCTATCTGCGAAAGAAGAGGCGAAACAGCTATAACTTAGGTCAATCTAGAGCAACAGGTTTTATTGGTGGAACCAGTTGTGTGGGGGGTTTTAGGACATTCATATTTTTAAATTGCATGAATTAAACCTTAATCTAAGTTGCATAATTGAAAACTAATCATTAACTGTAGAAATGAAGTCCTAATTACAATTATAGAATGAGACCTAATTATATTGCAGAAATAACAATTGCAGAATTGAAAGTCTGATCCTAATTGCAGAAAGGAAATCTAATTACTTTTGCAGCAATGAAAGTCTAATTCTAACATGGAAATGAAAACTGTCAAGGCTCTGTAACAGAAGGTTGTCAATCTTCTGTGCAGGAGTTGACAGCAAAACATAAAATGCAAGAAATTACAAAAAATAGCAAATTCTAAAAATAACAGTCTAAAATAAAATGGAAGCTTTGCTGAAAGTAAAGATTACAGCTAAAACACTAAGCACAAGATTAATCTAAGCATAAATAAACTAAGACTGCAGATATTGTCAGCTGTTTACAAGCAATCGAAATAACAAATTCTACAACTCATTCTGCTACAGCAAAATCAGAATAAAACCTGCTTGTTAGTCCTCCTCCTAGGTCTGGAAGTGGCCAGCCTTCCTTGTCTAGAAGAAGGTATGAGTCTCTCTCTCTCTAGATCTTAATCACACTCATTTACAAGCAATATGAAATAGAACTGGTGCACTTTATTGATTAAAAAACATGATTACAATAATTCTGCTTAAAAACTTGTTACAAGACTGTAACAGTCAAATTCTACCTATTTTTTGCTTCTTCCTAGCTTCCTTACTTTCTACTTCCTGCTGCTACTACTACTACTACCCGGCTCAACCTGAATGGGAGCAATATTTATAGATGTCCTAAGGTCTGATTACAAACAAAGAATATCTCAAAAGATCTAATCCTACAATGCTGCAACAAATTCTGGTTTTATCCTAGAAGAAGATTAAAACTTGATCTTTCCCTTAATGATGGCTTTGGTCGGCGATGACAACAAAGACAGATGGAAGATATTTTCCTTTACTTTTTTCAACCTTTATTTCCCTTTTTCCAGCTTCAAAAATTGGTCAACAAGTCAAAAAGCACACTTTGTTTTCATTTCGAAGATAAGTGGCTTCATTCCGAAGACAATGCAATTATCATTTCGAAGATCGCTCATTTCGAAGATACTGCAGTTATCATTCCGAAGATACTGCAATCCTCATTCCAAAGATCCGCTCATTCCAAAGATACTGCATTCTTCATTCTGAAGATCCGCTCATTTCGAAGACGCTATGTTCTCTCATTCCGAAGATATCTGTTCATTCCAAAGATACTTTGGAATGAACAAATGTGTGCTTTTCCAGTGATTTCTTCTGCATCTCTCAGGTGGGTTATCTCCTAAGATCAAATTCCAATGGTCTTCATCGCTTTCCTCATGTGAATTTCATGCCTTGCTATTTATGGACAGCTGGCTGGAATTTACATGGATAGACCAGTTTTTGTTGCATAGCAACAGTTTGCTTGCACTGTTTCCAGATTTAGGTGAAATAAATGCTTGAGACAAATCAAAACATGATTAGTGAAATGCTACTATTATTCTAAGCATATCTCATTTTAGCAAGTCATAGCAAAAAAAACACAAAACTATGCAAAAAGCTATAAAAATCAGCATATAATATTTCAAATACATTGATCATGCAAAATGGTTAATATACAAAGATATTGAATCAACTTAACTAACATATCAGATAAAACATAAGGGTTTATAGGCAAATTTAGTGTTCAAAATATGTTATGATTGAGGCATTTCCATGCCTCATCATTTTCCCCCCAACTTATATTAATGCATGCCCTCATGCATTCTGTTGGGCTATGGAATCACATATGTCCATGTTTAGATTCCATGACCTGTAGAATAATTTTTTGCCTATATAATACCCCCTGTTTTCCTGAATGTTTTTGAGCCAGTCTTCAAATTATTCATCAGATTGGGCATCTTTCTCAAAGTAGAATGGAACTGGAGTAATGATGGTTGGAGGCCTAAACCTAAGACCTATCCAGTTATGTTGCATGATTTGAATCAACTGGATTACACCTTCTGCTCTTCTTCTGGACCATTCTAAGTTGATGGGGGAGATGGGTTCTCTTTTCCTAAAAGACATGGAAAGTTCATCCCATCTGTCTTTGCACACCGACAATGCTGGGAAAAAATACTGATCACAGAAATTGTTGAATCTGGCCACATAGTCCCTTAAGTTGTTCAAGTACATCCTCTTTATATCATCCTTGTTCATCATTGAGAAGTGTTGTCTGGTGATAACTAGGTGGTTTGGCTGGATTGCTCTGACTAACAACTCAGCCCTTGTTTCAATCTCTTTATTCTGCTTTTTCTCTTGATCCTAGTAGAAGTCGATTCTACAAAGTAGACATGAAGGCTCTTAACTGAACATCTCCAATGTAAATTTGAGGATGAAATTCTACTTCCTCCGGAATGAAGAAACTATGTAAAAATAGTTCACACAGGAGATTTTTCTGCTCAAAAGGACTGTCAAAGTATGCTTTCAGGAAATCTGCAGTGGTGTCCAATTTATATGGGAGGTTTGAACTAATCCTCATGACCTGCCATCTGAGGTATTTCTCCTTCAAAATAAAGCTATAAAATCTTGTTGGTCGTCTAAATTGAACTAAAAATTCAGCAATTTGGCATAAGTCAGACACCTTTTCTTTCAATGCCTGAATTTTTGTGTCCTTGGCTTCTAGCTGTTTTGCTTCCAATTTGAACTTTTCAATTTTAGTGGCAAGCCGCTCATATCTAATCATCCAGATTAGCTATGTCCGCATTGTACCGCTCTAGAGACACAAGATTAGGTGGTCCGACTACAGGGGGGATCCTAGGCAGCAGATCTATCTGAACTCCTTTTTCTGCCACTTCCATTGGCTGTTCATTTGTCAATAACTCTACTTGCACCCCCTTATTTGCTATTTCTATTGGGTTGTCATCAGATAGTAATTCTACTTATACCCTCTTATCTGCTGTTTCTACTGAAAGTGTAACAAGTTGAAATGCAGGGAACTCAATAGGAGTACTTATTTGAACATTTTATTGCTGTTGGGACTGTTCCTGTGTTGGTGGCTCATCTTCAACATCCTCTGCTATGCTCTTTACCATTTTTGAAGCATCTTCGAACAAGAAGGCAATGCTTCGTAATGATATGGTGTCGCTTCGTAATGAACAGACACTTCTTCAAAATGAAGGGGTGCTACTTCAGAATGAACACCCATGTTTGTCTCAACAGAGTCATCTGCCCTTGATAGACCCAGAAGCAATTGAGCCAAATTGTCTTCATCACTGGATACAACTGGCTTTTTTTTATATTGCGACATCTCAATTTTGCCACTTCCTGTTGAAGCTCTGCAATTTTTCTTTCCTATATCTCAATGATGCTTTCTTTCTCTGAAATCCATCTGGTTTGTGTTTTGACAACACTCCTTGCTGCCCTCAGTTGCTCTGTGATGTCTTCTACTTCTGTTTTTGCCTCAGAATCTGATGCAGATAGATCAGCTGTAGTTGGCTGCTCAACCAATATCTCTTCTTCTGCAACAATTTGTTCTTGTTCAAGAGGTTCTATGAAACTGCTTATGATTGTATCCACCATATCTATAGCCTCTTCCAAATTATCCTGCCCAATTTCTGACTTAACTATCTGTTCAGGGAATTCTAGAAAGTTTTCAAGGGCTGGTTGTATTTCTATGACATCTGGGTTGCTTTGTTTATCTTCTTCCTCCATAACCTGTTCTGTTGTTTCTTTCAAATGGATTCTGGTGGACCTCCTAGTTCCAGATGCAAACTTCTTCTTTTTGCTCTGCTTCCTGGTGTCAGCAGGGGTTGTGGGGAAAATTTCAAATGCCTCTGTTTCCCTTATTATTTCTTGTTCTGTCAAATTAGTAGTCACTCCAGAAAAACGAACCTTCTTTTATTTTTCTGCTTTGCTGCTAGTTTCATATCCTATTTTTATTTGTTTCTTGGTTTGTGAAGTTGAGGGTTCAAGAGCAAGGTTTTCTGTTGCTGCTGCTGGGTGTGGTTCTATAACAGCATCTGGGGCACCTTCTATAGTTTCCTCTGCAGCATCTTCTGCAACATTCTCTGCAGTAGCTGTTTCTTCTTCTACAACAACATCAGCAGTATCTGGTTCTTATTCTTCCTCATCTTCATCCCCAAAAATGACATCATTTAGGGTAGAGTAAAACCTATCAAAACTCCTAGGGTTTTCTCTAAAATGGTGTTGGCAAACTAGTTTGATGAGGCCATGATGGCGAAGTCTTCCTTTACCCTCCTGATATCTCTTTGCCATGTTTTTTAATTCTTGATACAGATACAGGGGAAGATTTACCCTAACTTCTGGTTGTTGCTCACCATGTCTGAGATGGTTCAAAATTCGCAGATGATGCCTTGACAACAACACATATTGCCCTTCACAGGTTAGGAATTTAATTACCTAGGTGGCTACTTCATCCTAGGGTTCCTACAGGCTGGCCCTTTTTAACCCTTTGCATGTGTTGTTATGGGTTAAATACTCTGGTTCTCTATCATTTTCTTCTATAAACTGATTAACTACATTTGCCAATGTATTCTTGCCAGATCTAGAAATTGAAATCCCTTCTAATGGCAGCTCAGTAATTTGACTTAAAATTTCAGGGGTTACCTCAATAGTCATGTCGTTAACATGTGCTCGGTTGTTTCTGAGTGTATGGGCGAACATGCCAGCCAAATCTTCAAAAGAGCCATTAAACTTATCCAGAAACGGCATAAACCCTCCATCTTCAAAAATCTGCATGACTGCCAGATTTTCTCGGAGGTAGGTGGTATCTACAGGTTCTGTTCTGATCTTTCGCCCCATTTTTTTCTGTTTAAAAATCGTTCACTACTACTGCTATTCCTCTGCTGGATCTTTGTTTTTTTTTATATTGCAGATTTGCAAGGTTTTAGTTCGAAATCTTCGTTTGCCCTATTTCTCATCTTCTTCTTCAGAATGACCCGTAACCTGAGCATTGTACTTTGCAAACACGTCTTTGGAAAGAAAGGTGGCACACATTTCAACTATTGCACTGAACACCTATCCGTCAATGATTGCGTGGACGTCCTTGTCGTCAGATCCACTTCATTTGTTTTTAATTTTTTTGTTTTTCCTGCAGATTCTCACGTGCATGTTTATTGGCATCAAAAATTGGTGGCATATGGTTGGTCATGTCCTCCGTAATTCTAGTATTTTCCAATGGGTGCAAAAACAAACCATGTGCTGACTGACACGTGTCCCTTTATGATTTTGTCGTACCTTATCTTCTTGGATGCCACGTGGAAATGCTCTTTCCGAAGATTATAACTTATTGTGCAAACAAAACTTCATTCCGAAGATTATGACTTAATTTCGAAGACAAATCCTCATTCCGAAGATTATAACTTCATTCCGAAGACAGGTCTTCATTTCGAAGACAAATCCTGCTTTGTAAATTTAAATCTTCATTCTGAAGATTAATCCTCATTCCGAAGATCAATCCTCATTCCGAAGATCAGGCTGTATTGCGAAGGTAAATCGTCATTCCGAACACAGATCTTCATTCCGAAGACAGATCTTCATTTCGAAGATAATGCAGCAAGTCATCATTTTGAAGACCAAGTTTCATTTTGAAGACAAATTGTCATTTCGAAGACAAAGTTTCTTTCTGAAGACAAAGTGCAACATTCATTCTGTTGTCATTCCGAAGACAATTTCAATCTGAAGATAATATAGCAGGCACTGTTTTTGGCATTCTTGTTCTAAAGATTAGGCAGAAATCAATATTTTCATTCTCAAAACATGTTTTTAAGTATGCCAACTCTTATGAATACCTTTTATGCTAATGGTTAATTGTCATATACTATACACCAATCATTTCACAATGAAGAAATGTAAGAAATATATACCTGATAAAAACAGTAAATGCAAGTTTTGAAGAATGACTGCCTTTGTTGATGTTCTGCTGAGATTTTCTGCAACATTTCAAAACAAGTGCACTTGGTGAATTTGTACAATGATGGTTCAAAAATTTCTCAAGGTTATGCATGCCAAAAAACTAGTTTTCATGCATACCAACCCAGTAGTGCCTTAAGAAAAGGTTTTCACTGCTGAGTTATTCATTTTTCTCTCTTTTTTTTCTTAATTTTCCCCTTTTCTTTTCTTTTTTTATTTTATTTTTTACCTCTCCTTTTTTTTTTCTTTGATCCTGACTATTCCCATGAAGGAATTTCATGATTTTCCCTGAAACCATGCCCATGAAGGAATTCATACTCAGAATTTATTCATATTTTTGTTTTTTGTTTTTTTATTCTGATTTTTTTGTATTTTCTGCTTTTTCATGAAATCCATGATCATGCTGATTGTTTTGAAGTGGAAGGGGGAATCTCTTCCACCTGTTATGTATCCAAACTATCAAGTTGTTGTAAGAATTCTTCTTTAGTCAGAGGTGTATGGTACACTCTGAGGCGATGTCCATTCACTACCAACTTCCTTTGTGATCCATCAATAGGGGATAGATGAGCTGCTCCATTGTCAAATACCTCTTCAATCCAAGAAGGTCCCAACCATCTAGTTCTCGGTTTTCCAGGGAAGTCTTCATAGAGAGAATCAAACAAGTAAAGCCCAATCTCCTTGTTGAAGTTTCCTCTCGCTGAATGTGATCGTCATGCCACAGCCTTCCTCTCGCTCTCGAATTACGTCGGTTGGTGCCGAGCATCCAATCTAAGTTCATCCAATGCATTCAATTGTAGAATCCTATCTGTCTATGCCTACGACAATTCAATTCCAATTTCCAGTACTGTGCGCAATGTTAGTAGCTCAAATTCAATAAGTAAGAGAGGCTTTTTACCAAAGACTAGTTCATAAGGTGTGAATCCAGTAGTGGACTTCCAAGTAGTATTGTAGGCCCAAACTGCTTCAGGTAATTTATATAGCAAATTTCTCCTATGAAAAGCTACTTTTTTTGTCAAGATGCATTCTAGTTCTCTGTTTGTTACTTCAACCTGGCCATTTGCTTGTGGGTGGTAAGGTGATGATTTCCCATGTTTGATTTCATACAATTCTGTAAATGCCTTTGTGACTTTGGATGCAAATTGGGGTCCTTGGTCTGTGGTGATAGATCGTGGAGCTCCAAATCTCTAAAAAATCTGAGTATACAAGAAATCAGCGACCTCTTCACGAGCATGTTTGAAAGCACGCACCTCTACCCACTTTGTCAGGTAATCAGTGCATACTAGAATATGCACCTTTCATTGAGAAGGTGGATCAATAGGTCCTACAAAATCAAGCCCCCACCTCTCAAATGGTTCTAAAACCATTTGAGACTACAGTGACATCTCATTTTTATGAGTGGGTTTCCCCATTCTTTGGCATGCATCACAATGCCTGATGTACTTTTTCACATCCTTGTGAAGAGATGGCCAATAATATCCTGTCCCTAAGATTTTCCTAACTATGCTTTTTACAAAATAGTGTCCACCTGAGGGTTCATCATGACAAGCTCTAAGGATATCATACACTTCATCCTTTCGGATGCATCTACGTAACACATGGTCAGATCTGCACTTAAAAAGCATATCCTTAATCCATTCAAAAGAAGAACTCTGTTTGATCAATTGTTTTTTCTGTTTTGAAGTGAAATGTGGAGGAACTTTCCCTGTGACCAAATAATTGGCTATATATGCAAACCAAGGTGATTGGACTGATATAGCAAATAGTTTTTCATCGGGAAAAGTGTCATCAACTAATTCCCCTTCATCTCGTGTTCTCGCAACCCTGGACAAGAAATCTGCCACAACATTAGCTTTTCCCGGTTTGTTGATTATAGTGATATCAAATTCTTGCAAGCAACAACAACCAACGAATAATTCTTGCACTTACCATAGGTTTATTCATCAAATACTTAATGGTTGTATGATCTGTGTGAATAAATATTTGATAACCTCGTGATGTAATGCCCGAATTTGTTGATGGCATAAATTATCGCTAGGAATTCCTTCTCGCTTGTATAATTTTTCTCGACTCTCGTCAAGTTCTTGCTAATGTTGTAGATGGTATAGTGTTCACCATTATCAATTTGTCCTAATGCTGCTCCAATTGTCTGTATTGGAGGCATCGATCCGTATGTGAAATGGTAATGTCCAATTAGGTCCTCCGAGCACGGTGGAGTTATTAATTTCTCTTTCAGAGCTTCAAATGCTTCCTGACACTTTGCAGTCTAAGAGAATTCAGAATCTTTAGTCAATAGGACAAACATAGGACTGGCTATTGTATTAAAGTTGGGAATAAACCTGCGGTAAAAACCAATGTGTCCTAGGAAGCTTCCGACATTAGTCTGAGTTTTAGGAGGAAGGAGATTCTTGATAATTTCCACCTTCTTTGGATCAACTTGGATCCCTTCAGGAGAGATGTGATGACCAATAACTATCCCTTCCTTCATCATCATGAAGCATTTTTCTGTATTCAAGGAAAACTGGTATGTTTCACAGCGAGTTAAGACTTTGTCAAGATTTTGCAATGTAAAATCAAAAGTCTGTCCACATACTATGAAATCATCCATGTATATTTCAACACTTTTGGTGGTCAGATCAGCAAAAATTGCTAGGACTTGTTGGTCACGAATCTGCCACAGGAAAGGATTTTACAAGTGCGCCCTAGACCCAGCCAACATTGAAAGGCTGGAAGCAAGAAATGGCTCCCAGACCAATCTTCAAAGTAGGCTGGTTCCCTCTACTATTCTAAAATTGGTTTAAGATAAGGGTTGCTGGAAAGAAATTGAAAAATTGCAGAAAGAAATGGGAAATATGGCCACAGGCCGAAGTGATGGGATCGAAAAACAACAGCAGAAACTACAAACGTAACAACAGCAAGTAACATAAGGAATTAGCTTAATCCTCGCACAATCACATGCAGCAAATCCCTCCAAACCCACATTCCAAAAATCGTACCCTGACCGCAATATTTAAATCCAAAAACAGAATTTAAATGTAACAGCAATGCAGGAGTATGAATGCTATTAGAAATGCAGAAAAACAAAAAAGAAATTCATCCATGCAACACTTGAAAAATTAGAAGTTGATCCTTTTATTCCCGCAAATACAATTCTAGTCTCTAGCAGCAAGTTTTTCCCACCCTTGTAAATGAGAATTACATTGGTTTTTATAGAGGGCCGTCCTCTTTGCAGCATTAAAAATGCGCCACCACCCCTCTCATGATCTACAATTGTGCATTGGAAATTACATACATGATCCCCTTAGTTGCAGCAAAAATTAAATACAATTAGACGCTAGCGGTCTTCTTCATTAAATTCATTTTTGAAAATATGCATGAAACCGTTACGACAATCCACGAACAACAGCCTCGAATGCATTAAATCTTCAATCTTGGTGGCCTAGGTGCGTCTTTTACTTTGAATGCCTTGGAAATCCGCAAATCATTAAATTCGAGTCAGCATTAAATCATCGGAAATCAAAAAAATCTCCTCGACCGTTCACACTGTGCTTTGGCGGAAAACAGTTGGAGGTCGCGAAAATGCGACGGGTCACGAAATCGCGACATGTTTTAACTCCATACACTTTGACCACATTTGACCCGTGAAAATGGCACCTGTAGCGATATCGCTATGTCTTTTGGTCGTTGGCTCCTTTCTTCGCTTTGCTCCACGAAAATGGAACATGTAGCGATATCGCTACATGTTTTGGGCACTTTGTAAATAAACACCCCGAGCTAGAATATGCAACCTTAGAAATAAAATAGCTTACAACTTGGAATATGTGGCCTTAGACACCTCCCTTAACAATGCTCGGCGAAAATGTGCAGCGCATCGTTGCACTTTTGAACACTTAGACCCTTAAAGCCAAACGCCGCGCGATTTTGGAACGTCAGCGAATCGCTGCACTTTTTAGACTTAAGGCTTTTGGAGCCATTGCGTCGCGAAAATAAGACGTCAGCGCATCGCTGCAAGTTTAGCACCTTAGTCTTCGAAGCCGCCAACATCACGATTTTGGAACATGTTAGCGACGCGCTGCAACTTTTGCTTTAAGTCTTTGGCTGAGATTTTCGTCGCGATTTCGTGACAATTTGTTGTTATTCCTCCTTTGCCTTCCGAAAGTCGCGAAAATGGAACACGTCGCGATATCGCGACGGTTCTCTTTGGTTGCATGCGTTGACCGCATTGACCGCGATTTTGTGACATGTCAGCGAATCGCTGCAATTTCTGGACTTAGTTATTTTTTGCTCCTTTTTGCTCAAAACCGCATCAAAGCCTGTGTTAGTATAAAAATAAAATCTGCAACAGCTTAAACAATATTTCAATCAAAATCAATGTGGCAAAAATGCCAACATTCTTGGCGGCTCGCGGGGTATACAGCTCGCTGTATGCAAGAATCCAGGCCTTAGTCCATTGGGCACAGAGTCATATCCGAACAGAAGGCGGGCTGCTGCAATATTTTCTTCGGCTGAAAAGGTGAAACTGGAAGAACCTGCATAGAATTGGTTATGAAATAAATGGAGTGGGAGGGTGGAGTGAGATCTTGCGATTGCGCAAGCGGTGACTGCAATGGAATGAAATGATGGAGTGAGCAAGTGATGTGATATACATAACAACAGAATGCGGCTATACTACCATCTACAATGAATGTGTAATGAATGTAAGTGAACGTAAGGAATGGAAGCGGAAATATAAAGGCTGTGGAATGAAAATGAACTAGACTGTTAGCAAATGCGTAAAAAGACAAAACGTAGAGGAAAGGGAGAAGAAGGAAAGGGAACAATGAGAATGGGGAAAAGAAACAGCAGCCGTGGCCTGCTTTTTATTACTATAGAAGAAAAAGAAGGAGGAAGAAAATGAAGAAAGGAAAGAGAGGAAAAGGGAAAGGGAAAAGAAGAATTTTTTGAAAGCCATCAACTGCTGGGAAAGAAGGAGAGAAAAGGAAAAAACAAGCACCTACAGCTCGCAGACAACAAAAGAGCTGAGATGAACAGTAATAACCATACCTCTTTTTTTTCTTTTTCTTTTTTCCTCTTCTCTTTTCTATTTTTTTTTTGTTTTTTCAAAATACTATATACAATAGTTCACGACATGATTGGCATGTCGCCACCAGAAACCTAGTCTCAGAGGGTTATCCAGTAAATCTGCAATGTCCCGACCAGATCCAATCATACTTG
This sequence comes from Wollemia nobilis, assembly GCA_028583015.1. Classification (NCBI taxonomy): domain Eukaryota; kingdom Viridiplantae; phylum Streptophyta; class Pinopsida; order Araucariales; family Araucariaceae; genus Wollemia; species Wollemia nobilis. The sequence continues at coordinate 2,896,991 of JAQPPZ010001268.1, read as the reverse complement.
AGTCGGTTCTTGAAATTGGGTCGGCTCCTTCCCGAAGTTCTCCATGGTGCGAATAGGATGCAATGCGGCAGATTATCCTTCTTACTAGTACCCACATGGAGGACTTCTTCGTGCATCGGATGTAGTGGCTGGAACCAACACCACCACTTTGCAGACTTTACTGGTCGTGGGCTGAGTACGAGCTCCTCTAACTCCTTGATGTGATCATAGGGCTCTTCAAGTGAGAAATCTGATTCTGGGATCTCCTCAGGCTCTGGAATTTGAACTTGTTCTTCTACTTGGCCCATCTCTTGATGAAAACTCCAAGCAACCATATTGTTCATTGCTGGAAAAGTTCTTGCATGTTCCAATCCTTGACTTTGGATGAGATCTGTCCCTTGAACTCCACATGACTGCATCTCAGGTTTCTGCTCGCATAAGGGATCCGGCATGAAAAGTACTGTGCAGGGTAGACAAGAGCAAGCAACCACCGAAGAAGGTAATGGAGTTTCTCCCCACGGTGACTTTCTCGATAAGAGCAAAAGTCGTTCCGCTCACACTGCTTCCTCAAAGATTTGTGGGAACTGTTGTTCACCCGATCGCAACAAAAAGAGACCTATGTCGAATTAAAAGCTCGAACATAAAAGAGGTGGGCTTGGGTGGGTGATGGACGGATCTTCTCTGGAATTCTCTTCCAACTTATCAAGAATCGGACATTGAAGTCCGTGATGCTTTCTTGAGGTGCTCTCTTGATGTACATGAAAAATTGGTAGAGATCCAAAGAACTGTAGAAAGGATCTTCGTCAAATATTTTGATCAGTGCCCCCGCTAGATCGTCCCATGAGCTGATGCTTTGACGTTTGAGCAATCTGTACCACTGCAATGCTCTTCCTTCCAAAGACTGAACCAGAAGTCGGATCATGACATCTTCGTGTTCTATGACATGGATCATGGACAGAGTAGCAATGTCTTCAACATGTGCAAGAGCCATGCCTTCGGTACCATCATATTTTGCCAAGTTCTTCAGGGCACCTTCGGGAATTTCATGCCGAACTTGGAGATTCAGAGGGCCAGGATCATCCCATCTAGGAAAAACCCTCGCCTTTGTGGCAATGGTCTGCGGAATCACGGCTATCGCCATTAAGTCAGAGTCGCCAGATGAACATTCTTTGAATTTAAAAAAAAAATAGGCGTCCACAAACAGATCTTCAACTCAGCAAAGTCACCAGATGAACTTACAAATCTCCGCTGTGAGGCCAAGACAGCTCATCAAATCTTGAGACCTCCGGGTGTTAAAATAAATGTGGATTTTTGTGAGACAAAAAGTCTGTCCCACCGGGCGTGCCAAAACTGTTGGCACCGGTGGGTTTATCACTTTGGAAAATTATGCTTATCCCACCGATTATGAATTCTTGGAGACAAAACTTGTCTGTCCCATCGGGCTTGCCAAAAACTGTTGGTCACGAATCTGCCATAGGAAAGGATTTTACAAGTGCGCCCTAGACCCGGCCAACATTGAAAGGCTGGAAGCAAGAAATGGCTCCCAGACCAATCTCCAGAGTGGGCTGGTTCCCTCTACTATTCTAAAATTGGTTTAAGATAAGGGTTGCTGGAAAGAAATTGAAAAATTGCAGAAAGAAATGGGAAATATGGCCACAGGCCGAAGTGATGGGATCGGAAAAACAACAGCAGGAAACTACAAACGTAACAACAACAAGTAACATAAGGAATTAGCTTAATCCTCGCACAATCACATGCAGCAAATCCCTCCAAACCCACATTCCAAAAATCGTACCCCGACCGCAATATTTAAATCCAAAAATAGAATTTAAATGTAACAACAATGCAGGAGTATGAATGCTATTAGAAATGCAGAAAAACAGAAAAGAAATTCATCCATGCAACGCTTGAAAAATTAGAAGTTGATCCTTTTATTCCCGCAAATACAATTCCAGTCTCTAGCAGCAAGTTTTTCCAACCCTTGTAAATGAGAATTACATTGGTTTTTATAGAGGTCCGTCCTCTTTGCAGCATTAAAAATGCGCCACCACCCCTCTCGTGATCTACAATTGTGCATTGGAAATTACATACACGATCCCCTTAGTTGCAGCAAAAATTAAATACAATTAGACGCTAGCGGTCTTCTTCATTAAATTCTTTTTTTAAAATATGCATGAAACCGTTACGACAATCCACGAACAGCAGCCTCGAATGCATTAAATCTTCAATCTTGGTGGCCTGGGCGCGTATTTTACTTTGAATGCCTTGGAAATCCGCAAATCATTAAATTCGGGTCAACATTAAATCATCGAAAATCAAAAAAATCTCCTCGGCCGTTCACACTGTGCTTTGGCGAAAAACAGTTGGAGGTCGCGAAAATGCGACGGGTCGTGAAATCGCGACATTTTTTAACTCCATACACTTTGACCACCTTTGACCCGCAAAAATGGCACCTGTAGCGATATCGCTATGTCTTTTGGTCGTTGGCTCCTTTCTTCGCTTTGCTCCACGAAAATGGAACATGTAGCGATATCGCTACATGTTTTGGGCACTTTGTAAATAAACACCCCGAGCTAGAATATGCAACCTTAGAAATAAAATAGCTTACAACTTGGAATATGCGGCCTTAGACACCTCCCTTAACAATGCTCGGCGAAAATGTGCAGCGCATCGCTACACTTTTGAACACTTAGACCCTTAAAGCCAAACGCCGCGCGATTTCGAAACGTGCCGAATCGCTGCACTTTTTAGACTTAAGGCTTTTGGAGCCACTGCGTCACGAAAATAAGACGTCAGCGCATCGCTGCAAGTTTAGCACCTTAGTCTTCGAAGCCGCTAGCATCACGATTTTGGAACATGTTAGCGACGCACTGCAACTTTTGCTTTGAGTCTTTGGCTGAGATTTTCGTCGCGATTTCGCGACAATTTGTCGCTGTTCCTCCTTTGCCTTCCGAAAGTCGCGAAAATGGAACACGTCGCGATATCGCGACGGTTCTCTTTGGCTGCATGCGTTGACCGCGTTGACCGCGATTTTGTGACATGTCAGCGAATCGCTGCAATTTTTGGACTTAGTTATTTTTTGCTCCTTTTTGCTCAAAACCGCATCAAAGCCTGTGTTAGTATAAAAATAAAATCTGCAACAATTAAACAATGCATTTCAATCAGAATCAATGTGGCAAAAATGCCAACATTCTTGGCGGCTCACGGGGTATACAACTCATCGTATGCAAGAATCCGGGCCTTAGTCCATTGGGCACGAGTCATATCCGAATAGAAGGCGGGCTGCTGCAATATTTTCTTCGGTTGAAAAGGTGAAACTGGAAGAACCTGCATAGAATTGGTTATGAAATAAATGGAGTGGGAGGGTGGAGTGAGATCTTGCGATTGCGCAAGCGGTGACTGCAATGGAATGAAATGATGGAGTGAGCAAGTGATGTGATAGACATAACAACAGAATGCGGCTATACTACCATCTGCAATGAATGTGTAATGAATGTAAGTGAACGTAAGGAATGGAAGCGGAAATATAAAGGCTGTGGAATGAAAATGAACTAGACTGTTAGCAAATGCGTAAAAAGACAAAACGTAGAGGAAAGGGAGAAGAAGGAAAGGGAACAATGAGAATGGGGAAAAGAAACAGCAGTCGTGGCCTGCTTTTTATTACTATAGAAGAAAAAGGAGGAAGAAAATGAAGAAAGGAAAGAGAGGAAAAGGGAAAGGGAAAAGAAGAATTTTTTGAAAGCCATCAACTGCTGGGAAAGGAGGAGACAAAAGGAAAAAACAAGCACCTACAGCTCGCAGACAACAAAAGAGCTGAGATGAACAGTAATAACCATACCTCTTTTTTTTTTTTTTTTTTTTCCTCTTCTCTTTTCTATTTTTTTTGTTTTTTCAAAATACTATATACAATAGTTCACGACATGATTGGCATGTCGCCACCAGAAACCTAGTCTCAGAGGGTTATCCGAAGAATCTGCAATGTCCCGACCAGATCCAATCATACTTGAGTCGGTTCTTGAAATTGGGCTGGCTCCTTCCTGAAGTTCTCCATGGTGCGAATAGGATGCAATGCAGTAGATTATCCTTCTTACTAGTACCCACATGGAGGACTTCTTCAGGTACCGGATGTAGTGGCTGGAACCAACACCACCACTTTGCAGACTTTACTGGCTGTGGGCTGAGTACAGGCTCCTCTAACTCCTTGATGTGATCACAGGGCTCTTCAAGTGAGAAATCTGATTCTGGGATCTCCTCGTGCTCGGAATTTGAACTTGTTCTTCTACTTGGCCCATCTCTTGATGAAAACTGCAAGCAACCATATTGTTCATTGTTGGAAAAGTTCTTGCATGTTCCAATCCTTGACTTTGGACGAGATCTGTCCCTTGAACTCCACATGACTGCATCTCAGGTTTCTGCTCAGTATAAGGGATCTGGCATGAAAAGTACTATGCAGGGTAGACAGGAGCAGCAACCACCGGAGAAGGTAATGGAGTTTCTCCCCACGGTAACTTTCTCGATAAGAGCAAAAGTTGTTCCGCTCGCACTGCTTCCTCAAAGATTTGTGGGAACCGTTGTTCACCCGATCGCAACAAAAAGAGACCTATGTCGAATTAAAAGCTCGAACATAAAAGAGGTGGGCTTGGGTGGGTGATGGACGGATCTTCTCTGGAATTCTCTTCCAACTTATCAAGAATCGGACATTGAAGTCCGTGATGCTTTCTTGAGGTGCTCTCTTGATGTACATGAAAAATTGGTAGAGATCCAAAGAACTGTAGAAAGGATCTTCGTCAAATCTTTTGATCAGTGCCCCCGCTAGATCGTCCCATGAGCTGATGCTTTGACGTTTGAGCAATCTGTACCACTGCAATGCTCTTCCTTCCAAAGACTGAACCGGAAGTCAGATCATGACATCTTCGTGTTCTATGACATGGATCATGGACAGAGTAGCAATGTCTTCAACATGTGCCAGAGCCATGCCTTCGGTACCATCATATTTTTCCAGGTTCTTCAGGGCACCTTCGGGAATTTCATGCCGAACTTGGAGATTCAGAGGGCCAGGATCATCCCATCTAGGAAAAACCCTCGCCTTTGTGGCAGTGGTCTGCGGAATCACGGCTATCGCCATTAAGTCAGAGTCGCCAGATGAACATTCTTTGAATTTAAAAAAAAAATAGGCGTCCACGAACAGATCTTCAACTCAGCAAAGTCGCCAGATGAACTTACAAATCTCCGCTGTGAGGCCAAGACAGCTCATCAAATCTTGAGACCTCCGGGTGTTAAAATAAATGTGGATTTTTGTGAGACAGAAGAAGTCTGTCCCACCGGGCGTGCCAAAAATCGTTGGCACCGGTGGGTTTATCACTTTGGAAAATTATGCTTATCCCACCGATTATGAATTCTTGGAGACAAAACTTGTCTGTCCCACCGGGGTGCCAAAACTCGTTGGTCATGAATCTGCCACAGGAAAGGATTTTACAAGTGCGCCCTAGACCCGGCCAACATTGAAAGGTCGGAAGCAAGAAATGGCTCCCAGACCAATCTCCAGAGTGGGTTGGTTCCCTCTACTATTCTAAAATTGGTTTAAGATAAGGGTTGCTGGAAAGAAATTGAAAAATTGCAGAAAGAAATGGGAAATATGGCCACAAGCCGAAGTGATGGGATCAAAAAACAACAACAGCAAGAAACTACAAATGTAACAACAACAAGTAACATAAGGAATTAGCTTAATCCTTGCACAATCACATGCAAAGAAATCCCTCCAAACCCACATTCCAGAAATCGTACCCTGACCGCAATATTTAAATCCAAAAATAGAATTTAAATGTAACAGCAATGCAGGAGTATGAATGCTATTAGAAATGCAAAAAAATAGAAAAGAAATTCATCCATGCAACGCTTGAAAAATTAGAAGTTGATCCTTTTATTCCCGCAAATACAATTCCAGTCTCTAGCAGCAAGTTTTTCCAACCCTTGTAAATGAGAATTACATTGGTTTTTATAGAGGTCCGTCCTCTTTGCAAGTATTAAAAATGTGCCACCACCCCTCTCGTGATCTACAATTGTGCATTGGAAATTACATACACGATCCCCTTAGTTGCAGCAAAAATTAAATACAATTAGACGCTAGCGGTCTTCTTCATTAAATTCGTTTTTGAAAATATGCATGAAACCGTTACGACAATCCACGAACAGCAGCCTCGAATGCATTAAATCTTCAATCTTGGTGGCCTGGGCACGTCTTTTACTTTGAATGCCTTGGAAATCCGCAAATCATTAAATTCGGGTCAGCATTAAATCATCGAAAATCAAAAAAATCTCCTCGGCCGTTCACACTGTGCTTTGGCGAAAAACGTTGGAGGTCGCGAAAATGCGACGGGTCACGAAATCGCGACATGTTTTAACTCCGTACACTTTGACCACCTTTGACCCGCGAAAATGGCACCTGTAGCGATATCGCTACGTCTTTTGGTCGTTGGCTCCTTTCTTCGCTTTGCTCCACGAAAATGGAACATGTAGCGATATCGCTACATGTTTTGGGCACTTTGTAAATAAACACCCCGAGCTAGAATATGCAACCTTAGAAATAAAATAGCTTACAACTTGGAATATGCGGCCTTAGACACCTCCCTTAACAATGCTCGACGAAAATGTGCAGCGCATCGCTGCACTTTTGAACACTTAGACCCTTAAAGCCAAACGCCGCGCGATTTCGAAACGTCAGCGAATCGCTGCACTTTTTAGACTTAAGGCTTTTGGAGCCACTGCGTCGTGAAAATAAGACGTCAGCGCGTCGCTGCAAGTTTAGCACCTTAGTCTTCGAAGTCGCCAGCATCACGATTTTGGAACATGTTAGCGACGCGCTGCAACTTTTGCTTTAAGTCTTTGGCTGAGATTTTCGTCGCGATTTCGCGACAATTTGTCGCCGTTCCTCCTTTGCCTTCCGAAAGTCGCGAAAATGGAACACGTCGCGATATCGCGACGGTTCTCTTTGGCTACATGCGTTGACCACGTTGACCATGATTTTGCGACATGTCAGCGAATCGCTGCAATTTCTGGACTTAGTTATTTTTTGCTCCTTTTTGCTCAAAACCGCATCAAAGCCTGTGTTAGTATAAAAATAAAATCTGCAACAGTACAAACAATGCATTTCAATCAAAATCAATGTGGCAAAAATGCCAACATTCTTGGCGGCTCGCGGGGTATAAAGCTCGCTGTATGCAAGAATCCAGGACTTAGTCCATTGGGCACAGAGTCATATCCGAACAGAAGGCGGGCTCCTGCAATATTTTCTTCGATTGAAAAGGTGAAACTGGAAGAACCTGCATAGAATTGGTTATGAAATAAATGGTGTGGGAGGGTGGAGTGAGATCTTGCGATTGCGCAAGCGGTGACTGCAATGGAATGAAATGATGGAGTGAGCAAGTGATGTGATAGACATAACAACAGAATGCGGCTATACTACCATCTGCAATGAATGTGTAATGAATGTAAGTGAACGTAAGGAATGGAAATGGCAATATGAAAGGTCGTGGAATAAAAATGAACTAGATTGTTAGAAAATGCGTAAAAAGACTGAACTTAGAGGAAAGGGATAAGAAGGAAAGGGAACAATGAGAATGGGAAAAGAAACAACAGCTCGTGGCCTGCTTTTTATTACTATAGAAGAAAAAGGAGGAAGAAAATGAAGAAAGGAAAGAGAGGAAAAGGGAAAGGGAAAAGAAGAATTTTTTGAAAGCCACCAACTGCTGGGAAAGAAGGAGACAAAAGGAAAAAACAAGCACCTACAACTCGCAGACAACAAAAGAGCTGAGATGAACAGTAATAACCATACCTCTTTTTTTTCTTTTTTCTTTTTTCCTCTTCTCTTTTCTATTTTTTTTTGTTTTTTCAAAATACTATATACAATAGTTCACGACATGATTGGCATGTCGCCACCAGAAACCTAGTCTCAGAGGGTTATCCGGTAAATCTGCAATGTCCCGACCAGATCCAATCATACTTGAGTCGGTTCTTGAAATTGGGCTGGCTCCTTCCTAAAGTTCTCCATGGTGCGAATAGGATGCAATGCGGCAGATTATCCTTCTTACTAGTACCCACATGGAGGACTTCTTCAGGTACTGGATGTAGTGGCTGGAACCAACACCACCACTTTGCAGACTTTACTGGCTGTGGGCTGAGTACAGGCTCCTCTAACTCCTTGATGTGATCACAGGGCTCTTCAAGTGAGAAATCTGATTCTGGGATCTCCTCAGGCTCTGGAATTTGAACTTGTTCTTCTACTTGGCCCATCTCTTGATGAAAACTGCAAGCAACCATATTGTTCATTGCTGGAAAAGTTCTTGCATGTTCCAATCCTTGACTTTGGATGAGATCTGTCCCTTGAACTCCACATGATCGCATCTCAGGTTTATGCTCAATATAAGGGATCTGGCATGAAAAGTATTGTGCGGGGGTAGACAGGAGCAGCAACCACCGGAGAAGGTAATGGAGTTTCTCCCCACGGTAACTTTCTCGATAAGAGCAAAAGTTGTTCCGCTCGCACTGCTTCCTCAAAGATTTGTGGGAACCGTTGTTCACCTGACTGCAGCAAAAAGAGACCTATGTCAGAATTAAAAGCTCGAACATAAAAGAGGTGGGCTTGGGTGGGTGATGGACGAATCTTCTCTGGAATTCTCTTCCAACTTATCAAGAATCGGACATTGAAGTCCGTGATGCTTTCTTGAGGTGCTCTCTTGATGTACATGAAAAATTGGTAGAGATCCAAAGAACTGTAGAAAGGATCTTCGTCAAATCTTTTGATCAGTGCCCCCGCTAGATCGTCCCATGAGTCGATGCTTTGACGTTTGAGCAATCTGTACCACTGCAATGCTCTTCCTTCCAAAGATCGAACCAAAAGTCGGATCATGACATCTTCGTGTTCTATGACATGGATCATGGACAGAGTAGCAATGTCTTCAACATGTGCCAGAGCCATGCCTTCGGTACCATCATATTTTGCCAGGTTCTTCAGGGCACCTTCGGGAATTTCATGTCGAACTTGGAGATTCAGAGGGCCAGGATCATCCCATCTAGGAAAAACCCTCGCCTTTGTGGCAGTGGTCTACGGAATCACGGCTATCGCCATTAAGTCAGAGTCGCCAGATGAACATTCTTTGAATTTTAAAAAAAATAGGCGTCCACAAACAGATCTTCAACTCAGCAAAGTCGCCAGATGAACTTACAAATCTCCGCTGTGAGGCCAAGACAGCTCATCAAATCTTGAGACCTCCGGGTGTTAAAATAAATGTGGATTTTTGTGAGACAGAAGAAGTCTGTCCCACCGGGCGTGCCAAAAATCGTTGGCACCGGTGGGTTTATCACTTTGGAAAATTATGCTTATCCCACCGATTATGAATTCTTGGAGACAAAACTTGTCTGTCCCACCGGCGTGCCAAAAATTGTTGGTCACGAATCTGCCACAGGAAAGGATTTTACAAGTGCGCCCTAGACCCGGCCAACATTGAAAGGTTGGAAGCAAGAAATGGCTCCCAGACCAATCTCCAGAGTGGGTTGGTTCCCTCTACTATTCTAAAATTGGTTTAAGATAAGGGTTGATGGAAAGAAATTGAAAAATTGCAGAAAGAAATGGGAAATATGGCCACAGGCCGAAGTGATGGGATCAGAAAAACAACAGCAGGAAACTACAAACGTAACAACAGCAAGTAACATAAGGAATTAGCTTAATCCTCGCATAATCACATGCAGAAAATCCCTCCAAACCCACATTCCAGAAATCGTACCCTGACCGCAATATTTAAATCCAAAAATAGAATTTAAATGTAACAACAATGCAGGAGTATGAATGCTATTAGAAATGCAAAAAAACGAAAAGAAATTCATCCATGCAACGCTTGAAAAATTAGAAGTTGATCCTTTTATTCCCGCAAATACAATTCCAGTCTCTAGCAGCAAGTTTTTCCAACCCTTGTAAATGAGAATTACATTGGTTTTTATAGAGGTCCGTCCTCTTTGCAGCATTAAAAATGTGCCACCACCCCTCTCGTGATCTACAATTGTGCATTGGAAATTACATACACGATCCCCTTAGTTGCAACAAAAATTAAATACAATTAGACGCTAGCGGTCTTCTTCATTAAATTCGTTTTTGAAAATATGCATGAAACCGTTACGACAATCCACGAACAGCAGCCTCGAATGCATTAAATCTTCAATCTTGGTGGCCTGGGCGCGTCTTTTACTTTGAATGCCTTGGAAATCCGCAAATCATTAAATTCGGGTCAGCATTAAATCATCGGAAATCAAAAAAATCTCCTCGACCGTTCACACTGTGCTTTGGCGGAAAACAGTTGGAGGTCGCGAAAATGCGACGGGTCGCGAAATCGTGACATGTTTTAACTCCATACACTTTGACCACCTTTGACCCACGAAAATGGCACCTGTAGCGATATCGCTATGTCTTTTGGTCATTGGCTCCTTTCTTCGCTTTGCTCCACGAAAATGGAACATGTAGCGATATCGCTACATGTTTTGGGCACTTTGTAAATAAACACCCCGAGCTAGAATATGCAACCTTAGAAATAAAATAGCTTACAACTTGGAATATGCGGCCTTAGACACCTCCCTTAACAATGCTCGACGAAAATGTGCAGCGCATCGCTGCACTTTTGAACACTTAGACCCTTAAAGCCAAACGCCGCACGATTTCGGAACGTCAACGAATCGCTGCACTTTTTAGACTTAAGGCTTTTGGAGCCACTGCGTTGCGAAAATAAGACATCAGCGTGTCGCTGCAAGTTTAGCACCTTAGTCTTCGAAGCCGCCAGCATCACGATTTTGGAACATGTTAGCGACGCGCTGCAAATTTTGCTTTAAGTCTTTGGCTGAGATTTTCATCGCGATTTCGTGACAATTTGTCGCTGTTCCTCCTTTGCCTTCCGAAAGTCACGAAAATGGAACACGTCGTGATATCGCGACGGTTCTCTTTGGCTGCATGCGTTGACCGCGATTTTGCGACATGTCAGCGAATCGCTGCAATTTTTGGACTTAGTTATTTTTTGCTCCTTTTTGCTCAAAACCGCATCAAAGCCTGTGTTAGTATAAAAATAAAATCTGCAACAGCTTAAACAATATTTCAATCAAAATCAATGTGGCAAAAATGCCAACAGGATCGCTCACTGAAAAGTTTCTGGGGCATTACACAAACCAAAAGGTAAAACCCTATAGGCAAACGTTCCCCATGGACATGTAAAAGTTGTTTTCTCTTGATCTTCAGGTGCAATTTGAATTTGATTATATCCACTAAATCCATCAAGAAAACAAAAGTATATTTTTCCAGCAAGAGTATCTAACACCTGATCTATGAAAGGTAATGGAAAATGGTCTTTGTATGTCACCTTATTCAATTCTCTATAGTCTACACATACTCTCATTTTTTCATTTTTCTTAGGAACTATTACCAATGGAGAAACCCATTGGCTATCAGAAATTGGGTAAATGAATCTTACTTCCAGAAGTTTTTCAATTTCTTCTTTCACAATAGCTCTTAAGGCAGGATTCAATCTTCTTTGGGGTTGTCTAACTGGCTTGACTTCTTCAATATGGATTCTGTGGGTACATATATCAGGATGAACTCCTGACATATCTTTCTAGTTCCAAGCAAAAGCATGAACATGCTTCTGTAAGACACTACAAATTTTTCTTCCTCTTTTCTAGTAAGCTGGCTGTAGATGTTCAGAAATTTGCCTGGCTGGACTTCTATTTGTTTTGTATTTAGAAGGACTGAATTCACTCCTTCATACCCGGTGATTAAGGGATTAAGAGGACATTGTTGAGATGGGATAAAAGAAGCAGCTTCTATTTTATTGCTGCTTAAGGGAAGCATATCTTGTATGGAACGGTGAGAAGGAAAAATCAGATGATGGTGCCATCCATGTGGTAGTGAAACAAAGTTTCCCTGTGATAGTATAGATGGTTCATCTTCAGATTTTTGATTCTCCTCATTCCTTATCAACTGTTGGATATTTGTTTCTTCCCCTTCTAAACCTTGTTCATGCACAACATTCATCGAGATTGTTTCATTTTCTAAATTTTCTCGTGTCACCGAGGTCTTCTATGTGTTCTCTTACTACTAAGGTAGATAGTGTAGAAATGACCTCTTCCGGTTCTTCCTCCGAGTCGAAAAACCATAACTCGACCTAAAAATTTGCTAGATGGTTTTGCAGGAGGATATAAAGAAATCTGTTTCGAGATCAATACCATTTGAAATAGTCATATTTCCAGATCTGCAGTCTATGAAGGCCGCTGCAGTTGCAAGCCAAGGTCTTCCCAAAATAATGGGATATCCATGTGCTGAATTTCTTGGCTGTAAAACCAAAAAATCTGCAAGGAATTCTCAAGAAGAAACTTCTATAGGGACATCTTCAATGATACCTTTAGGTTTTGTAACTGACCTATCAGCCATTTCTAAAACTGTAAATATGGGGCTGAGATGTCTAAGCTGTAATTGTTTCATTGTATCCTTGGTCATGACATTGCATCTCCTAGATCTACTAAAACATTTGATATTGGTACTGAACCTATGGTAACTGTGATAACTGGACTTCCTGGGTCACTATACTTTGGAGGTACTAGTTTTCCAGATAAGAGATCAGCTATCTTTCCTCCAACCTGCACAGTATTGGGAAATGCTTTCTTCTTTCTTCCTGTTCTTTTAATACACAAATTTTAGATAGTACTATTAATCTCTGGTATTTCCTTAATGGCTTGCAATAAGGGCAATGATATAGTCAACTTTTTGAGTTCTTTGACCAATTCTGACTAAGAATTTTTTGGTATTGCATTAAATATTTCAGGATACGAAATTATCCTTGGTAATTGTTCTGCTTGTGGTTCTATTTTTGTCTCTTTCTCTATTGTTGGTTGGATTCTCTCTGGTTCCAATTTTTCTTCTGTCTCCATTGTTGGTTGGATTCTCTCTGGTTCTAATGATTCTTGCTCTTCATTTTCTTTGATTTCATTTGAAACCGGTTCAGTGTACAACTTTTCCCGAATGAAGTTGAATGTTACTACAATCAAGAACATTAATTTCAACATTTTCTTCGTATTCGACCCACATAGACAGGAGGTGTCCGTCTCATGTTGTTTGGATTAGTGACTGGCTGAGCTGGCAATTGAGGTTGTTTCACTTGCTGTGTTTGTTGTTGTTTTTCTTGAAAATTTTGATTAGGTGCAGGCAACAAATGCTGAGTTTGACCTTGATGCCTTTGCTGCCTTGGATAGGACTGGTATTGTTGACTCCACTGTTGTTGGTTTTGCATCCAATGTGGATTAGTCTGATTTTGATTCTAGGCTGGATTGTTTTGATTCCAAGATGGGTTGTTTTGATTCCATGAGGGGTTTTTTTGATTCCGATTCCAGTCAGGTTACTCCAATTTGCTTGTGGCCATTCTTGGGAATTTGTCCATTGAGGATAATTCCAAGGACGTTGGGGTGGTTCTGATTGTACCCAAGACATAGTACCAGGATTATGCCCCCAATTTGTAGGAAAACGAGGGGGATTTTGGTATTGAGAGAAATTTCCCCCTTGTTTTGGTCCAATATAGTTGAGTTCCTCGATCCGGTTTTCTAACACGCTTTGAGTTGTGGTAGCAGTGGCATTGATCAGTTGAATGCCTTTTTGAACAAATACTACAAATGGATGAGATAGATGTTTTATTCAAAGGACATTCCTGCAAAGCATGTTTATTTCTACATCTTGGGCAATAAATTTCCAAAGGTTCTGTGTTTTTTGCTTTTGCAGACATTTCCCCTAAAGTAGTGTTTAGGTGCACTAGAATATCAGTTTTGAAATTTTTAAGTTCCTCTATCAGGTCCTTCACATCAGTGCCATTTGTGCGGCTTTTTCTTCTTCTCTGCTTAGTGCAAGAGTAATTCCTGCAGAGATCCATAATTTCATCATTACTGAGAGTGGTTACATCCCCTTTTCCCATCAAATCCGAACTTCTCTGGATTCATATTGCAATCCTCTCAAAAAGATGGTTTTACATAATTCTGGTTCTACAAGTCCACATATCCTTTGAACAAAGGAGAACCTATCAAGATAATCTTCCAATGTTTCATAATCTTCTTGCTTGATTCTGAATAACTCATCTTTTCTATTCCTTACACGGTAATACTCCTAATATTTGTCTAAAAATACAGTTTCCATTTGATCCCAGGTTCTTATGGAATTTGGCTCTAAGCTCATGAACCAGCGTAATGTTGAATCCTTGAGTGTTGAGGGAAAAACCTTAAGTTTCTGATTGTCATTTATATAATCATAGGTTTGACACACTACCTTGAATTCAAACAAAAACCGATCGAGATCTTCAAATACAACACCTCGAAGGTTGGAAGTATCGAAGGTGAAATGGTCTTCATGGGAGAGTTTTGTGTTGGATTCAGACGGATAGGATATTCAAATGTTCTGGAAGGTTGGAGCATATCCTAATCATCTCCTTCATTATGGACATAGCCATGTTGGCCATCTATATTGCCTCCTTCTGCCATAGTTTCATGTTTATTGGGAGAAGTTAAAGCTTCCCAAATTATTCTCTCAAGAGGTCCAAGCCTCTCTGTTGATGATGAGTCTGATGAATTGTCTTTCTTAGGATATTCTGATGATGATAAAATTGGTGATTTTTCTTTCTCAAAATGTTCTAATGATGGTGATACTAGTGATTTTTCTATCAATCTTTCTGGTAATTCAAACACAGGTGATTCACCCCTTAGGCGTGAAGATATCCTTAATGGAACAAGCCAGGGATCCTTTGGGGTAGTTCTCCCTTTTTCATCCCTAGACTTACTCATTCATGTTTACTCTTAAATGACATAAATTAAGTCAATAATTGTTATCTTCCTCAGCTGTTGTATTCAGATTTTAACCTAAATTTTCACAGCTTAGTCTGATTATAGCTATTGGACTATTTCTTTTCTTCTGGCAACACTATTCCTCGATAATGGTGCCAAAATGATGCGTAGTCGTTATACCATCATTAATTCTCAATGTATTTGTCAATCCAGGGCAATGTACAAGGCTATCTACGAAAGAAGAGGCGAAACAACTATAACTTAGGTCAATCTAGAGCAATAGGTTTTATTGGTGGAACCGATTGTGTGGGGGGTTTTAGGACATTCCTATTTCTAAATTGCATGAATTAAACCTTAATCTAAGTTGCAAAATTGAAAACTAATCATTAACTACAAAAATGAAGTCCTAATTACAATTGTAGAATGAGACCTAAT
Source organism: Wollemia nobilis (assembly GCA_028583015.1). Taxonomy (NCBI): domain Eukaryota; kingdom Viridiplantae; phylum Streptophyta; class Pinopsida; order Araucariales; family Araucariaceae; genus Wollemia; species Wollemia nobilis. Next base: position 2,881,730 of record JAQPPZ010001268.1, on the reverse strand, counting down.
TATATTACAGAAATAACAGTTGTAGAATTGAAAGTCTGATCCTAATTGCAGAAAGGAAATCTAATTACTTTTGCAGCAATGAAAGTCTAATTCTAACATGGAAATGAAAACTGTCAAGGCTCTGTAATAGAAGGTTGTCAATCTTCTGTGCAGGAGTTGACAGCAAAACATAAAATGCAGGAAATTATAGAAAATAGCAAATTCTGGAAATAACAGTCTAAAATAAAATGGAAGCTTTGTTGAAAGTAAATATTACAGCTAAAACACTAAGCACAAGATTAATCTAAGCATAAATAAACTAAGACTACAAATATTGTCAGCTATTTACAAGCAATTGAAATAACAAGTTCTACAACTCATTCTACTACAAAGAAAATCGAGAATAAAACCTCGCCGTTAGTCCTCCTCCTAGGTCTGGAAGTGGCCAGACTCCTTGTCCAAAAGAAGGTATGAGTCTCTGTCTCTCTCTAGATCTTAATCACACTCATTTACAAGTAATATGAAATAGAACTGGTGCACTTTATTGACTAAAGAACATGATTACAATAATTCTGCTTAAAAACCTGTTATAGGACTGTAACAGTCAAATTCTACCTATTTTTTGCTTCTTCCTAGCTTCCTTACTTTCTACTTCCTACTGCTACTACTACTACTACCCGGCTCAACCTGAACGGAAGCAATATTTATAGATGTCCTAAGGTCTGATTACAAACAAAGAATATCTCAAAAGATCTAATCCTACAATGCTGCAACAAATTCTGGTTTTATCCTAGAAGAAGATTAAAACTTGATCTTTCCCTTAATGATGGATTTGGTCGGACAGCTGGCTGGAATTTACATGGAAAGACCAGTTTTTGCTGCACAGCAATAGTTTGCTTGCACTGTTGCCCGATTTAGGTGAAATAAATGCTTGAGACAAATCAAAACATGATTAGTGAAATGTTGCTATTATTCTAAGCATATCCCATTTTAGCAAGTCATAGCAAAAAGAACACAAAACTATGCAAAAAGCTATAAAAATCAGCATATAATATTCCAAATACATTGATCATGCAAAATGGTTAATATATAGCATATTGAATCAAATTAACTAACATATCAAATAAAACATAAGAGTTTATAGGCAAATTTAGTGTTCAAAACATGTTATGATTGAGGCATTTCCAGGCCTCATCAATAGTGGATTCTAATGTGGTTAGATAAGCTTACCTATAAAGAAGGTTTGGCACACAAATCGTTATAACAGAGTCAACTACCAGCACATTAGATCGCACCACCATGGTGACATGTGCACCAATTGAAAGGTTTGTCTTGTTTCCAAAGGCCTCATTATTGCAAATGGGTTGCCAACTACACTTGACTTGATGAATTCTCACAATTAGAGGTACAAATTAAAAGGTTCCAACCATGACACACAACCCCTTCGCTAGAGGTGACACTAGAAGTTAAGTTAACCAGGCCAGGGATGACGTGAGTAGAACTATCAACCTTACTACAAGTGATGATATGGTAACGATCGAAAGAGAAACTCAAAATGGTCATAGGACTACCAACACATCAACCTTGATTAAAACCTTTGACAAACTGGACATAGACATGGCTTGGTGGAAATTGGCTGACACAGTGGTGATAAAAGTTATCTCTATTAACACACATGTGAAGACAAGCTAATCTAGGTACAAACCCAAAAGAAAAAAATTGACCTCCACAATCACATTCTATTATCAAATGAAAAGCTTTGTATCAAAATTAATATGGACACTCAGGTTAAAAGGGAAGTTAGTATGTCAAATATGAAGATTCTCTTGCAACACTCCCAAATTTTCCAAGATATCTACAACCTGATTGTCTTCTCTGTATATATGTTGAATAATGATATTTTTGAATTTGCTCATGAGTATTTTACACTCACTTATGATATTGCTTATGCTCTAGGTAGGGACTTGAGACTGATTGATATAGTTAATAACATTCATCGAGTCTCTTCAATGATTAAATTCTCAATGCCAAGGCCTTCAAGGACGAAGAGTCCCACATATAGAGCTCTTACTTTAGGGATATTCTTGGATTGAATACCTATTTTTTTAGCATAAGCTAAGATGATATTCCCTTGGCAATCCTTGACTATGCCACCACCTCCAGCTTTTTTCGGATTACCTTTGGCTACTCCATAAAAATTGAGTTTTTACCATTCTCTTGGTGGAAGAGACCATTTGACCATGGACCTATCAACCTTGGGCATTGGAAAAATGTGAGATTTATAATGAAGCTTGAGATAATCATACAACCCAAAATAAAATATTCCTCTAGGATATTTTGAGGATGGAATTAATCGAGCATTCTCCACAGAAAAGATAAAGGTACAAATGAACATGGTTTGACAATCATTGGACGTATCACAGAACACTATATAGTTTCTTTCCAACTAGAGTTACCACAAGCAATGAGGAAGATAAAATGACCAGAAGACTTTGAGGTGCATGTTGGAAAAGGGATTAGGCTATTGCTCATAAATTTCTAAAATGGTTTTTGGTTGCGCCTAAGCTAGGTCGACCAATTGGAAGAAATAATAAAAAATAGAGCACGAAAAAGGATATTCAAGAAATAAATGACTCACAAAAAAGGATATTCAAGAAATAAATGACTCACATACTCCCAATTGGATTTGCATAAAACACAACAGTTAGGAAGAGTCAAACCTCTAGTGAGAAGATTGTCTATGGTTAGAACATTATTTTGGACCACTAGCCAAAAGAAAAAGCTAATTTTAGGAACAATTTTAGTGATCCAAACATGCTTGAATGCAGGACAAAAATCAATGGGATGGTCTTGAATGTAATAGGCAGTTTTAATAGAAAAATGACCATCTTCATAGAACCTCCAAATATGCATATCCCTAGACAAGTCGGTAGGAATGATACAAGTTCTGAGGAGATTAGTGATTTTAGATGCAACTGCTTTTTGTTCATCACTAAGGTTGATTAACGGAATATATTTCGACTTTGCACACTGTGACCACCTGAGGATGAAGTCTTCTACCTTCTCACCAAAAAGTTGATTAATATAAGGCTTCAGAACAACAATATTGGGGTCATTGATCATTGGTTGGTCTTTTAGCCAAGTGTCTTCCCAAAATTTGATGCTTCTTCCATAGTCGAGATTCCATATTACTCCTTTGATAAGGTTTCTAGTTTGGATGACAAAATTCCAAAACCAAGACCCATAAGGAAGAGGATGATCATTCATCAAGGATATTTGTTGTAAGTATTTACCTTTGGTTATATCAATTTAGGTTTTCTGACAATTATTTATGATCCTCCATCCATGTTTAGCTATAAGGGCTAAATTTATTTTGCTTATTTTACGAAAGCCCAATCCTCCCTAATTTTTCTTTGTGCAAACCTTGTCTCAAGCGACCAAAGGATATCGTCTACTGTCTTCAGCTTCGGATCAGAGAAATATCTTCTATATTTTATCTATTCTCTTGTAGATGGATGTTGACGCTTTGAAAATAGACATAAAGAAAATAGGGATGCTTTAAAGGCAGGCCTAAAGGAGGGTTGCTTTGGCTGCTTGGCTTAATAGTGCCCCCTTCCATCTAGTGAGCTTCTTGAGGATTCGATCAATGACATTATTCCACATCACATCATTTGGTTTTCCTTGAAAAAGTGGAAGTCCAAGATACGTGAATGACAAATTCAAAATGGAGCACCCTATGATTTTAGTCATTTTGGTTTATCTATTTATGGGCATATTTAAAAAGTAGATTTTACTTTTTTTAAGTTGATCTTTTGCCCTGCGGCTTCCTCATATAAGTTAAGAATAACTTTAATGTCCTTGGCCTATGGAATAGAATTACACATCACCAGAAGAGTATCATCAACGAATTGATGATGTGTTATAAGGTTGGATATGAAGGAAGCTCTTATCCCTAAAATCACCCCTACTGAACATGCCACCTTTAGTGATCTACCCAAGGATTCTGCCAATATGATGAAGAGAAATGGTGACATTGGATCACCCTATCATAGTCCTCTACCACTTTTAAAATACCCTACCACTGAATCGTTAACTAGCATGGAGAACCAGGTAGAATAGAGACATTCCTTGATCAGGGTAATCGAGTCTACGTGAAAGCCAAATTTATCTAAAAAAATAGAAAGTAAATCCCATAAGATGTAGTCAAAAGATTTATTCATATCAAGTTTAAGGAGGCTTGGTTTTTTGCTTCTAGTTATGGAGTGAATGAGCTCGTGAATTGTAATAATACCATCTGTAATGATCCTCCCTTGAATAGAACTCCCCTGACAAGTGTCAATGATACTGGGTAGTATAATTTTTATCCTGTTAGTAATGGCTTTTGACAAAATCCTATAGATAACGTTGCAAAGACTGATAGGCCTAAAATCAGCTAGATACTGATAATACTGGGATTTAGGAATGAGAGCAAGAAAGGTGGAATTTATTTCTCTAGGCAAGCACTTAGACTGCTGGACATATTAGATAGCTTTAACTATATCATTGCCAATAAATTCCTATAAATACTGGAAGAAATGAGGGGAAAACCCATCCAATTCAGGGGCCTTGTTAGGTGACAAAAAAAATCGCCTCCTTGACTTCATCATTGGTGAAAGGCTTCAAAAAAAGAGAATTAAGGTCATCAAAAACCAATACCAGGCAAGGGAATTTTTGGAGTATGTTGAGAGCATGAGAAGAACCTGGTTGAGATGGCCCAAGAATATTCTAGAAATGCTCGACTGCTTTATTCCTAACCTCATGGATATAGCTTGTAGTGGTCCCATCACTCTTAGTCAACTCATGGATTTTATTTGTACTTTGGGACCTAAGAGTCAAAGCATAAAAATACTTTGTATTAGAATCCCCATCCTTCAGCCACAAAGCCCTAGATTTTTTCCTTTAGAAGGTCTCTTATTTGGCCAAAATATTGTGATACTCCATTATGTAGTTTTTTCCCCTCACTCTCATGTCTGCATCTAGATTTCCTTGTATTTTATTTTCAATAGCCTTAAGCTATCATGAAATATCCTATTTGCACTCAAATATATTCCCAAACACTTCTATGTTCCATACATTAAGATTTGCTTTGATAAAATAAAGTATTTGGGAGATTTGAAGAATTGGTATTCTAAGAAAATCTTTGGCCCACCATTCCTCAATCCTATGTCAAATGTCTGGATGTTGTAGTCATATTGATTCAAATTGAAATGGTATTTTGAATGATGAATCAAAGCAAATGCATTCCGAAACTAATGGATTATGATTTGAACCTATTCTAGGTCGAGCATAAAGTGTGGCATCACTGTAAAGTTTGATAGCTTCTTTAGAAATCAAAAATCCGTTAAGTATCAACTGAATGTGCTAGTTGTCAATCCTTCTGTTGGTCCATGTATATTTAGTCCCTCTTAACTGGATATCCATTAGTTCATTTCCATTCACAAACTCAAAAAATATTTATATCACCTTGGAAAAATAGGGTTACCTTCATATTTGTCAAATGGATAAAGTGGGGTGTTGAAATCACCGGCTAGCATCCATGCTTCCCTTTGGAAAATATGCCTCATTTGACTCAACGAATGCTAGATATTTAGCTGACCTGAAGTGTTATTATAGGTATAGATGTTTGAGAGAACCCATTGAATTTTGGTGTCTTTATTGTCAAATAGTACATTGACCATTCTATCTAAAGAAAAAATAAGTCTTCCTTCAATTTTGATAGGGTCCCACAGACATAAAAGTCCTATGAAAGTGCCTTGAGTTGGGTTTGTGATAAATTCACAATTCTTACAAAGACTTTTGGTAATTCCTTCACTATTGGCATTATCAATCTAAGTCTCCTATAACAAATTAATACTAGGTTTTAGTTCAATTCTCATGGACGAAACCAACCTCTGCTTGGATCACCCATTTAGCCCTCTCACATTCCATGAGAGGATCTTCATCTAAGATTTTTGATAGAGATGTCTTGCCTTTGGCCCTTCTTTGGTTTGAAGGTATTTTGGATCTCTTCCCATCATCCTTGGGGAAGTCTACATTGGTTTGTTCTATCAGAGGAGTATGGTAGATTGAATCCCATTAGCAATATCATCTTCAACCTCTTTTCATCTGAGCTCCAAATTAGTCAACCTAACTTTCTTCTTACCACTTTCAGTATCAGATGTAAAATTTTATGGCTCCTAGTTTTAGGAGGATTAAATATTTTTTCTAAGATAGGGGACTGGTTAGATTTCAAGGGAAACTTGGCATTCTCATCCTGGATGGGGGTTTTGACTGGGGCATCCACGAGTTTCTCAAAAATAGGTAAACTAGAAGACCTTGAACTTGAAGGAGAATGAGGAGAATTAAAAATAATTTTTATATCCTCTTGTTTATGACTATGAGACTCTGGGTGAGTAGGGGAATTCACCTTAAGAGAGACTTTCTTGCTGACATTTTCAAGAGAATCATCTTGGGACTCAAACAATGACCCAAAAGGGTTGGGTTTATTGAAAAGAGAACATACCTAACCATATTCAATCACCTAGGAGTGAGACATTGGTTTCTTGCCCTTTGGGTCCCCATTAGGGTTATCGTTGTTAATAATTTCTTTTGAATACGGCTAGTTCACCTTGATTTTGTATTTCCTTGTACAACCAAAATTATTTTTTAATTCTCTTCTCAAATATGGACATTGGGCTATGAGATGGCCCTGCTTATGGCATTCAATACAGTAGGTAGATCTTTTTCATACTCAATAGCTTGGCATTTTCACCTAGAACCTAACACCAACTCCACATAGATTGGTAACTTTGAGTCCAGATTAGTTATAACGTAGAACCTTGTATAGGTCATGTGGGACCCTACTTTAGTAACAAAATCGAAGGTGACCAAGTCACCGATGGATTGAGCAATTTTTCATAGTAATACTTCATCCCAGTATTAGACTAGAAGATTTGGGAGTCTAACTCATATGAGGGTCCTATTGATGCTTTGTTTTTTAGGGTCAAAGCCCTCCCCCAACCTTCTGATAAACAGGTTGCACCAACAAAATAACCAAGGACCACCAGTGAGGATTCAAGTGGTATCTTGAGAATTATTGAGCTTGACTAGGAAAAACCCTCAAGGTAGCACCACTATTTCCATATTACCACATGGATGTCATTTGCCAAAATCATATTTTTCGATAGATTCTATATCTAGGTGTGACCCAAAAAACTTGCCCACTAGAGACAGATAATTATGAGCAATTATGAATTCCATGGTTCTCTGCAGGATTAGAATCTCTCTTCCATTTTAAATAAAGGTGTTTAGGTTTTCACCTTTTTCAAAAGTGGGAGTCTCTGATCGGTTGACAAGTACCTCTGCATAGAACCCCAAAGAAGAGTTTGTTGTAATCACAATGACACTAAGAGGGGGGGTGAATCAGTGTGTTCTTTAAAAGCTTCTAAAATAATTAGTTTTAAATCCAGCAGCAGTTTAAAGCAAATAAGAGAGATACTAAATGCATCAAGAAAGCATCACACATAACACAACAATTTAACGAGGTTCACCAATGTGGCTACTCCTCAAAAATGACTGCTTGGACTACCATCCAAATCCAGTCAATGCAAAGCTACAACTTTACATAATCCTTTACCAGGACCAACCTGGAAGGAGCACCAACCCCTTAACTTTATCTGCTTCAATAGAATGGAGCACCAACTCCTATTTTACCAGCACCTACTGGAAAGAGGCACCAACCCCTTGTGCCAAGCTACAACTTGGAAAACAATAATAAAGATTATAGAATAAAACTTTCACCTCGTTTCTCATAGTCTGTTATTTTCTTGCATTCTGTTGCTTCTGCGCAACACGATTCGCACTCTTCGACCGCTTCTATATTCTTCTTTGCACTCTCTACTGCAATCGGCTGTTCGACACTTCTACTATTCGCGTGCTAATATTTTGAACTTAGAACTCCATCTCTACACATTGTGCATTTCATCCATGCAATCACGATATGCAGATTCGAACTACAACTTTGCACTCTACACGGTCGAACTTGCGCAATCACTCTATTCGCATTCACACATTATCTCAATGCTATGCACTCTGCTCGCTCGTGCACTCTATCTTCATTATATTTTCAACCAAATTAACCATCCTTTTATAGATGAAATCTCAAAGACAAACCCTAGGAAATGTCGGCTTTGAACCCTAGAAAATTTCAGCCGTAAACCCTAGAAGATGACGGCTTCAACCTCTAAGAGCATCCACTGTGAAACCCTAAAAGATGTCAGCTTCAGATCCGCTGTAAAACCCTAAATGATGTCGGCTTCAACCTCTAAGAACATCGACTGTGAAACCCTAAAAGATGTCAGCTTCAAACCCTAAAATCCATCGGCCTTGATTTAACTTTGTCGACCTCAAACTCTTTTGCCACCTTCGTCACCTTCCTGTAGCTTACTGCCGTGAAATAGCAACACGTCGCGATATCGCGACACTTTTTGTGGCCGTACGCCTTCTTGACCTTGTCGTCGCGAAATCGTGACCCTTTTGGCCTTTGAACGCTTCACTTCCATTCTTGTCGCAAAATCGTGACACTTTGATCAGTTGCTGATGTCATCCTCATTCTTGTCATGAAATCGTGACGCTTCCGGCTTCCAGCAGCTTTTCTTGCATCCTGTCATGAAATCGTGACACTTTTAGCTTTTGCTGACGTCATCCTCATTCTTGTCGCGAAATCGCGATGCTTTCGGCTTCTAGCGGCTTTTCTTGCAACCTGTCGCGAAATCGTGACACTTTCAGCTTTCGTTGATGTCATCCTCATCTTTGTCGCGAAATCGCGACGCTTTCGGCTTCCGTACATTTTGAGCTTCATGCAGTAGCGAAATCGCTACAACTTTGTGCCTTGTGCTTCCAACTTCCTTTTTCCCGTGAAATTTTGACTTGAACATAATCGCTGCATCTTTAAGTTCTACACTTTTGTCTGGTAGCGAAATCGCTACACCTTTGTGTTGTGCAAATTTTGCTCGTAGCGAAATCGCTACACCTTTGCTTTGTGCAACTTTTACCCATAGCAAAATCGCTACACCTTTGTTCTGTTCATTTGCAACTCGTAGCGAAATCGCTATGCCTTTGTGTTGTGCCTTTGCAACTTGTAGCGAAATCGCTACAACTTTTTCACTTAACACTTTCTTCCTGCTTTGGCCAGCGAAAATTCAACATGTAGTGAAATCGCTACAGTTACTTCGACTTAGCTTCTTGGCCTCCGACATGTCACGAAATCACGACAGTTTGCCTTGCGCCTTCTCTCTCTTCCTACTTGTCGTGAAATCGTGACATTTTCAACTATGCCTTCTCTCTCCTTCGACTTGTCATGATATCGTGACATTTTCAATTGCGCCTTCTCTCTCCTCCGACTTGTCGCGAAATCGTGACATTTTTTATTGCGCCTTCTCTCTCCTCCGACTTGTCGTGATATCGTGACATTTTCGATTGTGCCTTCTCTCTCCTTCGACTTGTCGCGATATCGCGACATTTTCGGCTGCATCTTCTCTCTCCTCACTTTCGTCGTGAAATCGTGACATTTTTGGCTGCGCTTTCTCTCTCCTCCGACTTGTCGTGAAATCACGACAGAAAACATGTCGCGATATCGCGACAGTTTTCTAACTTGTCTTTGTCTTCAAATTTTTTCTATCTTCTACATCTGAATGACTTCTGATCTGTCTACCCACTGCATCCTTGGATCTAACATCCTGTGTTGACAACAATGAAAATCTTCTTGCAACACCTTGCTCAACAATCTCCCCCTTTGGAATTGTTGGCAACACCTGTATACATTCCTGTAACTCTTCTCCCCCTTTGTCAATAATACCAAAGGGCTGCTGCAGACTCCCCCTGAGTCCATCCTCACACTTCTCAGGCACAATTTGTTGCAACTGGCACAAATTATGATCATGAGTAAAAGAATAGTCAAATACGCAAATGTTCCCCTTGAGAAAGTGATCCCTGTAGCTAGTCACTTCTTAGGAAGTGTGACTACTCCTAATTTGCTTCGAAGATACTCGTATAATTCCTTGGGCAAAGGTTTTGTAAAAATATCTGCTACCTGTTTCGTAGTTGGGACATAGTCCAATTTAACTTCTCCTTTCGCAACTTTTTATTTCAAGAAATGATACCTTATAGCAATGTGCTTTGTTCGTGAGTGCATTACTGGATTCTTAGAAATGTTGATAGCACTGGTGTTGTCACACTTTACTGATATTGGTTCACTAAAATTAATACCTAGATCTTTCAAGGTTTGTTTCATCCACAAGACTTGTGTGCAACAGTTCTGCCTCAGCTGTAGATAAAGAAACTGACTCTTGCTTCTTACTGTGCCATGCAACCAATCTGTCCCCCAAATAGAATGCTCCTCCACTGGTACTCTTTCTGTCATCAACACATCCAGCCTAATCTGCATCTGAATATGATATAAGAGTGAAATCTTTGCCTTTTGGATACCACAACCCATACTCCATGGTGCCTTTGAGATACCGAAAAATTGTTTTGATTCTTCGTTACATGAGTCTCTTTGGGATCGCCTCGAAATCTGGCTACCATGCAACCGCCTCGAGAATATCAGTGTCGGTTGCGATTAAATATAGTAAGCTTCCTATCATTGATCTATACATGGTTTGATCTACAGGTGGAGATTTGTCTTCTTTACTCAACTTGCGAGCCTATTGTCATGGGAGTGCTTGATCGGGCTTACAGTCCTCCATAGTGAACCTCTTTAGCATTTCTTTCACATATTTGATTTGGGAAATGAATATACCTTTCTCATTCTGATTAACTTGTAGCCCCAAAAAGTAAGACAATTCACCAATCATTGACATTTCAAATTCATTATGCATCTTGTTTGCTAAGTCTTTACACGATTCATCTTTGTTGCTGCCAAATATGATATCATCCACATAGACAACAAGAACAATGAGATGCCCACCTTCTGTTTTCACATATAGATTACTATCCACTAAACCTTTCTTGAATCCCTGTTGAGAGAGATAATTATCTAGCCTAGCATACCATGCCCGTGGTGCTTGTTTTAATACATACAGTGCTTTCTTAATTTGGGACAAGGTTAGGATCTTCACTAATTTGAAAGCCATGGTTGTTAATATAGACCTCTTCTTCAAGTTTCCCTTTAAAATGCAGATTTTACATCCATATGATAAACTCAGTCTTGTCGCTAGTGCCAAAACATTCTAATAGCTTCTATTACGCCTTTGGTGCGAAGTCTCTTCAAAATCAATGCCTTCGACGGCTATCCTTTACAAACCGCTCTTCTTTGTCTAATGACCTATAAGTGATGGTTCCAAAGGCTTGGTGTGGTTTCTTTTGTTTATACTCTGGTTTGCTTTCCCTTCTGACATGAAGCACAAACACTGTTTGAAGGTTTCTTAATGGTTGGAATATCTCTCACTACTTGTTTAGAGCTGATTTTCACCAAATTATCAAAACTTATGTGTCCAAGCCTCTTATGCCACAACCAGTTCTCTTCTTCTTGTCCGATGAAGCACATACCTTCTAAAAATTTTGAGAGTGTGTACAGGTTGCCAGACGTCCTTGAACCGGTTGCTATCAATTTCTCGCTATTTATTTTTTTGACTTCACAACCCTGCTTCTTGAAAACCACTTCATGTCCTTTATCACAGATTTGACTCACACTTAACAGGTTATGTTTCAAACCATCCACATATAAAACTTCTTCTGACTTGATTTTCCCTTCACTAATTTTGATAGATCCTTTGCCTATTATTTTGGCTCCATCATTATTGTCGAAATTCACAGAACCACCCTCATATTTCTATAGTTTTTCAAATTTATGTTTATCACCTGTCATATGACTTGAGCACCCACTATCAAGGATCCATGGTACACATTTATTCTGAGCTCTAAAAGTTGTCTCGCACTATTAAAGATTCCTGTTCTTTCCTAAGCTTTTCTTTTTGTTTCCATTCTATTTTAATTGTGGTGTTGGGTTCTAGCTTGGATTTCCCATTTTCAAAATCTGGCACATATCCTTCAAAAGAAATTCTATTTTGTTTTGCCCTATATGGTTGAATTCTTCTTTTCTGAGATTGATTTGAAACAGAAATACTATGACAGTTTCTAGCAATATGCCCAAAGTTGTGACAATTTAAGCATTCTACTGCATAACTCATTAGAGGAGCAAAAGCATTTCTACTAGTAAAACTTCTAGGACCTATATTATACTTGCAGTCCATAATTTTATGCCCATAACCATTACATTTAAAACAAAAACCATAGAAATAATGATTGAACCTAAAAGATGGTCTTTGCCAAGTTGTTGCAGGAGCCTTGGATCTTCTTTTCTTTTGATGTGTGACCTTGGTAAAGCCGTCATTGTCAGCTCCTATTTCAGGACTGGCATTACTGCTTTCTTTTGCCTGATTTGTTTTTCTTTCCATAGCCTTTTTCTTGTCTTTACTCTTTTCACATTCAACATTGCTTGCCTTTGGTCCATTTGATGATTCTCCTTCAGTAAAGCCCGGACCGAATTTGATACCTGTGGGTCTTTGATCGCTTAGGATTTTGTCCAGCTTCATCGAACTTTCATCACGTTTTAAATGACAACTAATTTTTCGATCCAGCTCTTGTATCTGTATTCGAAGACTAACATTTTTTTCTTCCAATTTACAACAGTAATCTATCTTCATGGTTACCTGTACTTCAAGATCTTCAAACATTTTCTTGTATTCTTCTGTCTATGTTTTTAGACTGGCTATAATGTCATTTGCATCCTCAAGCTTCCTTAACAATTTTTTATTCTTTATTTTCTCAGATTTCCATTCCATAAGAGCAGAAACCAGCTTACCTTCTAAATCAACTTCAGCCTCACCTATTTCAATAGATACTTCAGAGTTCATTCCTTCTCTTTTTTGTGTGTTTTCTGCCTCTTCTGATTCTTCTACTTCAAATGCCATAAAGAGAGCCTCACCTGTTCCTTCTTCAAAGTCTTCACTAAAACTGTCCTCTGAAGATTTTGCATTTCGGGAGATAAAGCTTTTCTTTTTGAAATTGCCTTTTTTGAAGTTAGTTTTCTTCCTCCATTCACTTCTTTCTTGATGCTGAGTTTCTTCACCTTTGTTCTTGTCATGGAGAGGACATTTAATAGCAAAGTGTCCAATGCCTCCATAATTGAAACATTTAAAAGGTAGCTTTCTTTTGTATTTTCCTTTTCCTTTTCTCAGCTTTCTGACAAAATTTGCTTCCATTTCATCTGAAGCATCCTCTTCTTCAGACTCTTGTTTTGTGCTTTTGCCTTTTAGGGCTTTGAAAGCTGCTTCTCTGTCTGTGGGATTAGACCTTCCTATTCTCATTTCAAAAGTAGTCAAAGAACCATGCATCTCATCCATACTAAAACTATTTAGATCTTTGGCTTCTTCTATGGTAGAGACTTTAGAATCAAATCTAGGAGGGAGCGATCTTAATACCTTTTTCACGATAGCAGCATCGATTAATTCTTCGTCAAGACCTCTGATTGAATTGGTGATCCCATTGACTCTTTGCATGAAGGTCTCTATGTTCTCATCATTGTCCATCTTTAAAGATTCGTATTGAGCTCGATGTGCTTGAAGCTTGGCCTCCTTGATCCTATCATCTCCTTCATGGATGTTCTCTAGTTTATCCCATATATCTTTTGTTGATTCACAATTTATGACCTTGACTAGCTCATTGTCCACTAGTCCACACATGATGGCATTTTTTGCTTTTGAATCATATTCAAATGCCTTTTTACCAACAGTGTTTATTGGAGCGATGGTGGGAGCTTTGTAACCATTAACTATCGCACCCCAGATGTCAAAACCCAAAGCACTGAGATATGTCTGCATTCTAATTTTCCAAAACGCTTAGTTAGTCCCATCAAATAATGGTGCTTTGTTCGAGAAGAAACCTTCACCACTTGCCATTGCGTAACTTCTAAGATCACCTCATCTATTTAAGCCTGTTCAGGTACTTGGATCTGATACCAATTGTTGTAATCACAATGACACTGAGAGGGGGGGTGAATCAGTGTGTTCTTTAAAAGCTTCTAAAATAATTAGTTTTAAATCCAATAGTAGTTTAAAGCAAATAAGAGAGATACTAAATGCATCAAGAAAGCATCACACATAACACAAAAATTTAACGAGGTTCACCAATGTGGCTACTCCTAAAAAATGATTGCTTGGACTACCATACAAATCCAGTCAATGCAAAGCTACAACTTTACATAATCCTTTACTAGCACCAACTGGAAGGAGCACCAACCCCTTAACTTTATCTGCTTCAACAGAATGGAGCACCAAATCCTATTTTACCAGCACCTACTGGAAAGAGGCACCAACCCCTTGTGCCAAGCTATAACTTGGAAAACAATAATAAAGATTATAGAATAAAACTTTCACCTCGTTTCTCACAGTCTGCTGTTTTCCTGCATTCTACTGCTTCTGCGCAACACGATTCGCACTCTCCGACCGCTTCTGTATTCTTCTTTGCACTCTTTACTGCAATTGGCTGTTCGACACTTCTACTATTCACACGCTAATATTTTGAACTTAGAACTCCATCTCTACACATTGCGCATTTCATCCATGCAATCACGATATGTAGATTCGAACTACAACTTTGCACTCTACACGGCTGAACTTGCGCAATCACTCTATTCGCATTCGCACATTATCTCAATGCTATGCACTCTGCTCGTTCACGCACTCTATCTTCATTATATTTTCAACCGAAGTAACCATCCTTTTATAGACGAAATCTCAGAGACAAACCCTAGGAAACGTCGACTGTGAACCCTAGAAAATGTCGACCGTAAACCCTAGAAGATGTCGGCTTCAACCTCTAAGAGCATCCACTGTGAAACCCTAAAATATGTCGGCTTTAGATCTGTTGTAAAACCCTAAATGATGTTGGCTTCAACCTCTAAGAACATCGGCTGTGAAACCCTAGAAGATGTCGGCTTCAAACCCTAAAATCCATCGGCCCTGATTTAACTTTGTCGGCCTCAAACTCTTCTGCCACCTTCGTCACCTTCCTATAGCTTATTGTCGTGAAATAGCAACACGTCATGATATCGTGACACTTTTTGTGGCCGTACGCCTTCTTGACCTTGTCGTCGTGAAATCGTGACCCTTTTGGCCTTCGAATGCTTCACTTCCATTCTTGTCACGAAATCGTGACACTTTGATCAGTTGCTGATGTCATCCTCATTCTTGTCGCAAAATCGTGACGCTTTCGGCTTCCAGCAGCTTTTCTTGCATCCTGTCGCAAAATCGTGACACTTTCAGCTTTTGCTAACGTCATCCTCATTCTTGTCGCGAAATCACGACGCTTCCGGCTTCTAGCGGCTTTTCTTGCAACCTATCGCAAAATCATGACACTTTCAGCTTTCGCTGACGTCATCCTCATCTTTGTCGCGAAATCGTGACACTTTCGGCTTTCGTACATTTTGAGCTTCATGCAGTAGCGAAATCGCTACAACTTTGTGCCTTGTGCTTCCAACTTGCTTTTTCCCGTGAAATTTTGACTTGAACATAATCGCTACATCTTTAAGTTCTGCACTTTTGTCTGGTAGCAAAATCGCTACACCTTCGTGTTGTGCAACTTTTGCCCGTAGCGAAATCGCTACACCTTTGCTTTGTGCAACTTTTACCCGTAGCAAAATCGCTACACCTTTGTTCTGTTCATTTGCAACTCGTAGCGAAATCGCTACGCCTTTGTGTTGTGTCTTTGCAACTTGTAGCGAAATCGCTACAACTTTTTCAGTTAACACTTTCTTCCTGCTTCGGCCAGAAAAAATTCAACATGTAGCGAAATCGCTACAGTTACTTCGACTTAGCTTCTTGGCCTCCGACATGTCCCGAAATCATGACAGTTTGCCTTGCGCCTTCTCTCTCTTCCTACTTGTCGCAAAATTGTGACATTTTCAACTATGCCTTCTCTCTCCTTTGACTTGTCGTGATATCGTGACATTTTCAATTGCGCCTTCTCTCTCCTTCGACTTGTCGCGAAATCATGACATTTTTGATTGTGCCTTCTCTCTCCTCCGACTTGTCACAATATCACGACATTTTCGATTGCGCCTTCTCTCTCCTCCAACTTGTCGCGATATCGCGACATTTTCGGCTGCATCTTCTCTCTCCTCACTTTCTTCATGAAATCACGACATTTTTGGCTGTGCTTTCTCTCTCCTCCAACTTGTCGCGAAATCACGACAGAAAACATGTCACGATATCGCGACAGTTTTCTAACTTGTCTTTTTCTTCGAATTTTTTCTATCTTCTGCATCTGAATGACTTCTGATCTGTCTACCCACTGCATCCTTGGATCTAACTGCCTGTGTTGACAACAATGACAATCTTCTTGCAACACCTTGCTCAACAGAGTTTCAAGGTGGGTAAAGTGGAGGGTCCCCCATTCCACTTTGAGCCTCTCCATTTTTGTCACTCGTGACCTTCGAGCCACCAATACCGATGATTTCCACTCTATCGTCCACTTGAGATCCAATCTCAAGATCATCCTCTTCACCATCTCCTAAGACTTGGTTCTCGTTAATAGGAATTTCAAATTTCTATGATGATCTACTTACTGACTTGGTGCCTACACTCATTGCTTTCATTTGCACACACTTACAATGGTTTCATTAACACTTACATTACAATTTTAATTTAATTTAATTGGTTGTTTTTTTAGTCAAACACATGACTCTTCTTTTGGACTGGGTGTTGAAAAAGCATGTTGACCATTCACTTTGTTGCATTCCTCCTTTTTACCACCAACCTGCACTTTTCCTTCCTGGCTGTTTTGATACTTTTTCTATAATTTTGTTATGTAGACCTATGTTGATCTGGTGCTTTCACTGTAATAAATAATATATAGTCTAGTGCAAAATCACAACAACAACATAGAATTATTGAAGGAAATTAGTCTAAAACAATAGTACATTAGATTTTTAGATTTATAAACTTGTCCATAAATTTTAATAAAATTTTTCCTAACTTTATTCTACCCTTCAATAAGTTGAAATCATGCAATTAATCCTAAAACACAAAAATCAATCCAAAATAGCAATTAAAACATCTTCTTCAATCTACTATATTAACACTTAATATTAACATAAATAATGATCAAGTACTTGGCAAATACTATAGCATTTTAATCAAAAATAGGCAAAAAGAGTTAAAATGTTTTTAAAAAATGAGACATTTAATATTCTTGTCAAGTCAAACTCAGGGTTCCTTAGTAGATAGGATTTCCTATCTAAAAATGGCTCAAAAAAGAGTTGAGAAATAAATCATATTTGATAAACAAAGATCTATTTATGGGGTACTTAGAGTAGGACAATCCCTTGAGTTAGTTAATCCATGATTATAATCTCTCTAAATATTGGAGGTTTGGAGGCTCCTCACAAAAAGATAGCCCTACAAAGACTTAATAAACATTAGAATATTGGTATTATCTTGACTCAAGAAACTATGTTAAAGGTAGAAAAGGCAACAACTATACTTAATTCACTCCTACCAAGCTAGAAGTTATTGGGATAGACTCAAATGAAAAATAAGGGAGAATTATCTCGATATGGAAATATTCTTTTCAATTGATTGAAAACTTCTTCATAGGAGTAGGAGTAATATCAAAATTCCAAATATAACATCCAAATGATCATAGGTTTTTGAGTAACAAAGGTCTCATAGGGGATAATGTAAGTGATAGTTGTGGGGAATGCCATGGCAAGCGAAACATTAGGTGACACATTAGCAGTAGATGAATCACAGACCATATCCATCATTCGAATGGGGAGCCATGTGCAATCATGCATAATACCCAACCCTTCCACTGCGGCTAACATCACAAAGGAAAACCCGTACATCGGTCCTGAATATATTCAAAGTGATATCGTCAAGAGGAAAAACCCCTTTGACAAACTCGGTGCCAGCAAAGGACACCATGAAAAAACCTCATATGTAGAGCTCATCAAGGGTAATATCAATGAAGACCCAATTGCGCTGTGCTATTTTGTAACATAGGTTATGGACTTTTTATGCCCCAAGCAACTGATGGAGGGATATGCCATTCGAGACTATTTTTCCCTAGTAGGGAAATTTATGGGGGGACGCCCAAACATGGACTCCATTCACCGATGGGCGGTGGCCAAATGGAAAACCCTAGGTAGCTTGGAGTTGTCTACAATGGCCAGAGGATTTTTTATGATCCAACTAAACACGCAAGAGGATACAGAGCACATTTTGTCGGGAGGTCCCTGGTTTTTTGAAAGATAAAGCCTGTTCCTCAAAAAATGGGAACCAAATTTTGATCCTAAGACCTAGAGCATTAACTACGCTCCCATCTGGGTCCGGCTCCCAAACCTCCCTACTCACTTCTTCTACGAGGACGTGCTCCGAGGGTTGGCTCGCGCACTTGGGAAACTAGTCACCATTGACCCAGCTACCCACGCAAGGACCCGTTTCACCATAAATAACACAAGCTTATATTGAGAGGGGGGTGAACAATATAGCACCCACTTTTTACTTTCTTTCCAAACCAATATCAATTAGTGTCCTTAATTTCAATAACCAAATATATCAGTGTGCATTAATGACATAGATAGCAATAGTAAACAAGTGCACAAATCACCACACATAATTGAGACACAAGATTTAACGTGGTTCCCCCAATGTGGGATACTCCACAAGATAATCTCCTTATAATATTTTACATAGAAATAAGGATCCTTATCCCAATACAAATGATTACTTTGATCTGCTCAAATCTAGGCAATACACTGATATGCTCAAGTAGGCAATCCACTGATTGCTCAACTAGGCAATCATGATCTGCTCAGGTAGGCAATCCGTTGATCTTCTCATCAAGGAAATCCTGATCTGCTAAGGTATGTAATCCACTAATCTACTTCAGCAAGCTCACCAAGAACTTGCCCAAATTTGCTCTAGAAATCTCACCAAGAACTTGTCCAAAATCTGCTCTAGCAAGCTCACCAAGAACTTGCTCAAAATTGTTTCAGTAAGCTCACCAAGAACTTGCCCAAATATTCTCTAGAAATCTCACTAAGAACTTGCCCAAAATCTACTTCAGCAAGCTCACCAAGAACTTGCCCAAAACTGCTCTAGCAAGCTCACTAAGAACTTGCCCAAAATTTTCTCAACAAGCTCACCAAGAACTTGCTCAAAATCTTCTCAACAAGCTCACCAAGAAGTTTCTAAAATCTTCTCAACAAGCTCACTAAGAACTTGCTCAAAATCTTCTTAACAATTTCACCAAGAACTTGCTCAAATATGCTCAACAAGCTCGCTAAGAACTTGCTCAAAATCTACTCAACAAGCTCACCAAGAACTTGCTCAAAAAATGCTCAACAAGATCACCAAGAACTTGCTCAAAACCTGCTCAACAAGCTCACCAAGAACTTGCTAAAAAATTTGCTCAACAAGCTTACCAAGAACTTTCTCAAATGTTGTCCCAAATCTATCCCGAAAGCCTTCTCAGAGGCTCAACCAATCATGCTCAAGTAGCACTCAAATCTCATCTACAAATCTATGAAGGCAAGGCTCAATGATGAATTCAACAATGAATGGAAATGCACTCTACAATGGATGACAACAATGATCCACAATGATCTCAACTCAAATCAATCTCAACTCAACTCAAGTCAATATTAACTCAAATCAAATCTTATAGAAGCATAAAGAGAATTGTTAGAGACTTAATATGTTCTAATCTCAAAGCTCAATCTCAACCCAAATCAGAATTATAGAATTGTTTGTTTCATGGGACTTGAACAATCACCTCACACAATCACTTGACTAGGCTCAATCAACTCAACTCAACCAATCACCACAAGGGACAACTCTTTCTCACAAAACCCTAGTCCAAGCATGTATCAACCAACTCAAATGTTTCCAACAATGCTCAACCACAAATTCACATAACAATGATACTCATGTTCTTTTCTAAATCAAGTTCTTTACATAACAGATGGGTTTCAACAACTATGCTTATAAACAAGGTTTAAACACAACTCTCAAACTAGAAAACCTTGAAGCATTCAACCAACCACTTTAAAAAAGGAAACCACAATCAATCCTTTTATCTCCAATGATATTTCATAAATCAACCACCATAAACAAATTCAATGGAGAATATTGCTCATACCTTTTGATGCCTTATTGGATGTCCACTAAATCTGCCACACTCAAAAAACTTATTTTTCAAATTTCAACAAGGGTTAGATATTATGATTAATATCACAACAATAATATCCAATTAACACCTTATCACTCCTACTCAACAAGATACAACATGTCCCCTCATGAAAGAATTAATCACCTTTAAAAAAGAACAAACAACCTTCACTTTTGAAACCCTTTACAAAAATAGAAATATCTCTTTACATACACCTTATTTATCCCTCTAAGCAAGTTAATCAAATATCCCTTGAAATAAGCTTTCCAATGATATACTTTCAAAAGGAGAAACACCAGAAATCTCTCTTTTTCTAAACATGGATCACAACCCTTATTTCTCCTAGGGCAACTTTAGAAAAATAAAATATATTAAAACATTATTAACTTGCCTCTGTCCTTGATGGGATTTGATCTCATGATGTTTCCTTGCTCAGCATCTTAACCACAGCCAGCCTGCCGTTGGGCCACATGCCCTCATGTGTCCAAAGGGATACGAACAAATTCTGCACCCTTCGAAAAACTTAACAACGCTTCGAGCGCTTCAACAAAGAAAATAACCACGGCGGGAATCGATTGTAGGACCTCTTGCATAATACACAACGCATGAAACACTAGGCCAAATATGCCTATGTGTCTTATTAAACTCCATGAACAACTTTTCAATAGACCAAAGTCACACTTCTCTCTCTTTTCGCAATTCGTTCCCCAATCGAAGGCATTTGAAAAATAAGTGCTAGGGTCATGAAGTCTAAGCTTTTTTTAGCATATATATATGCCTTTCCTCTTTCTTTATACGTCGGCACTATAATTTAATATATCCTTTCCTCCTTTCTTTAGTCGGTGCTAAAATTAATATATTTAATTTTAAAATTAAAATTTAAATTTTAAATAATTTAAAATTTAAACTAAATATTTAAAAATAAATATCTCTATCACCGGGGCACCATTTTCGGTGAAACAAAAATCAAATCTGGGTTTTAAGAAAAACCCATTTCAAATCTGCCATCCATGATTTTAAATAAAACCTTTTATTTTGTCTGCCTTGGTTTTCAAAAAACCCTGTATATATCCATGCTCTCCAAAATATCATAAATGCTTATTTATGAAATGCTTTGGCCACCAAAACTCAATGTGATCCATGTGACATCAATGATCCATGTGACATCAATGACAACATAAAATAACTCAAATTTCTAGCAGTATTCCCCTTTGTCATTGATGGCAACACCTCTAATGCAAAAACCATAATCACTACAAAAACCATCTCTGAGAATCAAAGCTGCTCCCCCTGACTCAATACTCTCTATAGAGGTTGCTCCCCCTAACTCAATTCTCTCTTTTGAGACTGCTTCCCCTGACTCAATGCTCTCTCCCTTACTCAAATCTCTCCCCCTTTGACATCAATGGCAAAAGGGACACCTATGGGGCTAAAATATATGACTCTTTAGCTTATCCCCCTCACCACCTTCTCTCTTGAGGTGATTGATTTTGGGGTGGGAGTACTTTTACTCCCATATTACATTGTTTCTTTTCTCTATCAACTTCCTTCCATATTTTTCTGATATCCTTCTCTTGATGAATTACTTGATCTTCTTGTCTTGAACCTGTTTGACCTTCTTTTCTTGAACCTGTTTGACCTTCTTGTCTTGAACCTATTTGTAATTAAGTCCTACACCATT
The DNA here is from genome assembly GCA_028583015.1 of Wollemia nobilis. Taxonomy (NCBI): domain Eukaryota; kingdom Viridiplantae; phylum Streptophyta; class Pinopsida; order Araucariales; family Araucariaceae; genus Wollemia; species Wollemia nobilis. The sequence continues at coordinate 2,859,820 of JAQPPZ010001268.1, read as the reverse complement.
TTGCAATATGTCCAAAGTTATTGCAATTAAAACACTTGATATTGTAGCCTTTGTATGGTGCCCATATCCTAAATTATTTCTTGAAATAATTTCCATATCCATTCCTTTCCTGAACCCTGTTTTGTGAAGTTTTGTTTTCATGACCATTATGACCATGACTTCTGATTTGTGTAGCTCTAAAACCAAAACCATGTTGCTCATTTTCTTTGCACTTGAGAAGCTCTATGACCAATCCTATTGCATAAGAAGCAATGTCCCTAAAAACCATACCTTCTTCCTTTGAAGTTTCTTCTAGAAAAATCAAACTTCTTTGATCCATGGATCCTACAGTGTATAGCCCTGTGTCCAAATCCATTACAAGAAAAATAATGTCCTTGAAAAGCCCTTTGTTCATGCCTTGGTTTCTCATACCTTTCTTGACCATTATCCTTATGATCATTTTCAACTTGTGCATTGCATCCTTGAACCTTCTTTGTAGTAGGAATTTTCCTCTTCCTTAGTTTCTTCCTTGATTTCCTCTTCAAGAATTTATTTTCCTTTTGAACTTGATTCACCTATCTCAAAACAAGATCCAAACTGAATATTAGGAGCCATAGGAAATTTGGAACTTTCTTCATAAAACTTAGGTGCTTCCTTGCTTTCATCTGTTAGAACTTCCTTTCCTTTTGAGTGTGATTCCCAAAACCTAAAATATGAGACCTTTGGTTCTTTGGGACCTTCCTCTTCTTTCTCTTCATTTGTGTCAAATAGCAAATTGGCATCCATATTTATTGTCTCTGAAATACATGTTTCCTTATTAGTGAAAATATCGACCTTTTGAGTCATGTGATGGATCATACTTCTCAAGTATGGAACATCTCAATTCTTTTAGACTGTCCTTAACCTCTTGTAGTTGCTCATGGATATCATTGAAGTCTTCCTTTAGATCAACTGAGACATCTGTCTTTCTTACAATGTTCTCTTGCTTAACTTCTTCTATTTGGAGTGAATATTCTTCTACTTCTTTTATCCCATAGAAAAATCCTTCTTCATCTTCACTGTCACTAAGATCATTATAATCTTCTATAGCAAACAAACTTTCATGATTTCTTTGACCGTGCCAATTTCCTTGATGTGTCATCTCATCTTCACTATCACTGAAACCATTGCAATATCCTAATCTGTGATCTCTTTGACCACATAGAAAGCACTGTTCTCTTTCAACTTCTATTCCTAGAAATAGATGTTTTTCCTTTTCATCATCTAACTTGTCTCTATCACTATGATCTGAGCTATCACTTGCTTCTACAATGTAGTAAGTTTTCTTTGTCTTACAAATTTTTTTCTTCTTCTCATACTTGCCTTTCTTGTACTTGTCATCTTTGTCATGTTTATGCTTTCCATATTCTTTTCTTCTGTGACCCTACTTTTCATCATCACTATTTTCTTCATGTGGACACTTGTGTGCATAGTTATCAAAATCACCACACTCATAGTATTTGACTTTCTTCATATCCCTATAATTTCTTAAGTCCTTTTTCCTTTTAATGAAGTTAGCTTCCTCATCATTATCTGAATCTCTATCTGTCTCTGGAACTTTCCCTTTATTTTTCTCTGAAGCCTTGAATGCAATCTCTTTTATTGGAACCCAATGTTTACTCACCCTCATCTCATAAGTTGTGAGAGTTCCTTGTAGTTCTTCCATTGTTAGCTTGTTGATATCCATTGTTTCTTCTATTGCTAAAACCTTTGCATCATACTTCATGGGAAGTGATCTCAAAACCTTTTGAGTAACTTTTGATTCTTTCATATCAAATCCTAGGCCTCTCATGGTGTTAGTAATCTCATAAACTCGAAGTAAAAACTTTGCAATATCTTCAGAATCTTCCATTTTCAATTCCTCAAATATTTTTCTATGAGTTTGTAGTTTTGCTAACTTTACCTTGGAATCCCCTTCATAAGTATTCCGCAACTTGGTCCACATTTCATTAGCTGAATTACATACCATGACATTTGCAAAATCTATTTCATGTAGCCCACTCAAAATATAATTCATTGCCCTTGCATTGATCTCAACCAATTTCCTGATAGTCTTATCTACCTTGGGATCACATTCAACCTTATACTCTTTTTCAACCATATGCCATACCTTATATCCTTATTATATCAAGTAGTTCTTCATTATCATACTCTAGAAAGCATAATTGTTACCGCCAAATAGTGGAGCCTTATTTGTAGATAATCCATTCTGTGAAGCGATATGTGTTCTTGTAGAATCTACCCTCAAGTTGTTAGCCTTTTCTAAGGAACCCTCTCTGATGCCAATTGAAGAACACAAGATTATACTGAGAGGGGGGTGAACAATATAGCACCCACTTTTTACTTTCTTTCCAAACCAATATCAATTAGTGTCCTTAATTGCAATAACCAAATATAGCAGTGTGCATTAATGACATAGATAGTAATAGTGAAAAATTGCACAAATCACCACACACAATTGAGACACAAGATTTAACGTGGTTCCCCCAATGTGTTGTACTCCACAAGATAATCTCCTTATAATATTTCACATAGAAATAAGAATCCTTATCCCAATACAATAATTAATTTGATCTGCTCAAAGCTAGGTAATACACTGATCTGCTTAGGTACGAAATCCATTGATCTTCTTAGCTAGAAAATATTGATCTGCTCAGGTAGAAAATCCATTGATCTGCTAGGCAAGGCAATATTGATATGCTCAGGTAGGCAATCCATTGATCTGCTTCAACAAGCTCACCAAGAACTTGCTCAAATATGCTCTAGCAAGCTCACCAAGAACTTGCCCAAAATCTGCTCTAGCAAGCTCACCAAGAACTTGCTCAAAACTGCTTCAGCAAGCTCACCAAGAACTTGCCCAAATACGCTCTAGCAAGCTCACTAAGAACTTGCCCAAAATTTTCTTCAGAAATCTCACCAAGAACTTGCCCAAAACTACTCTAGCAAGCTCACTAAGAACTTGCCCAAAATCTGCTCAACAAGCTCACCAAGAACTTGCTCAAAATCTGCTCAACAAGCTCACCAAGAACTTGCTCAAATATGCTCAACAATCTCACTAAGAACTTGCTCAAAATCTGCTTAACAAGCTCACCAAGAACTTGCTCAAATATGCTCAATAATCTCACTAGTAACTTGCTCAAAATCTGCTCAACAAGCTCACCAAGAACTTGCTCAAAAACTGCTCAACAAGCTCACCAAGAACTTGCTCAAAAACTGCTCAACAAGCTCACCAAGAACTTGCTCAAAAATTGCTCAACAAGCTCACCAAGAACTTGCTCAAAAATATTCTCAACAATATTACCAATAACTTGCTCAAATGTTGTCCCAAATTTGTCCACAAATCTATCCCAAAAGTCTTCTCAGAGGCTCAATAAATCATGCTCAAGTAGCACGCAAATCTCATCCACAAATCTATGAAGGTAAGGCTTAATGATGAATTCAACAATGAATGGCAATGCACTCTACAATGGATGACAACAATGATCCACAATGATCTCAACTCAAATCAATCTCAACTCAACTCAAGTCAATCTTAACTCAACTCAAATCTTATAGAAGCATAAAGAGAATTGTTAGAGACTCAATATGTTCTAATCTCAAAGCTCAATATCAACCCAAATCAGAATTATAGAATTGTTTGTTTCATGGGACTTGAACAATCACCTCACACAATCACTTGACTAGGCTCAATCAACTCAACTCAACCAATCACCACAAGGGACAAATATTTCTCACAAAACCCTAGTCCAAGCATGTATCAACCAACTCAAATGTTTCCAATAATGCTCAACCACAAATTCACATAACAATGATACTCATGTTCTTTTCTAACTCAAGTTCTTTGCATAACCAATGGGCTTCAACAACTATGCTTATAAAACAAGGTTTAAACACAACTCTCAAACCAAAAAACCTTAAAGCATTCAACCAACCACTTTCGAAAAGGAAACCACAATCAATCCTTTTCTCTCCAATGATATTTTAGAAATCAATCACCATAAACAAAATCAATGGAGAATATTGATCATACCTTTTGATACCTTATTGGATGTCCACTAAATCTGCCACACACAACCAACTTCTTTTTCAAATTTCAACAAGGGTTAGAGATCATGATTAATATCACAACAATAATATCCAATTAACACCTTATCACTCCTACTCAATAAGATACAACATGTCCCATCATGAAAGAATTAATCACCTTTGAAAAAGAACAAAACAACCTTCACTTTTAAAACCCTTTCTAAAAACAAAAATATCTCTTTACGTACATCTTATTTCTCCCTCTAATCAAGTTAATCAAATAGCCCTCAAAATAAGCTTTCCAACGATATATAATATGATATACTTTCAAAAGGAGAAACACCAAAAATCTCTCTTTTTCTAAACATGCATCACAACCCTTATTCCTCCTAGGGCAACTTTAGAAAAATAAAATATATTAAAAAATTACTAACTTGCCTCTGTCCTTAATGGGATTCAATCTCGTGACATCTCCTTGCTCAGTGCCATAACCACATCCAACCTGCATTTGGGCCACATGCCCTCATGTGTCCAAAGGGACACGAACAAAAACTTATATCATAAACTTCTGCACCCTTCAAAAAACTTAACAACACTTCGAGCGCTTCAACAAAGAAAATAACCACGACGGGACTTGATTGCAGGACCTCATGTGTAACACACAATGCATGAAATGCTAGGCCAAATATACCTATGCGTCTTATTAAACTCCACGAATGACTTTTTAATAGACCAAAGTCACACTTCTCTTAGTTTTCGCAATTCGTTCCCCAATCGAAGGCATTCGAAAAATAAGCGCTAGGGTCATGAAGTCTAAGATTTTGTTGGCATATATATATGCCTTTCCTCTTTATTTAGACATCAATGCTATAAATTAATATAGCCTTTCCTCCTTTCTTTAGTCGGCGCTAAAATTAATATATTTAATTTTAAAATTAAAATTAAAATTAAAATTTTAAATAATTTAAAATTTAAACTAAATATTTAAAAATAAATATCTCCATCACCGGGGCACCTTTTTCGACGAAATGAAAATCCAATCTGGGTTTTAAGAAAAACCATTTCAAATTTGCCATCCATGGTTTTAAATAAAACCTTTTATTTTGCCTGCCTTGGTTTTCACAAAAACCCTGTATATATCCATGCTCTCCAAAATATCATAAATGCTTATTTATGAAATGCTTTTGATGCAGGAGCATCTGGTGGCAGCAGAGCAATCTTGCATCATCAAAAAAATTTCTAAGTGTTTGCCTTGGTGTCGCGATATCGCGATCGAAAAAGAGTCACGATATCACGACATGTCACGTTTTCGCGACTCAGCCAGGAGAGAGAAGGTGCGAGGCGAAAATGTCACGATTTCGTGACATGTCGTGAAATCACGACCAAAAACAAGAAAGAGCAGAAGCACAGTGAAATTGTCATGATTTCACGACATGTCACAAAATCGCGACCAGAAGCAGGCAATAGAAGATACCGATGAGAATGTCGCGATTTCGCGACATGTAGCGAAATCGCGACCAGGAGCAGCCGGGAGGAAATGTCGTTGAGAATGTCACGATTTCATGACATGTCATGAAATCGCAACAAGGAGGCAGCCGGGAGAAGACACCATTGAGAATGTCGTGATTTCGTGACATGTCATGAAATCGCGACAAGGAGCAGCCGAGAGTAGACATCATTGGGAATGTCACGATTTCACATGTCACGAAATCGTGACTGTCGCGAAATCGCGACAAGGAGCAGCCAAGAGAAGACACCAACGAAAATGTCACAATTTCACGACATGTTGCGAAATCGCGACCAGCAGCAGGAGGGAGAAGATGCCAAAGAAATTTTCGCGATTTCACAACATGTCGCGAAATCGCGACCGGAGTAGAAAGGTGGAGGCATCCGAAGGCAAATGTCACGATATCGCGACATGTCGCGATATCGCAACTTGAAGATAAGAAAGCCAGCGATGGAGGAAAATGTCGCGATATCACGGCATGTCGCAATATCGTGACTCGAAGGCAAAGAAGGCAGAGATAAAGGGAAAACGTCGCGATATCGCGACATGTCGTGATATCACGACCAAAAGGGAGAAGGAGCGCAAGGAAGCCAAAATGTCATGATTTCGTGACATGTTGTGATATCACGACAAACGGTTGGTTCATGGTTCGAAAAGGCACGCGTTCCAAGGTGATGTTTTCGAGGTAGTCAAGGGTCTCATTAATGCATGTTTTTGTATCCGATAAGTTTGCTAAACATGATGGCCTCTCGAATGCTACGTCCAGAGGTCAGAAATGTCAGACGGTTCTTTAATGCATGCTTTCATGGAAGATCGGGGCAGTTGCCAATTCTAGAAAGAAAATTTAAAACCCAGTCGGGCACCGACTGGGCAGGTTCCACAGAAGTACTCTCCCGCCTTGTCATTAATGACTTTGGGGGGGTCAGAACCTGGATAAAAAGAACCCAATTTGTAATGAGACGGGTGGTGGATTAGGAGATCGCACGTAGAGGATAGAGTTAGAGAAAACCAAGCCGAGCGCTGGTTATTGTAAAGCCTGCGGGCTGTTTCTGTAAAAGAGATTCTAGATTAATGAAGAAAATTTGGATCTGAGCGAGTGCGATTTTCCATCCCCCATCAAGTGGTATCAGAGCCAGAAGTTCCTGAGTGTGCAAGTAGATCGCCGAAAGTGAGGCAGTTTGCACCAGGATCTGTGGAAGGGCTTGTGATTGAGTGAGCAGAATGCCTCCAAGAAGAAACCCTGTTGGTGGGAGAGGCATGGCGACAACAGAAGATGTCTAAGTTTTGCAGAGGCAAATGCAAGCCCTGCAAGAAGAGATGCGTAGAAGATTGGAGCTAAGAAGAGATGAAGGTAGTGAAGAGGAAGATGACGAAGAAGAGGGCCAGCCTGAGGAAGAAGAAGAAGCAATAGATCCAACACAAGCCAGACTATACAGAGCCATATCCTAGATTGGGAAGAGGCCGAAGATAGAGGTTTCCACGTATTCTGGGAACCTTGATCCAGAGAAATTTATCGACTGGATCAACGATCTAGAAGAGTACTTTGAGTATGAGGAGGTTGAAGACCCTGATAGGGTCCGATTCGCTAAGACCAAACTGAAAGGTCATGCCAGCATATGGTGGAAGGGAGTACAGTTGGAAAGAAACAAAAGAAGAAAAGAGAGAATAACCAAGTGGGATAGAATGCTGGAAAAGTTAAAGAGGCAGTTCATCCCAGTTGACTATGAGATGGACCTACTAAAGAAAATATAAGGTTTGAAGCAGGCCGACAAGTCTGTTAAAGAATACACAGAGGAGTTTTATAAGATCTCCATCATAATTGGCCATTTGGAGGCAAATAAGGATAAGGTGGCCCGTTATATTAATGGGTTGAGACCCAGTATCCAGGAGGAGTTTAGCTTAGTTCGGGTGAGCACCATTGAGGATGCTTACCAGTTTTCCCTAAAGGTAGAAGAAAAGCTGAATAGACGGTTTAAGGGTAAGCAGAGAAGAGGGAGTCATGGCAAAATAACGAGTGGAAAAATAGATGAAGCCCAAGACGAGAAGAAAGAAGAAGCTAGCAGCAGCCAAGAGCAGAAGGTAGGTGATGATTACAGATCCCGTAATCAGAACAGCTACCCAAGAGGAAGAGGTAGAAGAAGTGGGGGAAGAGGGTTTCAAGGAACCTATTTTCATTGTGGAGAAGAGGGACATCGGGCATTCGAGTGTTCCCAGTGCCAAGAGAGGACACGTGTGCGACCCGAGGGTCATGCCAGAGCGGCTGTAGCAGATGACGAAGTTGAATCTAAGCATTTTGAGGAGGCAGAGAGAGGAGAAGTCATGGTCACAAGGAGAGCCATGCTGATTGAGGAAGACAAACCAGAGCAGAGGAGAAGCCTGTTCCACACGAGGTGCAAAAGTGCAAGTAAAGTCTATAACGTGATTATAGACAATGACAGCACTGATAACTTAGTCTCCGAGGAAATGGTCACTAAGTTGCAACTGGAGAGGAGGAGACACCCGCATCCATACCGGATTGCGTGGTTGCGGAAGGACCACAGAGCATGGGTCCATGAACAGTGCTTAGTCACGTTCAAAATTGGGAGATACCAGGATGAAGTCCTGTGTGATGTTTTTCCTATGGATGCTTGCCATTTGTTGTTAGGAAGGCCATGGCAGTTTGATCGGAGTGCAGTGCATGATGGTCATGCAAATACGTACTCCTTGACGAAAGATGGAGTGTGCCACAAGTTAAAGCCATTATAGGCAGTGGACGAGAAGGTGTGTAGCAGTGCCAAAATTTGTCTAGTAGAAGGCAAAAAATGTTTTTGCCAAGAGACGGGGTTTAAGCGGGCTGGAGAGGCAGGTGCACGTTTGGAGATGTTGTAGAAAACGATGACCGAACAGCACAGAAGTGAAGGTCACTTCTCCATCAACCCTGGGTGTCTGATGCAGGAGCATCCGGTGGCAACAGAGCAATCTTGCATCAATAAAAAAATTTCTAAGTGTTTCCCTTGGTGTTGCGATATTGCAACTGAAAAAGAGTCGTGATATCGCGACATGTCACGTTTTCACGACTTAGCCAAGAGAGAGAAGGTACGGGGCGAAAATATTGCGATTTCGTGACATGTCGTGAAATCGTGCCTAGAAACAAGAAAGAGCAGAAGCATAGTGAAAATGTCATGATTTCACGACATGTCATGAAATCACGACCAGAAGCAGACGAGAGAAGATACCGATGAGAATGTCACGATTTCATGACATGTCACAAAATTGTGACCATCGCGAAATCGCGACCAGGAGCAGCTAGGAGGAAATGTCGTTGAGAATGTCACGATTTCACGACATGTCACGAAATCACGACAAGGAGGCAGCCGGGAGAAGACGCCATTGAGAATGTCACGATTTCGCAACATGTGAAATCACGACAAGGAGTAGCCGGGAGTAGACATCATTGGGAATGTTGCGATTTCGTGACATGTCGTGAAATCGCGACTGTCGCAAAATCGTGACAAGGAATAGCCAGGAGAAGACACCAACGAAAATTTCATGATTTTGCGACATGTCACGAAATCGCGACCAGTAGTAGGAGGGAGAAGATGCCAAAGAAATTATCGCGATTTTGGGACATGTCGCAAAATCACGATCAGAGCAGAAATGCGGAGGCATCCGAAGGCAAATGTCACGATATCGCGACCTAAAGGTGAAGAAGGCAGAGATAAAGGGAAAACGTCGCGATATCACGACATGTTGCGATATTGTGACCAAAATGGAGAAGGAGCGCAAGGAAGCCAAAATGTCACGATTTCGCGACATGTCGCGATATCGCGACAAACGGCTGGTTCATGGTTTGAAAAGGCACGCGTTCCAAGGTGATGTTTTCGAGGCAATCAAGGGTCTCATTAATGCATGTTTTCGTATCCGGTAAGTTTGTTGAACACGACGACCTCTCGAATGCTGCGTCCAAAGGTCAGAAATGTCAGACGGTTCTTTAATGCATGCTTTCATGGCAGATCGGGGCAGTTGCCAATTTTGGAAAGAAAATTTAAAACCCGATCGGGCGTCAACTGGGCAGGTTCCACGAAAGTACTCTCCCGCCTTATCATTAATGACTCAGGGGGGGTCGAAACCTGGATAAAAAGAACCCAATTTGTAATGAGATGGGTGGTGGATTAGGAGATCGCACGTAGAGGATAGAGTTAGAGAAAACCAAGCCGAGCGCTGGTTATTGTAAAGCCTGTGGGCTGTTTTTATAAAAGAGATTCCAGATTAATGAAGAAAATTTAGATATGAGTGAGTGCGATACTCCGTCCCCCATCATATTTGGCCACCAAAACTCAATGTGATCCATGTGACATCAATAACAACATAAACTAACTCAAATTTCCAACACACCCAAGCATGCATCTACGTCAATGTGAACCTGGAATCACAACTTCCAGACCACATCAACCTCATCTATGGAGATTTCAGGTGAAGACAACCTCTGGTTTATGAAAATAAGCCCACTTTTTGCTCAGAATGTCAAATTCAAGGGCACCTCCAGGCCCAATGCCCGAAACATAAAGTCTTGAAGGATGAGGCATAGACTATGGTCTGCCCAGATCATTTTGCCAATCGAAGGAGGAACCAAGATCTGAAACAGACCCTGAACCTCAAGAGCAAACAACAGAATCGACCCCCACCAACTGGAGATACGCAAAAGGCAAGTAGTCTCTTTTTTGTCTCTAACAAATTCAATTTGCTCAATGATTCTGTTTCTTTTGAACCAATCGAGGAAGGTGAAATCCCTGTCGAAGGTTTCCCTGATCCCCACCATGTCCCCCAACAACGCCTTTGTGCTAGCTCTTCCCAGGACTTTTCCTTTCCCCCTCCCCCTCCTAGGCCCTCCCCCCACCGCCAGTATCCCCAACCGAAGTCCACCTCCTGGACCTCCCCTCCCCTCCACACCCCTATCCACTTCTCCCCCACCTTCGAAACATGATTCCCCTGCATCCTCGACCAATTCCAACATCGCTGAGTCTGATAGCGAGGAACCTGCCCAATATTCCCCTGACCATTGGAGCCCCAAATAGACCCGCAGCTTCAAAAATTCCCAGATCGATGTAGGAGGTGATAGAAAGAAAGGCAGGCCTTCCGACGTAGAAAAGAGAACCCGTGACACCGTTGAGGACATAGCCAATGGAATGCAGAAAACCTTGTTCCAAGAAATCAGTAACATCATCAAGGAAGAAAATAGAAAACCCAAACCCCCTTCGCAACAAGGTAAAGGGGGCAAAAAACCCTCCAAAAGTTCCAAATGAAAGTCCTCTCCTAGAATGCGAGAGGACTGAATGGGGCAGCCAAACAAATATTGGTTGCCACCATGAGGAAAGACATCAACCCCTCAATATTTCTCATCCAAGAAACCAAATTAGATGATCAGTGGTCACCTAGGGTTGCCAAGATCATCTGGAAAAAGTGTGAATTTGTCTACTCACCAGCTACCGGTTCCTCTGGCGGACTCCTCTGCCTTTGGAATCCCACCAAAGTGGAAGGCAGATTTATCTCAGGACAAGATAGGTTATCCAATGTCTTATTTCATGACCACAGCTCCCAGCTTTCTTGGGTCATGACTAATGTCTATGCCCCTAACACTCTATAGGGGAGAATGACTCTGTGGAATACCATTACCCAGATGAGGCGAGCGTTTGTCAACATCCCGTGGGTCCTAGCAGGGGACTTCAACTCTCCCCTGCACCTTTCAGAAAAAAAGAGGAGGAAACGCTATAACCCACAGAATAACCAATGATTTGGGTCAGTTCGTAGATTCCAATGCCCTAATGGACGTTCAGTTGTGGGGGTCCCAATACACTTGGACCAACAGGAGGAAGGGTGTTAATCTAATCCAAGAGTGCCTCGACCATTTTTTGTTATCGCAAGAGGCTCTCCCCTTCTTTGGGGATGCCAGTCTACAGGCCCTTTCGAAGATCGGCTCAGATCACAGCCCTCTCATTTTAAAAACTATCAGCAGGCCCCAGTTTAAGACCCCCTTCATTTTGAGTCAATGTGGATCCAACACCCCAACCTCAAAAACCAGATCACCGATTGGTGGAATAGAAAATTCCTGGGGAATGCTATCAATCAGGTCATGCAAAAACTATGGATGGTCAAGGAAAATTTGAGAATTTGGAACAAGGAGACCTTTGGAAATATCTTTGAGAACAAACAGAATATCAAAACCAGGCTTGTTCAGATTGAGGAGAGATTTCAGAATGGACAGGGGGATGACAGTCTCAGGGATGAGGAATGAAGACTGCTCTCTGACTACCACAACACCCTTCACAAGGAAGAAATTTACTAGCACCAAAAGTCAAGATAGTTGTGGCTCAGGGAAGGTGATACCAACACTAAGTTTTTTCACATTTCCACTCTCAAGCATAGGGCAGCTAACATAATAAAAGGCCTAACTAGGCAAGACGGGTCTTTCACCTCCGACATTCATCAAATTTGGGATGAAGTTGTCAGCCACTTTGAAAATCTCCTTGCCCCTCCCCCCTCTTCCCCTGATCAGGCCATGGAGTCCCTCCTTAAGAACATCCCCAGCTCCATCTCCCAGACTATGAACAAAATGCTCCTCAGCCCCCTGTCCCCCAAGGAAATCCATCAAGCCCTATTTTCTATGCAGCCAGACAAAGCCCCTGGGCTAGACGGATTCCCCCTAGATTCTTCCAAACCTACTGGGACATCGTTGGTCCTGACTTGTGCCATGCTATCATTCATATGCAACATACCGAAATCATTCCCAGAGATGTTAATTCCACTTTCTTGACCCTGATTCCCAAAGGATCGAATTCCCAATCCCTGTCCGATTACCGCCCCATTAGCCTCTGCAATGTCATTTACAAGATTTTATCCAAAGCCTTGGCCAGCAGACTCACTGAGATTCTCCCATCCATTATCGACCCCTGTCAGGGTAGCACGGTCAAAGGGTGAAATATTCTTGATGGCATCATCACGGTCCACGAGCTTATCCACTCAGCCCACATTTCCAAATCCTCTACTTTTTTCCTCAAGCTGGACATGAATAAAGCCTTCGACAGGGTTAACTAGGAATTCCTGATCAAAATCCTCCTCAAGTATGGTTTCCATGAAAACTGGGTCAACCTCATTTCAAACTGCATTTCCTCTTCTTGGTTCTCCATCCTCGTCAATGGGTCAGCTTTTGGGTATTTCCCAAGCACCAGAGGCTTAAGATAGGGGGACCCCCTCTCCCCCATTATTTTTATCATTTTGGCTGAGAGTCTAGGAAGAGCCATAAAAGATGCATGCACCAAAAACCTGATCTCTGGCATTAAAGCTACTACCGGCCTCCCGCCCTCCACCCATCAATAGTTCATGGATGATACTCTCTTGGCCACTGTCACAGTAGTCTCCGAGGCCAAAGCCATCAAATCCATCCTCAACCTCTATGAGGAAGCGGTTGGGCAGAAGATAAATTTCACCAAGAGTAAACTCTATTTCATCAATACCCCCACCAAGCGGTAGGGCAAAATCATAGGCATTTTGGGTTGTACCATTGCTGACCTCCCAACCACTTACCTGGGCCTCCCAATGTTCAGAGGAAGACCCGTTAAGGCCATGTGGAACAATGTCACAGAAAAGATCTTAAAGAAATTGGCTGGCTGGAAAGGGGCCCTCCTCTCCCAAGCAGGCAAGGCAACTCTGGTTAAGTCGGTTCTTCAGAGCATCCCAGTGTATTTTCTATCCATTTTCAAGATCCCAACCGTGGTGGGAGAAGCTATCGAGAAAGTTTAGAAACAATTCCTATGGGCAGGGAATGATAACCAAAGAAAGTTTCACCTGGTGGCCTGGGACAAGGTCTGTTCACCCAAACATAAAGGTGGGTTGGGACTGCGTCGCATAAATCTCATGAACCAGGCCCTCCTGGCCAAACAAGCTTGGAAGGTTGCCACCAATGCCAACCTGGAATGGGTTTCCATTGTAAAAAGAAAATACATGCAACATCACCCATTCTTGGGCGAAGAAGTTCCCTGTCATGGTTCCCACTTTTGGAACTCCATTACCCAAACAAAGCATCTTCTCAAGTGAGGGGCAAGATGGTTGATGGGTGATGGTTCTGATATAGATTTATGGAATGATGTATGGGCAAGAAATAAACCTCTCATCAAGGATCCTGAGATTGTTGCCATAAAGCACCTCACAGATATCAAGTTTGGGCCTAGGGTAGCGGACTTCATTACTACAGAGTAGGGGACCCGATGCTGGAAATAGATTCACTTTAGATTGAAGAATGCAGTCATTGACAGAGTTGTGGCTTCCCTCCAGGTTGTCTTCAGGGCAATATTCATCCCCCAATCCCCAACGAAGGACAAGTTGTGCTGGAGAGAATCCAGTGATGGGCTTTTCACTATTAAAACTGTAGCCCAGATGTTGGATTCCTCCCCTAAGAACCCCAAGACTATTGATAGCAAAATAGTGGCCAAAGCTATTTGGCTCAAGCAGTTGATCCCCAAAGTGGCACATTTTTGCTGGCTCACTATCCATAACAGAATTTTGACCATGGATAACTTGATCCAAAGAGGTGTCATAGTTTCGAATAGGTGCTACCTATGCACCTAGGCTTGGGAATCCACCCAACACATCCTCCTGGAGTGCCCCTTCACTTGGGAGGTGTTTTCTTCCCTGATCAGCAGATTTTAGGTCAATTGGGTTCGTCCCAAGATGGTTATGGACCTGTTCATCCAGTGGCCCAAGGTTTTCAAAAATCCTCGGCTTAATTTCCTATGGAATTCCCTTCCCCACCATGTGGCATGGTAGATTTGGTTGGAGCACAACAACCGCATTTTCAATGAAAGACCAAGAAGCTCGGATGTAGTTGCCACCAGAGCTTTGTCCTTTGCGATTAAAAATTATAGCCTCATCCCCTGTTCTGACATCCCAACCTCTAGGGATGAGCCTCTTTTGTTTGCCACTCTTGGGATTCCCATAGACTGCACCAAAGAATAGAATCCCCTTAAGCCCAGGGCCAAAGTCAAGTGGACCCCACCCCCTTGGGTTGGCTCAAAGCCAACTTTGATGGAGCTTCTAAGGGCAACCTAGGTAATGCAGGGGCTGGAGGTGTAATCAGAGACCACTCTGACAACATCATCCTAGCCTTTGCTAAAAATTTGGGGATCCAAACTAATAATTACGTAGAAGCCCATGCGCTGTGGAGATGCATTGAAGTTAGCAAGACTATAAATAGCCCTATCATTTTTGAAGGAGATTTAGCAGTTGTGGTTGGTCATATCTCTAACAATAGCCAAGCAGGATGGAACATCCAGAACATCATTAAGGAATGTCAAGCTTCCCTTCACCACCATCCCCACAACATGATCACCCATGTGTTCTAGGAAGCAAACAAGGTAGCCAACCTCTTGGCCAATAGAGCGGTCAACTTGGCATCCCTGATCATTTGGGAAGAATATTTCCCATAGGATGTCATCACCACAGCCAGCCAAGATGTGGGTAGCTACCATGATTTACAGAGTCAACTATCGTGAAGGTTCACGATCAACACCAAAGGTGTTTCTTAACACCAACACTCCTAGGATGAACTCCAAAGGTGGTTCTCATCACCACAAAGGTGTTTTATTAATGCCTCGAGTGTTTTTTCTCAACACCATAGCTCATTGGAATTACACCACCTCCATTGTTCTCCGTTGCATTGCTAGTACGGTTTTAGTGTAGATCGATCAACTCATGCCAGCTCCCCTGGCCAGTTCTTTGAATCCCCTCCCCCATCGCTCCCCCACTCGTGCCTCCTCATTTTCACCATCCATGCTCCACCCATTCACCTTTATCCCCCCATCTTCCCTTTGCCCACTCCGTTCACCGCCCATTCTGCCTATTCCCCCTTTTCGATCCACTCTGGCCCGCTCTTCTCGAGCCATGCCAAAGAAACCACCATCACTCCCAATTTCTAGCTAGTGAACCCTATGACCTTCGGTTGGCATTCCCTTAGCCTCTTTAGGTCTTTTTTTCCCCCTCGATGGTTCTAGAAATAATTCTTCTAGAGCATAACATTTGTGATATCAAAGGGTGGCCCCCGGTTCTGATTTCTCTGGTCTATGCAAAACCATGGCGTATGTCGAGCCATCTAGCTTCTAGGTCGACGCAGGGATGGAGGCCCTTCTTGATGCCAAAATATTCGTCAATTTCTTCAAAATGTTCTCTGGGGTTGATGAAGAAGTCACCAGGGACTTTATTGATTCGTGGGATGAAGGGCAAGTCAAGGTCCGAGGTCTACAATTTGAGGTAAATGCTCTCTTTATCGCTCAGGTCTTTGGTATTCCTCCTATTGGTAGAGTTGTTCGTAGGGATAGGCATAACTTTAAAGAAGAAACAGACCAATTTCTCGACAAGGGAAAGGACCTGGTCTAGGAAAAGAAAGGTGTTCTATGCTCGTCTCTACCTCGGCCTTGGGACACAACCATTATCCCTGTCGTCCAATTCATTTCTGTCGACAACCCCAACAGCCCCCTCAGAGCCTACAACCTCACCTTCACTAACCATATCCGTGATGTTAGACTCATTAACATCCCTAATTTCCTCTTCCGCTCCATCACCATTTCCATCAATAATTTTAGGGAGAGCAAATCCTCGAAGCCCCCTCAACACCGGGGCCTCTTCCTGGTGTTGTACCATTATGCTCTCACCCACCAAGTCAAAGGGGGAATTCCTTCCCGCTCTCCCAACCCTGAGCACTCACCCGAGCCCACCCACATCGTTGCGCCTAGCCCTCCCCTGTCGTCCAACCCAGTTGACCCCCCCTCGGCCTCCAAGCTTTCGACTGCTTCACCGTCACCCCCTCACTCCCAGGACCTCGATGAGAATGACGTTCCCCTCGGCCCTGTTCCCAAGGCCGAAGCTCCCACTGGCAAGCATCAGAGATTTAAGCAAAAGTCGGTCAAGCCCTCCCTCCGGTTGAAGCCCCAAAAAATGAGCGAACAGTGCCTATCACCTGAGATCATTAGCGACGAAGAGGAAGACCAGACTATCAAAGCTGAGGATAAGCTTCGAGAGGTGGCCCTCAACCGCGTCAACGAAGTGATTGATCACCTTCAGTCGGCTACCAATGTCTACCGGGAAGGCAGTACACTCCTGGCTAATGCGATCAACAATCTGAAGGACCTCCCTTCTCTGCTCAATGTCCTCCTGCCTCGTGATTTGAATGGACAAGATCAGCAAGAAGAAAACAAAGAGCCCCAGTAGCCTGGGGAAAGAAGCAGCAGCACTCCTTGCGCCTACAAACCTTTTTGTTCTAGTTAGGTTTTTGGTAGCCACGGTCTTGGACGGGCTAGATTGTACGAGATTCTTTCCCAGTTGGTTTTTTTACTGTTTACAGCATCTGTGTTTTGTTGGCACCAAGCCTGCCTACTATAACAGGGACGGGACCCTTCAACCCGCTTAGTAAATAAAAGTTTTTTTACCTACCAAAAAAAAATCAAAATTCCACTCCAAGGAGTTAGGGAAAACTATAACTATAATAAATATGTATGGTCCATATGGAGATAGAAAGGTTTTTTGGAAGAATTTTTTTGGCCAAGATCTTCTAAAAAAGTATAATTTAGTGGTGGGAAGGGATTTAAACTTTGTTATATACAAACGTGAAATATGAGGAGAAGAGGTCATAATGGATCCACTAACTTATTTTTTCCTTCATAAAATATATAGTGTTGGACTATGTGATATAGAATCAACAAAGCTTGCTCCTACATGGAGGAACAATAGAACTTGAAGATATACAATTTCCAAAATATTGTATAGATTTATAATTTTAGAGAAATTCATAGCTTTATTTGATAATATAAGAACATGGATAAATCAAGGAGGAGGGTTAGATAATTCTCCAATCCTTTTATAGCTATAAAATGATGAGGATAAACCACCATACCCTTTCAATTTCAATCTCATTTGGCTAAGGGATGAAGAATTTCAAAACCTAGTAAGAACATAATGGAGGAATTATGACCCAACCTCAAAAGAGACAACCATGTTTTAGTTCACTAGTAATATTAGGAGAATAAAATTTGTCACATTAGGTTGGACCAAAGAAAAAAATTTGGAAGTGGAGGCAAGACTTACTAAAATTGGATCTTTCTCTAAATCAACTTTATAGTACTAAAGGTAACAAAGTTTTTTTAGAAAATAAAATCATGCAAGTCAAAGAATTAAAAAAAGAAGAGATAAATGTTAGAATGGGAGGAGGCAAAATGGAGAATGAAAAGCATAAATTTATGGCTAAAACAGGGGGATGAAAATACATTTTTTTTAATTATGTAAAACAAAGGAAATATACAAACATAATCTGGGAAATGAAAGAGGAAAATAGAAACACTTTGAGAATATTCCGAGCGTTGACACCATTAGCAAAAACTACTTCAAAGACTTGTATAAAGATCCAAACAAAGCAAATATAGCAAAGACAATCAAACTAGTTCTTAAATTGTCCAAGATGGTTAATGAGGAAGAAAACAAAGCTTTGTTCTCAAAAATCACTAAGGACTTAGATTCAGTAGTCAAATCATTCTAGAAAATAAAAAGTTTGGGTCTGGATGGATGGACATTTGTTTGTTATTTAGATTTTTATGAATTGCTAGAGGACGATCTTTTAAAAGTGGTAGAATAATCAAGGATTAAGGGATAATTGCTAGGATCCATAAACTCCACTTTCTTGGCTTTGATACCAAAAAGGACAATCTAAAATAATTCAAGGATTACAAACCTATCTCTTTATGTAATACTCTCTACAAAATCATATCAAATATTATTGCTAGGAGAATTAAAGGGACCTTCTTAGATATTTTGTATAACAGTTTGGGTTTTTAAGTAGAAGGTAGATTCATGAAGCAATAAGTGTAGCCCAAGAAGGACTAAATTCAATAAAGAAAAGGAATCAATGAGCAGTGGTAATAAATTTAGATCTAGCAAAATCTTTCGATAAAGTAAATTGGTTATAGATCAGGTTGAGCCTAATTAAAGTTGGATGTAGCATTCCCTTTGTGAATTGGGTGATGAGATGTATCAATTCAGCCTATTTTTTGTACTTATCAATGGATCAACTTCTAGTTTTTTCATGGCTTCTAGAGGTTTGATACAAGGGCATCCTCTTTCTCCTCTTCTTTTTATTTTAGTAGCAAATAATTTTAGTAGACTGATCAGGGAGCAAAAAGAGAGGAAATGATCAAGGGTATCAAAATTAGTAATTCTTTGAAGGTTGCACATTTCTCTTTGTAGATGATATTTTACTTTTTGAAAATGGTACATTAAATGAAACCTCGAAATATAAAGAAGTGTTTGACCTATATCATATGGATATAAGAGTGAAAATAAATCTTCAAAAAGTAGATATAGCCTTCAATAAGTTTCAACCAGGGAAAACAAAAGCAATAATAAGAAGTTTTGGTTTCAAGCAAGTAGACTTTGATAAAGGGATAAAATATTTAGGCTCATCTAAAACCTAATGACTATCGTTACTAGGACTAGATCTAGTTATACACCAAAATAGAGATTAGGATCACCATTTGGTGCACTAGGTGGTTATCATTGGGAGGTCACCTTATGTTGATGAAATTAGTCTTGGAAGCCACCCCAATTTACTGGCATTATTTGGCTTACATTCCCATAACAATAGTAGATAAAATAAGGAATAAGTGTTTCTAATTTCTTTGGTCAAGGAAAAAATAAAAGGATGCAATGGAACTAGTTAAATGGAACAAAATAGTTAAACCAAAATTATGTAGAGGATGGGGCCTCAAAAATATACATAATTTTAGAAAATATTTAGCAACAAAAGGTTTATGGAGATTGTGATCCACAGGTTCAATAATGGTGGATTATTTTAGAGTGAAAAACTAGAAACAAGAAAGAATATTACCAGATAAAAAGCTAATTTTATTAATTTTGAATAGAAAAACAAAGAGGGCGATCTTTGAGAAAATATGTATGCTAATTGGAAAATAATATATGGTAAGATATTGTTCCCACTACAACTGCTACCTATAAAATTTAATCATGACAACTAATCTATGTTTTTTCTTAAGATAAAACTATATATTTACACATGACTTTGGCTAAAGAAGAAGAGGAAGAGTCAATTGGTTATAACGATAACTACAATGGTTCAAACAATTGTGAATGTTAAGCTATTGCCATGTGGAAGGCCCATTATTGTTGGTAACATTCCATAGCCTATCTTATTGGAAGAAAAACCCTCTAATCCATTCAAGCTGTCTAAGCCATTTTAAGCCCTTCCAGTCCATCTGAGCTCATCTAAGCCCTTTTGAGTCCAATTGAGGCAATTTTTTGAATCCATGTCATTCATCCAATTTTGTGGTCTTTGTCTAACTTTGAGGTATCCATCCATTATTTGTGGCCTTTGTCTGATTCAATTTTCTATTTTTTGTAGTCTGAGACTAGATTAGTCAACCCTTCTTGAGAAGCAATGGTCCCCATTACATCAACTTTAGCATCAAGTTTGGAAGCTCCTTTTTTATCTGAGTCTTCGTGAACCACTTGGCTTGGTGATTGAGTTGACCAACTCAAATTACCCTATATAGCTACATGAATTTTTTCCTGGTGGTTTTAGTCCATGTGTCAACTATCTAATCCTCATATGCTAGAGAAAGACTTCTAGGATTGATCTCCTTAATTATCAACTTCTCTATTACTGCTAAAGTATCTAGAAAAGATAGGTAATATTGCTTAAGAAGATTAACATTGAAATTGGGATGCAAAGTAAGATAATGATGTAGATCTAGCTCAAAGGTGTTCTCTTATACTTGTTTGGTGATGGTATAAGGTCCATAGCACAGAGGTCTAATTTTATTATGTGGAGCTATAAGGTGTTCTTTCTAAATTCATAGCCAAAAATGACCTCCCACTTGGAAAGAGTGTGGGATACGATGTTGATCATGGAATTGCTTGTATTTTGCATTCATCTAGTCTAGGAGGACATGAACCTATTGTTTCACATGTTGAATATGCTCCACAAATTTCACTGCCTTCTATGTTTCTCTTTCTCTGTGTGGTGGAAATTCCATGGGTGAAATTGGAAAAGCTACATCCACAAGCGCCAATGACTAAAAACCAAAACAAACATAAAAAAGGTTTTTTTTGGTAGAGCTATGCAAAGCCTTATTATATCTATGTTGAATGTAGGGTAGATTCTCATCCCACATTCGGGGATGCTTCAAATTATCCATACGTAATATATGCATGACCAATCTATTAACAACTTTTGTTTTCCCATCAATATATGGATGGAAGGCTATGGACTGGGTAAGCTTTGTGTCCATAATTTTACATAGAGTGTTCTAGAAGGTACTTAAAAAATTATTGTATTTTTCTAAAACAATGGAATGGACTTTGGTAAGCCAAAATGAAGCCATACATGGTTGAAATACAGTTTCACAGTTTCTTCAGCTATGAACTCTTTTTACAAGCAATCATGAGATCCATATTGGAAAAGCAATCAACCACCACAAAAACATAATAATTACCATGATTAGAAATAGGTAAACATGAGAGAAAGTAAATAGAAACAAATTCCCAAGGCTTGGAAAGTACCAATATGGGTTTGTATAAGCCTAGCTTCTTGTTGATTGGTTTTGTAATAGCATAGGGTGTGCAATACTTGATGTATTTCTCCACATCATTCCTCATATTTGGATAGAATAAATATTTTTAAAGAACATCTAAAGTATATTTTCCATACCAAAATGACCTGCTACCCTACTGAAGTGCGCTTCCCATACCATATTTGATATTTCAACAAAGAGCACATATATGTGTTCTATGTAACAGAGTATATATCCCTACAAATAAAATTAAAAATACATGCTTACCTAAATTAAGGGATTGACATGTCTCAACAAATTCAAGGTCGATGCAATACAAGGTGGACCAATTAGATGTCTTGTGCCTACAAGAATCAAGAATAGTGATGAATGTTGTGATGGGTGGTTGGATCAAGTAGTCTACAACTGAGTTAGTGATTCCTTTCTTGTGTTGGATGATCAAATAAAATTATATTAAATATATGGTCCATTTTTTATGTCTCTCATTCTTGAGCTTGCTCCACATCTATATGATTTCTAGAGGTTTGTGATCAATGTGAATAATTGTTTCTTTGCCCAAGATATGATGCTTCCACTACTTGTAGGCCTGAATAATGGCATAAAGTTCTTTATCATAAGTGGGATATTATTTTATAGTCCCATTGAAATATTCACTATGGTATGTAATAGGGTGGCCTTACTATGTAAGGACATATTCCATTGCATAGTTTGATGTGTTCGTCATTAGCTCAAAAAGTCACCTCAAGTCTGGCAGGGCGAGAATAGGTTCTAAGCATAGTTGAGCCTTCATCTTCTCCAAGGATACCTATTGTACCTCTCCCCATTGGAACTTGGATTTGGCTCCCCCTTTTTTCACCTAGTTCAATGGTCATGCAATGTGTGAAAACCTTAGAATAAATCTATGGTAGAAATTGGTAAGACCCAAAAAACTACAAAGCTTTGTAAGAGTCCTTAGAGTTGGCCAATTTTGGATAACCTAAATATTTTTAGGATCATCATGAACACCTTCCTAATTGAAAATGTACCCAAGGTACTGGACTTGCCTCATACCAAATGTGCATTTCTCCAGGTTTACATATAATTTATGCTTATAGAGAGTTTGGAGCACTTCCTATCTATGCTACAAGTGTTGTTCCCATGTCTTGCTATAGATGAGGATATCATCCAAATACACAACTACAAAAGAGCTGATGAATGGTCACGAAATATCATCCATCATCCTCATAAAATTTGTTGGTGTGCTAGTAAAACCAAAATACAACCAACCATTCGAATAGACCCTCTTTGGATTTGAATGCCATGTTCCACAAATCTATTTGCTTAATGGTAATTTGATGATAACCAATTTTGAGGTTAATCTTGGTGGAGAAACCACATAGTTGATCCAAAATATCATTGATATGAGGTAATAAATACTTGTAATTCATGGTGATTTTGTTAATATCTTGATAGTTAATGTAGAGTATCCATGTGCCATCTTTATTTGGTGCTAATATTAGTTTTTGAATTCATATCTTGATAGACAAGGACATTAAGTAAAGGAGAACTAAGAATTAAATCGATAGAATACTCTACCTCACAACAAAGAGGCACTCTGGTGGGTGACTTGAAGATCTCATTGTATTCTATAATGACCTGGTCTATTTTTCATTGTTGTTGTGAGTACTGTGTAGACACTGTAGTAGCAATCATATTCTTGGAAAATTGAGGTTTGATCATCAAGAGAACAATTTTTTTTATCATCCTTTTCATTGCTTGACACTAATGATAGAAATAGAGATGGAAGGAGTTATCTATGGTATCTTATATTACTAATCCCCAAGAGTGATGATGACTTTGTGGGATCTTGACTCATACATGCCATATATTTGCCACATATATGGCTAGCCAAGGAGCACATCACAAACATCCAATGGAACCACATCAAATAAAACTTCATATTTGAATGGTTTTATGGCATAAGAGAGAAGACATTGTTGTATGACATGGATCTATCTCCCCTGATTTAGCCATCCAATGTTATATGGATATGAGTGAGGTTTCACAAGAAGATATAAATTCTTCATAGTATCAATAGAAATTAAATTCTTTTGAATTCCATTGTCAATAATAAAATGTAAGGGATTCCCCTTTACCCAAATTTATGAGTGAAATAATTGCTCCTCCTTAGGTAGCTCCTCTGCTTTAATTTGTGTAGTAGAGGTAGCAATAGTCACATGTGGTTTAGCCTCCATAATACACTTACCTTATACTTAGCTAGGGGTTGTGTTAGTGTTGTGGATGTAGAGGGCTATGTCTCAAAAAATAGAGACTAAACTGCCTAACACTATTCTCTGGAATATCAGTTTCCCTTGTGGTAGTCACGCCATTTCCTAGTCTAGTTCCTTTGGGGCTTCTTATCTTGTGGCTCTTTCTTCTTCTTATAGTTTTGATGGTGTTGTTAACCTTATTTTCTTGGTTCCTTTTGGGTATAATATTTTCCTTTCTTGGGTTGGTCCTTGGTACTTTGGTTCTTGTTATTCGCACCATCTCATTTCTTATTCTTGCATTTATGCTTATACTCAATCTTGATGGAAAATTATTATACCTCACTCAAGGTATTGAATTCAAATTAGTCCATGTCCTCCCTTATGTACCAGTGTATCTTGTTATGGTACTTAAGAATTTGATGCATCTCGGTGTCTTGGATGCTAAGTTTTGCAGATAATGAATGGAAAGCATTGTTGTAGTCTTGAATAGATTGTTCTTTGTCTTGATGTAGCTATTGCTATCACATGTACAAATATATATTTTTTTTGGAAAACATCCCAGAAGGGATTCCACTTTTGGGTAAGAGCCAAGGAGGTAGGGGTATCTCTTTCTCCAATATCATCCAAGACTCGCACCTAGCCTACCACATTTGACATACTCAAGGAGTAAAACTGAAACAAAAAAAAATAAGAACACACAAACACAAACACACAAAAAGATTAAAAAAATATGCTCCTTGAGTGTGTCAAAAAGACAAAGCACAACCAAACACACATAATATGATAAAAAATACAACATGAACCACACATAAAAAACACAAGAACAACATAACAAAAAACAATAGAACACTACAAAGACACAACCAACAAAAACATGAAAAACAAAAACAACCAAAACCTAAAAAATAAAAATAAAAAAACAAAAAAAAAAACAAACAACAACAGACAACAAAGAAAAAAAACATAGAAAACACTCACACACCAAAACACAAAACACCAATTAACACAAACATACAGAAATACAAACACAAGAACAAAAACACAAGAACAACAAAAAATAACACAAAAAAACACAAAAACAAAACAAAATAAAAAACAGATACACACACCTCAAAAAACTAAAAATTAAAGAAAAAATAAAAAATAGAACACAACAATGACCTTTCTAGACCAAAATACTTTAAAGGCAAGAATCAACATAGGGAACAAAAGAAATATTAGTTTGAGCTAGGGAACTAAAAATCCCTGACCAAACCAAAGAGAAGCAAAAATAAAGCAAGAAGAAACTAGGTACCTCCAGAACTGGATCCATCCAAAGAAATGATAGAAATAAGAGCTTCCCTTATTCGTAAAGCCCACCAAATAGGAGAGTGGTTGTAGCAAGTAAGATCACCTTTGTCCAAAGCCCAATTAGCTAAAGCATCAGCTCTCTTATTTTGATATCTGACCACATGATTGTAATTAAGTTTCAAAAATCCCATTTGGATTAACTGAATCTTCTCAATAATTCTTTTTATTATTCAATCAACCTTATGATTCTTATGAGTCTTTAAAATATTAATCATGAGTTGATATTCAGACTCAACTAGCACCTTTTCCTATCCAACCTTAGTAACCTCTTGAAGGCCTCTAAGGATACCATACCCCTCAACAAGGTTATTGGATAGAATACCCAAATTCTTAGCAAAAGTAAAAACCAGGGAGCCATCTGAAAGTCTACCAATTTCTCCTACACTAGCTTTTCCAGGGTTCCCTCTAGAGGCTCCATCAGTATTGACTTTTCCAAAATCCTTAGGAGGAGGTTGCCAATTCCTTGTTCTATCCATATTGCAATTACTCACATTCCCTTTAATTTGGTTGCTCTTAGAAGAGTTAATATTCAATATTTGCATCACTTGATTCCATCTTTGGTGGTAGTTTTGGGTGTGATTAAGGAGTTGTTGGACTGATTCAACTAATTTGGCAATGATATTTTTCTAGATATAGTTAATATCCTTCATTTTTTGATTAAAAATTTGGTTGTTTCTTTAATTCTAGATATTCCAAAGAAGAATGGTAGAACCCATCCAAACTAACTTCCTAATAAAATGATCAACACCCTCTTGATTAGGCCAGTCCCTCCAAAGTTGTTCAAAAGTAAAAAAAGTGAATCACTGTAATCCAAGTAAAGTTGCCATTCTCCTCCATAGCTTAGAGGCTAAAGTACACTCAATAAAAATATGGCTGAGATTTTCCACATTCTCTCCACATATTTCACATCTAAAAGGGCCATGAAAACCATGCTTCATAAGATGCTCCCTAGTAAGCACCCTGCGATGCAATAAAATCTAAGTAAAGAACCTCACCTTAGGCCAGATATTTTGAGCCCACAATTGAGAAAATATGTCAAATGATTGGTTGGGATTATTATGGCATAAGGTCAAATAACCTTGAGCAACTGAATACTCACCCTTAGTAGTGTTGTTCCATCCAAAACAATCTTTATCATGGGATCGAGAGAGAGATCTCATATGAAGGATGCATTGAATATCTTATCTTTGCCTTTCTAAGATTTTAATAGGTCAATACTCAATAGGGATCCAATATCTACCAACCCTTGAATTATTGGTATGGTATCAACAATAATTAGCCACCTTTATCCAGTTAGATCAGTGAAGCTCATCCATCCAAGGCCTCCAATCGAGAAACTCAGTTATCAAAGGCTTGTGACCATCCCAATAATCTATCCAAAAATTTACCTATTGACCATTATGAATGATCAAAAATATTTTTTTCTTTATCAAATCCTTACTAGTATTAAGGACTAATAAAATTGGAGAACCTTTGGAAGGCAGTTAATAGCGAATAAGGTCTTCAGGACTTTTATTCTCAGCATATTTAGCACAAATATTTTTGGACCAAAGAGCATTGGGGTTATGCAAAATCCTCCAATATAATTTATCGGCTAAAGCTTTGTTGTTATTAATAGCAAACCAGAATCCTAACTCTTGGTAGAACTTAATGGGAAAACCATCAGGACCTAGGGTTTTTCCTTTTTGTATTTTAAAAACTACTTGTTGAAGCTCATTTATAGTAACAGTAGCAGTCAAAATAGAGTTCTCCTTAGAAGTGATAAGAGAAGAGATTGCTTTAAGAACATTTTGTTGAGAAGTCGAGTCAAGAGGAGTAGCAACAAAAATATTGAGAAAGTAATTGACAACAATAGAGTTTATGCCATCCCAAGTGTAGACAACATCTCTAGAATATGATTTCAGGAAAAAAATAAAGTTGTGAGATCTTCGAGCTAGAAGATATTTGTGGAAGAAATTTGTGTTTTGATCACCTTCTTTGAGCCATTGAATTATAGATTTTTGCTTCCATAAGAGTTCTTCTCTTTTATCACATTCATCTAACTGAGCTATGAGTTTAATTTATTCTACACGTGTACTCTTTGTGAGGCCATCTGAACAATTTTTCTTATTCAAATTTTCAAGCTGAGCAATAACTTCATATTTTTTATGAGCCCAAACTTCTTCCAGTTCTAAGTCTTGATTTTGGATTTAATGTATTGTAATATTTTGGAAAAACAAAACATCTTAGTCCCATACCTAGGTTTACCTTCCTTCCACCATTGTTGCACTCGAGGTTTAAAGGAACTATCCCTAAGCCACATTAACTAAAATCGAAAAGGAGAGAAAGTCACATAGGTTTTCTAGATTTCCACCATGATTGGCCAATGATCCGAACTAGCATTGTTAAGAGTCTTCACTTTAGTAATGTAACCATGGATTAAGAAATTATCAAAGAGCAAGAACCTATCCAATCTCTCCATTATATAAGCTAAGCCTTGCCTTCTGTTAGACCAAGTCATAAGGCCATTATCTGGTTGGATGTCCACAAGTTGGAGGTTTACAATATATTCGTTCATAAGGTAAGTACTCCTGTCCAAATTTCTATTTCCCCCCATTTTCTCATCGATGGTATTGAAATATCATCTGATCAAGATCCAAGCTTTAGGAAAATGAGAGATAATATAAGTTATTCTTCCATTGTCTTTTTTTTCCTCCAAATTAGTCGGAGCATAAATAGTAATGCAGAGCATAATTTGGTTGGAATATCTACTTTGAATAGCTATAGCCAAAATACCCCAACTATAAACCATATAGTGAATCAATACCTCTTTCGGGTCCCAAAGGCAAGCACTGCCACTAGAAGTCCCTTGGGAACTAAGGGAAACCACTTTTCCAACTAGCCAAATTTTACTAGCAATTGATTCCATATCCTCTATTGACATCTTCGTTTCTTGAAGGAAAACAAGATGTGGATGGTTTATTTGAATCATTATTCTAATTTCATTTTATTTTGAAAGACTCCCTTTGAGTCGTCTAATATTCCAAGTCATGATCTTCATTAATACCAGGGCTAAAAAAATTGGGAAGGGCATTAATCTTACCTTCCTCTACCAGTTTTTCACCTTCTTTTACCATATGATATTGATTGGTCTTGCAACCTACCTTTTGATTAGAATCCATCTTCAATTTTTTTTCTTGTTTCTTGACTTACTCCAATTGAATCTGAGATGGCTTCTAACCTTGAAGAATGCCTATACATAGCCAAAATTTTATCAGAAGGTTCAATAGAGTCTATATTGGGACCTATATTATTTGAAGTTTTAACATTTAAAATATTGTTTTTCTTGTGTATATTTTCTCCTTTTTTTCTATTGAAAACCTTTGATTTGTTGGTTTGTCTTTGAGTTCTTCCCTTTATCTTTAAATTATGTTTCTAAGTTTTTTTTCCATTATTTCCTCTTCCTCACTTGGGACATCATTTGTGGAAAGAATTTTAAACATATTAGCAGTTAAATTTGATTGATCCTTCATAACTAATTTTTTCTGAGTGTTCTTCTTCTTAGGAATTTGGAAACCTGCTGAGTTTATATATTCTTTCTTTTGATTTAGAATTTTATTTGGGAAAACACTAGCCAAATGACCATAATCATGGCAAATTCTACAATGAAAAGGAATGTTCTCATAGTCCACTACTTTCTCCCAAGTGTCCTCCCCAAATTGTAATGTGATATTTTTAGGTAGGGATTTGTCAAAATCCATTAAAACACAAATTCAAGCATAAATAATATGTTCAATTTTTTTAGTACAATCAATAGTCATCATAAATGTTCCTAAAGAGTTTCCAATTGAAGAAAAAATAGTCAGATTCCAAAATTCAATTGGGAGGCCAAAGAGTCTAATCCACACGGGACCTATAGAAGGCATCTCTTCTTTGAATTTAAATTTAGTATGCCAGAGCTTCATGAAAAGCCCTACCCTTCCAAAGAACCAGGTACCTCCTTGAAAAGTTTCTCTCTATATTCATTATTAGCAAATAAAATAAAAAATAACCATTTGGATAAATAAAGATTTGTAACTCACATTTAGTTTTTTAGTTTTTGCAGCATAGACTTTGAAAGCAGATAGGCTCGAATGAAAACCCATGAAATGACAAATTAGTTCTCTTTTTTTCAGATCTTCAATGCCAGTCTGAATGTTACCCATATCAAGCTTAACAATAGGAGTTCCATCAACTGTATTAAGACTACCTGACTCTGTTTTTCTAAGATCAATCTTAGGAATTATTAGAGGTTTACGGGAAGCCCTAATATTAATATTAGAATTGTCCTAAGGTTGTCCACCATAGAGGGCATCCCTAAAATTTATTTTTGGGGTTAAGTCTTCGAAATTCTTACCCTTGACGGGGGTTTCCATAGTAGATTTATTTTATGGGTGCACCTTAGCACCAGATTCACTTGATATCTGAGCCATTTTATGATCAGCTACTTGAAACTTGTTTTGTTATCTCTTTAATCCATTCCCTAGACATCGTGGAAATGTATGATTTTCACTTTTCTTTTGTGCATAAAATTGGAAGTCATTTTCAATCAAGTTCACATCATGAAGATTTGTTGAAAGATAGATTTCTAACCCATATTGGATCCCTTGTAGCATATCCTACTAAATTATTGATTATAAACCACAAAAATATTGGTTGCTAGGGCTCGGAGGCCCTGAAAACCAATGTTTGAAGCTGCTTGTACTTAACCCAGATGAAACCCTTGCACAATCGCTTGCCAAAAATCTCATTCACACATAGGGATGTGCTAGGATATGTATTGCTCCAAATGATTTAAAAAATTTTGGAGACATTCTAGGGTTTGTCAGACATCTACCCTTAAAATTATAGCTCAATCTGAGTCTGGATGAGTGAAATATGATCGAAACAAGTTTGGTAGTTTGGGAAGTCCTATGAAAAACGTCTCTCAGAATTTCATATTTTTTTTAGACCAAACATGATTTAGATTTTTCTATTCAAAATTTGATTATTGCATCGTTTCTCTCCCTCACATGTACAAATATTTATAAGTGTCTTTCATATAATATTCATTCTTGATTACTTCCACGAACTCATCCCATGTAGGGTCTTTTGAATCTTCTTGATTCTTGTATTCTTCCAAATAATTTTGGACTGCATTGAAGCTTTTAGTAGGGCAAAAGTGATCTTCTCTTTATCAGAGAAATGATTGACAAAAATATATGCAAATAGCTAATCCATCCAATTTTCCACTACTTCTACACTAATTTTCCTTCAAATATAGGGATATCAAAGTTTACCTAAACTTCGAATGATGTTAAGGCATTGAATGGTTGTGTTGTAGCATGGAAAGATGGTAGCCACTTGAGGATTTGGGTAAAATGATCCAACATCTGATTATTTTATCTTTCAAGGGTTTCATCCACAAGTTGTTTGAAAGGATTTGTTGTTTTGGTGTTGTCCATCATCTAAGATTGTTTGAGATGGCTAGGTAAATTATTAAATCGGTCACACATCTCACACTTAAGCGTATAATAGCCTGACCTTTTATTTAGAATCATACACCTTCAAATATACTGCTCTGATACCACTTTGATCCACATGTCTAGGGATAGTGGATTCTTTTAGAGTGAACAACCAAAAATAGTGAAGAAATTTGTTAGTTGAAAAGCTAATTTTATTAATTCTAAATAGAATTATAGAGAGGGTGATCTTTGAGAAGAGATGTCTACCAATTGGAAAATAATTTTTGGGGAGAGATTGTTTCCACTACAACTACTTCTCTTGCTGCAACTACTACCTCTAAAATAGAATCACAACAATTGCTCTTTGCTACTTATGATAAAATCATATACTTATACATGACTTTGGTATAAGAGGAAGTGTTATGATATGTATGATGATAAGTATGATGGTTCTAATAGTTATGACAGTTCAGCTACCACCATGTGGAAGGCCCACTATTTTTGGTAAATATTAGGTAGCCTATCTTGTCTGAATACAAGCCCTTTGAGTCATTCAAGCTATTCAAACCCTTTCGATCTATTTGAGCCCGTCCAAGCCCCTTTGAGCCCTTCTAATCCTATTTGAGGCATTTTTTTGAGTCTATGACATTCATTTAATTTTGTGGTGTTTGTACAACTTTGAGGTGTTTGTTTATTCTCCATGGCCTTTTTTAGTTTCAGGTTTTCATTTTTTGTAGTTTGAGGTCAAATTAGATTGATAACCGACAAAGGATTATGACAACAAGTAATTCAAGAGAAATATCTAGGCACCTTGTCCTTTGTAGATTATATTAGACTATAGAATAAATTAGTTTTAAAAGCCATAATTAATTGGAAAGCACTAGTGAGAGCTTTTCCATTAGTTGGAAATTTCTTGGCATGGAAAATAAGGAATGGAAAGAAAGGATAGGCAAAGATCCTTTGCTAGGCAACACAGGATACTATCAACTTCCACAAAACATAATAGATCATCTCCATAACCAAGGAAAGATAGTATTGGCAGAAGTGGTATCAACAGAGAGCACTAATTTATAGAAACAAGAATGGTTTATAATAGAAGAGTTAACACTAGGAGGAAATGAAGCACATATTTGACATGATTACACAAAGGAACTAGAAAGAGCAAATATAAAATTAAATTAACAAAAAAAATTATATAGTATAAGAATCTAGCAAGTTGGTAGTACACGGCTAGAGAAGGGTATAAGACAAGATTTGATAACAACAATGAGGAAGATCTTTGGTGGTGGAGTAGAATGTGGAAGATAAAAGCTCTCCTAAAAACAAGAATATTTGCTTGGTTAGCTCTAGCTAAAAAACACTAACATGGGATGTTCTTAAAAGGAGGTCCTAGAAAGAACCAAGTTAGTGTGTCATGTGTAAAAAGGGAGAAGAAACAATGGACCATATTCGAGTTTATTGCCCTTTTACAAGAGAAGTGTGGAATTATATTCTACCTTTGAATTAAGGGTAAGGATAGTGGGCTACTAGGAACCTTTTAGATACCATGTAATAGTGGTTCAAAGAAAGAGGATTCAAAGAGTACATATGTATCCCTTTGATAATGGAATGGGGCTTATGGCTAGATAGAAATGCTAGGTTGTTTGAAGGTAAAAAAATCAAGTGATTCAGGTGCAAATGCAGATTAAATCTATTTTTGAAAGTTTAAAAACTCCCCAAACCAAAACTAAACAAACATATAAGAACACTAATAGTGGATCCTATGAATCCATGGGTCTTCTTTGATGGAGTTTGTCAGGGCATCCCAAGCAAGTGTAGAGTAGGGGGAGCACTTTACTTTAATAAAAATCATAAGATCACTTTTAAGGAAGGTTTAGGAGAAGGCACAAATAGTATGACATAATGAAAAACATTGATCCTATTGATGAGAATAGTAGTGGAGCAAGGAATTACAACTTTATAGATTTATGGAGATTCAAAATCAGTGATAAGTTAGGTTGTAGATCATGTTGATATGAAAAAATTGCTCCTAAGTCCTTTCTATGAGAAAGTAAAATTATTTGAATATTTATTTTCATACAAGCACATCTATAGGGAACTAAATGTAGAAGCATATGGTCTTTCAAAATATGGTTTGAACCTCCTAGAAGACACTTGGTAGATAGAAGTGATTAGAGGACTTGGAGTTTCCTCATAGTCCTTTTATTAAGCTTCATATTAGAGATCTATTAATAGAAAAAAGGGGTTTGAAAGGGACCCTCACCTTTATTCTATAGAAAGATATGCTTCAAAATGGTGTTAGTCTTCGAAATTGAAACCTAAATCCTACATAGTTTGGAACTCAAGCAAGAGTCATTCAAGAACTATGATTGATTATAAAGTTACTCCTACTTTCCACCTATCAGTCCTATTATTAGGATTCTATTTTTGGATTGTAAGTTGATTGTAGGATATTACAACAGGGAGGCTAGTACTCCTCTTAGTTCAATTTAGACTAGTCCTAGATGGGATGTAATTGAAATTTTTTAGTGTACTTCGTACCCATAGCATTGTAATTTTTTCTCAAACTCAAAAATGAAAATTGTTTTTTTAAGGAAAAAAATCAAATAAATAAAACAAACATATATATATATATATATATATATATATATATATATATATATATATATATATATATATATAATTAATAATTGACCTTCAATTTTCTATGGTATTAGACTACAAAATAATAAAAGAATTAAAACATAAATTTAAAAACTTAAGATCTTAGATTTACATAAAAAGAATTGACTAGGGTTTTAGCAACAAGATATAATTAAGAATTGAAAAATAAAATAATAATAATGATAATTAAAAATCAATATCATAAATTTAAATAAAAAATTTAACTAGGGTTTTAGCCACAAAATATAATAAAAAAGAAAGACAAAAAAACTCTATAATAGTAATAATATAATACTAAGTTCCTATCAAGTGGCATTAGCTTAATCGATTAGGTTCCTCAACATTTAATGAGGAGACCAAGATTCAAATCTTTCCAAGCAATACATGGATAATATCCAAGCTTTGTTGTAATACCACTATGTGGTGATGATGTAATACGGGTAGGGCCTATTTCAATCCCATATAACCAATTGAAAAAAAAAACTAAGTTCCTAGATTTATACAAAAGTTCTAAAATAGGATTTCACCACAAAATATAATTAAAAATTAAAATTAAAAAATACTCATCATAATAACCCTCGAATACTATATTTATATAAAATGTTTAACTAGAGTTATGACACCAAGAGATAATTGTAAAAATGTAAAAAGATAAAAATAAGGATAAAATTTTGATTTTATTTTTATTTTGTAACTATATAATATGTTACCCAGGTGTTGTAGGTGAGTTGGAGAGGAGAGGGCAATCCTCCAAGGGAGGTCCCAGGTTCGAATCTCCACCCTACCAAAAAGTTGAATTGGGTATCCAAAATCCAATTGATAATGTTGGTGCGGGTAGGGCCGGGCATGACTCCCGGGTGACTTTGACGGTGTAGAACCCCCTGGTTGTGGTCTCTCAGACCAAGGCGGCCCCGCAAGGGGTTTTTCGCTTTAAAAAACTATATAATAAGTTAATATTTTAGGAATAAGATAAGAATGCACATTCTAATTCATTTGGAATTAGGAATCTTTTTAGGCCAATCATGAAGAGGGTAATGGTGGAGTAGTATTAGTTATTCCTTGGAGGTTTCAAAATATAGTCATTAATAAGGACAAAGATCCCAACCACAGATTGTTGTAGATAACTCTTCTAACAAGTCAAAAAGTGGTAGGGATTTGTGCTTTTTATGCTCCAAGTGACATTTGTGGTAGAATTTCCTTTTAGGATAGGAAGATATTCATCTCTTCCTACCATTGAATGACTAGTTGGATTGACTTGAATGTGATGGAAAGAAAAGATAACATAATCATGTAGAAATGACTCACTCTCTAATGAGGAGTTTGATGTATGGTTTATTGCCAAAATAAGCAAGGGGTCCTTGATCCCTTCTATTAAAAATTGACTTTCACCATAACAATGGGTTTGTCTAGTCCAATTATAGAGAGGGTGAATGGAAAAAGCTAAGTAGAATTCATAGCTTTTGATAGCAAAAAGATTAATTCATTCATTGAGGCAAGAGCCTATTTAATACATGCTTTAGGGTTACAAACTGGAAGATCAATACTTTCGATTTAGGAGATCGTTACATGCAAGAAATATTAAAATAATCTTCTAGCTAATAATGCATGATCTAATAATAATGTAATAAAATATCTTAACATCCCCCCTTATTACATTATTCGGGTTAAGAAATATTAGGACCCCCCTTAATTTAGAGGAGTCTAGGCTCTGGCTCTGGCTTCTAGCTCTAGCTTTGGCTCTAGAACTAGCACTGGCATTGGATTTGGTACTGTCTACTCTGGCTCTTGACTCTGGTTGCTTTGGTTGTGGATGGATTAGATCTAGTTTTTTTGGCTCTTGGATAACCACCTTTGGGTTTGCCATTGGCTCTACCTTTGGGTTGGCCACTGGCTCTTCCTATGGGTTTACCTTTAAGTATGCCACTGATTCTGCCATTGGATTTACCTTTGGATTTATCATTGGATTGGCCACTAGGTATGCCATTGTGCCTATCTATGGATTTGCCATTGGGTTAGCCACTAAGTCTACCATTGGGTTTGCCTTTGGGTCTACCATTGGGTTGTTCTTTGGACCAGCATATGGGTATGTTACCTCTTGTGTTGCTTTTGTGTATGTTACCTCTTGACCTAGCTCTAGGTCTATTGCCTCTTGGCTTATGTCTAGGTCTGTTACCTCTAGGTTTACCTTTAGGTATATTTTTGGGATATTATAATTGTCTTGGCTACTAATAGTACTGCATTAGGAGTATATTTGACATTTAGGGCAAACAAGCCACTTTTGTAGGAACCGATGGCTATATGCTTATCATTCTTAGTGATAAAACACCTCTTGTGGCCATTCTCAACTCTACAATTAACTTGCATATTTTTCTTCAGTATTTGGGGCATAGACAACAAGTTGTTGGCTAGTCTTAAGACTTAAAGGACCTGTTCGATGGTGCATTTTCCATCTGGAAGGTGAGCCAAAACATCACCAAATATTTTGACCTTGTAGGTTTTATCATATGTTGTTATCTTTGGGCTTGCCTCTGGGACTATTTTTGGAAGATTGCAATTGTCTTGACTGCTAATAGTGATGCATTAGGAGCAAATTGGACATCTAGGGAAAACAAACCACTTTTATAGGAACCGATGGCTATATGCTTACCATTCTTAGTGATAAAACACCTCTTGTGGTCATTCTCAACTCTAAAATCAACCTTCATATTTTTCTTCAGTAGTTGGGGCACAAACAACAAGTTGTTGGCTAGTCCTAGGACATAAAGGACTTGTTTGATGGTGCATTGCCCATCTGGAAGTTGAACCAAAACATCACCAACTCCTTTGACCTCATAGGTTTTATCATCTATGATGGTCATTGGTTTCCCTTCTTTGGCTTTGAAGGTATCAAACCAATATTTGTCCCCTATCATGTGTTGGCTAGCACTAGAATCAATATACCAAGAATCATCCTTGGTTTTGGCGATAACTTTGGTCATGAGTACTCTATGTGCTTATTCAAAATCTAAATTTGACTCTTTGTGTGCCTGTTCATAATCTACATCTAACACTTCAATGGCAACATGTCCTTTCTGCTGCTTTTATTGGGTTTGTGGCCTATTCTGATGTTGCTTTTATTGAGGTATGCAGACCTTGTCTCCTTATATAGCGACATTATATAGACAATATTTGGTATCAAGCCCATCTTGTTCACAGATATAACAATACCTCTTTTGGTGTTGAGGTTGTTGTTGTGATGAGGAGAAGGAAGGACCTTTGTTTGAAGAACATTAGTGTCTTTTCTATTTTCCAAAATTTTGACTTGTAGGTTTCTGACTTATGAGTGCATTGTTCGACAACCGATCCCTTAGTTTATTGGTTTATTCTTCTTGTTGAAGCATATTGACCAACTCCTTAAAGGAAACTAACCTATTGGAGACATGTAAGGAGGTAATAAGCACCCACAAAAAAAATATAAAGCTCAAAGTATGATGGGAACTAAGATCTTGTCGTCCACCTTTTCACCCATAGCATTTAGTTTTCCCTTTAGGTTTGCCACTCTGCAAAGAAATTGCTCCATAGTCTCTCCATCTCCCACTTGTAATATGTGAAGTTGGGATTTAAGGTTAAGAATAATGGATTGATTTTTTCCTTCATAAATGGTTGTAAGAGCAACCCATGCTTCATTGG
Organism: Wollemia nobilis; assembly: GCA_028583015.1. Taxonomy (NCBI): domain Eukaryota; kingdom Viridiplantae; phylum Streptophyta; class Pinopsida; order Araucariales; family Araucariaceae; genus Wollemia; species Wollemia nobilis. The sequence goes on along the minus strand of JAQPPZ010001268.1, from coordinate 2,823,273 downwards.
AGGTTTTGCATCACAAATGTGTGGTTGGATCTCATCATATATAGCAAGGGTGATTAGCATCAGTGCTTGTTGATCTACTTCATCAAACTTCTTTCCTTGGTCCAAAGCCTTGAGGTCGAGTTTTGGTGCCTATCACAATGTCCAATTGTTTCTCTACTATCAAGATACTCCGCATCTATGTCTTCCATGCTCTAAAGTTATCCTTTTAGGAGCTAAGAATCTATGAGAAACACTTTGAGAGTGGCCATTGGTGCGAAGTTGGACAATATGATTTGCAAAACTTGAAAGAAATAATGACGGTGTCGGTCTCCATCGATAATGCACCTTATATAATATTTGATTAATTATAAAAAAAGGGAAAATATATTACACCTTATTTACAATACTTGCATAAAAGAGAAGAATCAATTCAATCTTCTTTATAGAAGAAGAACTTTTTTAAAATTTAAAAATAAATGAACACTCTCTTTTTAAAAAATAAAATTAAACATTTTATTATTTAATTTCAATACAATAAAATAAATAAATAACTTATTAATTTATCATATTAAAGCACCTTGCTATTTAAATATATATATATATTTTTTTTTTCATAAAAAACACTAAGAAAAATGAACCTTTTTTTTTTTAATTAAAAAATGGAAGTCCTAATGAGTTTCGAAAATGAATCAAGAGGAAATTGAAAGGACCCTATCTGCCACGCGCTAGCCATCTCAGGTGACCTGCTCCTCGAATCGTGCGGAGACCTCCTTAATTATAAACGTAAAACACCATTACTATGGCGTCGCCACTTGTCTCCGGTGGCGACTCTCCTCTGTCTGCGCGGCGGCTTCGCTTGACCAGCGGCTTGCACGAGGATACCTTGTGGGGCTGTTTTGCAACTCTTATCAGCCTTACGAGGTTTTTTTTTTCCTTTAATTTATAATTATTTATAAACAACCTGGCTGTGCCCGCTCCTCGATTGAAAATTGTTGTAGCTCATCTTCGTCGTCCAATTGCAGATTATCAATGGTTTGAAAACGGCTACACACGGATTCAAATTTGGACCCAAAGTAGGGATTCTGGGCACGGACAGCACGCTGAGTTTGGCAAGAGCAACGCCACCAGCAACCCAAAAAAATCACCATTTTTTTTTGTTACATAGGATAGTTGGCTACAGTCACTATTTTTAGTAACTGGCAGCGCAGTGTTCAAACTATAAGGACTGCACCCACCAAAACTCTCCGTCTCGTTAATTGTTGATCGACCGCCCATCGCCCGGGATTGGTACCGTCTATCCGTCTCGTTAATTGCTGATTGACTGCCCATTGCCCGGGATTGGTACCGTCGTTGTGGGTCTGAGGTACACTCTGAGGATTCAGAGCAGACTACCTTTGCAAACTGGCACCACCAAGGTTTGAATCCAGGTCTCTTCTAGCAAGTGCCCATCCATACTAACACAAAAATGCAAGTAAAAGGATTTATCTTCCTCCTTTTGAGCGGCGCGGCTCGGCGGGATATGACGGTGGCTGAGCGAGGTTTGCGGGGTCGGGTTTCTGGATCTCGTCTGCCTGCGAACGATTTTCAACGGAGAGCCTTCGTTATATAACCACTTCCATCGCCAGCATGCTCAGAATCATTTACGACCCCGAGGGCCCGAAACTTTGCTGCCGTTAAAATCTCCTCGTTGCCTAAGGAGAGGAGGGGTCGGGGCTTCTGCAACGAAATTACATTGGCCGACTTGACTTCGAAGTTAAGGGCATGTCGTCCGATGGCGACAAATGTCCCGTAACTCAGTTCTCAATACTCGGTAGTGATCGAATCAAGGAATCAGATCAGCACTCAGATCTCACACACTCGGTGGTTATCGGATCAAGAAATCTTTATCTCACTTATCCCACATACTCGGTGGTGATGGTATCAAGAAATCCAGATCAGCATAATGCCGCAGGTTAAGAACATACTTGAATTTCGTAACAGATTTTACGCTGGGCGTTACACGGAACAGAGGGTAACAGATTTTACACAGGGCGTTACATCACTTTGATAGCTTTTTACTATGGTTTACATAAATATATCTATCAGTTCATTTTATCATTTCGTTCTCATCATCTATAACGGTTTTTGGTCACAACATTAATACAAAACAAATTTAATTCAATTTATCATCTTCCAATTTTAATTTAAATTATATTGATTTCAACATCTTCCAATTTTAATTTAAATTATAATGATTATAAAATTTTATAAATAAAAATTTATATTTAGGTTATAATGATTACAAAATTTTATAAATGAAAATTTATCATATTTTTGGAAGACTTTATGTGCACCTGGTTCTTATTTTTTATATGGTATTTGGTTCTACTAGTTGATTAGATTGTGGAAGGTTATCAAACTGTAGAAAGTTATCTTTCAAACGTGTATGATATTCTCAACAGAATAATAAAAAAAATGATCTTAAGTTAGTTAGATAAAAATTTTATATGAATCCTTTTAGTGTTAAATTTTAAATCAAATAAAATTTAATTAAAATTTTAAAATATTTAAAAGATATTTAACTTTAATTTATAATTTTTTTATAACATAAAATATGTAAAACAAAATTTCTACATGAAAACAAAGTCTATAAAAAATTAACTGCCGATTTTTTAACTTTTGGGTGATTGGCCAATATAAAACATTATAAAACTTTTTTTTCAAGATCCTTATGAATATCGGAATGATAAGATAAATACAAACTATATATATATAATTGGATCATAGAAAATAAAACAAATGCCATATATTGATATTTAAGTAAAAATGGCGGGGCCTACAAATGATGTTGGGATGTGTTGAAAAAGCACCTTTAACTCTGTGGTGAAAAACACAGAATTAAAGAACTGCGATGGCCGAATGCATTTCTAAGCACGAAATCAGAGGGGAGGGGAAGTTTGAAGCTCCCAACACCTCTTGTTTTCGAGCACAAGAAAATTAGAGTCGTCAAGCGACTGCCGGAAACCTTCCGCTGCATACTTGGCAGCGACAGCTTGAATTTCTGCGGGTGGAAACGAAGGGGCCAACAGAAATTAGGGCAAAATGTTGGGGAAATTGAACTTGGCTTTGGCTCTTCTCGAGCGCGAGCGCCCTGATCAGAGGTGTGGTCGGAGCCCAGCCAAATTCTCGCTCGGTAATTGGGGACTGGAACCTCGGACACCCAGTTCCCCCCTTTTCTCGCTACGACCCCCTTCCCTGTTCCGGCGACGTTTTAGACATGTCGGCAATTAACAGAGAGAGGAGAGTCGAGATTCGAACTCAGGGCAATCGAAATGAAGTGTTCCGCAAGAAGCAAGGCAGTTAAAATGATGACTAACTAGTTCTGTGTGTCTTGGCATTTATATTAAAAAAAAAACGAATATGCGTAGAAGGGTTTGGACACTTTGCGGGGCTTTCCTTTAAGTGACGTGTAAAGCAGTTTAATAAATATCTATTGCGTCGCTTTCTAATAAATATGTATTGGGTTGCTTTCTAATAAATATCTAGGTAGACCTAGATATGTAATGGGTCGCTTTTGATAAATATCTAATGGGTCACTTTCTGATAAATATCTAGAGCCTACCTAGATATCTAATGGGTCCCTTTGGAAAATTTAGTTTTTATTTAAATTAATTAATAGTTTAATGTTGATTTTAAATGTTGGTGTTTTACAGTTTTTAGAGTATTACTCTAAAACAATCTTTCTATTTATAAAATTTAATAGTTTATAAATGTAATATTATTTATAAATTTTTATTTTTGTAATAGGTTTATTCTTTAACATCTACGTTGTTTTGAATTTGACTTTCTTAAAAAGAGAGTTCAAACGCTATCTCATAAGGAACATATTTGTAAATATTAATTTTTTACTTTTATATTTTTAAATTATTATTATTTTTTTAATTTATTATTACCGTATGGTATTTGTTTTCAATTTTTATAAGAAGTGCATAGCGTATTTATATTTTGATGGTGTTTACTTATAATTATATTATTGTTTTTTGTGTCATGTTTTATATGTAATTTTTTTTTAGATTTTTTTCCTCGCCCATTATCTTGTTTCTTTTTTTATGTATTTTTTTATTTAGTCCTATTTTCTTTACTTCTATTGCATGTAGTTTTTTCAATCTTGATTTTTTAAAATGAGAATTGGATGATCAAATTTGAAATTGCCTAATTGTTTTGAATTGTGTTTTGACTTTGTTTTTCAATAGTTTAGTAGAAAGATGTATTATATGCAATAATAAAACAATCAAATTTTAATCCGCCTTTGTAGCGCAAGTGACGAGGAGAAGACGAGCTTGGTCCTATTGAATACGAGGTTCACGACTCGAAACTTGACGATACAAAGGGGGATATACGGTTGGATTAAAACCTAAAGAAAAATTCCCTGGTGGAGTTGTTGTAACAGGTTGGGGGATTCCTGGTTAAAACCCCCACTTAATATTAGATAATTTTTAATCCGCCTTTGTAGCGCAAGTGGTGAGGAGAAGGCGAGCTTGGCCCTATTGAACAGAAGGTCCACGGTTCGAACCTCGACGATACAAAGGGGGATATACGGTTGGATTAAAACCCAAAGAAAAACTCCCTGGTGGAGTTGTTGTAACAGGTTGGGGGATTCCTGGTCAAAACCCCCACTTCTTAATATTAGATAAATTTTGCACCTGGGGGTGCAGCGCAATAGTTTGGGCTTTGGCTCTTCTTCGGGAGGTCCAAGGTTCAAACCATGGCGTGGGTGAGTGTGTGAAGGGGGTGGGTGTGTGTCTCCCTGATGGAGTTGTTGTAACAGGATGGGGGATTCCTGGTCAAAACCCCCATCTCTTAATATTACCCCCAAAAAAAACAATCAAATTTTAAATCCACTTTTCATCAAGGTACTTTAAACTAACTTCATTGAATGGTGATTGATGTAAAATGTTCAACTTTAATATTATTGTTGTTAAAACCTTTTTAATTAGTACACTCAATTTCAACATTTTGCTCCCTTTCCTTTAAGGGTCTTTTTTTTCTATTTTTTTAATATAAATATATTTTTATTGAATTGAAAGGATATTTTCTATGTATAGTCTTTTGCAAAGTTGACTTGAATTTAAAAAAAAAAATCATTTTTAGGTAAAGATATATGGTGGTCAACATTGAAGAGATAACAAACAATTTTGATATAAAACCAAAAAGTTCATAGACACCAAAACAATAGGCAAACATCCCCACCAACAACATACATAACACTACCAAAGTGTACACAAACATAAAGGTAAACTAGGACAAGAATGAGTGGTGAAACAAGTAGACATCATACATGATCTTGAAAATCTAGACATCTCAGGAATAATAAATTCAATGCAAACTTAATTTCACAAGATGTATAAAACTCAAAACAAACAATAAAGAATGCATCACAATTCAAATATGTTATTTAAAATATTAAAATTTACTAAAAAATGACATTATAAACTCTTTTTTGGTTTTCACAATCACAAATTAAACTTTGTGAATATAATAACTATTAGCCCCCAAGGACTAGGTGGATTGGTAGTTGCTTGTCTGGCCAAGTACTTACCAAGAAAACACCTAGGTTCAAACCTTAAGGGCAACATGTTTGCAAAGGTAGTAGTTTGATCTAAATCGTTTGAGTGCACGTCAGATCGACGATGATGATACGAATCTTGAGCGACTGATGGTCCCTTCGTGTCAGATCAACAACAACGACGTGGAATAGGTTTGGTGGAAACATCCCTTGGGGTTTGTGGTTTGAACCTTGCGCTTGAAAGTTACTATAAATAGTGTGGTTCTAACCAACTCTCCTATATATCAAAAATATAATTTTTTTTTGGTGGAATAAGTTTGGTGGAAACATCCCCTAGGGTTTGTGGTTTGAACCATGCACTTGAAAGTTACTAAAAATAGTGTGGTTGTAACAGACTCTCCTATATATCAAAAAAATATAATTTTTTTTGGTTACATAGGGGAGTTAGTTACAACCACTATTTTTAGTAACTAACAAGCACAAGGTTCAAACCACATGAACTGCTCCCAAGAACCTATCGAAAAAATATAATAACTATTAACCTAATGTTTATTATATAATTTTAGAGTACTTTTAATTGTTGTTCTATGTTAGCTTGTTCTAATAAACAAGATCAATCAACTCTATATAGCAGTGGGGTGCATTTCAAGTAAAAATATAATGATCCAAATAGAAGGAACAATGGTTTTATATAAAGGTTACATATTTTATAAAATTTAAAACTATTTTTAAATATAAATTTTTATATTATGATGATAAATTTTTAGTTAAATAATAAATTTATAATAGTATTTAGAATTTAATTTATCTTTAAATCTCAAAGATAATAAATTATAAATAAATTTCATAGTTAAACAAGGTTCAAACCGCGGCCTGACGAGTGTGTGAGGAGGTGAGTGTGTGTTAAATTCCTTATTGAGTATAGATCTAGGCTTTACGGGGGGTCATGGTTGGGAGGAGACTTCTCAACCCTGTGTCTCATACTAAACAAATACAAAAAATCATAGTTAAATATTTAATATTATAATATATCAATATTTTTAATATAAATATATAAAAATTATATTACAAATATTTTTTTAAAATTATATATATATATATATATATAGTTAAAAATATAATTTTTTATATATAAAGATGATTAAATGATTTTATAAATTGATAAACATAATTAAAAATCTAAATATATATTTTAAAATAAATTATATGAATTGGAACAAACCCTTCTCATACTACCTCGTTACTACCTATTTCCAACCATCCACCTCAGACAAAGTTTAACCAAGCATAGCTGACTCCACACTTATCACAACATTTTTTCAACCACATGAAGCTTTGAACCTGAAGCGCGCCATGATTCCTTGACTCTCTAAGGACTACCCATCGTCACGGTACTACCAAACCCATAAGGGTTACTTCCTTTGTTTGCAACATTATAAACTTTTCTTCAACCTCGAATGTTAGGGGAGCCTCCTAATTCTTCGTATACCAATTATTGTTGCCTTAATTTGACCTGTTGGATATGGCACTATGAAGACCTCTGCTGTTATTTTTCTCTATCTACTTTTCACTCTTACACTTTGGAGTCGCTTTAGGCGCTCCCCTGCTCCTCTAATATGTACTTTTCTATAGTCCCATTGATCGTTTGTGGTCATCCAGGGACATTATATTAAATTTTTAAATTTATTATAATTATTGAAAATATTAATTAATGGTATTACAATTGAAAAAGTATACATATATGGCCTGATAAGTTTTAAACCTAAGTCTCTTTAAAATTTTGAAAAAATTATTTAAATGAGTTCATATCATTTGATTTTTATGAAAGTAAATATTACTATAATTTGAATTTGTATTAATGTTCATCGGTGACCAAAAGAGGTCAATAGGAGTGTAAAATAAGACATATACAAAGCAACGGGAGTGCCTAATGCAACTCCAGAGAAAATAAAGTAAGAAAAACAATAAACAGAATGACATATGATATACAAGATCTGTGGATCAAGGATTACTCCCAACATTCAAGGTTGAAGAGAAGTGAGTGATATAAGAGTTGGATGTCGTTGTAAATGTTATTTGTTGGAGTCGACGACGAGTTAATCTTGTTGTATCTCTGTGATCACCTTGACGCTTCCTGGTCGTGGCCTTTGGAGGTTGGAAGAATGAAGTGATAAGTCGGGATCCTGTTATCTTCTGCAAACTGTTACTAAGTAGTTCTTTCCTGAGATTGAATAATTCCCCCTGTTATCTTCTGCAAACAGTTACTAAGTAGTTCTTAGTTATTTCCTGAGATTGAATAATTCCCGGATGAAAAATGTAATTTAATTATTCTTTGCACCATCTATTTTGTAATTTTTCAAAGCTTAAATATAATTGAGATAAAAATAACATTAAATTAACTATGTTAAGCATGCTTACAAGTGCAAGCATGGATTTGAGATTTGAAAAGATAAATATAAATACATATAATATATTAACTTTAAAAATAAGTATTATAAAATTTTTAAATTATAAATAAATCTGTGTAGTTAAAAGTTTACCATTAAATATAAATATTTTAAAATTTTAAAAATAAATAATAAAAATATACATATTTTTATTATTAAAAATATTTGAAACACTATAATATATATATATATATAAGAAAGTAATTTTTTTTATTTGGTTAGTGTGAGAAACCCCTACGACCAACGCACAGGGCTGAATAGTCTCCTCCCAACCATGACCCCTTGTAAAACCGAGAGCTATGTTTATCAATAGGGAATTTAACACACACCTACTACACACCCACCCCCTCACACACTCGCCCACGCCACGGTTTGAACCTTGGACCTCCTGACAGGGTTATGCATAAGGGGTCGACCCCGAAATCTATTTATAAATTGAAGGTAAATTGTCTTGGAATCCCGACAAAATATGTAGAAGTATACATGGCGAATTCCAATTATTTTTCTCCAAAAATTTTCAAACCGTGGCGAATTGCAATTATTTTTCTCCAAAAATTTTCAAACCATGGCGATTTTTTTTTGTGTTTGGGGCCATGAATATTGGTTTGTAAACTCTAAAAATGTACGGCAAAATTAAAGGATTTAGGCCAAAAAGAAAGACTTTTAGCCTTTACGATTTATGATGACCGGTCTGAGACGTAAAATTTGATCGGCTGCAGGCATACCAATCGACTATAGACATGTCGATCGGTTGCAGAGATTTCAATCGGCTATAGACATGTCGATCGGTTGCAGCCATGTCGATCGGCTGCAAAAATGTCGATCGGTTGTAGCCATGACGATCTTCGAGGAGGCATAACTTTTGCTTTGGAGCTTCATTTTTAATTTTTTTTAAAACCACCTAGCTCGACGAGATCTACTCAAAAAACTAAGTAAAATCCTTAAAAAACCATTTGAAACCGATCGACATGTCTGCAACCGACTGACACATCTACAACCTATCGGTTGCAGACATGTTGATCGATTTCAGATGTTTTTTTGAGGATTTCACTTAGTTTTTTGAGTAGATCTCGTCGAGCTAGGTGGTTTAAAAAAATTAAAATCGAAGCTCTATAGCAAAATTTATGCCTCCTAGAAGTTTCCCTGCAAAAGTGCACCTCTGCAACCGATCGACATCTGCAACTGATCGGCATTTGCAACCGATCGACATATGTTGATCGGTTGCAGAGATGCACTTTTGCAGGGAAACTTCTAGGAGGCATAACTTTTGCTCCAGAGCTTCATTTTTTTAAAACCACCTAGCTCGACGAGATCTACTCAAAAACCTAAGTGAAATCCTAAAAAAAAACATTTAAAATCGATCGACATGTCTGTAATCGATCGATTGCAGATGTGTCAGTCGATTACAGACATGTCGATCGATTGCGAGATGGTTTTTTGAGGATTTTACTTAGTTTTTTGAGTAGATCTCATCGAGATAGGTGGTTTAAAAAAAAATGAAAATGGAGCTTCGAAGCAAAAGTTATGCCTCATCGAAATTTCCTTGCAAAAGTGCACATCTACAATCGATCAACATATATCGATCAGTTGTAGATATGCAATCTCTCATTATATGTCGATCGGTTACAGAGACTGATCGATTGCAGAGATGTAACCGATCATCATATTGGTTGCAAAGATGCAACCGATCGTCATATGTCGATCGGTTGCAGAAACGATTGATTGCATCTCTGCAACCGATCAACATATGTCGATCGGTTGTAGAGGTGCACTTTTGTAGGGAAACTTCGAGGAGGCATAACTTTTGCTCTAGAACTGATTGACGAATCCTGATTGACACCTCTGCAATCGATTGGTTTATACGGACATACACATCCCTGCAATCAATTGACGAATGTCGATTGACACCTCTGCAACCGATCAACACCTCTGCAACCGATTGACATGGCCTTGCAACCGATCGTATTATGCCAAAAGACACAACTTTGTAACCAATCGGCTTATGCTGATCATCTTGCACCGATCGACACTCCTTTGCAATCGATTGGCTTATATCAATAGACACTCCTCTTCAACCTTATCAAGTTTTTCGTTGTTTTAGAGCGATGTATGTTTATCGGTACCCACTACAGTATATATACGGGTAGTATATGAGGCGATTTGGGCGGGAAAAATAAAATCATTTATAATTTGAAGGCGAATTGGGCAAAAAAATCAAAATCATTTATAATTTGAGGTTGGAAAATAAAAATAAAAATATTTTAATTATTTTCAACGGCAGGCGAATTTACCCCAAAAAAATTTCCACCTCGTAATTTTCGGGCGAATGGGCCCTAGTGAAAGGATCCAAAATTATCATTTTCAAAAGTTTAAAGATCCTAAATAGAGCCAATTTACGATATTTTGCGCTTATGCATAACCTTACCTCCTGAAGAAGAGCTAAAGCCCGAACCGTTGCACTGTCCCCCTACTCTAAATAAGTTGGCCATTTAAATATTCTTTACATCATTTATTAAGCATTATTGTTAAAACCAAAAACAAAAACATTAAATTTACTATATTAAGTAAATTAGTAAACAAGCTTATGTAAGATTTAGGGCTACAAGCATAAATCAAGCAACCATAAAGTCATCATAAATATAATGATTTATCACTACTTTGGAACTTATCATGTTGGAAGGGTACAAAATAATGAAATCAAGCAACCAATGCCTTACAAAACCCCTCAAAATTTCACGAAGTCTAACATAAGTGTAGAATGGTTCAAAAGTGATCCAATTGGCTCATGAGTGAAGTGCTTAGGGTTAGCTAGCAATTCACTCATAAAGTCAAGTGATCTCACTTCTTGGAGTGAATTGTTTGCTAGGAAACAAAGGGGTAAAGATAAAGGTGTGGATCCTAAGGAGAAATTTTTGAAAGTAATATTTTGGTAGGCAGTGACACATTAACTCATTTTAGATTTTTTTTCGATGAAAAAAGATAAATTTATTAAACATAAACTAGATTACATAGTTGCAAGGCCTTCCATACATGGGTCACAACTTGGAAGTGCCTGCAGATATATGCCTATAATCCTATGAAGGATAAATGCCTAATTAGAAAATAAACAAAATTTGCATAAAAGAGCATTGCTACACCCAAGCACTAAACAACATATTAAAGGAGGACTCCTCAGAATTGCACTAAGACAAACCATCGATGTATTTCCCTTGTATATAGCATATCCTCTCAAAACCACATTTGAGAGGTCTTCATTTCCAATGGCAATTACATATTCTTGTAGCTCCACCATCTCATCCTGCCAATATCCATTGTTAATTGTCTATCCTATCCCCACCTTCCCACATACATAGAGATTTGAAAAATTCCTAATCATGAAACACTCAGGCCTTCATTCTCTGTGTGTGTAATTAATCCCTCCTCCTAGGAGTTGCCATGCTGGTACTACTTCCTTCCCCATACTTGGGATAAACTCATTTTAGAATATTTCTAAGACTATTAGAGGTATATTTAGAAAAATATAACCGGAGGTGCATTTTTTGTTAATGATTCCCCTACATATCTACATTTACTAGGAGTAATATTTTCCACCTTAGGTAACACAGGAGTAAACTACTACTATATACAAGCCATGGGCTCCATTGTATCCATATTCTGGCCATGATAATATAGAGATACACTCTATGTGATCCACATTGTGCTTTGTATCTCATGAAATTAGTGATAAAATGGCAAGTCCTTTGCATTCCATTAGTGGCATTGCCCTCTTGGATTATGAAGTGCATGGTAAACTATTGTCGTCTCAGGTTATTATGGTCATCTATTGTAGTAGCTAGATGCACCTGACACTTACACTTTTCTTAGGTCGATACAACAAAAAGCTTTGTGAGTGTGAGATACGACTCACAGGGAAATCTATGAGATTTTATTAAGTTTGGATCCTAATTTGATATGATATCTAATGCTTACCTTCCTAAACTATTTGATTTCATCAAAAGAAAAGAGAGAAATTATAAAAAATAAAATTCTAATCTAACATAGACAATATGCCAAGATCAAAAGATTCTTCTATATATTACTAGAATAAAATGAACATATTCATCATCCATTAATAGCTAGATAAATGAACATGGTTTTAATCTAACATCAAGCATTCAAACACAAGATGTATATAAGAAATAGTATAGAGTAAAATTAGTCACGATTTCATATATATATTATAAGCCTTTTCACAAAGATGCTAGATCAAAAGAGGCTCGAATGCCATTAACAAACCGACTCAAGGCTTGAGTCCAAATTTATATATAGAAGAAAGTAAAAGGAAATACACACACAAGGCTAGATATTAGGCATGAGTACGCAATTTATAATGCCTCACAATGAAATTGAAATCACTATTTATAAACAAAACTAGGGTTTCCTTGCCTCAAAAATTGTACAAGTAATACAAACTTTCCTCCCCAAATTGAGCAGGAGATTGATCCACATTTAATGTTGATGGGATTGAGGTCTTTGAAATTGAAGCTATCAATACCAAAGGGTTCAGGACCTCTAGATTTGGATCCTCCATCATTACTACCAAGTACTCCTATTAGAAATCCCCTAAAATTGAGCATGGGATCCATTTGCAATCAATGTCATCAGACTTTGAGGTCTCTAAAACTAGAGCTTAAACTGCTACTAACTTTAAGATGCCAATAATTTCCCTAGAATTCCTTGTCTAAGTGGTCCAGGTAGATGGACTCAGAGATTTGTTTCCATCGTTACCTTTATGAACTTGTTAGGACTCCATCATAATATTATTATGTAATTCTAACATTATTATGTAATGACCCCTTTCTAATGTGGGGATCCCATTCTAATGATATTTTATAATATTTTGTAATGGTATATGGTACTTGAGGTGCCTAGACAAGTGGGGCCATTTCATGTAATTGTTATAAAAATATATAATTGTTTGTTTGGTAGAAGATTCTATCTCAGGTCACACTTTGCATGTAAGCCAACTCTTGAGCATTAGGTTAGGGTTACATGGAATGTATCTTTAAAAGACAAGAAGACATAAAAGAATGTATCTTTTTGCATATTAAATCAAAGTATTGAAGGAGGTTGCCCCCTTGAAGAGGCCAACGATTTTGTATTGTGATTTGTGAGATTAATATATGTTTTTGCATTTATATTTCATATTGTAATATTTTGTTCTTTCATGAATTATTGCTTTTATTGCAATATTTATGTGGATGTGCTTATTTTAATTAGAAGGTTCTTAACAAGTGGTATTAGAGCATTTTTTAGGGCTATGTTCCACTATGACTGCAACAATTCTTGCCTTACCATTTTGACTGTTAGGTATAAATTTCTCATGTTTTTATTTTTTTGTTTGTTATCCTATTAATAAAAAAACCAACCATTTTTTTATTTTAGTTTAATAGGTTAGAAACCCTATGTCGAGGATTTTAAAATAGCACGAAGGAGTTGTCATTATTGACTAAACTATATTACCCATAAAGCATCTAGTGAAGTTAGGGGTGATCATACTCCAATACCCAAGCCTTAAACAACACCTGTATTGTCAAAGAGGTGGGTAGTATGCTTAAGGGTATGCATGGAATCATCCTTGAGTAGTGGCCTGAAATATTAGTTTGAGCACTATAATTTGTCATTGTGGTATAATAGAGGACTAAGGATAATACAGACACCCTAGCCTAGAGTACCCTATTTTTGTTGAATGTTAAACCCAAAACCAAGAATCCTACTACAAATTGAGCTTACTAGAGAAACTACACTATCATAGAATTAATTATACTAAAAATAACTGAAATAACTAGTAGTGAAAGTAATAGTCAAGAAAAATTCTGTTAGGATAGTAGTCACTAAAAATTGGAAATATATTTAGCTAGAGTCAAAGTTGAGTCAAGATAATCTGCCAGAGTTAGTAGCAGTTGTCTTTTTTAACAAATAATCATAATAGTTAGGGAAATTTTCAATAACAGAGTTTTCCAAGACAACCGTCAAAATGGTGAGCTATAGAGTCAGACAGTATAGTGTCAAATAAAAAAATATGAGTAATAGATATTGTAGAGCTTACTAAGGGGTTGATAGACAAAAGTCAATTTTCTTAGTGAACTAAGACTCCAAGAGAAAAATAGATGACACTTGAAGATAACTCCCCTAGAAAAAACGTTTGGAGTGCAAAAAACTGTCATTGTGAGACCTTAGCCCATTCTATTTGTCTTTTCAAGTTGATCATTTTATAATATAACACCCAAACACTTTTTCTGACCTATTACTAAAAAGAGTAACTCCTATAACAACACTTCTATTTTTCGTAAGTTAGTTGGGGTGGTCCAAATCACATATATATGGTTGGAGGTACTAGAGGATCAATGAAGAAGTTGGAACAAAGCTAATATATGGAACAATTAAATCAAACACTTAGTAGCCTAATGAGCCAAATGTCCTACATTGGACAAGAAGTTAAACAAATGAAATATCACATACAAATTATGAAAACTAACCAGATTAAATCCAAGGGAGTGATTGAAGAAATATTCTTAGAAGTGGAAGAGCATTTAAAGGAAGGCTTAAAAGTATTCTAGCATAATAATTCTGGAGGACTAGGTGGCAGTTCATGCAATAAAGAGAAAGAAACCCATCATACTATTTTTGACATAGATACCCCATTTAAGATGTCTAAATTAGACTTTTCCAAATTTAATGGAAATGATGTTGATGGGTGGTTGTGCCAAGTAGGTCAATTATTCAAACTCCATAATATACCCTGATATTTGTGGATCACCATGGCATCTTTTAACTTTGAATTTGAGGCCCTAAAATGGTATCAATGACTATAGAACATGACTCCTAACCCTTCTTGGGAAGACCTTGAGTCCCAATTACTCATTTTTTTTTCCCATAGTGAGTATGAGGACTTTAGAGGAGCCTTAACCAAATTAAAACAAACCTCTACTATTTGGAAATATCATAATCAACTTAATAAATTGGCTAATAGGACAAAAGGATTTTTGAAAGATGATATCAAGGCAGAGGTAAATATGTCCAGCCCATTGTCTATGATGCAAGCCATAGGATTGGTGAGATTAGTAAAATAATTTTTTTTGCCCAAAGGAGATCATCCAAATTCTCATAGGCAAAGCCCACATTTCCCTCCAAGTTCACATTGAATACTAGTAATAAATCTTTACCAATCAAGCGATTGATTAGGGAGAAAATGGATGCTCGTAGAGCATAAGGATTGTGTTATAATTGTGATGAGAAATATGCTTTGGGGCATACATGCATACAACAACAAAAAAAATTGTTGGATGTGGATGAGGCAATAACCATTGAATATCCTAGGGAGGAAGAGGATCATCAGGTTGAGTAACATATAGAACAACCAGACATTCTAGAACAATTCCAACCAAACATTTTAGTGCATGCCTTAGAAGGTATATCAAGTACCCAAACCATAAAGGTGATAGGACACTTCAAAGGACATCACGTCATAATTATCATTGATTCTGAGAGTAAACATAACTTTATTGATCCAAGGATGGCCAAATAGGGGAACTATTATATTAATACTTGTAACTCCTTTGAAGTCATGATTGCTATTGGAATAAAATTACCTTGTAAGGATAAGTTTCAAAATATTAAAATAAAAATAGGGGAATATAGTCTTAAGGTAAACATGTTTTCCCTAGGTGTAATGTTTTTGGGGCTTAGTGGATGAGACTGTTGGATCTAGTATTATGATATTTCTCTAAATTATGGATGAAATTCATCCACTAGGGAATAAAGTACACCTTATGGGCTTGAATATTGGGGCTACTCAAATTATTACATCTCATAGGATGGAAAAACTATTGAAAAAGTCAACCCATGGTGTTGTGGACCAAATATTTGCTATACAATACCTAGATAGTGGAGACAATGACCACCTAGAGGAATTACAACCGTTATTGCAAAAATATGCCATAATTTTTGAGGAACCTAAAGGACTTACCCCTCATCATACTCATGATCATGCAATTCAGCTTATTCCAGGCAGACTTCCTCCAAATGTCCATCCTTACAAGTATCCATATGCCCAAAAATAAAATAAAAAGGATAAATGGTGTACATACTTCTTGCTATAGTAATTATTTGACCCAACGTCAGTCCCTATTCCTCTCCAATATTGTTGGTACAAAAAAATATAAAAATATAAGTCTTGGCATTTGTGTGTGGATTTTAGAGAACTGAATAAAACTATTGTTAAGGACAAAATTTCTTATTCTAGTAATTGATGAATTGTTATATGAACTGCATGGGTACCAATATTTCTCAAAATTGGATTTGCAATTAGGACACCATAATATCAAAATCAAGGATAATTACATTCTTAACACTACTTTTAGGACTCATGAAGCACACTATGAATTCTTGGTGATTATATTTGGTTTGACCAATGCACCCTCCACTTTTTAAAGTTTGATGAATTCTATTTTTTAACTTTTCCTTTGCAAATTTATTCTAGTTTTCTTTGATGATATTATGATTTATAGTCGCTCTTGGGAGGATCACCTCAAAAATTTAGATCAAAATTTGTAGCTTTTGTCTGAGAATCAACTTTATTCCAACAGGTCTAAGGGTTATTTTGGGTTACAAGAAGTGAAGTATTTGGGTCACATTGTCACCAAAGATAGAGTTAAATTCAACCCTAAAAAGATTCAGGTTGTTTAAGAATGGCCAAAGCATCACACCCTCAAGGGACTTCAAGAATTTTTAGGACTCACTAGGTATTACCACAAATTTATACATAACTATGGAAATATAATGATGCCTTACACAATGATGTTGAAACATAATTATTTTATTTGGTCAAAAATAAAAGAGAAGGCTTTTATAGAATTAAAGCAAGCCATGACAACCACCCTTGTGTTAGCAATTCTTGATTTTTATAGACCTTTTGTAATTGAAAGTGATGCTTTAGGAAATGGAATTGAGACCATATTGATATAAGAAGGATGACCATTGGCCTTCACCAATAGAGCACTTTAGGCCAAAATTTAGTCAAATCTACTCATGTAAAGGAGATGCTAGCCATTTTAAATGTTGTTAATCATTGGAGGTCATATCTCATTGGGCATAATTTTTTAATCAAAATCGACCATCAAAGTCTCATGTAATTCTTGGAACAATAGGTATCCACACTTGAACAACAAAAGTGGGTCTCTAATTGATGGGATATGATTATAAAATCACATATAAAAAAGAAATGAGAATATCATGGTTAATGCACTATCTTGATAATTTGAAGATCAAAATATATTAAATGCTATATCTTCACCAATCCCTTAATGGATTAATAATCTTAGAGAAAAAATGGTCAAGGATTATGGCTTGTAAAATTTGATCAATAAACTTCAAGTAGAGCCTAACTCATGTCCTGGATACACTTGGTATGGTTAAGACTTGAGATATCATGATCGACTTGTTATTTGCTAAACCTAAAAAATATGAGAATTCATCTTAGGAAATGCATGCCTCACCCACAATAGGACATTCTAGGTTTCTACAAACTTATGAAAGAACTAAGCATACTTTTTTTGGAAGGGAATAAATAAGAATACTCAAATTTTTTTGGTTGAATGTGACAAGTTCCAAAGAATGAAGAGCGGAACTATGTTCCCCTAGAACCCTTCAAACCTTACCAATTCTAGAACAAGTATGGAAAAATATTTCTATAGATTTTATTGAAGGTTTACACAAATCAAGAGGAAAATCAGTTATTCTAGTGGTAGTGGATCATCTCACAAAGTATGCTCATTTTTATTCCTTATCCCATCCCTACACAACCTCTATAGTTGCCCAAATATTTTTAGACTCCATATTTCACCTTTATGGAATACCTAAATCTATTGTGTCAGATAGCGACCCTACCTTTACTAGTCATTTTTGGTAGGAACTATTTAAGTTGTAGGGAACACAACTCAAAATAATTTTGGTCTATCATCCTTAGACTAATGGCCAAATAAAAATTATTAACAAATGCTTGGAAACCTACTTTCATTGATTTACATTGAAACATCCTATACAGTCGGTGAAATGAATCCCTTTGGTCAAATGGTGGTATAATACTTTATATCACACCATGACCAAGATTACACCCTTTGAAGTAGTATATGGTTGTCCTCCATCAACACCCTCATACATTCCGATAAGCTCTAAGATTTATGCCATAAACACCACTCTTAGCCACACATGCCATTGTGCTTTGACAACTTAAGATGAATCTTAGATTGGCTCAAAATCATATGCATCAACAAGATGATCAACACCATTCTAAGTATAGTTTTGAAGTGGGGGATATATATTTTTCACTTTCAACCCTACAAACAATCATCACTCTAGCTCTATAGATGCCAAAAACTAGCTAATAAATACTATGGACCCTACCAGGTATTACAACGAATTATTTTAATAGCCTACAAATTGGTCCTTCCAACTACATCCAATATCCATCCAGTATTTTATGTTTCTTCTCTCAAGAAGGTTGTTGGCAGCAAGATACAAGTTCAATCCACTTTACCAAATTTGGATGAAGAAGGTTCCATCATGCTCAAGCCTAAACAAATTTTGGACTGGATATCATACCCTTTACAACCTTGTCATCACTAAGGTTCTTGTTCAATGGTGCAAATTACAATTAGAATATGCCACATGGGAGTATCTCCAGTAGTTACAACAATAGTTTTATTATCTCCAAATTTGAGGATAAATATTTTTGAAGAGGAAGGGCATGTTAGGACCCCATCTTAACATTATTATGTAATTCTAATTTTATTAAGGACCCCTTTCCAATGCAAGGACCCCATTATAATGATATTTTGTAATGGTATGTGGCACTTGAGGCACCTAGACAAGTGGGGCCATTTCATGTAACCATCATAAATAATGTAACTATTTGTTTTGTAGAAGATTCTAGCTTGGGTGGCACTTTGCATGTAAGCCAACCCTTGAGCATTAGGTTAGGGTTACATAGAATGTATCTTTAAAAGACAAGGAGGCATAAACGAATGTATATTTTTACATATTAAATTAAAGTATTGAAGGAGGTTGACCCCTTGAAGATGCTAAGGATTCTATATTGTGATTTGTGAGATTAATATATTTTTGCATTTACATTTTGTATTACAATATTCTATTCTTTCATGAATTACTACTTTTATTGCAATATGTGGATGCGCTTGTTTTAATTAGAAGGTTCTTAACATAACTAAAATAAATTCCCTAAAAGATCACGTGTATATGTTAGTTATAATAATTACACTTGCTTGTCAGGGAGCTTCCTTGTTGTGTGAGGCAAAAGATCGATAATGAGACTTGATTGGTCATTATCGCCACTTTTTTAAAATTGAGGCCTTCCAGACTAGAATGTTTCTTCGTAATTGGAAAATTGATGAAGCTCTTCTTGATCTTCTTTCTATTTGAGTATTTCTTTCAAGGTCATTGATTATTGATATTGGATGATCAATGCTGCTTTTTGATGCTTAATCATCTGAGTAGTCCTTTTTTGCTAGTCATTATATCACTCTTGGATAGATATTTGATTATCGATATATTTTGAATAAGGAGTGGAAATATCATGTGATTGCCATGTGTATTATTGTTGTGAGCTTAATCAAATATAGAAGAATTGGTCCTTGAGATAAAACAGACATGGAAGATATGACATATGATCATTTGCTACACTTTGACCAATGACGGGGGCTACCTTTTAGTTATTCTTGAAAAGTATCTTGTAGATGATGTTGGTCATTGACCACTTTTAGTTATGTTGAAAAGGCTATCAGGGATGATGCGAGCCATTGATTATCAATATTGGGTCACTAATTTTGAAGAGCTCCTTGAGATAGTGCTAGTCATTGATCATCAAGACCAAATGGATCACATGACTTTGTCACTCAAATATCTCAATATTCACTTCAAGTCTCCATAGGCCATTGGATCTTATTTCTACCCAAGATCAACTATGGATCTTCTTTGGATGCAAACCTTGATAAGGTAGCTACTTCATTCATGGAGTGCCAATGTGCCTATCATGTGTCTAGCTTTCAACCAATGGTACAATTTTCATTTGAAAACTCCTTTGATAGTATTATGAAATGACACAGACCATTGGATGAGCAATCAATGGCTCGTGTGACTTTAAATTTTTTTATCTATTTTGTGAGAAAATTAGTGCCCATTTTTTATGTTGGAAAATTGATGGTGCATGCGACTTTATTGCTTTTGAGAATAAAAATGACACACTCTAACTTCCCCTAGTGTTAGTTTTATTGGGCATGAAGATATAGAAGCCAAACTATTGATGTATTAAGGGCAAGTCAACTTACTTGAAATAGAGCCTATTCCCTCTTGAAAGAAAATTTGTTCCCCCCAAGGTTCAAGTATGGCTAGGTCTTGGTCAGTGTGAATAAACCTAGAGGTCAATGGTAGTTGTTCCTTCAAGGTACCTTTATTGGTATGACTCTAAGAGGCAAGCTTCCTAAGCAATATTTTAACCTTAAATATTCAATTGTTTAGAAAACCATTCCATTACATTAATATTTTAACATACGTAAATTGAGCAAAATTTAAATTGCACAAAACAAAGGTGAGTTTAAATTGTGCAAATTGTAATCACCCAAACAATATCATTCATTGCATTTATATTATTACCATATATAACAATAGTTATTAGCTTACAACTATATAGATTTTTAAACTATGCATAGTAGAAATTTTGTTTTAATGTTTAAAAAAATAAATAGATCTACAAGCCTATGCTATCTCAAATTTGATTGTGACACTATAAAATAACAACTCCAACTTAAAACCAATCCTATCCCAACCAATATTCACATAGCCTAAGGTCCAGAATGGTGCCATCTTGAGAGGGAAAATAGACTATGAAATAAACTGAATACAACCACCATCATCATGCATAGATTGAACAAAAAATTTCAAAGTCTTTTATTGTGAAATACATGACAAAAAATAGAGCTCAGGAGTTGCACAACACTTGTTTTAGAAAATCCATCCAACTAAAATGAAAAAAACTAACAAAAAAATAAACCAAGTCGAAGGGGTCAGCTAATGGATGGTTTTGGACCCTTTTGGCTATCTAACAGGATGACATTTATACATTTTTTTAGCTTTACACATAGCCTCACTTTTATAGTTTTTTTAATTACTATTACATTCTTTCCCCTAGAGCATATCAAATATTAGATCTTATTTTTAATGTGTTCCTACTATGAGTTCCTTAGAATTGCTTTGGATGCACTTCGACCATGCCTTATTAAATTTCAAACTCAACAAAATCTTAGGCTTACTCATGCTTGGTTTATCTCGAATGGTTTGACTTCTCCTCTTCCATATATAGTAAGTATATTGGGATTTAATTTTTGTCACTTTTAAGTTCTATAAATTGGTGTTCACTTGGTCAGCATTAAAACTCTCGCATCTATAGTTTCTACCATTCATGAAGTAATTTCCTTAGGATCACCTCTTGTCCATGCTTCTACCATGCCTCATTAAATTTTTACTTTTGAGAAAGTTGGAGATTGCTTGAATTGAGTTGGCGTTAAGTAATTAAATTCATTCTCTGCCAACCATAGCAAGTGGAACGAGCCATTTTTGTGCTTTGTAGATCTATGTCTGCCTGGTTGACATTAAATTTTTTGAATCTGTCATCTTGGAATTTTGAGCAGCTATGTTAGATAACCTGCAAGAGAAGATTTTAAATGAGGCAAAGTAAAAAATTGTAGGCACTGCCATTTATTTATTATTTTTTAATAATAATTTTTCTTCTCTATGTCTCTCTAGTGATATATTATGTTTTCTATTACTTTTTTTATGTTATGACATTTCTCTTCATTTTTTGGTATTTTTTTTAATGTTTTCCAACAATTCTTGCATTTTTCAAAAAAGAAATTGTGGCTTTCTAGAAATTGTCTACATTTGTTTGTCATAGTGTGTTTTTTCTAGCTTCTTTTTGTATTTTTGACCATTTTCTATGTTTTTTGGTTCTTATCTGTATTTTTCAGCAATAATTTCAATCTTTGTATTTTTTGGTCATTTTTTTTATGTTTTTCAACTTCTTGTAATTTCTTTGTTTTCTAGCTCCTCTCTACATTTTCATCAATAATCTACATTTTTTACAATTTAATTATTTTTCCAACTACTTTCTATGTTTTTTGGCTTCCTCCTACATTTTTTGTCAAATTTCTATGTTTTCTGACTTGTCTCTGCATTTTAGGCAATAGTCTGTACTTTTTGACAATTTTTTTATTGTTTTTCGATAATTTTTTGTGGCTTTAATTTTGGTTGCACTTAAATATTTGTTCCCTCTTGATTTTTTGATCTTTGAGATTAGATAGTTGGTGAAGTTTTATTTGCTTTATCCTTTGATATTTTCCTTCGAATCTCCACAAGCCATTGATTTTCCAAGGTCAGACAATTGGCAGAGCTTTCCAATATTTTATATGCTTTGCCCTTTAAATTTTTTTCCAAATCCCCATGAGTCATTGATTTGGGATTAAATAGTTGGTGGGATTTTAAATATTAAACTTTTTAAAATTTTCTTGTAATCTCTACGAGCCATTGATCTGAGATTGGATGGTTGGCAGAGTTTTAGATGCTTTACCCTTTGAGTTTTTTCTTTGATTTGCTGTGAGCCATTGATTTTACAAGATTGGATGGTTGGTGGAGCTTGCTAAGTTTTAAATGCTTTATCATTTAAATTTTTCTTTGAATATTCATGAGTCATTGATCTAAGATCAGATGATTGGTAGATTTTTAGATGCTTTACCCTTTGAGTTTTATCTTCAAACCTTTGTAAGTCATTAATATGACATCAGATGGTTGATGAGATTTTAAATATTTTTACCCTTTATGTTTTCGTCAGAATCTCCATGATTCATTGATCTAGGATCAGATGATTAGCAAAGTTTTAGATGTTTTACCCTTTAAGTTTTTCTTTAAATCTCTATGAGCCATTGATCTAAGATCAAATAGTTGATGAGATTTTAAAGGTTTTTACCCTTTATGTTTTCCTTGGAATCTCCATGAGCCTTTGATGCAAGATCACACTGTTGGTAGGGTTTGGATGTAGTAGCTTGAACATCATGCAAGAAAAAAGCAATTTTTGGAATCAAACCTCCCCGAAACATAGGTATATTTATATTCATCAAAAATCCCTTTTTGAGCTACATCTAATGGATGAAGTTTCATGCATTTTGTTGAGTATTGTAAGATTTATGGACTTTGAAAGTGATGTTATAGGAAAATGTAGGCACCATTGTCAATAGGGCAATCAAACATCATGCTAAAAATAGGTCATTCAAGAGATCTATTCTTCTTAGAATCTAGGTAATTTTATATTCGTTAGAAGTATCTTTTTGATATGTATTTAATGGAGGTGGTTTCATAAATTTTTATATTTGAAGGAGATATGGGCCTTGAAAGTGATACCATCCATGTTGCTAGGGGTATTACCAAGTTTGCAATGCATAAATTTAAATAGGTTTAGGTTGCTATGACTATGGGAACATAGGTATATTAACACTTTTTGGAGTTTTTTTCTAAACTTGTTATAATGGGAAAGGTTACTTACCATTTTGAAAAAATTACCATACACATTTGTAGCAATAAGCACCTTGACAACTTAGGATATGTAAAAATTGGGCATCCACAACTAGAAACTTTTTTTTTGAGAAACAAAGTTTTTTAGATGGTTGATTATTATGCACAAACCTATGCAAAGTAACATAAAATTCATCAAAATAAAAAGTAAAAGTGGATCCTCAATATGTGTAGACTGGGGCATGTTGTACAAGTGCAACAACAAATAGTGACTCTATCGGGAAATACTCCTAAGCATTTTGGGAATGGAACAAACCCTCTTTGAAATAATAAAATTACAAGACCAACAAAAGCAAAAATTTAGCATCCATCCAAATGTGGGGTTAAGAAATTAACCTAAAAGCAATAATCCATTTTGTTTCAACAAAAATGTGTGCTTATGAATATATTCTTATTTCAAAATTTATTAAATTTGTCATCATAGTTCAACAATCAAGCTAGTTCATTCCTGAGTGAATATTAGTCTACTAATGATGAGCTTGCCTCATAGGTAGATATCACTAACTACTAGACATTGCTTCAACACCATATAGGCTATTATATCTACAATATAATTATCTCTGATTCCACTCTAGACCTTGTTCTATTGCCATTTGGGTATTCATAGCCTTGGTAGAGTTTATATGAATCACCCAGGGAATTAAACCCCATTTTTTTTTAAGCCTAGATTTATTTTTCTCAATTTATAAGCACTAGGGTTTGCTTCTAGGTTGGGGATCACTATGGAAAATAAAAGGGTAAATATATGAATGGTTTTATCTTGAGAACAAAACCATAATGGTTTTATTCCTCCTGATCTAGAATCTATTTAAAGTATTTTTATTATGAAGCTACAACATCCTTTTGTATTACTTCTAGATTGATTTGTTTTTCTCCAAGACATGGATATACACCAAATGGTTGATTAAGCCAATCTCAACTTCATTGAGTTCAAAGTAGGACCTTTTATCTCTAAACTGTGTAAAAAAACTTCCCCCTTAGAGTAACTAGAAGTTGGTTGTATTTGACTATTTTGGACCAAACAAAGGAAAACACAAAACAAAAGGGGACAAAGCCGAAATGCAAAAAAAAAAGAATAAAATGAAACAAGACCAACACACCAAAATATCAACACAATAAAACTATGTATAGGGTTTATTTACAAGACAACACTGGGATACTTTTAGGCACTAAAGTAGTGTTTAAGAAATTGCCCTTTCACTAGTAATGGGACAACCTCTCTAGTTAGAATTTTTAATTTAAAGGTATTCTCTTCTAGAACCTCTAATTTTTTTTAAGGGACGTAGCTAAAGGGGGTCAAATTTTCCATGGTCTCCTTTATTTTCATGAGCCTTATCCCAAAGTAACACTAAATTTACAATCCTAAAGTTCTTTTTTTTTTATCTCTTATCAAACCATCATTTTACTGTTCTCTAATATTTACTAAAATGTTGCAATGCACATTCCCTTTTCTCATATAGACACATTAAATTAAATAGTGTGGATTCATTCCTATAATCTATTTCTACATAATCCTTCATAAATTGTAGGGTAAGGATCTTGAGATTTATAGGGTAGAAGGTATTCTGACCATAAATTAAATGATAGGGGGTTGTTCCTGATGAGGACTTAATTCTTATCCTATTTGACCACAACACATACTTCAATTTATTATGCCTGTAGTGAGAATTTATTATATCCTGCTTCTAAAGGTAATTTTGATCAAAGTACCTACCTAAAATCAAAATGAAGGGGTCAAAATCTCCTAATACCTACAAATTAGCTAAATCTAGAAGACCATCTAAAGTGCAACCAAGGAGGAACTTGTGTCATCAACTAGTGCTCAAATTGAAGCTCTCTTTTCCATGTAATCTAGCTGATCCATCGAATTAAAGAAAAAACAAGGATTCGAAAGCCTTCCTGGTGGAAACTAAAGTAGTAGTTGTTAATACTTAGAACCCAAAAGCCTTTTCAATGATGGATAAAGGGAAACCATTCTTTGCAAGACCCTACTTCAACCAATACCTATGGCCTTTTCCTTCCTAAAGATAACAAAATCCATGAGTTTGGTTCCTTTCCCTGATTGAGAGTGTTCCCTAATCCTTGGTGCATTTTTGAAGTGAAACCACCAGTGAATCCTAGGGACTAAGGTGCATAAATAGTTTGAGAAAAAGGGAGGTCCAAGGTAGCCAAGTATAGAGGCAACAATGCAAGCCTCTTCCCTCCTCGAAGAGGTTCTTAATACTTGAATAATAGGGAAATATAGAACAACTCAAATAATTTTTGGTTGTGATTTCTTCCTTGAGCTTCCATTCTTGTTGACTTCCCAAAATACTTCTCATGATCCATGGTGGAAGAAGAATATCAAAGAGTAAAGAAGCATAAAATGCAGTGACCACAATCTCCAAAGAATGTATCGAAGAACATATTCACCAAGGGAGCCTAAAAAGGAACATGGGGAAGTCCAACCATCACCAGAACCTCCAAGATACAGTCATAAAACTAAATATTAGGAAAATCCTAGCATGGAATAACTTAGACCCAATAGTTTTACCAATTTCTCCTAATACATGGGATCCAATCCCTACTATACCTCTAGATTCCCTACTAGAATTCATCAGATAATAAGAGACTACTACATTGGATAACCTATATAAAATGGTTACTTTATACACTATGAATAGTGTGGTCACACAAAGTGTAGCCTTAAAGCTATTGGAAGCATCCCTAATATGCAAATTGCAAGAGTGGTATGTGTCCCTCCCTACACACATGATAAGAGATTGGGGCCAACTAGACACCCAACTAGTAGATAGGTTTGGGGAAAAGGTAGATGAAGCTTCACTATTAAAGCACCCAATGAGTATCAAATGAGATCCCATGGAGTCTATAGAATATTTCAATACTATATTCCATAAAACCTAGCACAATATACCAAATGAGATCAAGCCTCCTTGGGTATGGTACTCATTTTCTATCTTAAGTCCTTCAATTTGGAGATTTCCATGATGATAAGAATTTAGGGGGATAATTCTTTTCCAAATTCCTATCAGATAGCTATCCAAGTAGAAAATTACCTCTTATAGATAAGTAGGCTTCTCCTTAGATCCCTAAATATTTTATCCCCTCAACCCATGTATCACCTACTACCAATCACATGACCTACCATAAGTATAGTTATTACCCATTTTCTATACCATTTGACCTTAATGTCCCCATAAAAAATAGAAGTGGAAGAGATGGGGAGGAAGATGCAAACACTTTTTGAGGAATTTGTTATCCTAAGAAAGTAATGGGATAACTCAAACATCCCTTACTTTAAACCTTGGAACCACTCTCCTTAGAAGTACCTAGCCATGAATCATCAATCGACTCTATAAGTCTACCTTTACTATCAATCTTGGTAAGGTTTTTGATCTTTGGTGGAAGTGCAAATATTGGAAGCAATAGCAGTGCCAACCCATTGTTGACTAATTCCCTACCAATATACTGATACCCTAGTAATTGTACCATCAGAGTGAGTTCTATGTGCTTGGAGGTAAATTTGGACACATGTGAGAGATGACTGAACCAATAGGGAACCATCCAATAAACATTGGGGACAATAAAATTTTGGAGAGGGAACCACATCCAAAATTATTGAAAGCTCCTAGGAAAATGGGTCAATCAAACCAAAAGGGGTATCTACTAAGAATGCTAACATCCATTTTTTTAGAAAAAGAAAAATTTTGATCTCAATTGCATTCTTAATCCACACCAAAAGAAATATTGGAGGAGGTTGAACCCAAGCAAAGAGAAAATAGTAAAAAATTACCTACACAACTAGAGGAAAACCTTTCCACTTAATCTTTAGGTGTGATGGAAGACCAATTCAAAATTTCCTTATTAGTTTTACCTTCATCTCCTCCTCCTTACCAAAAGTAGTAGCAAACATACTAAAATCAACCTGATGGTTGACCATAGGATAAATGGGATGACCAAGTGAAAGGATTGCCCTGGTAATCAACTTCCTAGTTCCATGCCAAAATTGCAACTACAAAGGCTTGGAATTATAATCAGGGAAGTATAAGACAATCATATTGGCACAAAAACTCCTATAGATAGAGAACAAGACCAAAAATAACCTACAAATGGTGGCCCACTATTAATATAAAAAGTTGCTACTTATAAGCAACATAGAAGAGAAAAAAAGGGAGATCCAACTCCTGAGTAAAGCACACCCAATGCATAGAAATAAATGATACATTATGGAAGTCTAGGAAGCTAATCCTGTTAAGGCCTTTGACCACACCGATATGGGGTGAATTCCTGGTATAAGAAGTGACCCATAGAACACTTGGATCTTTGTGTATATATATAATCATTATTATTGCAAGGATACCTAATTATTGTATGACATGAGTGAGTTCAGGCTTATAGTAGGAGAATGGACATGGTTATGTTTGAAGGATAAGGTTTTTGAGGTCAAGGTATGTAAACTAACCCTCTTAGGATTAGTAGTAGAAACTTGCTAAATCGAATGAAGGACAACCACTGTATTCAGGTGGTAGGAGGTATAAAAGATGATGATGTCCCCCATAGCCTTGACATAAGAGAATGCATATTTTTATATCTATAAATCATCAACAAATAAGAAAAATGGAAAGTGAACCTTAGGAGCCATCCAAGTTATATGTCCTATAAATTAAGGTACACCCCATTTGAAGTCTCCATGAGGCCCTAGACAAAGTTGTATTTGACATCATCCTTTTTCAAAAACCCATCACTACTACAAAATCCTTAGGATTTTTTCTATTCAAACTTTCTTCCCAATGGAAAAGGCCCTTATCTCTAGGTTCATTGAATCCTACTAGAAAGAGTTACCCTATGAGTCACTAAAGCTATAGTGAGAATTCACTACATCGATAAAATCCTACTTTCAAAGGTAATTTTGATCAAAGCACCTACTTGAAGCCAAAATTAAGGGGACCAAAGCTTCTACTACCTATGAAGAAGCTAAAGCTAGAAGACCATCTAAAGTGCAACCAAGGATGAACTTGCATCACCAACTAGTGTGCAACCTAAATCTACCTTTGTCATCTAACCTAGTTGATCCATCAAATTAGATCCAAAAAAAGGATTCAAAAGCCTTCTCAATGGTGGCTAAAGTAGGTGTTGTTAATACTTGGAACCCCTAAGCCTTTATGACGATGGCTAAAGGGGACCCATTCTTAGTAGGACCCTACTTCTACTAGTACCTGCAACCTTTCCCTTCCTTGGGATAACAATAGCTGTGAGTCTTGTTTATTTCCTCGATTGAGTATTCCTTAATCCTTGATGATTTTCTAAAGTGACAACACCAGTGAATCATAGGAAATAAAGTGTATTCCTAATTCAATAATAAGGTAGGTATGAGGTAGCCAAATATGGATACAACAAGGCAATATCCTTCCCTCCCTGAAGAGGGGTTTAATACTTGAAGGATAGGGAAAAATAGAGCGACTCAAATTTTTTTGGTTGTGACATCTTCCTTGAGATTCTAGGCTTATTGGATCACCAAAAGCCTCCTCGTGATCCATGGTGGAATAGGCTTATCAAAGAGTAGGAAAGCATAGAAGGTAGTGACCATGATCTAGAAAGAATGCATTGAAGAACATATTCACCAAGGGAACATGGGAAGGCCAACCATCATCAAAACCACCAGAACAACTCATCGTGACCAGATGTGAGGGAAGGGATGATGATCTAGTTTTGGTCTTGGTACCCCATAACCAAATGTAATTCCCCAGGTGATAGCTAGAGTAGTAAAGTGGTTACATGGAGGTCAGTCCAAGGGGCAATGTAGAGTCTAAGGAATTGATGATGAAAGGTGCCATAGGTCTAATAATTATGAGAATATATTACATTATTTTTTATATGCCAAGTGTCATATGAGGAAGACCAAAGGTCATTTTGTAAACCTATATTATGGACTTCAAGTCCCATTTTTCATTGTACAAGTTCATTGAAGTAATATGAAGTTATGTTTAGTTTATCTTGCTTTCCTTTTCTCTTTAGCAATTATGTTTCTTGATTAGATAGAATACTACAAAAACTATCATTTGTATTAGATATACAAGGGAACTTGATAGAATATTGAATTTGAAGAAGACCGTTGGAGGATATTTGAAGAGAACTCAAGGGATAATATTGCTAGCAAGGATAATTTCTTGATAAAAAATAATTTGGGACAATTGTTGCCATCCAAAACAAGCCTAAAATGAGTTGAAGGTAGAAGGAGATTGTTTTTTTTGCAGTAGAAATTGAAGGGTTTATAGAAGGTAAGATTGAGTCAAAACTTGGAGGAGTTTCCAAGTAGATTTTAGAGATTCAAGGGCAGCATTTGGGAAGAATTAATAGCTACAAATTGGGAGAGTTAAGGAGCTGATTTGAACAACAAGAAGAGCTACAAAATAGATAAATTGGAGCTACAAATTTATCAAGATTGAGGTAGCAATTAGGAGATTCAAATCACCAAGAAATCCATCACCATATGAGGTCCAAAAGGTATGCATTATTGGTGCAAAAATATCATTGCTTGAACCTTCATATTTATCTTATTATTTAGTATTTAAAAGAACCAAATTTGAGGTTTAAATTTGCAAGAGGAAAGGTTTCAAGTTTATGTCTTCAAGGGTGCAGAAGATAGATTTTTCAAGGAATTAAAACCTACACAAAAGTAAAGAGAAGTTAGATATATTACAAGGAAAGAAAATATCAACTTCTTACTATCTATTGAAAGCAAATAAGACAATATAGTAAAGCAAAGGTTGGAAGGTAAAGTATTTATATGATTTAGAACCTTGGAGTCACCATAGGAAGGATCACCAAGCATTGAGCTAGCAATAATATGTAGTAGAAGAGTTGTCAAGGAGGAGAAGGCAACAAAGAAACCACCATTACCACAACCTGCAAAAATGAGAGATGCCACCACAACATTCAATAGAAGAAACCACCATATCATAAAAGCAAAGGTGAATATTTGAAGAACAGGGGAGCAAGCATTTCATTTAGCTATGTAAAACAGTGCCATTAGCAAGCAAAGTAGTGTAAAACTAAGTATATTCAGTTGTTGAAGGTTTGAGAACATAGCAACGGAAGGATAGTTATAACATCATGCATTATTGAGCATTGAAGGAGCAAAATAAAATTGCAAATAAGGGCTCATCATTAAAGAAGCCACGTTGAGAAGTCACAACGTCTACAAAGAGTGTTACATTGTGAATGAGAGCACTACATAAAATATAACACATAAAGGAGTTATAATTCATAGCGCCACATGGAAGAAGTATCATAAGGAATAGTTCCACCTTGAAGAATGTTACATAGCAAAGAATAATATCACTTGGAGATAAGGTAGTGCCCTACCAAACACAAGGAATTTAACACCACTTGGAAGAAAGACAACGCGTAAAGTAGAGAAAGAATGTTATAAAAAGGAGTGCCATTGGATCCTCTATTTTTGCTTTCGTAAGAACTCTTATCTTTTTTACCATTCCTCTAATTGCATTGAGTTTAATTTAATCTATACTTATACTCTCAATGAGGCCATCTAAATGGATTCGTTCATTCAAATCTTCAAGTAGAGCAATCACTTCTTGTTTCTTCCTCTTAACATCTCCAAAATCCTTTCAATTCTAAATATTGATTTTGGATTTGATGTATTGTAACATTTTGGTGAAACAAAACATATTAATTCCATACCTTGGTTTACCTTCCTACCACCATTATTGCATTCAATATCTAAAGGAACTATCTCTAAGCCACATCAACTAAAATCGAAAGGATGAAAAACTAACCTTAGTTTTCCATATTTCAACCATGAATGGCCAATGATATGAACCAACATTGTTAAGAGTTTTCACCTTAGGAATGTATCCATGGATTAATAAATTATCATAGAACATGAATATATACAATATTTCCATGATACAAGTTGAGTCTTACATTCTATTAGACGAAGTCATGAGGCCATTATCTAGCTAGGTGTCCACAAGGTGAAGGTTTGCAATATATTCACTCATGAGGTTTGAGATTCCATATAGATTCCTATTTCCTCCTCTTGTCATATAAATAGAGGATGGTATTGAAGTCTCATTCAATCAAGACCCAAGATTCAAAAAAATGGGAGATAATATAAGTTATATTCTTCCAATATATTTTTTTTTCCTCAAAAGTAATCGAAGCATAAAAATTCAAGCAGGGCCTAATTTGGTTAAATTGTCTACTTTGTGCAACCACATCCAAGAGATCCCAACTACTAAACATATGGTGTATAAAAATATCTTTTGGGTCCTAGAGGTAAACAATGTTACCAGAATCCCCATGGGAGCTGAGGGAAGACACTTTTCTAGCCGAACAAATTTTACTTGCAATTGACTCCATTTCTTCTATAGACATATTCATTTCCTAAAGGAAAACCAGATGTGGTTGGTTTGTCTAAATCATTCTTCTAATTTTGTTTTATTTTTAAAGACTCCATTTGATTCCTCTAATATTATCAGTGATGATATTCATTAATAATGGGGATAAAGATGTTGGTAAGAGCATTAATATTACCTTCTTCTACAAGCTTTTCATCTTCTTTTACCATATGATGTTGATTAGTCTTGTAGCCTACCTTTTGGTTAGTGTCCATCTTCATTTTTTTCCTATTTCTTGTCTTACCCCAATTGAATCTAGGATAGCTTCTAACCCTAAAGTATGCATATACAAAACCAAAGAATTATTGGAAGGTTCAACAAAGTCTATCTTAGGGTATGAATTATTTGAAATTTTAGCATTTAAAATATTGTTCTTCTTGTCTATGTTTTCTCCATCATTTTTTTGTTGAAAACCTTTGATTTTTTGGTTTATCTGTAAGTCCTTCCTTACATATTTAAATTATGTTTCTAATATTTTTATCTCCATTATGTTATCCTCATCACCTAGGAGGTTTTTTGTGGAAATAATTCCAAACATAGTGGTTGACAACATTGCTTGATCCTTCGTAACTAGTTTTTTTTAGTGTTCTTCTTAGGCATTTGGAAATCTGTTAAGTTTGTGTCCTCTTTCTTTTGATCTGGAATATTATTTGGATAGACACTAGCCAAATGACCATATCCATGGTATATTCTACAACGAAAAGGAATGTTCTCATAGTCCACCACCTATTCCCAAGTATCCTCCCCAAATTGTAATGAGATCTTTTGTGGAAGGGGGTTGTCAAAATCCATTAAGATACAAATTCAAGCATAAATAATGTGTTTAAATTTGAGTGTACAGTCACCAATCATCATGAAATTTTTGAAGGAGTTGTCGATTGTAGAAGATACAACCGAATTTCATAATTCAACTAGGAGGTCAAAGAGTCTAACCCACATAGATCTTGTAGAAGATATCTCTTATTCAGATTTAAATTTAATGTACCAAGGCTTTATAAAAATCCTTGCCCTTACAAATAAATAGGGACCCCCTTAAAATATTTTCTATCTCTCTTCATCATTAGCAAAAAAAAATGAAAATAACCATTGGGATAAACAAATATTTGTGTCTCACCTTATATTTTCAAATACTTTGTAGCCCATACTTTGAAAGCAGATAGGCTCAGACATAAATCCAAGAAATGAAAAACCAGTCTTCTCTCAAAATATTCTATGTCATCCTGAATGTCATCCATTTTAATCTTAACTATTGGGGTTCCATCAGCTACTCTTAGAAATCCTAACTCAATTTTTTGGGGATCAATCTTAGACATTCTTGGTCTATGATAAGCCTTAAGATTAGTTTTAGAATTAGTCTAGGATTTTCCACCATGGAGGGCATCCCTAGAATTCATTATTGGGACCAAATCCTTGAAATCCTTACTCTTGAAAGGGGTTTCCATAGTGGATCTATTTTGGGGGTGTTCCTTAGCATCGGGATTGCTTGAGTTTTGAATTATTTTTTATTTTTTTAAGGAGGCTTCTCTTATTTGATTTGCAACTTAAAACTTATTTCTCGATCTCTTTAATCCATGCCTTGGGCATCAAGGAAAGGTGTGATTTTTATTTTTTCCTTGGGTAGAAAAATGGAAGTAATTTTCAATGTTGAATGATAGATTCCTAACCCATCATGGATCTCTTGAAACATATCCCGGGTTTATCTTGGGCAAGAACAACAAAAAAGAAAGAAAAATGGCTATTAGGGTCCATAGACCCCCAAAATACAACCTCTATTTCTAGTTGTGCTTGACCCACAAACAAAACCCTCACACAATTGACTTTGAAACCCTAGATCACATTTGCAATCTTAAAAAATAAAATCAATCCATTATTCTCCCAACATATGATTAAGTTATTATAGGCCTAACCCCCATTGTTATAATATTAGGCATAATAAAATTTGAAAATAATGTACGTAAAAATAAAACATAACTATAATTTGAATTGAAACAAATACATTTTTACATTTTTAATTTTTAATTATAGAATAATTATTGATTACACTTGTCTAAACCCCTTCTAACATAGAGATTATATATTTCTATAAAAAATGTAGATGAAGACAATTTTAAGTATTACAACATTTGTTTAGGGTTTTATTTGGTTTAAAGCCCCTTAAAATTTTCTTGAGATGTAAAATATTGAGGTTTTGCTTAAACAATATTAAAAAATTAATAGTTTTACCCTCTTTATTTTTTTTTGCTTGATAATAAGGGGTTGTACTCGAGTTCCCCCACCCTTGATAAATTACATTTCTTTTCTTTAGATCTTGAGAGTTTACAAATAGATACACTTCTCATATCAATTGAGATGTTATAGCTAGAAACCTACATCATTTTACATAAAATGTTTGAATTCTTGATTTTCATTTTTTGGATCTTTTCAAATCTCTATATGAATACAATTACTCCAAAATTTAGCATCTTTCTTGACATTTTCCTATAGCAACCTTCACAATGCCAAAACTTCACCTCTACTATTTATGCCTTGCATCTTAGTAGAGTAATATTTCTAAAACATCACACTATCATAGTATGCTTTACCAAATCTGGATTGCTAGTTTCCTTCCTAAAACACAAGTGCAACCACAAAAATTATAATAAATAGTCTAAATCAAAACACATTATTGTTACAAAATAAAACAAATATTACCAATGGAAAACATTAAAGTAAATCTTAATCATTAATAGATTTAGGAAATCAACAATTTTTGTCAGCTTCAACTAAACTTTCTACTTTATCTAACCATGGAAAGGAGAATTTAACTTCATGATCCTCAATCAAAACCAGTATATTGGCTAGCTTATCTGCACATTTGTTTCCTTCCCTTAATATATGTGTAAACCTGAATTCTTCAAACTCTTTAGCAAGATCTTGATTTTCCATAATTATCTCTTGTATGTTCCATGGAGCCTTTGCTTTCCTTAAAATTGCATTTATTAATATGAGATAATCACCTTCCATACATACTCTATTCCATTTCATTTGTTTACATATTTTTAACCTGTCTAAAGATGCCCAAGATTTAGCTTGATTATTTTTCTTAAATCCACTATTAAAATCATAATGAGACAAAATCTCTCTTCTATTATTTCTAATTATTCCTCCTCCTGCTGGTCTTGGATTTCCTTTAGATGCTCCATCAAAATTCAATTTAACCCACTCCACATCTGGTGGTTTCCACTTTATATTCTTTACCTTATTTTTGCTTCTCTTGTACCCAACATCAATATTCCATTTAGTGATTTGAATCCATCTCTCAAGACTCTCTGCTTCCAAATTAGGGATTGGGTGAGTTGATAGGGTTGATTTAGACTCCTTTATGGCTAAACATATCTTATTTTTCATTACATCTAAACTGCTTTCCTTTCCTTTAAATATTTTTTTATTCCTTTCTAGCCATATTGTCCAAAGTATTGTATCTTTTGATATATCCCATATTTTTTGTAAAGCCTCACTTTTAAAAGTTCTCTACCATTGCTTTAACCAATATTCAATTATGTTATTCATCACCATGCATTTACCAAACATATTAAGAATCCATTGTCATAGATTCCATACTATTGATCAATGTCCCAAGAGATGGTCAACACTCTCCTCCTTATTACAGAAAACACATTGAGAGGGGCCATGAAAAACCCTTTTCATAAGGTTATCCCAGGATAAAATTCTTCTATGACCTACTAGCCAAAAAAACATTTTGACTTTAGGAATGCTTGGGCTATCCCAAATATCTCTCCAAATTCTAGTGACATTATTATTATGTTGGTGTTGAACATTATATCAACTTCTTGTTGTGTATTCTCATAAGCTATTGAACTCCCAAATCAATTTATCCTTGGCACACCTCATAATAGTCACAGTTGTTATATATCTACTCAATTGCCTCCTAGCATCAATGTCTTGTATACTTGTAAAAAAATATTCTTTCCATTTGTATCTTCCTTCTCGATCCTTGTACAAAATGTTTGAAACCTTATCACCATATTTGTCTTGAAGCAATATCATCCAAGGTTTCAAAACTGGATCTAAATTGAGTGGTTTTATATCACACCAAGTATCCATCCAAATGGAAATTTGATCTTCAGTTCCACCACCCATCGTAAACCCTTAATAATAAGATCAATAGATTTTTTAAACCATTTCAAAGAGCAAAACTATTTGGAATAGAGAATGCAGTAAATATTACACTTGGTTCATTGGGATCAATATAATTAGAATAATTCTTTCCCATTGTCTTTAAATATCTTTGTACAATCTCCAAATAAATTTTCCCCTAAGAGCCAAGTTTGCATCTGTAAGAGCTCTTAAAACAAGACCTCTCCTAGTTTTTTTTTGTAGGTTAAATTAAAGTGGGTTTTTATCAAGGGACCCAAAACCTGATTACAACAAGTCAAAAGACTTCAAACAAGGCCAAAGGATGACCGATAGGAAAGGCCCAAGGATGGACCTAAGGATAAGATCCAGGACAAAAACAACATCCAAGACAGGAAACAAAATTTAGGAAACAGGATAGGAAGCCCGAAGTGGGAAAGCCGAAACGTTATGCCCAACTGCAAATATGAAGAGACCGCCTAGTGAGAAAAGGAGGTGGTAAAATTAAGTTTTAAAACTCCCGCCCAAACAACCAATTTGAAAAAAACTCCCGCTTAGTCGTTGAACCAAAAAGTAAGAAATTTCAAAGACAAGGCACTCATGCCTATCCATAAAAAATGAAACAACCCAAGAAGTGGGAAAATAAAGTATAGGAGTGCATAATCCCATGTAAGGGAGAAACCAAAACCTGGTATGGAAACACCAAAAATCCAAAAAATTATACAAAAAACCACCCTTCACCACAGGGTGGAGCAGAGAAACTGCAAACAGGGGAAATCCTACCCAAGAAAGGATGAGAAACAAGAAAGGATACCAGAAAATCAATCGAACTGTGATGAAATCACATCCCTCATAGGCCTGGAAAGTGGAACAACAAACTGAGGATCTCCATAGGCCATGAAATCCTCTTGTAGTGAGGAGAGGAAACTATGAAGGTGCCAACAAAAGTAGAGGAAGTAGTAGACATAGAACAACTAGTCATGGGAAAGAGATGGGAAAGTTCCCAAGAAATCCAAAATGAAGGAGACAAAGGGAGAAACGACTGTAGGCATTAAGCATGGGTCTTTCCCAAACCAAGAGGATGCAACAAGAAACCCTAGAAAACCTTCAACACTGCCAATGAATAGCTTTAGGGAAACATATGAGGAAGTCCAGTAGGAACACAGTAGTAAGCAATGTAGAGGCCCCCGTGCAAAGCCATGAAAAATACTGAGAATCCATCGAACCCATATCAATGATCCCAAAGAGTAGAGTCATAGGAGAAATAACATGGTCCACAAAACCAAAAATATGTTGTGCAAAACTTCTCATGAAGCCACTCTCCCACAACCACAGTTGACCACACCTAGAGAACCACAGAAAACCAACACCAAGTAGAAACCTACAAAAAACCTAGGAAAGAGCTAATAAATCCAAGGAAAGGAATACCTAAAGCAACCTAGAAATCCCAGGGAAGGTCCCAGGAAAAAACCTAGGGACAACCCAAGGTCCCAGGGAAGATCCCAAAGACATCTTAGAAACCAAGCCCTAGAAAGAACCCCATCAGAAGGTAAGGAAAGGGGCAAAAAAATGGAGAAGTGACCTCCCACCCCAAGGAGATCATCTACAACACCATCCAACCAAGGAGGAAGGGTTAAGGAAGTGCCAAGGAAACTGGGACATGATCAGGGACCTGGGATAGGACCAGGGAAGGGTTTTAGGGAAGAGAAGAAAGACTTCCCTAGTTTTATCATCACACAACTTGATCCATTTCACCAAGGGAAATTTTCTTTTATCATGTAAACCTGACCATAAAAAGGATCGCATAATAAAGATTAAACTTTTTCAATTGATTTTGGAATAGAATACAATGACATTTAATATGTTGGAATGGCTTGTAAGATTGACTTAATTAACTGCACTCTTCCTGTTAATGATAAACATCTACCTTTCCAAACTGGAAGTTTATTTTGAACTTGACTAATAACTAGATTCCATAAATCTATCCTCATTCTCCCCTCAAATAAAGGTATCCCTAGATAAGTTGTTGAAAAATTTACCTCCTCCATTTGAAGAAACCTATAAATTATTGCTTTGATATTAGCAGGAGTGTTAAGGAAGTAAATTTTGGATTTAGTCCTATTATTTTTTTGCCTTGAAGCTCTTTCATACTCTTTTAAAATTTATTCAAATCTCTAGCCTCATTTATCCTTGCCCTTCCAAAAAGGGTTGTATCTTACAAACTGTTGATGGGTGATGTTATCGATGAAATTACTAATATTAATTCCACTTATAAGCCCATATTTGCAATCCTTATTTAAGTTACTACTCAAAACATCTGCCATAATAATGAACAAATAAGGAGATAGAGGATCTCCTTTTCTAAGGCCTCTCTTGACTTTAAAATATTCGGTCACTAACCCATTGACCAACACTGAATAAAAAATTGTAGAGACATGAGCTTTAATCCATCTAACCCATTTTTTCCCAAAACTAAACTTATCTAAAACTACAAAAAGAAAATCCCATTTAAACCTATCATAGGCTTTACTCATATCAAGTTTTAATATCATAGATTTATTTTTTCTTGAAGTTGTTGAATGTATAACTTCATGAGATACTATGATCCCATCCAAAATTTATCTCCCTTTTACAAATCCTCCTTGCTCTTATGAATTAATTTTGTCTAACAATGGCCTTAATCTATTTTCCATCACTTTGAAAATAATCTTATAAGTCATATTACATAGGCTTATGGGTATAAAAGAATTAAACAATTCAACATCCTTTTTTTTTGGAATTTGGGTAAGATAAGTTGCATTTATTTGATAAGGAATGTATTGTTTTACCCTATATTGTTCCATTACCACCAATAAATAATCCTTTACTATATCCCAACTATGTTAGTAAAAATTTGTTAGAGGGCCCATCTGAACCTGGGGATTTATCCTTATTAAAAGAGAAAAGAGCTAAATGAACTTCTAGAGTAATAGGCTCCATCAATTTCCTATTGTCTTCATTTTTTATAACTGAAGGAACATCTTGAAGAAGTTTATCATTAAGAACTTTGGTCTCCTCTGAACCTAGAATATTCTGATAAAACGACTTTACCTCTTTTTTAATTTCACTTTGATCTTTAATCCAAACCCCTTCTATTGATTTAATTCTACTAATTCTAGAAGATAATCTCTGTACTATAGCCATCCTATGAAAAACTTTGTATTTTTATCTCCTTTTAACCAAGTTTGTCTTGATTTTAATCTCCTTTTAACCATGTTTGTCTTGATTTTAATCTCCAGAATTTATCTTCCCTACTAAAAATATTATGAGAATCACTAAGCCACTCCCTTTCCTCTGAGCTTGTATTATTTTCATCACCTTTTTGGAATTTTAAAAGTTTATCTTTTAGTTCTTCTTTCTTCTCAAAAATATTTCCAAAGGTGTTCTTGTTTCAATATTTTAATCTAGATGTCATAGCTTTAATTTGGTTTGGAAGAGTATACAACCCACCATTACCTAAATAATTCCATGTTTGAGCTATCATATCAACAAATTGAGGATGGTCTTCCCACATCTGCTCATATTTAAAATATGATATTTTTTTGAATTCACTTACCATCATTTTAACTCTTATTGGCCAGTGATTTGAACCAATCCTTGTTAAGGTATTAATTTTAGCACAAGTTCCTTCATCTAGCCAATGATCTGAGAGAATACATCTATCTATTTTTTTTGCTATTAGGTTTTAGCCTCTCCTATTTTTGGTCCAAGTATAATTATCTTCTTCAAACTCAACTTCCCATAAATTGTTGTTTTGAATAAAAGTCGAGAAATATTTCATACTTTAGGTCAATTTTCTAATTCCCCCAAATTTTTTATTAAGCTTGATTATGGCATTAAAATATCCAGTGATCATGAATCGAGTTTCTTGGTCTTTACTTCTGATAAAGGCTTCAATCCCACTTCAAAATTCTAATCTACCTAACTGAGTTGTAGGTCCATAGACATTGATAAGGATGAAACAAATATCTGCAAAGTAGCAAGTGATTAAAGAGGCTATCCAATGCCTAGTTTTATGAATGGTTACACAAGAGGTTTTAGAAGGATTCCAACAAGTTAGAATTCTCCCTGCTACTCCTTCAGAATCCATAGCATCCCATTCACATCTTGCCCAAATTGCTTTCATAGTTTTTAAAACTTCTTTTATTATTTTAGTTTCCTGGATATAGATAATATCACGTTTATTACTTAAACATAGGTCCATAATACACCTATGCTTTGAGGGGGCATTAGCACCCTTATAATCAAACACTCTTTATTATTATACATTAAATTATAATTAATAAAATAAATTATAAAATTATTTTGATTTTTTTTACTTTTAAGCTTTATAATATAAAATTTATATAAAATAATCTATCAACTTAAATCTATTATATTTTATGAGATTAAATGGTTTAAATTTTGGATTTTTAAATTTGATTTTTAGATATAAATATTCTCAAGCAGAGAATAGGTGCAAGGCAGGAGGGAATGCAAGTTGGATTATGTCATGGCAGAAGAGTAGCGGGTTCATCCAAAGTATATTAATGCTTCAAACCCTTACCATGAATGCATACAAATTTATTTTTGAAAAAATAGCCAAAGTGAAAGAATATCGAGAGAATGAATATACAATATCAAGTGCAAGCCAAGAGGGAGTGCGAGGCAAGAGGGAATGCAAGCCAAGAGCAATTTTTATCTAGGAAGGAATGTGAGCTAGAAGGGACTACAAGTGAAGAGCAATTCCCACTAGCTAGTATGGAAGGAAACTCATATTTAAAATATCTAATGAGAAGTCAGGATACCCTAACTAGAAGTATGTAGGCCCAAGTTGGAGATAAGTAAAATTTTGAATACATTGCAAGTTCTATCCAGGTAGACAATGTTACACCATAAGTTATTTTTAAATATGAGATTATTGAGCATGATATAATGGTTCTTAAAAGTAGAGGGTTAATATATAAGTTTCATAGATCATGGTTAGGAATTTTGGAGATTCAAACCTGGATTAAGTGGAAGTGGGGATTGAATTTAAATTACTCCTGTGACTTTTTTCCTAAAGGTTTTTCCTCATATTTACCAATTTAGAAATTAGTGATAAAATAATGGGTGGTGGACCATGGTTTAGGAGGATAAATGCCATTTATTTGAGACCATGGAATTAATTGTTTTTTATATTGAGACAAAATATTGGGTTAGGATTTTTAAACTTCCATATTAGGTTATCAATAAGGATATTTTTAAAGAATATTGAAAATACCCTAGGGAAATTCATCAAGGAAGGACTATCTCTTAAGGAGCAAAAGCATACTATATATAACTGAATGTGTTGCTATGGATATTTTAAAACCTTTGCCACAATCCATTGAGATTAAATCTAAATTATGAGAATGATATCAACAAGAGGATTATGAAAATATTGCATTTCAATATCACAATCATTATGAGACTAGACACATGGCAAGCGTTTACAAAGTAAAAACTATGAAGAAAGAGATTAAAATTTTTGGTCGTGATATAAACTTCAAGATAAAGCAAGGAAATTAATTTAATAATAGAATCTTAGATTAGACCAAGGAAATTCCATTCCAAAAGAAGAGGTAAAGAAAGTCTACCTACAACATCATTTGGTAGAGGACACCATAATTCACTTGGATCAACCATTAGAAGAAAAAAAGAAGGATATAAAGGATGATAAAGTACAATGTGTAAGTTCAAATTTAGAAGGAATTAAAAGCACAAAGGAATATATGGAGGAAAATTCTAAAACAAATACGGCATACTAGGTCAAGTTTATTCTAGGTAAATCATCTTTATTATCCTCAAGTAGTATAGAATCCTCTCCTAGTAATAAAAATGAAAGAGGTATAGGGGTTATCCCTGACACTTTAGGTATTTAAAAGCACCATAATAAAGAAATGAGGATGGAGGAAATTTGTAATAATTTAGGGTTTTTAAGGCATGATAAGAAGGTAAATGAACCAACAAACAAGAATGTTTTGAAATAATCTATTTTTGCATTTTACAACTAAGGTTAAGAGGTCACATGTTTGATTTATTTTATTCAAAACCATGAAGGGTAAGAGGATACTATTAAGATCTATCTTAAATAAATGTGATAGCTTTTCAAGAGATAATATTGATCATTTGGTTTAACACTCCCCTAGATTTACAATGAATTATGTAAATATTTTAGAGTTTATAATTTAAGTAAAAATTTTCAACCTACTTAGGTATTCCTTTATCTCATAAAGGAAATAGAAGGAGCTTTGGGTCTCTTGTTTGGATAGAATGAATTCTTGTTTGGTAGGTTGGAAAGGTAAGTCTTTACCATATTGAGAAGGCTACAACTCATAAAGACTACATTGCAATCCATCTATACTCATATGATGCCACTTTCAAGATTTTCGATAGGTATAGCATCAAAAATTTAAACTCAAAGAGACTTTCTTTGGAAAGGATGTGAGGGAAAATTTAGATTTCCTCTTTGTAAGTGAGATAGGGTTTACAAAGAAACGAATATTGGAAGATCAAGCTTGCAAATTTGTTGACTTATGAGTTTGGCATTAGGGTCAAAGTTTGGGTGGAGATTATTCAAATATCAAAGAAAGAATTGGGTAAAAATTACTTCAAAAAATATATAGGTTTTCTTAATTCCATGAAATGATTTGGAAAAGAACCCTACCCAAAGGATAGTCAATGTGGAATTTCATATCAAATAGTTTATAATTGAATATATATATATATATATATATATATATATATATATATATATATATATATATATATATATATATATATATTATATGGCTAGTCAATAAGGGGAATTATGTAAATTTTTGGTTTGATGCTTGGTTGAAGTCGTATCCTCTTATATTTGACTCAAAATGGCAACCATTATCTTGGGTATGCCTAGCTTGTAAAGGTCAAAGAATATATTAATATAAAT
Organism: Wollemia nobilis; assembly: GCA_028583015.1. NCBI lineage: Eukaryota > Viridiplantae > Streptophyta > Pinopsida > Araucariales > Araucariaceae > Wollemia > Wollemia nobilis. The sequence continues at coordinate 2,780,103 of JAQPPZ010001268.1, read as the reverse complement.
AACAACTCCAAATCATGGATTTCTATTAGTAACTTGGTTTAAGAAGAACTTAAATAAATTGAAGATGAACTTCAAAAGATATTTCAAGAGTTTTATTTGTTAATTTTTACATGAAATGATGAATTGTTTTGTAATCTTTCAAAATATGGAGGATACTTGGTCATGTTGGGATATGAGGATCTAGAGCAATAAAAATTTCCTGCTCTCAAATATTTTATTAATGTTTAGTCATTTTAGGCTCTTCCTAAATCCTTGACATTCCTTTAGTTAATATTTTAAAGTAATATTCTTACAAGAAAGAGTCTATAAATAAGAGGATATTATTAATAAGGGAAAAGACCCCAATCATAATTTTTTGTGGATAACTCTTTTAAAAAATAGAAAATTGATAAGAATTTATATTTTTTAAGTTTCAAGTGACATTTGTGGTAGAATCCCATCCTACCATTAAATGACTAGTTAAAAATAAATACAATGGTGTGTATATGTATCACTAGAAAAAAATTTCAAAAATTACAACGCTATATATTGTCATTTGTGGTTGCCAAAGTGACATATTGAGGCTTATAAATGAGGTTCCCGTGTGGTGCCAAAGTACCTTTAATTTTGTGGTGAAAATACAATATAATTAAAGAATTGTGATGGTTCAATGCATTTCTAAACACGAAATCATTGTTGGGCAGTTTGAAACTCTTGATAGGTCTTGTTCTTTGAGCATCTCATATTGTGTTGAGAAATCATTTGCATTTGTGGACTAACTGCTCTCAAACTCCCGAATAAGAGAATCCAAAAATTTTAGATTCTCTCTTCCAAAACAAATTGCCCGTCTACATAGTCTTCTAAAAGGATTACTAATTTTCACATGAAAAATATCCATTTTTAGGGCGTGTAAATTTTAATTTTTTTATAATTTTGTTGAAAGTGACTCCATATTATTAAAAAAAGTAATAAGAGTACAAATTCACAAAAAAAAAAGGTGGTATGGAAGCACACCCCAAAGCCTATGCAAAAAACTAAACCAGGAAAATAGAAATAAAATGATGAACAAATCACTAATATATATGTCACTTACATTGCAAAACTAAAAAAACTAAAAGTAAACTAGAGCAAAAAAGCCCTAAACTGTAAAACTATAACTGGAGAGATCTAAAACGCATAATGGTTGGTTTTGTCAATCACCCGTGTAAGTAAATATTTTGAAGTAGATTTAAATATTGGTCACTCTATTGAGACTCAATCATCTTGCTTCTGTTCAAGCAATGCCAACACCCCAAAGCTATTGAAACTATTAGGTTTGGCACTTGCCCACCAAGGTTTATATGGGTGAAACCATTTTTGGGTAAATTGTTCCCATATTATTTCCCCTATTGAGGACTATGAGAACATCAAAACCACACAGAAGCAAAGGTATATTTATATTTTACTTTCTTCGTAGGAGTCGTCAATTCCATTGATGATAGCTCTACATCTAGCAGCATATCCTCACCACTAATATACTTCAACACACTATAGTTGTTAGAGGAATCATGAACATATCTGCCCAACTAAAAATTGGTCATATGAAGTCATTTTTTTTGGAGCAGCATCTTCTTCTACAGATCCCCTTCTCGGGTTGTGGGAGCACCTTGATAATTTGGTTTAATGATGTTTGATAGAATATATAAGAATAAAAAATTTCAACTTTAATATTATTGTTGTCAAAAAAAAATTAGTTAATGTATTTAATTTGAAATTTTTTTTGCCTCTTTTATAAGAGATTTTTGTTCTTGTTTTTTTCAATGTAAATATATTATTATTAAATTGAAAGGATATTTTATATGTATAATCCCTTGCAGAGTTAACTTGAATTTAAAAAATTCATCATCTTTAGGTATATATATGTGGTGGTCAATATTAAAGAGAATAAACAATTTTGTTGCAAAACCAATAAAAACCATACACACCAAAATAATATTCAAGCATCCTCCACCAACAACACTACCAATATGTACACTAACATAAAGGTAAACTAGGATAAGAATGAGTGGTGAAACAAGTGGACATAGCATACATGATCTTAAAAATCTAGACATCCCAAGAATAATAAATTCAATAAAATTAACTCCACAAGGTGTATGTAACTCAAAAAATAATAAATAACGCATCACCATTCAATTACATTATTTGAACTATTAAGATTTATTACAAAAATGATATAATCAACTCTTTTTAATTTCACAATCACAAAATATGCTTTGTGATATTAACTACTAAGCTAAGATTTATTATATAATTTTAGAGGGTTTTTAATTTTTGTTCTAAGTTAGCTTATATAGGAAAGTTCAAAGTGGCATGCTTGGTGGGACAAGATTTATATGTTCATCTCATGAAGCTTTTTGACCAAGACTCCAATAAGTTCTTAGCCAGCCACTTCTTGAAGCATCAAGAGATTCACCTGGAAACTTCGTTGAAAAAGGAAAGACTCTAAAGAAGTCATCTAACAAAGTTAAGGTTGAGGTTTTGGTGGGGATCTTTATTTCTTGGTTTGTTGAAGCTCTATTTCCTCATTTGGTGACTCTATTCTTAAGAAAATACCAAGAAATATGAGTATAATACCTATCACCAAGTTCTTTGCCAAAGCTAATCCACAAGAGTTGGTATCGCCTTTAAATTGATGAGCAAGGAGGAAGAACTAATGATGTAATATGGCAACTTCCCTAAATAAACCTCCTCAAATATTTCTAGTGTGGAAAAATAGAGGCCCTTTAATTCTACCTATTCCACCTATCATATGGGATCTGATCCCTACCTTGATGCTCAAATATCTATCTTATTTCATGGGGAAGGATGTCATCAACATGACAAAACATTTACATCATCTAGTGAGCTTGTACATGATGCATTTCATTAAAAATCAAGATATATCCCTAAGGTTGTTGGATGCCTACTTCAGAGGAAAAGCTTGAGAGTGGTATATCAGCCTCAACCCTTAATTAGATGAAATCTAGGATCAACTAGTGGGCCTCAAAATAAACAAATTTAGAGAAAGGGCAAACATGACATCCCTCCTCGAGCAACTAATAACCATCAAGAGGGCACCCATAGAAATGATGGATGATTTCAATATCCAATTCTACAAATATTTGCAAAGGATTCTCAATGATATTAAACCACCTTCAGATATGGTATTTATCTATTATTTGAAAGCTTTCAATTCTAAAATTTCCATGATGGTCAGATCTAAGGGAGAAAAATCATTGTCGAAAACCTATGGAATAGTCATCCAAGCTAAAAATAACCTAATCCAAATAAGAAGGCTAGAACCTAGGCCACCATTTCCATTTTTTCCCTTCATTTAGCCTTTATATCATCCTAAACCTAGCATCCAACTTGTTATTTATCATCCTATTTTCAGCATTAGCATAGGATAAACCCAAGCTCCTGATCTAATATGGCTACATCCTTGTCCTAATCCTACTTCTAAACTAGATAAAATGAGGAATACGATGAGAATGTTCTATAATGAGACGATTTCCCTATGAAGGAAACATAATAGGCACAAATTTCTCTCTCAAAATCACCCAAAGTCTCCCTTCCAACTAGGCAGTTAGAGTTTCCAACCTCCTCCAAATAGGTATCAAAAACCTCAAATTTTCCCAATAGAAATGTTGGTCAACCACAAACCCCAACTCAAAAAAGAGTACATGTGTTAGTCCTAGTCTAAAAAATTTCCCCAAAATCGATACGAGGTCTAGTCACCACAAAAGAATTATATTGAAGATGTCAATATATGGTACTGATTTACTCCAATTTTTTACCCTCTAACTCTCATGGCAGGAGCAAGTATCAAGGAGTCAAAATGACCTAGCCAAATCATACATCCACTCCGTATATGTAGTCAAAATTTTATATGTTGAACCAAGAACCCATGACCCAAAATTTGATCATGGAACTCGAGGCCAATTCCTCAATCCTAGAGCAAGCCTTAGTCACCTAGTATGAAGCAGAAGTATATGTCATGTAGAACAAGCTAAGATGCCCAACTCTTGGAAGACTATAAGTTTGGTTGGATTACATAACATGAGCTAAGAGAAAGGCTATTGAAGAGCAAGGAGGGTCTAGTTAGCTAGACCCTAAGACCTAGGGTATGTTGACTAATAATTAGAAGGATTACTCGATGCAAGCTCTACCAAATAATCAGACCCAAGTAGTTCCAACAATTGCAAGAATAGTATTGAAGCCTCTGAAGTTGCTACAAAACTACAAAGACCTCCAAAAACAAAAACTACCATACCTTTGTCATCATCATGCACTATCCCAAGGACTCCTTTCACTGAATCTTCCAATGTGGTGGATAATTTGAGGAATTCCATAGTAGTAATGCCCCTCTATGATGTTTTCCCAATACCTGAGTAGATGAAGAACCTAGAAGTTTTCTTACAAAAGTAGACGGAGTTAGGAAAGCAAAAGGTATCCATTTTCCTATAGGTTTTTATCCCAAAAGCAAGCCAAACTAAGTTTATGCCTTTTATCTAACCTTGATCTTTAGAGATAAGCTAATACATAGTTGTCTAGTTGAATTGAGATCCAACACATCAGTCATGCCCAAAAGAGTAGTAAATACACTTAGATTGGCATATGATACCATCAACAATAGGATAATTCAATTAGATGGTATCCCAGTATAGATATTAGGACTAGCAAGGGATATTTCCCTAACCCTTTAAGCATACCTCAACATCTCGATTCATTAAGATATCGTAGTGATTGAACTCTTAGAAACATTTGGCATAAACATGTTGAGAGATTTCATTGTCAAGATTTGGGGATATATACCCCTAGGTTAAACCCATATGCTACTCCAAACTAGATATGGTACTAAGATAAAAATCCCATCAAAACCCCTCCATGTCCACCAGTTGGAGCAAGTTCCATCTATCAAGCTTAGTAGGGATCAAGCTTACATGATCAAGGAAGAATCGTTAGGATCAAACCTATCTATTGATGCAGTGTATCCATACATTATTGATGATTATCTAGAGCAATGGACGTCCAAAATATGGGAATCAATTTTTGATAAAACATTTGATCAAGCTAGGATGGAATGATCCAACGTTGTAGGTATATTGTATATATTATAATTTATGTTCAATTGTGTGTGTATTTATAAATATAGGAAGGTATCCTCGACCTAATAGGAGTTGTTAGATCCATGAAAAATAATTATAAGGTGGCCTTGATATCTATCTAATCAAAATAAAATGATCCTCTACCAATGACACTTGGTCCAATATCGTGGAAGAAGTCATGTTGAGTTGAAGATATTAGTAAAAGGCACATGAGCCATTTATAAATGGAAAAGCACTAAGATGTATCATATTTGTGGAACAATGCTAACCTTCAGGTTGTACATGTGGTGAATCAACACTAATATAAATTTTAAGGAAAAGGAGATTGAGGGTGAAGCAGTGCCCACCATCTGATCAAGGTTCATCTAAAACCAATAGCATGATCATCCCATAAAAAAGAGACTTCATAAATGACTTGATACTAATGGAGGCACATAATACAATCTCAAGCTATTAAGAGATAGGGAACTCAATCCATGATTTGGGAGGTGTGCCCTAGTATCCACCATAAGGAAATTACTCATAAGACTAGAGGGATGACACCTAGAGAGTGTGTACCAAATCTAGAAGGCACAAAAGGAAGATATTTGTGGCATATGTATATTTAATGGGTGATATTTATTAGTAGGTCTAGGATCCATACAACCCCTCTGATTTGACATAAGCAACCATTGCAAGGCGACATGTTATCCTACTGCATCAACTGCTTGCAAGGTCAATGCATGATTAGGCAAATTTAAAGCTATGAATTATTAATAATATGCTAGTCATCTCCCTCAAAGCAAAGCATGTGGATCGAGTGTCTTGGTACAAGTTCCAAATATCTTGGATGTAGGTAGTCATATCGTGCATTCATGATAGATAATATTACAAACCCTTTGGGTAAAGGGCTCTGTAGTTTGAGTAAGTGATAATCATTTTGAAAATAAACTAATGCCAAGGAAACAATGGACATGCTCCACTACCACTCTAGAAAAAATATTTCATGTGGATGGAGAATTTATAAGAAAGGGGGCTCATACCTTCAAAATTCTTCTTACCAAATAGACAATCTAGGGACTTTTATGGATTAGAGTAGTATAAGAAGAGATAAAGCTAACTAGATAGAGGTTATGAAGTATTCACAAAGCCATAAATAAAAGAAGCAATACCCACAACCTGGCTACCAGAGTTAGACCTTTCCCTGCTTCATCAACTACTTCCTTGTCCACCTTTGGCCAAGAGATGCCAACCCAAGCCTCTCAAGCCATGGTCCTTAAATTGCTGAGATATTCAGTAGAAAGAGTAATGAACCCTAATCTATCAAAGAGGACCAAGAACCTAAAGAAAAAGGAGTTGCATAGATTCAACCAAGGGACCTTTAAATATTTTAGGACCCAAATTTGGAGCAACACCTTAGCTTAGTACATGGCACCTAAGGTGCACAACTGCTTTGAAATAGTGGTTGCATGTGTTGAACATCACAATCCTAAGGCCCAAGAGATTCAATCTCCTAATGAAAGCTTTAGAGTCATCATCCATGCCCACCTAATTTAAAGAATTTTGATGGTGGAAATAGGTAGGCTTGTGGTAAAATTTGAGAATGCCACTAAGCTTTACAACACCATCTCAAAAAATTTCTCCCTTATATAGGATGAATGTGACATCAAGGGGGATAAGCTACTAAGGTTCATCTTGGATATCAAAAATCTAAAGGATAGCACAAAGGATGTTGCCAAAATGTTGGAATTTATTTTCAACTTGAGGGGATAAAAATACCTATTCTAGATCTAGCTTGGCATGTTATATTAAATGAGATGTACAACTTGTAAAAAGATGATGATCTTCGACTTTAGCATCTGCATAGCCAAAAACATTCATGAAGGATTTGTTAGGTTCCAAGAGACCAAAATTTTTATATTTGTAGTGTTCCTATCCCATTTGATTCTATTTCAAAATCTAGGTGCCTACCCCAAGCTACCTATAAATCCTATGGATGAATTAGGCCACAAATGACCCATTTTTTTTGTGGATGGAGGGCTTGAATGGGTCCTCCTCCTATTATGAATTTATGAAAAAATTGTTGGTCCTGATGTTGAAAACCCTATGTGGGTGAAGGCTCAAGCATATCCTATCTAGTTGCAAGAAATTTTAGGGGGCTAGAACTTGAGATATTAGTTATTTGTTGAGAACACCACTCTCATAATAATGCATGGTTTTAGCAAGAGCGCTTATTGGTTGCTGAAGCATGTGTCTAAATGTATTTTTTTGCTAGAGGTGCTTCAAAAAATGGACTTCATTAACACAAATTTGATGAATAGAAGGAAAAAGACTAATTTCTTCAAGCTTCCTTTCATCAATGATGAGATCACCTTACTAAAGTGAAAGACCCATGACATCCTAGACCAGAAGCTCAAAGACCTTAAGTTTCAAACAACACCTGGAGAGTGGAGGTCTTATTCTAACAAGAAGTCCATCAAGTGGCCCACCAAATTCAAGAACTCGATGGAGTTCATGCATGAGTCTAGGATAAATTTTGAAGCCCTCCAAAAACCTACATATGAAGCTAGCACACCTTTGTTAAAGTAACATCTAGAGTAAGCACTGACACCACCACCAAAGAAGAAGGTTTATGAGACCTTATATGCAATAATAGGTACAGTAGACCCAAATTGCCACATTCATGTGGCTAAGTTGAATTTCTTGAAGAAATATGGTTGGAAAGAAGAGAAAATCAATACCTGGTGGGAATTTCAATAGAAGATTAAGCAGCTTGCACCTTCATATGGATAAATAAATGAGTATGCAAAGTTTGACAAGAACTGAGACAAGGAGTATATGGATGAAGTGTCTTTGAAAGCAAAGGTAGTGAGGAGGTGATAGAGGAGATTATTCCCTAGAAGGTAGTAATAGAAGAGGTGAATTGAAAAAGGTCATACATATAGAAGAATCCCCTCCAAAGGAAATAGAAGCTCTATCTCCCAGCCACTCCAAAGAGCATGTCTTGATTGTCGAGCTTTTGCCTCTAGCAACTTTCCTAACACCACAATGACAAAGAGGAAGGGGGTTGCCCCATGAACCCAACCCTCTCCTTGCAAAGAAAATAAGGGATGAGTCTTCAAGAACAAGATCTCAAGTTGTTATGTCGATGGTGGTTGGTGAGTTATCTAGCATTCCCCTTATATCCATGCTATTTGTTGGTTCCTTGTCACCTATACTATTGGCCCTACTAGTTCAAGACCATGACATTTTTTCCTTCTTAGCCATGACTTCTTATGTAGCCCCATTAGTGTATCTTATTCACATGGGAAATTTACTTCCAAACCCTAAGGTCCTCACCCCATTATATTCTACTCTTACTACCTGCATATCAGCCCTCAACCCTTCATAACCATGGAATTCTTGTCCTTCCCTTTCGCCTCTTAACCTCTTTCAACCTATTTAATTTTATAGCTAGTGTTACCACCTCTTTTCCCATAAGGACAGTTGGCAGATCCACAATTCCCCACCACTACACCAAGTGTGTCATCACACTTAAATGAAATCTAAGAGAAATCCTCCTAGTATACCTAGAAGAAGGAATCCAAAATATTGACAAGACAAGCAAAAAAAGGGCTCAAGACAAATTTGAATCTCAAGAAAAGGCCCTTCATTTCATCTATATGGACCCAATGGTCTCCAATATTGAAGGGAAAATGTGGTTGTAATATTACCAATGAACCTAGAAGCCATCAACCTCAATGGTGTTGGGACCAATCAAGCTAGCCAAGTAGGCAAATGAGATTGTCAACCATGATTTAATGGCCCTTGAAAGAAAATTTATGAAGAGGGAGAAAGATCTAGAGGAAGTAATGAGCACCCTCAAAAGCTCATAACTCAAGGTCAAAGGGATCCTAAATCAAATAGAATAGCTCAAATGCCCTACAATATAATATTGCATGAATGATAAGGGGATTTTGTACCCCATATTAGGGTAGCATAGCCAAGGCCATATCTTTGATGTCCTGGCTAATCACGTTCATCAACACAACTTTATAGCAAGGTACATTGATTGGTCAAGAGATTTAGTAGACCCTAACAGTGATGATCGACAAAGTATCCAAAGTGGAAGGATTCCAAACCTAAATTCTATCAAGGTCCTATATTGAGAAACCATATTGAAGAAGATATGGAGCACATTTGATAAGGAAAGGCTACACAAGAATGCAAGGCCTAAATCTGCACTATATTCACAATAATCACCAACTTGAGGAGTCCCATAGACTCCCTAATTCAAAAGGGTATACCCTCACCTTGGATAGTTGATGATAGGATCCTATCAAATCAAGAATATGTATAAGCAGTGGATTTATAGAAAGAGAAAATATTAAATGTTTATAAGCAGCCAAAACTCCTCACCATATAATATGCCATGAAAGCCATTGGGTCCTTGGAAAAGCTTAAGGTATTGATATAAGAGGTCATGCGTGGAGCATCAAAATTCTCACACAATGAGTAAATAAAACTCTAGAAGTATTTCCATAAGTTTTAAGAAGCAATATTTCCATTCAAAGAGGAGTGGAAGGAAGTAAAGGCATCGATGAGCAAGCTACCCTTGTAGTAGCTCTTTTACTTTTCTCGCTCACTTCTATTTTTATCCATTTTGTGTGCTTTTTATTTTTTTATCTTTTGGCTTCCATTTTGAGTTTGCACCCATGGACAATACAAGTTGTCTAGGTTCAACATCTTTGGTAGGCCAAATATCCCTTAGGAGCTTCCAATACTGTAGGGGAGTTTCCCTACATTTTGCTTCACTCAAATTAGCATCCACTAGGAAGCAGGTCCAACATAAAGGTGTCAAAATATAGTCCATATTTAGTTAAAATGGTGGGTGCTAGCATTGTAATGCAATGAAATATAGACAAGCTTCAAACCACATTGATTATTGGATTCTTAATTAATGGTTGATACTCTTTTTTGCCTAATGTAGACAACTGTGATTGGTAGGCCCATGTAAATTATTCAATCTTTAATTAATGATCAAAACCTATTTTCTACCTAAAGCAAGTTGTCAAGGGATGTTGAATCCCATAGACCCTTGATCTTTCATCCTACAACCTACACTTCTCCTTTCGATGGAGGCTAGTGAAAAGGAGAAAAGACCCCACCACAAATCAAACATGTGCTAATCACTCAAGAGGAGACAAAGGTAATGTTGGGAAAAAATAAAAAAGGCTTACCATTGTCCAAAAATGGAACCTACCTCGGTAAGGACTCATGGTGGCTATTCGCAAACTAGGGGAGACAACACAAAGAGGAATTGGTGGAATACCCACCAATGGCTACCAAAGTTGACTTTTGTGGTCCAACCCATCATAGTCACTCATGTGGCAACTACACTAGTATCCCACTATATGGGTAGGCCTACCCTACTAGCCTACACCAATCAATAAGGCCATACCAGCAATGTCAGCAAGCAAGACATCCCAAAAAGTGGACAAAGGCCTAGGACAACTCTGATGCCTAGAGCCTCAAACTAAAAAATAATTAATGCTGCAACAACCCTTTAAGCACTACAGTAAGGGGAAATGGTGGCAAAAACTTCTCATCCAAGGGACCAAAAGCCTTTAGCATCAAGGCCCCAAATCTAGAGACCTCGAGATAGTCAAATTTAGGTGTAGGAAGATCTCAACTATAGATCAAAAGATACTTCCAACATCTTCTACACAAGATTTTGGAGGGAAAAGCCCCTCAATATCAACCTATAAAAAGGCCTATAGAACTCATTGTAAGGCATTAGGACCTGCTTGCTCATGCCTAATACCTAGCCTTGTATGCTATTCCTTTCACCTCTTCTCATCTATATGAGCAATACTGGAGTCTTGAGCCACCATATAAGGAGCATCGATCCTCTTTCAGCCTCATGTCTTTGTAATTTCCTAATGCATTAATGGGAATTGTGACTAATTTTAATCTATCCTACTTCTATTGTATGTTTGTATTTCTTGGATATGCATGATGAAGTGTGTTCAATTTCTAGCTATTAGACTATGGTGAATGTGTTCATTCTTAGCTCATTCATGCAAATAGGACGGACCTAGATCTTGATGCATCACCCTCGCGTAGCTTAGGTTTTCCTTTCATACACGTTTTATTTCTAATTTTCCTTTCATTTCTTGTTGGCAGAAGCACATACTGAAGCCCATGAGGTTTGAAGGTTAATAGACGATCATATCCAATGAGGAGTTGACCCTAGCAAAAACCCAAAATATTGACATGTAGGCATTCTCTCCACTCATGGAGCTTCTCGTTGTGTCACTCAACATGGGGCGTGGGTGCCCAATCATGTTTAGCCACTACCTTGATAAGCCGAGACACTCTGAGATAACAACTTGTTCTACGAAGCAAGACCAATCAACTCCATATAGTAGCATGACACATTTCAAGTAGAAATATAGTAATCCAATTAGAAGGAATAATAATTTTATATAAAAAACGATTTATTTTATAAAAATTAAAACTATATTTAAATATAATCTTTGATATTATGATAATAAATTTTTAGTTAAATAATATTTTTATAATAGGATTTTTGAAGTTAATTTATTGTTAAGTCTCAAAGATATTAAACTATAAATAAATTTCATTGTTAAAATTTGTTTTCAATGAGTTTACACATATTTTATGAGGGATATCAGTCCCCTCATATTGAGTGGGGTTTGAAACTTGGGCCTATCAAAAAGAGGCCAAATCCCTTACCACAACAGTAAGCTTGCAACTCATTGTTAACAACTTAATATTATAATATATCAATTTTTTTATTTGAATATATAATAATTATGTTACAAAAATAAAAATATATATACTACTTTTATCATATATATATATATATATGAGAAAGTAAAAATTACTTTGAAAAATTTGACCATTTAAATATTCTTTACATCATTTATCAGGCATTATTGTTAAAAATAAAAACAACAACACTAAATTAATTATGTTGAGTAAATTAGTAAACAAGCTTATGTAAGATTTAGAGCTACAAGCATAAGTTTGAAAAGTTAAATGTAGGCAACTAATTTTGAGTACGTCGTAAATATTCAAGCTTACCAATAATTAATCAGCCAAATTAAATCAATCATCCCCAAACCTAAATTGGAAGTATTTATTGCCTCAGAATTAGAAGTGTTGGGACATGAGTATATATATGTATATATATGTTGAGTAAATTAATAAACAAGTTTATGTAAGATTTAGATCTACAAGCATAAGTTTGAAAAGTTAAATGTAGGTAACTAATTTTGAGTACGTCGTCAATATTCAAGCTTACCAATAATTAATCAGAAAAATTAAATCAATCATCCCCAAACCTAAATTGGAAGTATTTATTGCCTCAGAATAAGTTTTGGGACATGAGTATATATATGTATATATGTTGAGTAAATTAATAAACAAGCTTATGTAATATTTAGAGCTACAAGCATAAGTTTGAAAAGTTAAATGTAGGCAACTAATTTTGAGTACGTCGTCAATATTCAAGCTTACCAATAATTAATCAACCAAATTAAATCAATCATCCCCAAACCTAAATTGAAAGTATTTATTGCCTCAGAATCAAAAGTGTTGGGACATGAGCAAATGAGGTTCTTGTTGTAGAGTTCTATCAACAGGTCCAAGGAGAGGGGAGGACAGAAATTTCAAAAAATAATTTGACGGGAACTCTTAATCAATGTAAACTTAACCCACTGATCATCAACAATGGTAGAACAACTAAGCCAATAATGTTTGAAGAGGATGTAGTGGTCTATAATGAAGAGCTTAAGGAATATATGAAAGCCCAATCAACTTCAAATCCTAACCCTAGGACATACAAAGGGTCAATGGAGAAGGGGAAGTGTCACCAAAGGAAAAACTAAAGGGTAGTCTTGTCAAATTCGGATATAAACAAACTAAGCAAAAAGGGGAAAAGAAAGCAAAAACACTATATTTAATTGGAGAAGGAGCTAGTCTAAATAGTTGTAGGTGAGGACCTAGTGCTAGAGCCAATTTTATCACTAAACACAAGGCTTTGGTAGGTAGATTTATGGGATGCTCCATGAAACCAAAAACTCTATGAAAATTAATCAAGGTTACCTGGGTGGAGATTTTGGGCCATACTCCTACATATCATATGATGGAAAAGGGTTGGATGGTTTTTATATCCCAAAATGTAGAAGATGTTATAATCATAAAAAATGAAATATGGAGTTGGGGGCTCAAAATTTTAAATCTAAAATTTTGAACTCTTGGGTTCGATCCATGCTTTGAGAGGAGTAATACCTAACCTATTTGGGTCAAGATATCCTCTTTACCCTTTGAATTATGGAATGAAAGAATATTTCATGATATTGGGAACTCGTTAGGAGTTTTCCTTAGAGTAGATACAAAAAACTTTAATGGTATCCAAAAAATGGTAGTTCATATCTTAGTGGAGTTTGATCTCAGTTTAGGGTTGTCAAAAAACATGGAGTTTATGCTAAGAAATTAGATGTATTTAGGGTTGTCAAAAAACATGGAGTTTATGCGAAGAAATTAGATGTATTTACAGAAGCTTGACTATGTCGAGGTGACATTTTGATGTAGTAATTATCATCATTATGGTCATCTCAAGGCCAATTGTAAAATAGAAGAGAGAAAAGGGCAAGGGTTTGTACAAAAGAAACTTGGAGGTTTTTTTAGTCTAAAATATTTAAAGGTATCCATGAACAAAGCATAAATATAGGAGGACCTAGTCAAGATTTTTGAATCACTTAAAGAAAGATTTCCTATCATCAATATCTAGATGAATGAGAAAGAGTTGGCTCTAAAAGACTACAATAGGAGAATTTTAGATGAGAGAAGGGAGGCCATACTTGTGATTGACAAAGTGTATCGAGGCATTTTATCAGGTATCCATCAAATCCCAAACATAAAATTACCCTTTTATGAGGATGGGGGATTAAATTCTAATAATGGTAAACTTGCTATATCATCTTCTCCTAGGTCGATCCCCTATATAGAGGTCTTTTCAAGCCATATTTCAAAAAGGACATTGCAAGAGGGTGGTGTTGTCCTTTCGTATTGAGAAGGTAGGGAGGAAAAATATTATGGTTAAGAGAAAGGGAGAAGGGTTTTAAATCTGACGACTCTATAACCTCTTTCTATTGAGAGATTAGAATAAGTAGAGGAGAAATGTGTAAAACTTATTGAGTTCTTACCCTCTTTAGATAGAGATATTTCAGGCCAAGGAAGCAAGTAGGGCTTAAACAATCCTAGTAGGTTCTCTTCCCCACCAAGTCCTCCAAATCATCATAATACAAGCACATCTTTTGGCATATATGCCCTAAGAAGCTTGAAAAAGGTAAATGAAATATCAGGTATAGTCACATATTAGAGGCTTGGGTATTGAGACAAGTCAATTTCAAGAGTTTACAATAGAAAGGAAATCCTACTTAAAAATTACAAAAAAAACTAAGAAAATTTAATGTAGTAAACAAAAATCTATAGTTGGGATTCTTAGAGCATGATAGCCACAGGGAAAAGGGAATCAATGATCATCCTCTCTTTAAATGTTAGAGGGCTTGGGGACCCTCATAAAATAATAGTCCTAAAACAATTCAAGAGAAACAAGCAAAGACCTTTTAAGTTCAATGCTACCTGGTTGGAAGATGAGAAATTTATAAATATAGTAAAATATGAGTGGAGACATATTGATGCACCCTTTTATGTCTGAACACAAAATTCCCTATTTTTACCCTTTTTAGTTATTCTTATCCAATTTGATTTTGTTTTAGTGTTGCTTGCACTTTGGTAAAATAAAATTGGGACATATTAAAGATAAAGTATGTTGTATAAGAACGCATTGTTGGCAAGCAAATACAATAACATTTTAAATATAAATCTTGAGGTAAGAAATATATCATTGTGATAAATGAAAATATCTTCTTTTGATAGAGCACTACACTCTTAGACAATTCATTATTTCTAAGTGCATAGATTGACATAAGTTAACTCATTTCAATGGAATTGGCAAGTGACAAAAAATTATATAAGCACAAACATGATAATTTTCAATATGTATCATTTATAAAGTTTTAAGATCCATAGGCCTTACTTGTCTTTTGATCTTGCACTTTTCATTATTATGTTTATAAAACCAAAATCTAAGTTGTGCTCACGTGAATATTTTTCTTATTGGTATGCTAGTTAGTGAAACTTAGTCTAAAGTATAATGTTAAAAAGTAAAAAATCCTAATAGTAGTAATGACAACATGGGGTTTGACACTACTTCTTTTCCACTAATTCATTAAATATAATCAGCACTATAATTGATCTCTATCTCATAACTTTCTACTACATTACACGTCATTTCTTAATACAAATAAAAATACAATCACAATTAAATTTATAATTATAAAAACTAATACTATAAAAAATTAAATACAACAACTAATATTAAAAATTAAAAATCACAAACCAAAACAAAAAAATTAACATAAAACTTATTTTCGAGACACTAAGAAATATTAGAATGACAAGATCATTCGTCCTCATTAAAAAAATACGGAATCCCCTTGGAGTTTGAAAGACCATACCCAAAATTTACTATCGTTAAAATACATGAATTTATTATTATTGAAGGAAAGGCTGATGATATAACTAAATACAAATTTTCTTTATATAATTTAAATTTGGGTAACCTATATTACAATCTAATTACATATCACAAGATATCTCTATCGATATACATCGATCCTTATTTTAAGAAATTAAAGAAGTGCGATGGCTGACTGCAATCTGTCTTTTATCTTCTTCAGGGACAACAAGAAAATCAGGGTCGTCAGGGGGGAGAGTGTTGTCCTGACAAGTCATTTACATTTGCTGTCTCACAGCTGTCAAACTTCTGAAGAAGCGAATCCAACAGTGCCGGATCCTCCTCCTCCAAAATCAATTGCCCCTCTATGCAGTTTTGGGATTCGTCGCCACAAAATGCCGCATCTTTCTCCAGAATCAATTGCCCGTCTGTGTAGGCTTGGGATTCGTTGCCAGAAAATACCCCATCTTTCTGGGAAGGCTGCTGGAAACCTTCGAGTGCATACTTGGCCGCGGCAGCTTGAATTTCTGCTGGTGAACACGAAGGGGCCAACACATTTTGCGGCGGCGAAAAGTCGGGGAAATTGAACTTGGCCTTGGCTCCTCTCAAGCAGAAAACTGCGTAATCGTAAGCGCGAGCGGCTTGTCCAGGGGTGTTGTAGGAGCCCAGCCAAATTCTCTCTTTGGAATTGGGGACTCGAACCTCGGACACCCATTTTCCCCCTCCTTTTCTCTTTCGGACTCCCTTGAACTGTCGCCTCTTGTTTAAGACGTTTTGCTGTCTACCTGGAGCTCTCTGTTTCCTCGGAGCTCTCATGTTGGCAATTAACAGAGAGAAGAATTGAGATTTGAACTCAGAATGAGCTACTGAAGATTGCTGAAGAAGCAGGAGCGTGTGGAATTTGGTCCTAAAGGTAAGGTTAAAATAATGGCTAACTTGTCCTATGTGAGTTCATATTTAGAGAAGAAAGATGCCTACGAGGTATTCGTGGGGCTTTCGGCTTTCTTTAACGGAGTGTAAAACAGTTCAATGAATATTTAATGGGTCGCTTTGTACTCCCCTGACAGACAGTATGGTTTAAAAACTGGCTTTCTAGATTAACACTAAAATTGATAGGTTGATAAGTTTTGGTATTTATTAAGCAGAAATTTAGGTTCAAAGAGGCGTGACTGTTTGTGCAAAGGTAGTCTGATCTGATTTGACAATGGTACCAATCTTGAGGTACCAATGGTCCCCTCAAGGTAATCTGACCTGACTGTGTTGTGTGCGTGCAAGCTCCATGCCGGTGGTACCAATTCTAAGGTTGGTCCCCTCAAGATAGCCTGACCTGATTGTGCTGAGTGCGTGCTAGCCCCACCGTGGTACCAATCCTGAGGTACAAGTGGTCTCCTTACACATAGTCAACAACAACTAACTGTCATAAGGATAATAGAGGACAGCTCAAAGATTTAAAACTGCTTGGTAATAAAAAGGGTTGTCGATGTAACGGATTCTTTTATGTAGAAAGACATTGTGTTTTGAAAAGCAAGGTTGTCTTGTCTTGCTCTTTGGAAGCGCAAGTAATAGGTGGTACCAATTTTGAGGTACCAGTGGTCCTCTCAAGATAGTTTGACCTGACTGTGCTGAGTGCGCGCTAGCCCCACTGTGGTACCAATCATGAGGTACCAGTGGTCCCCTCACACATGGTCAACAACAACTGAGTGTCATAAAGATTATAGAGGACAGCTCAAAGATTTAAAACTGCTTGGTAATAAAAAATGATGGTGGATGTAACCGATTCCTTTATTTAAAAAGACATTGTGTTTTGAAAAACAAGGTTGTCTTGCTCTTTGGAAGTGTAAGCAATAGGTGGTATCAATTCTAAGGTACCAGTGGCCCTCTCAAGATAGTCTGATCTGACTGTGCTGAGTGCGCGCTAGCCCCACCATGGTACCAATCCTGAAGTACCAGTAGTCCCTTCACACATGGTCAATAACAATTAAATGTCATAAAGATTTTAAAAAACAATTCAAAGATTTAAAACTGTAGATGTAACAGATTTCTTTATGTAAAAAAAATATTGTGTTTTTAAAAGCAAGGTTGTCTCGCTCTTTGGAAGCGCAAGCAATAGTTAGAGTCTACGTGTTACATCGTACATCCAAGCGTTAAGAGATAAGGGATCGTCCTTACTCAAGGGTTAACATGGATGATCTTCTTTTTGTTGTCTGTATATTGTCATGGTCGAGAGTCGAACTCAGGACAAGCTAGTGAAGTTAAGTAAGCAGGGCAGAGGAGTGTTCAGCTTTGAAATGTATCCGGCTGACGTGGAATTTGGTTCAACAACTGAGTTTAAAATAATAACTAACTAGTTCTATGGGTCTTCGTTTTTATATAAAAAAGATAGATAAATTATTTAAACTATTAAACTACGACTTATTACAAAATGACAGAATTTTTTTTTTTGGTTTTGTTTTTACAATCATAATTTTTGCTTTGTATTATTTATAATTATTAACTTTTACAAGGGAGATAATAAGGGTGGTGACGATTTTTCAAGTTACGAAAAATGAAATTACAAATATCTGTCAATTAGAGTTTGGATGATGGGAAAAACAATGGAGGGATAGGGTTTCATTGAGACAAGACATTTTGTTTGGACATATAATTTTTCAGTTAAATTTCTTTTTGCCTTATTTATCTTAAAAATTTCGTATGCAAATTATTATAATTTTTTTATCAAATACTATATTTGCTATAAGATATTTTGGTAAATTCTAGTAGATTTTGAGTTTTAGTTTCCTTCCCATGGACCGATTTATAACTAAATCCTTAGAATCATCTCTAGTAGCAGAGGTTAGTGAGAGCACCATAGAGGATCGATCCTTGTTGCTCAAAGATAGGGTAATTTTTGGTAAATTTAATAGGTATTGGTCAGGGGCTTAAGCCTAGATAAAATGGATTGATAGGAGTTGGAAGTCTCCAAGAGTGATTCTGTCCTTTCTTCCCAAAGGTTTATTCCTAGCCATTTTTTGTTTTAGGGAAGAAAGAGATAGAATCCTAAAAGGGGGTACTTGGTTTATGGGAAGAGCAGGACTCTTCCTTACCCATTGATATGAAGGAATCTCCAATGTTTATGGACCTACAACTCGGTTAGGCACATTAGAAGTTTGGAGTGGGATTGAAACCATTAATAGAAGTAAAGACCAAGAAACCCGATTCATGATCATAGGAGATTTTAATGCCATAACCAAGCTAGATGAAAAATTTGGAGGAATTAGGAAATTAACCCAAAGTATGAGATATTTCTCATATTTTAATCAAAATAATAATCTATGGGAGGTCGAGTTTGATGAAGAAAACTATAAATGGATAACACCAAGAGAGGTCAAAATCTAAAAGTAAAAAATTAGATAGATGCATTTTCTCATATCATTGACTAGATGAAGGGACTTGTGCTAAAATTAATACCTTGACAAGGATTGGTTCATATCACTGGCCAATAAAAGTTTAAATTGTGGCAAGTGAATTAAAATATCATATTTTAATATGAGCAGATGTGGGAAGACCACCCTCAATTTATTGATATGATAGCACAAATATGCAATTCTTCAGAAATTATGGCTTGTATACACTTCCAAAACAAATTAAAATCAATGACATCTAGATTAAAAGAATGGAACAAGAACACTTTTGAAAATATTTTTGAGAAGAAAGAAGAAATAAAAGATAAACTTTCAAAATTTCCAAAATGTGATCATAATAATCCAAGCTCAGAGGAAAGGAAGTTACTTAGTGAATGTCATAATATTTTGAGTAAGAGAAATTTTGCAGATCAAAATCAAGACAAACTTGGTTAAAAGGACATAAAAACACAAAGTTTTTTCATAGGATGACAATAGTACAAAGATCAAAATCTAGAATTAGTAGAATTAAATCAGTAAAAAGGGTTTGGATTGAAGACTAGAGTGAAATAAAAAGGAGACAAGGTCTTTTTATTAGAATATTCTAGGATCAAAGGAGTTTGAAGTTCTTAATGATAAACTTCTACAAGAAGTTCCTTCAGTTATAATGAATGAAGACAATAAGAAACTGATGGAGCCTATTACTCTGGAAGAAGTTCATCTAGCTCTTTTCTCTTTTAATAAGGATAAATCCCCAGGTCTAGATGGGCTCTCTACAACATTCTATCAACATAATTGAGATATAGTGAAGGATTCTTTATTGGTGGAAGTGGAACAAGCTAGGGTAAAACAATACATATCTTATAAAATAAATGTAATATATCTTACCCTAATTTCAAAAAAGAAGGATGCATAATTGTTTGATTCATTTCGACCCATAAGCCTATGTAATATGACATAAGATTATCTCCAAAGTAATGGTGAATCAGTTAAGACCATTGTGAGAAAATTATTTCAAAAGATCAAGGAGGATTTGTGAAAAGGAGATAAATTCTAGATGAGATCATAGTAGCTCATGAAGTTATGCTTTCAACAACTTCAAGAAAAGAGAAAGCAATGATCTCAAAACTTGATATGAGAAAAGCCTATTATAGGGTTTGGGATTTTCTTTTGTAGTATTAGAAAAGTTAGGATTTGGGAAGAAATGGGTCAAATGGATTAAAGCTTGTGTCTCTACAATTTCTTATTCATATTGGTCAATGGGTTAGTAACAAAATCATTTAAAGCCAAGAGAGGTCTTAGACAAAGAGATCCTCTATCACCATATTTGTTCATTATTATGGTAAGGGTTTTGGGTAAGAAATTGAAGAAGGCTAACAAAGATGGGATTATAAGTGGACTTAAGACTAGTAATAACATCGACAACATCACCCATAAATAGTTTGTAGACGTTACAACCCTTTTTGGGAGTGCAAGGATAAATGAGGCCAAAGCTTTGAATAATTTATTAAAGGAATATGAAAGAGCATCAGGGCAGAAAGTTAAGAGGAAGAAAATTAAAATTTACTTGCTAAACATCCCAACTAAAATCAAAGCAAGGATATGTAGGTTACTTCAAATGGAGGAGGCAAATTTACCAACAATTGTCTAGGGATGCCCTTATTTGAGGGGAGAATGAGGATAGAATTATGGAATCCAGTTATAAGTAAAGTTTAAAATAAAATACCGATATGGAAACGTAGATGGTTAGTAGGTCATAGAAGAATTTTATCCTAGGATAACCTTATAAAAAGGGATTTTCATGGCCCCTCACAATGTGTTTTATGTTAAAAGGAAGAGGAGAGTAAACAACATCTCTTGGGATACTTCACAATAGTTTGGAAACTATGGTAATAGATTCTTAATATGTTTGGTAAATGCATGGATATGAATGACAAAATTAAAGAATGGTTAAAGCAATGACAGAGCACTTTTAAAAGTGAGGATTTATAGATAATCTGAGATATATTATAAGATATAATATGTTGGATTGTATGGCTAGAAAGG
Source organism: Wollemia nobilis (assembly GCA_028583015.1). Classification (NCBI taxonomy): domain Eukaryota; kingdom Viridiplantae; phylum Streptophyta; class Pinopsida; order Araucariales; family Araucariaceae; genus Wollemia; species Wollemia nobilis. The sequence continues at coordinate 2,758,999 of JAQPPZ010001268.1, read as the reverse complement.
AATATAAAAATATTTAAAGGAAATAAAATCAGTTTAGAGGTAATAAAAAGGAAGACTTGTTTAGCCATATATGAGTCTAAACCAACCCTATAAAATCACCCAATCCCTAATTTGGAAGTAGAGGGCCTTGATAAATGGAGTGAATTCATCAAATGGAATTATAATGTTGGGGACAAGAGAAACAAAAAGAAGGTAAAGAATATAAAGAGGAAACCACCAGATGTGGAGTTGGTTAAATTAAATTTTGATAGAGCATCTAAAGAAAATCCAAGACCAATAAGAAGAGGAGAAATATTTAAAAATACTAGATGAGATATTTTGTCTTATTACGCTTTCAATAGTGGATTTAAGAAAAATAATGAAGTTGAAGCTTAGGCGACTTTGGAAGGGTTAAAAATATGCAAACAAATAAAATGGAACAAAGTATGGATGGAAGGTGATTCACTCATAGTAATAAATGATTTTTGAGGAAAACAAAGACTCCATGGAACATACAAACAATACTTGCAAAAATTCAAGACCTTGTTATAGAATTTGAGGAAATCGGGTTTACACATACATTAAGTGGAGGAAACAAATTTATAGATAGGCTAGCCAATAGAGAGGTTTTAATTGAGGATCATGAATTAGTAATTTTAGTTGAATCTAACAAGAAAATGTTGATTGTCTAAATCAAATAATAATTAAGATTTACTTTAATGTTTTTCATTTATGATATTTGCATTATTTTATAACATTAATGTGCTTTATATAAATTGTTTATTACAAATTTTGTGGTTGCACTTGTGCTTCAGGAAGGAAACTAGCAATTAAAAATTGGTAAAGTGGGCTATGATAGTACAATGTTTTGAAAATATTACTCTACTAAGATGCAATGCATAGATAATAGAGGTGAAGTTTTGGTATTGTGAAGGCCAATGTAGGAAAATGTTAAGAAGGATGTTGAATTTTGGAATATTTGTATTCATACAAAAAATTGAAAAAGATCCAAAAATAAAAATCAAGATTTCAAACATTTTTATGTAAATTGATGTAGATTTCTAGCTATAGCAACTTAATTGAGATGAGAATTGAATTTGTTTGTAAAATCTAAAGCTCTAAAGAAGAGTTTGTGATTTGTCAAGGGTTGGGACCCAAGTACAACCCCTTGTTCTCGAGCAAAAAAATATATTAAATATAGAATTATTTTTTAAAATTAAAAAAAAACAACTCAGGTGGAAAAGAGAAAAAATAGCAGCTCTCAAGGAGTGGGAAGAAAATCAAATAAGGAATTGATAGCAGTTCAAGGAGACAAACTGATCACTAGAGGATCGGTGAGACCAATAGATTTTTACTGCTCTCAAGGTGACCAATGATTATACAATCATGGAATTTTAGGGGTTTAAACAGTAGAATCCATCAATATCCTGTTCGAAGACTCTTAGAAAAATGTAAAATATTTTTTTTGCTTATCCAAGAGAAAAAAATGTCATTGGATCTTATGTGTAAAATAGTAAATTGACTTTCGAGGGGTGTTGGTCATATGGAAGTTGTTGCCCAAGGGGCCTCAAGGGGGATAGTTACTTTTTGGAACTCTCTTGAATGGACTGCAATAGAACATATAGCTTGGAAGGGTGTCCTCACATCACATTTTAGGAACAATGTCATAGCTGAACATGTTTTAATCACAAATTTTTATGGGGCTCAAAACCTAAATGGTCAGTTGCATCAATGGAAAGTTGTGCATAACATGTGAGTTTTAAGGGAAGAGTTAGACTGGATTATTTCTAGGGATTTTAATGCTATATTATCCTCTAGAGATCAGGAATGGGAACCCCAATTTTGGACCTAGGGGATAGACTTATAATTATCCAATTATAGGCATTACATGTGGTGGATATTAAATGCCCTGGAACCAACTATACTTGGACTAATAAGAGGAGGGAGCCACATAGCAGGAAGGTGAAGTTAGATCATTATTTGGTTTTAGAGGAGGCATTTGTAAAATGGAGTATAAAATTTCAAATTTGGGAGGGTCCAGTTTTAGATCACTTTTCCATTTTGTTGGAGGGGGGATCAAAACAGTGCAACATCACAAAACATTTAAATTTGAAAACTTTTAGTTACAAAAAGAGGAACTTCAAAAGAAAATTCCACAGTGGTGGAAAGAAGGCCACCCAACATATGGGACAACAATGTTTAGATTTCACAAACAACTTCATTATGTCAAAGATCAACTAAAACAATGGAGGTGAGCTAATAAGACAAACTTCCAGGTCCAAAGAGCTCCATTGGTGGCCAAATGGGATGAGGTTCAAAAACACTTTAGGGAAGGAACAATTATAGAGCAACTCAAAGAAGAGGATGATGCATTGCGTAAAGCGATTGAGGACATTGACAACCAAGAGGAGACCTACTGGAAATAGAGAGAAATAACCACTTGGTTATTAGAAGGTGATAAAAATACCAAATTTTTCCATCGGGCTACCTGTGCTAGGAGATAGACGAACAACATGGAAGCTCTTCAAGATGAGAATGAACACTCCTTTGATACAATTCCAGGTATGCATTTCCATTCAATGGATTATTTTTAAAACTATTTAAGGAAAGTATGATGCAATATGAAGAGGCTTAAAAAGAATTTCTTGCTGTCATACCCTTTGTTATCTCTGAATAAGAAAATCATGCCCTACTTAAACCCATTGATAGAGAGGAACTAAAAAATGTAGTCTTTGTAATGAGCACTGGAAAAACACCAGGTTCAGATGGCTTTCCAATTAAGTTTTTTTAAGCCTTCTGGGACAACTTGGAGGATGATGTAATGGCTATCATAGAGGAGTCCAAAGGTAGTAAAAGAATGCTTAAAGCATTAAATCATACTTTCATTGCCTTAATTCAAAAATGGGAGGAGGGGATGCATATTTCAGATTATAGATCTATTGCCTTATGTAATGTTATATATAAAATAATCACAAAGATAATGGTTGAGCGACTAAAATCTCTTCTACATATAATTATCTCCTTGGAGCAAGGGGATTTTGTAGAGGGTAGGCAGATCTTGGATGGTGTGATTCTAGCTCAGGAGGCAATCCATTCAATGCAAACATTTGAAAATAGAGGAATGTTCATAAAATTGGATATGTCAAAGACTTATGATAATGTGGAGTGGAGCTTATTTTCAAAGATGATGGTAGCCTTTGGTTTCTCTCAATATTGGATAGAATGGGTCATGAGCTATGTTTCAACTCCAACATACTCACTATTAATCAAGGGTCTTCCCTTGCAATAGTTTGGAGCTACTCGAGGCCTTCGTCAAGGAAATCCTTGTTCCCCCTATCTTTTCATTATATTGGATGACGACTTGGGTAGACTCATATTGAGGAGAAGACAATAAGGTTTGCTAACAGGTATCAAGATGGGTGAGGAAGTTTTGACTCACCTACAATTTGTGGATGACACTGGATTGGTGGGAGTGGCCAACTTCAGGGAAGCAAGCATGATTAGAGATACACTTAATATCTACCTTAGGGCTACAAACAAAGTCATCAATGATAAAAAATCCAAAGTGGTATTTTTCAATATTGATCAAAGGCTTCAAAACAAAATTTTAGAGATCTTGGGATTCACAAGGACTTCTCTCCCTATGGTATACTTGGTGGTCCCTTTGCATTTTAAAAAACTAAAAATAGATATCTGGAGGAATATTTTGGATTGTATTAAGGAAAGAATTAATATTTGGTCTCACAAATGATTAAGCTATGGGGGTATATTAAATTTTTTATAGTCAGTCATTCAGGTCATGCCAATTTATAAATTTTCTATCCTTGTTGCCCCACATACCTTATGGAAAGAGTTGGACAAGATGGCTAGAAAATTTTAATGGAAAGGAGTAAAAGGAGAGAGGAAATGTGCCTTAGTAGATTGGGAGAAAGTAAGACAACCCAAGGTAAAAGGAGGTTTGGGACTAAGAAGATCAAAGTTAAATAATCAAGCTTTGGCTGGTAAGCTTTACTCGAGGTGGATTTCCCAACCAACTATTTTTTTTAGTAAAATTTAACTAGTAAATATTTGGGACAGGTAAACCCAAATGAGGTGGGTTGTTTCCCTTGGATGGTAATGGATCCTTAGTGTGGTAGGCTCTTAAGTTAGGATCTCAAGTAGTGAAAGATGGATTATTTTGGAAAGTGGGGAAAGGGGAGTAGGCATGATTTTGGATAGATTGATGGGATCAATAACCACCTATAATTGTTGAATTCCTTGAACTAAAACCAATAAAAAAAACCATGGAAACTAGGTATTGGGTCCAAATTGAAAGTTATTTCAACACTAGTCAGTTAGGGTATTATAAGTTTAAGAAATTTAAGAAGTTGGATGAGTGGCCAATTTCAATCCCTTTGGATTTGACACCCATAATGACTAAAATCTTGGCAGAAATATTTATCATAGGTAGAGATGAGGAGGATGAATTAGCTTGGGGCTATGGGAACCTTGGTGTCTACACAGTGAATTATGGATATGATAAGATCCTTCTAGAGCCTCCTCCTCATGCATATCAGGTTGAGGATTGGAGAAAGATTTGGCAGTCCAAGGGTTTGTCGAAAGTAAACTTTTTTTCCTGGCAGTTTATGCATAATGGAATTCTTATTTTTGATAATATCAGATGTAGGGGAATCATTGGTCCATCTCAATGTGTTTTATGCTACAAGAGTGAAGAAACAACTTATCACTTTATGTTTGAGTACCCATTCACATGCTAGATCTGAGAGAGATGGTTTTTATATTAAAAAATTTGAGTTAATGGTGATTTGAATAGGACCAATATTTGGGAAATATGGAAGAGGGGTATATTTAAATCTAAAGCTCTTTGTATTGGTTGGGAGCTTGGATTAAACTTCATTTTGTGGCAAGTGTGGTTGGAGAGAAATGGTAAATTTTTTAGAGAAACCTTTTCATCTTTAGATGGAGTTTGGTAGATCATTTGGATCAAAGTCACAGAAACTGTGGTAGTATATGCTAAAGATGAAACTTAGGTTGTTATAGGGACAATGGAGAAGGAAGTTGAAATACAACAGGGGTAGGACAGAGCTAGTTGGAAACCACCCCCAGAAGGTTGGATTAAAATTAATACTGATGAAGCTGCCAAAGGTAATCCAGGTAGAGCTAGAATTGGAATGGTTTGTCGAAATCATGTTAGAACAGTGCTCTATTGAGAACTACAAGGCTTAATAAGGGCAAAAAATAATGAATCAGAAGCCTTAGCTATCAAATATACTTCTATTTGGGTAGTAAAACAAGATTATAGGAGGATAATCCTAGAATCAGATTCTCAAATAATGGTTGGAGCTCTAGATTGCATGAGGAACTTTACTTTGAAGACATGGAGGTTGAGGATTCTTGTCACTCAAATTAAGGAATTGTAGAGGGAATTAGATGATGTGATTCCATTTTATGTGATTAGAGATCTAAATAAAGTGGTAGACTTCCTAGCTAAGATGGGCACTAAGAAGGAGGTAGGGGTTCAATGGCACAATGACATGGCTATTGAGGATGAGATGATTAGGTAGGTTGGTGAACAAATCTAGTGTTTAGCTAATTTGGACAACCATTCCAGAAATATGGTTTAGGAGATTTATGCTTCAATGTAGATCTTCTTTTACAGTTGTAAACAAGTGAATAGCCATTGTACAAATATGGTTTAAGAGATTTGAATCTAGTGCAAATCTTCTTTTACTGTTGTAAACATGTGTTCTCTTTGGCTAAGGCTAGGAACACAACAGCTAAGGAATAACAAAAGCCTCCCAATCACTCTTCTCCCGGGCCACAGCCCTCTCTATTTCAAGTGAAAGTTCGGGAGCGGGGAATTGAAAGGGAAAAGCATGGGCTTCTTCCGAAGCGAAATCAGTGCTCTTAAAATGGGGGAAGTACGCGACGGTCAAACACAACCTAAACCCCGCTTACGCTTCCGCCCCTGGAAACATTGCTGGGGAATCAAGTGGTTCATCAACTTGTAAATGATCTTTGTTTTAATACAAGTTTTTCAAATTATTTTTCAAAAAAAAAATAATAAAAAATACACATACTTTTATTATTAAAAACACAAAATAAAAGTAAATATTACTCTAAAAGGATGGGTCATTCATTTACTTGCCAATTAATTACACTGTTTAAATTAGACATAAGATTTTTAACTAGAGGAGTGAGTTTGTAAAAAATAAATATAAATATATTTAATGAAATATAAAAAAAATTTACATTGAGTAAATAGACAACAAGCTTATATAAGATTTAGAACTACACATGAGTTTGAAAAGATAAATATAAATACATTTATTGAAATGTAAAAGGTTTGAGGTTTTATGATACTTTTATTGCACTATATTTAGTCAACTTTCCAAATGATCTTTAATGAGTAGTTATTGATATCTATGTCTTTCTAATAATAAAAAACATGCAATACTAGATTTATGTGAGATATTTAACTAGGATTATAGTAACAAGAGATAATTTTAGTAAAAAAAGATAAGAATTCAATTTAATCCTAATTTTGTTATGCTGCGAGGAGTTAATATTTTTTGAACAAAATAAGAATTTACTTATTAATTCATTTAGAATTAGGAGTAATGGTGGAGCAAAGTTAGATCTTCCTTGATGGTAACAAAATTTAGTCATTAATAAGGAAAAAGATCCTAATCATAGATGATTGTGGATATCTCTTTTAACAAATAAAAAAGTTGTAAGGATTTGTGCTTTTATGCTCCAAAGGACATTTGTAGTAGAATTTTCTTTTGGGATGGAAGTGTGAATCTATTCCTACTCTTAAATGGCTCGTTGGATTGACTTGAATGTGATGGAAAGAAGAGATGATAGAATCTTGTAGAAATGATTATTCCTATCTAATGAGGACTTTGGTGCATTTATTTACTATCAAAATAATATTGGGGTCTATGATCCCCTATATGGAAAATTGAATTTCATTATGATAATGGGTTTACCGAATCCAATTATAGATATCGTGCATATCAAAAACCAATAACATTCCAATTTTGATTCAAGGTATGCTAATTTTGAAATCATGTGGAAGAAAAATTTACCTTACAATCTTAATATATCCCATATTGAAGATCATGTTGCATCTAGTCCTTATTCCTTATATAGCATTTAGTGCCTAATTTCTTTGGTTCCACAGGTTGAATCAAATGATGAAATATTATCATTCAAATGTATGATATATTCCCAAAGACTATGGGCATAACTTTGACAAGGAAAGAAGAAGAAAAGAAAATAATATTAAACAATAAATTTGTAACAATAATTTATTATATAAGAACCCTACATGTATTTGCCTATAATCTTAATTTATTTAATTTGAACATATTTTAAGATGTATCAGGCCTTCAATAAAATAATATCTTAAATTACGTTAAAAGTTCAAAAAATTAAAAAAAAAAGACAATAAAAAAATATTATAACTATTATTTACTGTATTAATTAATTATTTTTTTAATAAGCTATGCTTGGATTCTTTTGGGGGCCACTCCCATTACGAAAACAAAACATTACATTGCTCTCGTTACATTTATAACAAGTTAATTAAAACATATCCAACTTTGTATTTATATCAAAGATATTCTTTGTTTACCCTTCTATCAAAAATATTATTCATCTTCCTCAAACTGCTAAGTATCCACAATCAACTCCTTCTATATCAAATGCCTTCAAAAATTTAAATTTTGTCAAGATGAAATTCAACACTACGAATGGCTAAAATATTTGCTGCCTAGCTTCTATATCCAAAAATATATTATCTATAACCACCTCACAATTTCTTAATACCTTTTTTTAGGGTTATTCATTCCCCTAATATTTCAAGATATTATTTTCATTGTTATTTTTTTAATTTTATTTGAGGATTTAGCCCCACTTCTTGTTAACACTTGTGATATTTGCTTTTGTTTTCCCATATCAATATCCCTTTGTATTTCTGATTTTGATTCTTGGGTCTTCCTCTTTTTTTCATTCCCAACAATAATTTCATCTTCATCAATCTCTTCAATCTTCTCACACTGCTCATAATAAGACTTATCATCTTTAGGTTTACCTTGTTATGAAGGATTTGAAGTGCAAGGAATAACCTCAAAAGCACAATCTTCTTTATATTTCTTTGGAGACCCTAAAGTGCAAGGATGCTCTTCTATAGCAATTACCTTCTTATTTTGCCCTAAAAATCCTAAATTGTTATGGGTTTCCTCCAACCTCATTTCTATATTATTTTGCTCTTGAAACCTTAAAGTTTAAGGGATAACATCTTCACCACTTTTAATTTTATTACCTGAAGAGGATTCTATACTACTAGAGGAAAATGAAGATGATTTACCTGGAATAAACTTGACCTTTTTGTTATCTTTATTTTGGGTTTTATGTCCATATCTTTTGTTGCACCTTTAATTCATTCTAAACTTGCCAATTGATATTTTCGATAGGATTTATTTGCCTCTTCTTTTGGATTGGAATATCCTTGATCTAATCTATCTTCTGTTATTGTATGATTTCATTGCTTCATCTTTAAGTTTATCTCATGGTTAGAATTTTTTGTCTCTTTCTTCATAGTTTTTACTTTGCAAACTCTTGCCATGTGTCCAAATTCAAAATAATTGTGGCAATAAAATGCAATATTTTCATAATCTATTTGTTGATCCCATTCTCTTGATTTAGATTTAATCTTAATATATTGTGGCAAAGGTTTTGAAATATTCATAGCAACACATATTCAAGTATATATAGCATGTTTTCGCTCCTTAGTTTTTGGTCCTTCCTTGATGAATTCCCCTAGGGTATTTCCAATATTTTTTAAAACATCCTTATTTATAAGATGATATGGAAGTCCAAAAAGCCTAACCCACACTGGAAGCTTCTTAATAGTTTCTATCTCAACCAAAAAAATTCATTCCATGGTCTCAAATAAAGTGCATATCTTCCCCTAAACCATGGGCCACCAACCATTATTTTATCCCTAATTTTTGAACTAGAAAAGATGATGAGGAAAAAACCTTTAGGAAGAAAAGTCACAGAATAATTTGAATTCAACCCCCACTTCCACTTGAACCAATTTTGAATCTCCATAAACTCTGACCATGATCTATGGAACGTACATATTAGCCCTCTACTTTTAAGAACCATTATATCATTCTCAATCATCTCATCCATGATACTTACTTCCAGTGTACCATCTGCTACGTGGATCAAACTTGCCATGTATTCTCTCTTCCAATTATCTCTAGCATGGACCTTCATACTTCTAGCTAGGGCATTTTGATTTATAGCTAGGGCATCATGACTTCCCATCAGGACTTTCAAAAATTAATTTCCTTCCACAATAGCTAATGGGGATTGCTCTTGGCTTGCACTTCCTCTTGGTTCACACTCTCTTTCTTCTTTCACTCGCTCTTGCTTCCAGCTTGCACTCTCTCTTGCCTCACACATAGTCCAAGATTACGCTCCCTCCTAACTCACAATTGCTCATGTCTCTTATTTTTCTTGGAGTTCCTTTACTTCAATATTTTTTGGAAACAATGTTCCACGCATTCGTGGTAAGGGTTTGAAGCATTAATGCACTTTGGATGAAGAATTTTTGGTCCAAATTTGAGAGGTAATGTTATAATCGCATAAGATTCTTGGGATTCATTATTAAATTCTCTTATGATTATATCATATTTTTCAAGATCTTCTTCTCCCATTCCAAATATTTGAATAAATTGAAGGCTACATATATTTAAGGAGGACCCATTGTCTACCAAAATTCTTTTGATAAATTTATCTCCTATGTAGCCTGTGATGTAAAGGGGAGACTCCACTTACATGGTTGGAAGAGGGAGATCATCTTCATAAAATGTTATATTTTTTTTTGGTTGAATAATAAGGGCTTGTACTCGGGTCCCCTACCCTTGACAATGAAAGGAATGATAATCAGATCATTCCAAGCTGCAAGGATCTCAAGTGTTAATAGAACACCACATTCAACCAAAATATGAATCTAAAAGCAAATTGACAACATACGCTTATAAATAGATATGCAAAACAAAGAGCAAAAATGTCATATAGTAGATCTGAAAAAGAAACTTATCAACAAGTACAATGAAGGTGCCTTGCTTATAAAGCCAAAAATGATCAACCATAGTCGTAGGATCAATTTAAGGATAAATATCCATCGTATAAAAGGAATATGTGATATGGTCCATAGATTTGCAACCACTATGGGGATAAAGAATCTCAAACCTCCAAATATACCTAAAAATATCCTCATAACATCTAGGAATAGTCAAACCTAAAAATATCCCCGTAATATCTAAGAAATAAATATGTAACATCTCATAATATCTAAATAAGATAAATGAAATATCCACACATAAGTGGGTGGGGAAAATACATGGAATAACTAAATAAAAAGGAAATAAATTACCTAGGTGAACATGAGCTAAGGTAAACAACCTACTTTACAACTCTCTTCTTTAGAGCTTGAGAGTTTACAAATAGATACATTTTTTATCTCAATTGAGATGTTATAGGTAGAAACATACATCATTTTACTAAAATGTATAAATTCTTGATTATCATTTTTTGGATCTTTTCAATTTTTGTATGAATACAAATTTTCCAAAATTTAGCATCCTTCTTGAAAATTTTCTATAGTAACCTTCACATTACCAAAACTTCACCTCTACTATTTATGCATTGCATCTTAGTAGAGTAATATATCCAAAAAATCGTACTATCATAGTCCGCTTTACAAAATTTGGATTGCTAGTTTCCTTCCTAAAACACAAGTGCAACCACAAAAATGATAATAAATAGTTTATATGAAAACACATTATTGTTACAAAATAAATTAGATATTATCAATGGAAAACATTAAAGTAAATCTTAATCATTATTTGAATCAGGCAATCAACATTTTCTTGTTACCTTTAGCTAAACTTACTACCTCCTCTAACCATGGAAATGAGAATTTAACTTCACGATCCTCAATTAAAAATCCTCTATTGGATAGCCTATCTGCACATTTGTTTTCTTCCCTTAAATTATGTGTAAACTTGATTTCTTCAAAATCTTTAGCAAGATCTTGAATTTCTATAATCATCTTTTGTATGTTCCACGAAGCCTTTACTTCCCTTAAAATTGCATTTATTACTATGAGAGAATCACCTTCCATCCATACTTTGTTTCATTTTATTTGTTTTCATATTTTTAACCCTTCTAAAGCCACCCAAGTTTTAGCTTCATTATTTATCTTAAATCCACTATTGAAAGTGTAATGAGATAAAATATCTCTATTATTATTTTTAATTATTCCTCCTCTTGTTGGTCTTGGATTCCTTTAAATGCTCCATAAAAATTCAATTTGATCAACTCCACATCTGGTGGTTTCAACTTTATAGTCTTTACCTTTTTTAGTCTCTCCTATCCCCAACATCATAATTCCATTTGATGACTTGAATCCATCTATCAAGGCTATCTGCTTCCAGATTAGGAATTGTGTGAGTTGATAGGGTTGGTTCAGACTCTTTTGTGGCTAAATAAATATTCTTTTTCATTACCTCTAAACTACTTTTATTTACTTTAAATATTCTTCTATTCCTTTCTAGAAAAACAATACAAAGTATTATATCTTTTGAGATATCCCAGATTGTTTGTAAAGTATAAATTTTAAAAGTGCTCTGCCATTGCTTTATCCAATATTTGATTATGGTATTCATCACCATGCATTTACCAAACATATTAAGAATCCATTTCCATAGTTTCTAGACTATTGAGCAATGTCCCAAGAGATGGTCTATAATCATTCTTTTACAAATAACACATTGAGAGGTGTCATGAAAACCCCTTTTCATAAGGTTATCCTAGGATAACATTCTTCTATGACCTACTAACCAAACAATCATTTTGGCTTTAGTAATGCTTGGGCTATCCCAAATATCTCTCCATATTTTAGTGTTATTAATATTTTGTTGGTATTGTACATTATATAACTTCGTGTTGTGTATTCTCTTGAGCTATTCAACTCCCAAATCAATTTATCCTTGTATTCCTTTGGAATAATCATAGTTGTTATCTTTCTACTCAATTGCCTCCTAGAATCAATGTCTTGTATATTTGTAGAAAAATATTCTTTCCATTTGCATCTTCCTTCGTGATCCTTGTACAAAATTTTTGAAACCCTATCACCATATTTTTCTTGAAGCAATCTCATCCAAGGTTCCAAAATTAGATCTAAATTGAGAAGTTTTTTTTATCATAATTCCACTTATAAGCCCATCTTTGTAGGCCTTATTTAACTTCCTACTCAAAACCTCTACCATAATAATGAAATGACAAGGAGATAGAGGATCTCCTTGTTTAAGGTCTCTCTTGGCTTTATAGATTTTGTTACTAACCCATTCACCAACATTGAATAAGAAACTATAGAGACACAAGCTTTAATCCATCTAATTAATTTATTCTCGAATATAAAATTTTCTAAAACTATATAAAGAAAATCCCATTTAACCCTATCATAGGCTTTAATCATATCAAGTTTTAAGATCATTGCTTTCTCTTTTCTTGAAGCTACTAAATTTATAACTTTGTGAGCTACTATGATCCCATCTAAAATTTGTCTCCCTTTCACAAATCCTCCTTGCACTTCTAAAATATTATTTTTTTCTAACAATGGACTTAATTAATTCGCCATCACTTTAGAGATAATCTTATATGCCATATTACAGAGGCTTATGGGTCTAAAAAAATCAAACAATTCAACATCCTTCTTTTTTGGAATTAGATTAAGATATGTTGCATTCATTTTATAAGGTATATATTATTTTACCCTAGACTATATCGTTGCCACCAATAAAGAATCTTTCACTATATCCCAATTATGCTGGTAAAAATTTTTAGAGAGCCCATATGGACCTAAGGATTTATCCTTATTAAAATATAAAAGAGCTAAATGAACTTATTCTAGAGTAATAGGCTCCATTAGTTTCCTATTGTCTGCATTCGTTATAATTAAAGGAACATCTTAAAGAAGTTTATCATTAAGAACTTCAGTCTCCTCTGATCCTAGAATATTCTGATAAAAAGACTCTATTTTCTAATCTCACTATGATCTTCAATCCAAACCCCTTCTATTGATTTTAAATATGTTGATATTTGTACTATAGTCATCCTATGAAAAACTTTGTATTTTTATCTCCTTTTAACCAAGTTTGTCTTGATTTTAATCTCCAAAATTTTTCTTCCTTACTCAAAATATTATGATATTCACTAAGCAACTCCCTTTCCTATGATATTGGATTATTATGATCACCTTTTTATAATTTTGAAAGTTTATCTTTTAGTTCTTCTATTTTCTCAAAAATGTTTTCAAAAGTGTTTTTGTCTCATTATTTTAATCTAAATGTCATAGATTTCATTTGATTTGGAAGAGCATACAACCCACCATTACCTGAATAATTCTACATTTGAGCTATGATACCAAAAAATTTAGGATGGTCTTCCCACATTTGCGCATATTTAAAATATGGTTTTTTTATTGCACGTACCGCCATTTTAAATATTATTAGCCAATGATATAAACCAATCCTTGTTAAGGTATTAATTTTAGCACAAGTTCCTTCATCTAGACAATGATTTGAGAGAATGCATCTATCTATTTTTTTTGCTATTAGGTTTTGGCCTCTCTTGTTTGTGGTCCAAGTATAGTTGTCTTCTTCAAAATCAACCTCTCATATATTGTTGTTTTGAATAAAATATGAGAAATATCTCATACGTTGGGTTTATTTCCTAGTTCCCCCAAATTTCTCATCCATATTGGTTATGGCATTAAAATCTCCTATGATCATAAATCAAGTTTCTCGATCTTTACTTCTCATAAAGGCTTCAATACCACTCCAAACTTCTAATCTACCTAACTGAGTAGTAGGTCCATAGACATTGATAAGGATAAAACAAATATCTACAAAGTAGCAAGTGACTAAAGATGCTATCCAATACCTAGTTTTATGAATGATTACTCAAGATATTCTAAAAGGATTCCAACAAGTTAGAATTATCCCTATTGCTCCTTCAGAATCCATAGCATCCAATTCACATCTTGCCTATATTGCTTTCATAGTTTTTTGAAACTTTTTTTGTCATTTTAGTTTCCTAGATACAAAGAATATCTGGATTATTACATAAACATAGGTACTTGATACACCTCTGCTTTGAGGGGGCATTGGCACCCATTTATATTCCATGATATGATAATCATGTCTCATTAGGGGCATTTGGTACCACCCGCATATTACTAATATCATTTTATTTTTTGTTAAAGAGAAGTTTAAGCAACTTAGTTTGTGTTCCTTTCTCTATGTTTGCTCTTTCTTCCTTGGATCTTGCTTGATATTTTGAGGGTTTTCCTCTTTTTTCCTTACCTATATTAGGAGTAGTTCTTATTATTTTGTTCCTCAATATTATTTCACAAATTTTCATCATATTTATCCTCTCTTGGCTATACTACAGAATATTTTTAATTGTCCTACTCATTTTTTGGTATTTCTATATTAATGGCAAAGGTATTAAATTCTAAATTTTATTTTCTTTACCTATTTTTTCTCTTGAATGGTGCATGGAACTTCAAGAGAGTCTTCAAAATATGATGAGACACATTTCTTAGAATAATCAAGAATGTTCTTCCTTAAATCAAGATCATACTAAATAGATGGTTCCTTGTTAATATGTTGAAATTGTTGTATTATGTCCTCTAAGTTTTGATCTACTTTTTCTTCATAGGCTAAAGCCTCAAAAGAGTTGGTATTTCTTCAAATATCCTTCCTTATTGGTCTCTACTATTTATTTTCTTTAATTTTTCTAGATCTATTTTTTGGAAGTTGAAAACCATCTTCATCCATAACCATTTGTAAGTTTCTCTTGCAATTTTCTACATATGATTTTTTTGGGCTCTTCTTAGGGTATGATCTCTCAATATGCCTCACCTCATGACATATTCTACATCTAAAATATATGTTTTCATAATTTAGACACCTATGACACATCATTTTGAGAAGACTACCTATATGTACACCTTTTTAGGCCATATAACCCACCTAGAGCAGCCTCAAGGCTTAACCGTGATTTTTATCACTTCAACAAGAAGGATTCTTCCTTTACAGCCTAGAGCATCCCACCAAGGGACAGCTCCCAGAGGCCATCCTACCCTGATATGGCCAATAGTCATGATCGCCCTACCTTGGGATGGTCACACCTGTAACAAATTCAAATACAACACCATGGGAAAAATAGTTTCAATGATCAATAAAACCCAACAACATTTGCAATCAGTTGCAGGAAGCTTATAGAATGGGTTGTTGTCCTTATTGATCTTAACCATTTCTTAGATTTTCAAGGAAACCAAGAATTCCATTAGGGAAATCTATAAGAAGACACCTTGTCTTTATTAAACTATCTTGTAAATTCTCCATAAAAAAGTGTTGTCAGATTGAATACTAGAGAGATTCTACTCTCATAAGCAACAAAGTGCTGCTGAATTTTAGTCATGGAGATCTCAAGCGCAACAATGTGAATAACATAAGCTTATATTGAGAGGGGGGTGAACATTATAAGACCACTTTTCAATTTTCTTTCCCAATCAATATTATGCAATGTATAGATAGAAATATCAACAGTAATAATAAAAGCAATGCATAAATCACCACACACAATAGAGACACCAATTTAACGTGGTTCACCCAATGTGGGCTACTCCACGGAGAAAATATTTCACTAAAATTTTCTCAATCAATCTCTTGGGAATCCTTTCCCTATTACAATGTTTATGGACCTTTGTCCAAAGGAGACACCAATCCCCTAATCAAGTTCATGGATATCTATCCACAAGAGAACTTCTTTCTCCTTAGCTATGGTTGGTGATCTTCTAGAAGAACTAATGCCTCCACTACACTAGCTAATGGATCTCTATCCACTAAAGACTCTTGTCCTCACTACCCTGGCTAATGAATATATATCCACTAGAGACTATCGTCCTCTATACTCTGTCACTTCCAAAGCTTATTCTTTGCTCTTTTTCAAATTTGTACTAAAAATAGTCCTTCAATTTAGCACAAATTAGATCAATCTGTCTCTGGTCTAGCACAAACTTGTCCTCAAATCTGTACCAAAATCTATCCTCAAATCTACATTAAACACAGTCCTTCAGTATAGCACAAATATGTCCTCAATCTCTATCCTCTGATTTGCACTAAACACAATCCTTCGATATAGCACAAATCTTTCCTCAATATTTATCCTCAAGCCTTAACATAAAGCTTGATCCAATCATAAATTAACTCTTCTAGATCTACCCCAAACCTTAGCTCAAGGTTTGAACAAATCAATCAATCAACTCTGCTCATAAGTCTTCCCAAAGACTTGTCTTAAATCTACCTTGTAAGCTTCCACAAAATCTCACACTAATCTGTCCACAAGTCCTCTCTAGAACTTATCCAATATGCTCAACAAGTACTCACTAGAATTTATCCAATCTACTCAATAAGTCCTCACTAGAACTTGTCCAATCTTCTCAACACTCTCTATCCTCAAAATTTGTATTATAAGCTTCCACAAAAGCTCACACAAATCTATTCACAAGTCTTCTCAAAGAATTACCTCAAATTTGCTCAAAAAGTCCTCACTAAAGCTTTCCCAATCTCATAGAAACATATAGAGAATTATTAGGGATTCAATATGCTTCACATTCACCACAATGCTCAATTAATTTCAATTTCTCTTACCATAGAAACATATAGAGAATTGTTAAAGAATCAATATGCTTCACACTCATAAAATCTCAATCACTTTCAATCTTTCTTTTATTATGGAAACATATAGAGAATTTTTAGAGACTCAATATGTTTCACATTCATCAACACTCAACCTCTTTCTCAAATAAATTTAGAATATAGAATAATTTGTTTCACAGAACTTGAACTATCACATCAACACATCCACTTGACTAGGCTCAACCAATCACTCAATGAAATAATCCTTGCTCACAAACCCTAGTCAAAACTTATGAATATTTACTCAAATGTTTCCAAAAATGCTTATCAACCAATCTCACATAACAATGATACTCATGATCTTTGATAATTTCACATAAAAATGATACTCATGATCTTTGCACAAACTCTAGTTCGAGTTCCTCATTCAACTAATCACTTCAACAAAAATGCTTATTAAACAAGGTTTTATCAATAACTCTTTATTCCAAAAAAAACCTTTTCACTCCAACTTAGCATTCACAACATTCAACAATCATTCACTAGGAAGATGTGCCCATACCTTTTGTTTGATGTAGAAGTGCCCTTAGAAAACTTGTCTCAATCACAATTTCCTTCTTTCAAATTTCAATGGTTAGATGATAAAATATCACTCTTAACACTTTTCTCAAAATATTCCTTAGTCACAAAAATAATCAAAGCTCAACTACACCTTATTGCTTCTTCTTGAAATTAGCATCCATCAAATCATACATAAAAATAATTATTTAGATACACCTTATAATCTCCAACTTAAAATAATATCCAACACCAAAAAACTCAAACAACCTTCCTTAAACACCTTATTACCCTAATCAAACACTAAAGCAAAGATCACCATAAAATTATTTTGCATCAACCTTATAACTCCCCTTAAAACCTTACAAACCAAATAAATTATGCAAAAATTAATTTTAATGACTCAACTATAGTCTTTCCAAAAATTCTAGCACCCAACTAATGCATACCTTTGTCTTTTACCCAAAAAGGGTTTCGACATGATTCGAACCACTGTCTCCTCAAGCACCAAGCGTCTTAGCACTTTGGTGGCCATTGCATGGGCTATAAGCACCCACAAGAAGGAAGCGAAGCTCCCTTACTCTTGGTGCCTTCGATCGTTGTTGATGCCTTCAAAACAAAACACTCTACAGTGTATTCAAACCTCCGCCACGTGTTGCCATAGTGCCTTGACTTCGTCTAAGTTGCCAACTGCGCTACCTGTGTTTGGTGACCAAGGTCCCTTCTTAGGTGGGTAATAAATCCTCACCTTCCACTTGGTCCTTTAAACACCAATTAAACCCTTCTCTGTCTCACCGAACGATTCACACGATTCGTAATTACTTGGAGATTAAATCGAATGCATAAAATTATCTTGGCTAAGGTGTTGGAGTCCCCTTTATATACACGTTGATTAATTTGCTCCCCACGTCGGTGCTCGATGGTCGAATTCAAATTTTGAATTTCGACTTAATAACCCACCTTAGGGTTATTTAAAATTAACATAAATTAATATAATTAATATTAAAATTAATTATATATTAATTTAAATAACATAAATTTAAGTAAATTAATTAATAAATTAATTTAATAAAATTATATTAATTAATAAATTAATTTAATAAAATTATATTAATTAATTTAAAATTGATTTTATTTTTCTTGTATAATATTATAAAGAATTATTATAATATTATTTGCTTGGGCTTCTTCTCTACACTTTGAACCTCATCTGACTATCTACAACCGGGTCTGTTAGGAAAAACTCCAAGATTTTACACCTGCAAGAGGAAAGCACAGTAACAAAAATATAGAACATGGAAACAGTAACATAAGTGACACAAAGATTTACGTGGAAACCTGCAATGTTCAGGAAAAACCATGGGGCAATGGCAACTTCTATTTCTTATTAATTTTAGAAAAAATTACATTCACGTCCTTTGAAGTTTTCAACAACTCATACGCTCTAACATTATGCAAGGGATCACATCCCTTTTATAGAGCAGAAGGAAGACTCCAAAACTGTTCATTTCATCTTCCAATGAAAGCCTCCAAAACCTGTTCGTTTTAGCTCCCAAAGACTGTTCGTCTTTCGCTCCCAAGACTATTCGTCTTTCACGTACTGACGTCTATCTCGACGTCCACTGCTTTAACATTTACTTGGCATGACGTTTGGCCTAGATGTATGCCAGATGTCACGTCTGGCATAGGCGTCTGGTAATCCAAACGTCTGGCCTAGACATCTACCAGCCCAGACGTCTAGCAGCCCAGATGTCTGCCGGACCAGATGTCTGGCAACCTAGACGTATGGCCTAGACATCTAGCAGGTCAGACGTCTGGCCTGTTGCCTAGACATCTAACCCAGACGTCTAGCAGGTCAAACGTCTAGCTGATCTATATACTGCCTTTATACATAACATTCTCCCACTTGAATTCAATATCCAGGAATACTTTTGCCAAAATATTTCATCCAGTTCCAATTGCCCAATGCTGCCCTTGTTACTTTTTTAGCAAGCCCAGAGAAGTTATGCACCATTCAAACTTATCTACCTTGATCGACTTTGTAAGCATATCTGTAGGATTCACTTCAGTGTCGATTTTTTGCAATAGGATCCTACCTTCTTCCACCATATTTTTGATAAAGTGGTACTTAACATCAATGTGTTTTATGTGATCATGGAATGTTGGATTCTTCACTAATTGAATAGCACTATGGCTATCACAATGTAGCGTAATTTTCTCCTGCATTACCTTGAAGTCACCCGACAATCACTCTAGCCAAATTACCTCTTTTCTGGCATGAGTTGTTGTAATGTATTCTGCTTCAGTGGTTGATAAAGCCACAACAGACTACAACTTAGAAGCCCAAATCACTGCTCCTCCAACAAGGGTGAAGGTATATCTTGTAGTGGATTTTCTCCCATCTCTATCTCCACCATAATCAGAATCCACAAAACCTATAACTTGCAAATCTACCAATCCAAAGTAAATGGCAACATCTAAAGTGGCTCTTAAATATCTGAATATCCACTTCATTGCATTCCAATGCTCCTTACCAGGATTTGCCATGTACCGACTGACTACTCCCACTGCTTGGGTAATATCCGATCTGGTGCTCACCATGGCATACACGAGGCTTCCTACTGATGATGAATACGGTACACGAGATATGCTTATCTTCTCTGCTTCCATTCTAGGACACTGGTTGGAAGACAAATTTAAGTGTGGAAAAAGTGGGGTACTAACTGGTTTAGCATTCAACATATTGAAGTGTTGTAGAATATTTTCCACATATGACTTTTGACCTAACCATATCTTTCTTCATTTTTTGTGCCTATGTATCTTCATCCCTAGAATTTGGTTTGCTGCTCCTAAATACTTCATTTTAAATGTCCTAGCCAACTGAGCCTTAAGATCAATGATTTTCTTCATGTTGGGGCCTACAACCAACATATCATCAACATACAATAGCAAAATAATAAAACTATCATCGTCAAACCTCTTGTAGTATGCACAATGGTCAGCTTCACTCTTGCTGAAACCTTGGCTCTTCATTAAGGTGTCAAATTTCCTGTACCACATCCTTAGTGCCTGTTTCAATCCGTATAGTGATTTTTTAGTCTACAAACCAAATTCTCTTTGCCTCTTTCTTCATAGCCCTTAGGATGATCCATATATCTCTTCCTCAAGATCACCATGCAAGAAAGTAGTCTTTACATAAAGCTGCTCCAGTTCCAAATCCTATGCAGCTACAAGTGCAAGTAGAACTATGATAGTAGTCATCTTCACAACTAGAGAGAAAATTTCATTAAAGTCAACACCTGACTTCTGCACATAGCCATTTGCCACCAAGCGAGCTTTATAGCATTCCAAAAACCCGTTGTTGGTCTTCTTCACGTTGTACACCCACTTGTTTCCAACAGTATTTCTTCCAAGTGGGAGATCCACAAGTTCCCAAGTTTTATTCTTTCGAAGTGCTTCAATTTCCTCCTCCATGGATTTTCTCCACTTTGCTACATTCTCAGACTCTCTAGCTTACTGAAATGAACTAGGTTCACCATCATCAGTTAACAAAGCAAAAGAGGATTGATACACATGAGAATACCTTTTCAGACACTTTTGTGGATGTGTAAATCTTCTAACCCAATGATCTATCAATTTTGGCTCTTGGTCTTGTGACCGTTGTGGCTGCTCTACTTTCTATTCTACTCGTTGTTCTGCATGTTGATAAAAAACTTCAGCATGTTCATTTTCATAGTCATCTTCACTCAATTCTACTTCAACAGATACAACATTAGAATTTTATTGTACCTCCTTCCTTTGCATGGATTTTTCATCAATAATTACATCCCAGCTAATAATTATCTTATGGGCAGTAGGATCCCACAGTATATACCCCTTCACTATATCTCCATAGCCGAGAAAAATACATTTTCTTGACTTTGGGTCAAGCTTGGAACTTTTTTCTTTGAGTACATGGTAAAATGTGTCATAGCCAAAAGTGCGCAAATGAGAATAATTAACTGGCTTACAACACCAAACCTCCTCTAGAATCTGTCCATCCAATGCAACTGTAGGTGACCTGTTAATAAAATAAATAGTTGTATTAACAGCCTTCGCCCAGAATGATTTCTCCAATGTGGCTGCGCTAAGCATGCTTCCTGTATGTTCCATGATTGTGTGATTCATCCTCTCAGCCATACCATTTTGTTGTGGAGTCTATGGTACAGTCTTCTGGTACTTAATACCTTCTTGCATGCAAAATGTTAGTCTCACAATGACACTGAGAGGGGGGTGAATCAGTGTAGCTCTTTAAAACTTAAATCTTAAACTCTTAAAGCCGAAACAATGAGAACTTAAAACCAAATAAAGCAAATATAACAAGAGAGCATCACACAACACAAGATGTACCGAGGTTCACCGATTTGGCTACTCCTCAAAAATTGACTGTTTGGACTCCCATCCAAATCCAGCCTTTGCAAAGCAACAACTTTACAATCAATTTACCAGCACCCACTGGAAGGAGCACCAACCCTTGATTTATCTACACCAACAGAAAGGAGCACCAACCCCTGATTTATCTGCACCAACAGAAAGGAGCACCAACCCCTGATTTACCAGCACCAACTGGAAGGAGCACCAACCCCTGATTTATCTGCACCAATAGAAAGGAGCACCAACCCCTGATTTACCAGCACCAACTGGAAGGAGCACCAACCCCTGATTTATCTACACCAACAAAAAGGAGCACCAACCCCTGATTTACCAGCACCAACTAGAAGGAGCACCAACCCCTGATGCCAAGCACCAACTTGGACTTCAATTCTGAAACTAGAAGATTGACATATAAATACCTTCACTTTTACAAGACCCTGACTGGTCTATTGCTTACTCAACATCACCCACAATTCACACAACACACACCCTTCTCACTCGCCTGTCTCACACCTCTCACTCTCTTTGCAAGATAAAATCCATGCTCTTTAATCCCTACGCTTAATAAATTCTCCAAGCAACACTCCTTTTATAACCATCCTTTCTCTTTGTAACTCCAGTTGTAACTCCTTTTGTATATTTTGAGAAGGCATTTCGTCAAACACGTCACATGCAAATAATTGACACCATGTTCTCCTACCATGACTGTTCATTTTCTCGGTCATGACTATTCGTTTTCTCTTTGCATGCATGCGTTTTCTTTTTCGAATATCTTTTCGTTTCTATTTTGATGACTATTCGTTTTCTCCTTCATGACTGTTCATTTTCTCGGTCATGACTATTCATTTCTTGAGTCACAAAAATGCGACATGTCGTGATATCGCGACACTTTTGTTTCTCTGCCTACCTGCCCTTTTTGAGTCGTAAAAATGCGACATGTCGCGATATCGTGACACTTTTGCTTCTCTGCCTTCCTACCCTTTTCGAGTCATGAAAATGCGACATGTCGCGATATCATGACACTTTTGCTTCTCTGCCTTCCTGCCCTTTTCAAGTCACAAAAATGCGACATGTCATGATATCGCGACACTTTTGCTTCTCTACCTTCCTGCCCTTTTTGAGTCGCAAAAATGCAACATGTCACGATATCGTGACACCTTTTCCTTCTTGCTCTTTCTCTTCGCTTTGGACCATGAAAATGCTACATGTCGCGATATCGTGACACTTTTTCCTTCTTGCTTTTTCTCTTCGCTTTGGACCACAAAAATGCTACATGTCACGATATCGCGACACTTTTTCTCTTTGCTTTTTGGCCGCGAAAATGCAACATGTCGCGATATCGTGACACTTTTTCCTCCTTGCATTTTCTCTTTGCTTTGGCCCTGAAAATACAACATGTCACGATATCGCGACACTTTTTTCTCTTTGCTCTTTTGGCCGAAAATGCAACATGTCGCGATATCGCGACACTTTTTCCTCTTTGCTCTTTTGGTCGCGAAAATGCAACATGTCATGATATCGTGACACTTTTTCTCCTTGCTTTTCTCTTCTCTTTTGGCCATGAAAATGCAACATGTCACGATATCGTGACACTTTTTCTCCTTGCATTTTCTCTTCTCTTTTGGTCACGAAAATGCAACATGTCGCGATATCGCGACACTTTTTTTTCTTTGCTTTTTTGCTTCTCTTTTATCTTTAGCATATGGGCCACTTTGGTCTTCTTGGACAACCTATAACAACTTCACCCAAACATCAAAAACATCCTCATAAGCATTTAACTTCACTTTACATACTCTGAATAACCTCTGAACTCCTATCCACTGCATCAACCGATCTATCTGATTGTGTTGACAACAATGACAATACTGTCGATGCACCTTGCTCAACAATCTCCCCCTTTGGAATTGTTGGCAACACACGTGCAATTTCCTGTAACTCTTCTCCCCCTTTGACAACAATACCAAAAGGGCTGCTGTAAACTCCCCCTGAGTCCATGCACAACATTCTCAGGCAAAAATTATTACACTTAGCAAAAATCACAAACATGAGCAAAAAGATAAACAAATACACAAATGCTCCCCCTGCGTACAACACATTGTCGCTGCAATATATTCTGCCTCTGCTATGGATAAGGAGACTGACTCTTGTTTCTTACTGTGCCACGCGACCAACTTGTCTCCAAGATAGAATGCACCTCCACTGGTACTCTTTCTGTCATAAAGTCTTCTTGGATAAGCACTCTAATCTCTGCTCATCATATTATAATTCCTGTTGTACCTTGCTTTTACTTATTTAGTATAGTTTGATCAACACGCAACTCTCAGCTGCACAAAAGTTACTCCCAAATCAAAAGTGATCGACTCTCCAGGCAGCCTGCATGTAATTTCTTTAGCCTTTTGACTGCCACCTCCTCCGTGACTAACGACTTTGCCTCGCATCCGTTGTGCAGCTCAATGTCTCTGGTTTCTAATGGCTGCCATGAATGTTTTCATCATCTACATAGGTATTGACAGTGGACCGTTACATCTAGCATTGGAACCTCAATCTGCATGCAGTCATCAACACTCGGTATTCTGCTTCTTGCTAGGGCATATGTCAGGGCTACTCAATGTCTTAGGTGAACGTTCTTCACGTGATTCCAGGGAGCATTTCTCCTCGCTGTGATCAAGGGATTCCTCGGGAAATATCTTGCATTTCTCAAATAATGCAAGACTTTCTTAGGTGCATGGGCATCTTGTCCTCCTTGGCGCTTCACCACCTAGGCGCTATTCTCTCAACGTCTCTGCCTTGCATGTGCCACTTGGCACTCTTGACGAACTGGGTGCTAGTGCCACTGTTTTCTTTGACTCTGGCATCTCTTTGATAATGGCTACTTCTTTAGAGAAAATTAATGCTCTCTTATACCAAACGATGTGTTGTATTTTTGGTTAAGAAACGCACGCCTTCCCACCTACACGTTGGCAGTAATTTTCATAACGATCATGAAGAGCTTTACCATAGTCCTCCCTCGATATTGGTAGATGAATTGAGACGTACTCACAACATGGATTCTATTTTATCTGCAGATTGGGAATGTTACAGGCTTCAAAACCAGCACCTGCCAGCTTATGCTTCCATGACACGATGACCTGTGCTGCATGTTCTATCTCAGATAACGCCTATCAGCTGTTGCATCGAAAACCTAGTTGTTCACCATGTTGTTCTGCTGAAGCACATCAGTTTGACACTATCTGCTATTGTAACCGCCATCACCAGAGAGATTTCACAATAATAAAAATATGGCTCTGTCAAGCCAACGTCTCATGCTCCTGCTTATTACCTCCACAAACATCTACATGAACTGAAACACATTTTGACAACTATACGACAACTCCCCCTGACTACTTGCCTTTCATCCTCAGATAACCAAACAACATAGGAGCATTAAAATAAAACTTTAAGATTGCTCCCCCTGAGGATGTGCTACCTGGAGCTGCTTAGTGCAATAGAGGAGTAGTCTCCTTCAATCCAAGGAGACACGATTTCCTCTCTTCTTTCTTTCTCCACTCTGGTTTGATTACAGTTTTGGGCTCTTGTTTTGACTTTTCTTTTTCAGTAGCTTGTGCATGTTTTTCGGGAAATTTTCTATTTTGTCTCATTCCATTTGGTTGAAATTTTCTTCCCTGAAATTGATTTGATGCAAATGTACTTCGACAATTTCTTGCAATGTGCCCAAAATTATGACAGTTATAACATTCTACTGCATAATCCATCAAAGGTGAAAAAACATTTCTACTGGGTGGTTGTCTCTTGTGCATCCTTGATGGATGATTATTTTCCTTTCTTTGATGCACATGATTTCTTCCCTGTCTGTGTTGCATTCTTTGCGTCTGATGAAATCTACTGTCTTGCCTTAGATTAGATACAAAAGTTCTTGGACAAAACCTTGCTATGTGCCCATGACCATTACATTTAAAACATTGCACATGGTGTTCAATTGGAATAACAGATGTATTTCTACCAACATAATTCTTTGATCTATTATTCAATCCACAATAAATTGCCTTGTGACCATAATGGTTGCATCTAAAACAATAGCCATTAAAAGCATTATTATGAATAAAGTGAGAGTGATAGAACCTCTTTTGTTGTGGTTGCTTTGTTGTAGATCTCCTTTGAGATTTTCTTCCTTTTGAAGATTCAGCTTCAAGCTTTTCTTGCTTTGATCCTTCAGCAGTGGACTTCTTCTTCTCTGCATATTTAGAAGATGAAGGTTGTTCAGCTTCACATCCAAGACCAAGCTTACACATGGGGCTTCTTTGTTGCCTTATCATTTTATCTAGCAACTCTGTGCTCTTCTCAAATTTGAGATTTGTATTGGCCTCTTCTAGTTGTTTCCTCAATAAAACAATCTCCTCTTCTTGTTTGCAACAAACAATCTCTTTCTCATTGATCTGTGACCTGAGAGTTTCTTCAATCCTTTTGGACTCTTCTACTTGCAACTTTAGATCATTAATAACTTTGTTAGATTCCTCTTCACGTTTGCTACATACATCGCCTTTATCATCCAGGTGTGACTTCAAGGCTTCTTCTATTTTCTTGGCTTTATGAATTTGTAAGAAGAGATCTTCAATATTATCCCCATATTCTTCCAACTTCTTGGACAGTATTTTGTTCTTTTTCCTTTCTATACCCAACTCTTCAAGTGCAGCGATCAACTCACCTTCTAGATATACTTCACCCTCAAGGTTTTCATCACATACTTCAGAATTCACTCCTATCTTTTCTAGTTCAATTTTCTCTTCCACAGGAACTGAAACTGACTGAGATGCCTTATTTGAGGAGGATCTATTCTTCTTACCCATTGCATACTAATCCAAGATCAACCCTAGCTGATTTAGCCTGACAAGGGAAACTAGCTCTGATACCAATTGTTAGTCTCACAATGACACTGAGAGGGGGTGAATCAGTGTAGCTCTTTAAAACTTAAATCTTAAACTCTTAAAGCCGAAACAATGAGAACTTAAAACCAAATAAAGCAAATATAACAAGAGAGCATCACACAACACAAGATGTATCGAGGTTCACCGATTTGGCTACTCCTCAAAAATTGATTATTTGGACTCCCATCCAAATCCAGCCTTTGCAAAGCAACAACTTTACAATCAATTTACTAGCACCCACTGGAAGGAGCACCAACCCCTGATTTATCTGCACCAATAGAAAGGAGCACCAACCCTTGATTTATCTGCACCAATAGAAAGGAGCACCAACCCCTGATTTACCAACACCAACTAGAAGGAGCACCAACCCCTGATTTATCTGCACCAATAGAAAGGAGCACCAACCCCTGATTTACCTACACCAACTGGAAGGAGCACCAACCCCTAATTTATCTACACAAGAAAGGAGCACCAACCAGGAGAACCAACCCCTGATGCCAAGCACCAACTTGGACTTCAATTTTGAAACTAGAAGATTGACATATAAATGCCTTCACTTTTACAAGACCTTGACTGGTCTATTGCTTACTCAACATCGCCCACAATTCACACAACACACACCCTTCTCACTCGCCTGTCGTGCACCTCTCTCTCCTCTCGCTCTCTTCGCAAGATAAAATCCATGCTTCTTTAATCCCCATGCTTAATAAATTCTCCAAGCAACACTCCTTTTATAACCATCCTTTCTCTTTGTAACTCTAGTTGTAACTTCAGTTGTAACTCCAGTTGTAACTCCTTTTGTATATTTTGAGAAGGCATTTCATCAAACACGTCACATGCAAATAATTGACACCATGTTCTCCTACCATGACTGTTCATTTTCTCGGTCATGACTGTTCGTTTTCTCTTTGCATGCATGTTCATTTTCGTTTCCGAAAAAGCTTTTCATTTCTATTTTGCATGACTATTCGTTTTCTCCTTCATGACTGTTCGTTTTCTCGATCATGACTGTTCATTTTTGAGTCACGAAAATGTGACATGTCATGATATCGTGACACTTTTGTTTCTCTACCTGCTTGCCCTTTTGAGTCACAAAAATGCGACATGTCACGATATCGTGACACTTTTGCTTCTTTGCCTTCCTACCCTTTTCAAGTCACAAAAATGCGACATGTCACGATATCGCGACACTTTTGCTTCTCTGCCTTCCTACCCTTTTCAAGTCGCAAAAATGCGACATGTCGCGATATCGCGACACTTTTGCTTCTCTGCCTTCCTGCCCTTTTTGAGTCACGAAAATGCGACATGTCGCGATATCGCGACACTTTTTCCTTCTTGCTCTTTCTCTTCGCTTTGGACCGCGAAAATGCTACATGTCGCGATATCGTGACACTTTTTCCTTCTTGCTTTTTCTCTTCGCTTTGGACCGCAAAAATGCTACATGTCACGATATCGCGACACTTTTTCCTCCTTGCATTTTTGGCCATGAAAATGCAACATGTCACGATATCGCGACACTTTTCCTCCTTGCTTTCTCTTTGCTTTGGCCCGCGAAAATGCAACATGTCACGATATCGTGACACTTTTTTCTCTTTGCTTTTTCGGCTACAAAAAATGCAACATGTCGCGATATCGCGACACTTTTTCTCTTTGCT
This sequence comes from Wollemia nobilis, assembly GCA_028583015.1. Lineage (NCBI taxonomy): Eukaryota > Viridiplantae > Streptophyta > Pinopsida > Araucariales > Araucariaceae > Wollemia > Wollemia nobilis. The sequence goes on along the minus strand of JAQPPZ010001268.1, from coordinate 2,730,679 downwards.
CTTTCGGTCCGTGAAAATGCAACATGTCGCGATATCGCGACACTTTTTCTCCTTGCATTTTCTCTTCTCTTTTGCCACGAAAATGCAACATGTCGCGATATCGCGACACTTTTTCTCCTTGCATTTTCTCTTCTCTTTTGGCCACGAAAATGCAACATGTCACGATATCGTGACACTTTTTCTTTCTTTGCTTTTTTGCTTCTCTTTTATCTTTAGCATATGGGCCACTTCGGTCTTCTTGGACAACCTGTAACAACTTCACCCAAACATCAAAAACATCCTCATAAGCATTTAACTTCACTGTACATACTCTGAGTAACCTCTGAACTCCTGTCCACTGCATCAACCGATCTATCTGACTGTGTTGACAACAATGACAATACTGTCGCTGCACCTTGCTCAACACAAAACTTATCAAATTCCTTGGAGCAATATTCACCCCCATTATTTGACCTGAGACACAAAATTGACTTGCCCAAACGCTTTTCTACCCATGCTTTGAACTCCTTAAATTTTTGCAAATCTTTTGACTTCTTCAGAAAATAAACCCACACTCTCCTAGAATAATCATCTATAAAAGTCAAAAAATAGATGGCATCATTCAAGGACTGAGTGGGGACAGGTCCAAATATATCTAAATGTATAAGTTGTAGAAAATCAGAACTCTTACCAGGACTTGCAGTAAACTAAACCCTTTTTTGTTTATCAAAAATATAGTGCTCACATAAGTCTAAATTACAAGACTTAATCCCAGAAAGCATACCTCTGTCATGTAGAATTTTCAATCCATTTTCACTTATATGGCCTAGGTGTTGATGTCATAGCATTACTGCATCCTGAATAGAAGTTGATATTGATGCATGGTTTGTCACCGTATCACCGCATAAACGGTATAAGGTCCCATAAGATTCTCCCTTTGCTACTACAAGAGCTCCTTTGGTAATCTTGCAGTAGTTGTTACAGAAAGTGACATAGTACCCTAGCTTATCCATCATTTTGATTGATAGTAAATTCTTCCTCAAATCGGGCACATGTCACACATCACATAGCATCCTTTCTCTACCATCATCCAACTTGATCCTTATATCCCCTCTTCCCATAATTTCTAAAGGATGATCATCACCCAAATAGACCTTTCCACCATAGTATGGCTGATATTTGTCAAACCAGTATCTGTGGGGAGACGTGGAAGGATGCACCTGAGTCCAAAACCTAGGTATATAACACTAATATGTTGTTACTGATATAGAAGGCTTCACATGTTGTCGTCTCTACAGAATCTACTACACTGGCTTCAGCTGATGGCTGATTTTGCTTTTCACCATTCTTTAATTGCCAAAAATCCTTCTTGGAGTGTCCTGGCTTCCCACAATGCCAACAATTCCCTTTTTGCTTGTCCTTTATACTTAGATCTGGACTGCTTTCTACCTTGTCTACTACCCTCGAACAATTGACCTCTCACAGATAGGGCTTCATTGGTTGAGGGTTCCAGAGATATTTTTTGCCTCAACTCTTCTGCCAAAAAAGCGGCTACCACATCATCAAAATTGAGAGTTCCTAATGATGAATTATTGATGGTCATCACCATATGATCTCAAGTGTCTGGGAGGGAACAAATTAGGATGATAGCTCTATCTTCATCCTCCATATTCACATTAACTAAATCCAGTTTATTAATCAGAGTATTAAACTCATTCAAATGATCTACCATGGATGAACTTTCCTTCATCCTCAAGCTATAAAGCTGCTTTTTCAAAAAAACCTTGTTAGTTGCTGATTTTGTTTTATACAACTTTTCAAGCTTTTACCAAAGGGCTTCCATGGTCTTCTCTTCAGCTACATTGAACAAGACAGAGTTTGCTAGGCAGAGACGGATTGTAGAAACCGTATTCCTGTCAAGTGTTACCCACTCCTCATATTTCATGCTACTCAATTTACTCGCGATATCTTTCAAGGCTTATGCTTGGTCATTCTGAACTAGCAAATCCTCTATCTTCATCTTACATAGAGCAAATTTCCTACCATTAAATTTCTCAATCTCGAACTTGGTTACACCTTTTGTCATTGTTGCAGTTCCCACTCGCACAAAACCTTAGCTATGATACCAAATGTTAGGAAAAACTCCAATATTTTACACCTGCAAGAGGAAGCACAATAACAAAAATATAGAACATGAAAACAGTAACACAAGTAACACAAATATTTACATGGAAACCTACAATGTGTAGGAAAAACCATGAGGTAATGGCAACTTCTCTTTCTTATTAATTTTAGAAAAATTTACATTCACATCCTTTGACGTTTTCAACAACTCATATGCTCTAACATTATGCGAGGGATCACATCCCTTTTATAGAGCAAAAGGAAGACTCTGAAACTGGTCATTTCATCTTCCAACGAAAGCCTCCAAAAACTGTTCATTTTAGCTTCCAAATACTGTTCGTCTTCCACTCCCAAGACTGTTCGTATTTCATGTATTGACGTCTACCTAGACGTCCACTGCTTTAGAGTTTACTTGGCATGATGTCTGGCCTAGATGTCTGCTAGACATCATGTCTGGCATAGACGTCTGGCCTAGACGTCTGCCAGACCAGACATCTGGCAGCCTAGATATTTGGCCCAAATGTTTGCTAGACTAGATGTATGGCAACCTAGACATCTGGCCTAGACGTCTAGCAATTCATACATATGGCATGTTTCCTATACGTCTGATCCAGATGTCTAACAGGTCATATTTCTAGCTAACCTATATACTACCTTCATACCTAATAAGGTCTTGACCAACTAAAAATGGACTCTCCTTTTGCACTGATTGGAGAACCTAAAACTGATGTTGCCCACTAAAATTGCCACTCACTGGTGTTGCAAGCTTGATATCAATGACCACTCACTCTTGACATCAATGACAACTCATCTAATAAAAAAGTCCAAAAATCTCCCCCTTTATCATTGATGGCCATCCAAATTCCTTTTACCAAAACTTGACCTTTTTCCTGTTTTGCTCCCCCTAGTAAATTTCTCCCCTTGACTCAATGCTCTCTCCTTAAACCAAATCTCTCCCCCTTATTCAAATATCTCCCCCTTACTCAAATATCTCCCCCTTTGACATCAATGGCAAAGGGTCACCTTTGGGTTTCAGGGCTAAGAAAAAGTCTCTTAGCTTAGCTCTTCCCCCACCTCCTCTTGAGGTGGTTAATTTTGGAGTGGGAGTATTTCTACTCCCAGCATGCACTAATATTTACCTTTGTCATCTTTCCTTCTCATATTATTCTTTTGATTTCTCTGACTATTCCTGTTCATGTCCATGTTCCTGTTTCTTTTCATGTTCATATTCCTGTTCTTGTTCCTGTTTATGCTTGGTTATGGAATATCTTCTCTACACCACTTTGATGTATGTCCATCATTATTGCACTTATGACACTTAATGTTATTATTCTTTGGATGTGCAAATATCTTGGGATTTCTCCTGGTGAAGCCATATCTATTCCTGTCATGGACCCTGCAATTCATTTCCTTGTGACCAAAATGATTATATGAGTAGAAATACCCATGAAAAGGATGCCTACTTCTGAAGTTCCCATATTCTTGTCTTTCATGTGTCTTGCATTGTGAAGCCATGTGCTCAAATTTATGACATGAGAAACATCCTCCATTGAAGTTTCCTTGCCTTGACCTCATTTGTCTCTTATTCTCTCTCACCCTATGCTAATTCATGTTCCATTTGTTCCTCTTTTGTACATTATTTCTTTCTTTGTTGAACTTTATATTGTCCAACTCATATTTAGAAGGCTCACTTTCTCTTACATTCTCTTCTTCTTTAGAACTTGAGGTTGACTCTTCTTCTTGTTTCTTTTGAGCCTGTTCAAAACCAAGACCTATTTTGCTTGATGTAGGCTTTTGTGTCTTGATAATCTTATCCAAATTCTTTGAGCTCCTTCCAAACTTGTATAGCTTATCCTTAGACTTCTCTACTTCTTCCCTTAGTAGGGCTACTTCTTGTTCTAACTTTTCATATTCTAAGATATTTACTTCTAACTTATCCTTGAACTTCTTTGTCTTAGCCATTGACTTGTTTAGATCTTCTATAAGATTTCCTCTCTCTTCATCACATTCTTGAACTAAAGCTCAATTTGGGAGTTTTGCTTTCTTACTTTCTTTAAAGTTTTAAGAGCATAAATAAGCTCTCCCTCAAGATCAACTTCTCCTTTTTCTGATTCTTCCTCTATTTGTTTACCTTTGAGAATATCTTCATTCTTTTTTGACTTGTCTTCTATATGATCACCTCCTTCTAGTGCCATTAGAATATTCTCTTCTGGTCCTTCAAGTGTATCCTCATATTCATCATCACTAAAACTGAAACCATTCTTTGTACAATTGTATTCAATATGTCCAAAATTACCACATCTAAAACAATTGAGAATTATTGATGACCTTTTCTTAACTTCTTCTTTTTCTTCTATCAAAAATAGGACTTCATCTTTATCATTATCACTTGAGTACTTGCTTGCCTTGTCTGCATAGTAGCTCATATTTTATCTTTGAAAGAACTTATTTCCTTGTTTTCCTTGTCCATCCTTACATTTCTTTTGGAACCTATATTTTTTTTATTCCCTATTCTTATGATCCTATTTTTATTCATCATTGCTATTTCTAGCTTCTTGAAAATCAGTTGCATAGTGACCATACTTTCCATAATTAAAATATCTAACATATTTTACATCTTTAAATCTTCTTGAATCGTTATTCCTTCTGCCATAATTTATTTCTTCATCACTGGATGACTCATTGCTTGAATCTGACTTCTTACCCTTTGTCTTCTTAGTAGCTTTGAAGGTTGCTTACTTTTAGAGTTAGGTTCCTAATTTATTCTTAACTCAAAATTTGTAAGAATACCAAGTAACATATCGCTTGTCAAAAGATCACCATCTTTTGATTCCTTTATAGTAGAGATATTTTCGCTAAACCTTTTTGGAAGAGATCTTAAGATCTTGTCACAAACATCAGATTCTTCAATCTCAAGTCCAAGTCCTTGCATGGCGTTAACAACCTCATCTAATCGAATTAGATAAGTACTAATGTTTTCCTTATCCTTAATTTTTAATTCTTCAAATTTTCCTTTGAGATTTTGTATCTTTACCTTTTTGACACTTTTATCTCCTTCATAAATGCTTTGCAACTTATCCCAAATTCCTTTTGCATCTTTGCAATGCATAACTTTTATGAAATCTGTTCTATGCAAACCTCTCAAAATTGCATTCATTGCTTTTGAATTGTAATTTTGTATAAGCTTACCATATTTATCTATAGGTGGAGTAACTGGTGGTATGTATCCATTTTCAACTACTTCCCATTTCATTACCAAGTGTCATCAGGTGGATCTTCATTCTCATACTCCAAAATACATAATCACTTTCATCAAATACTGGTGTTGAATTATATGAGGACCCATTATTAGAATCCATTATGTTCTTGAAAGCTTTTTCTTCAATCTATTAAAATATTCTAAAGGAACCCACTCTGATATCAATTGAAGAACACAAGCTTATACTGAGAGGGGGGGTGAACAGTATAAGACCACTTTTTACTTTTCTTTCTTAATCAATATTATGCAATGTATAGATAGCAATATCAATAGTATTAATCAAATTAATGCATAAATCACCACACACAATAGAAACACCAATTTAACGTGGTTCACCCAATGTGGGCTACTCCACGGAGAAAATATTTCACTAAAATTTTCTCAATCAATCTCTTGGGAATATTTTACCTATTATAATATTTATGGACCTCTATCCAAAGGAGACACCAATCCCCTAATCAAGTTCATGGATCTCTATCCATAGGAGAACTCTTTTCTCCTTAGCTCTGGATGGTGATCTTCTAAAAGAACTACTACCTGCTCTGGATGGTGATCTTCTAGAAGAACTACTACCTCCACTACACTAGCTAATGGATATCTAACAATTGAAGACTCATATCCTCACTACCATGGCTAATGGATCTCTATCCACTGGAGACTATTATCCTATATACTCTATCACTTTCGAAGTTTATTCTTTACTCTTTCTCAAATCTATAATAAAAATAGTCCTTTGGTTTAGCACAAATCTGCTCAATCTCTATCTCTGCTCTAGCACAAACTTGTCCTCAAATTTACACCAAACTCTATCCTCAAATCTATACTAAACACAGTCCTTCGGTCTAGCACAAATCTGTCCTCAATATCTATCCTCTGGTTTGCACTAAATACAGTCCTTCGATCTAGCATAAATATTTCCTCAATCTTTGTCCTCAAGACTTAACACAAATATTGATCCAATCACAAATCAACTCTGCTGGATCTACCCGAAACCTTAGCTCAAGGTTTGAACAAATAAATCATTCAACTCTGCTCACAATTCTTCCCAAAGTCTTATCTCAAATCTGCATTGTAAGCTTCCATAAAAGATCACACTAATCTGTCCACAAGTCCTCTCTAGAACTTGTCAAATCTACTCAACAAGTCCTCACTAGAACTTTTCCAATCTACTCAACAAGTCCTCACTAGAACTTGTCCAATATGCTCAACAAGTCCTCACTAGAACTTGTCCAATATGCTCAACAAGTACTCACTAGAACTTGTCCAATTTGCTCAACACTCTCTGTCCTCAAACTTTGTATTGTAAGCTTCCACAAAAGCTCACACAAATCTATTCACAAGTCTTCTCAAAGACTTACCTCAAATCTTCTCAACAAGTCCTCACTAGAACTTGTCCAATCTCATAGAAACATATAGAGAATTTTTAGAGACTCAATATGCTTCACATTCACCACAATGCTCAATTACTTTCAATTTATATTACCATAGAAACATATAGAGAATTGTTAGAGACTCAATATGCTTCACACTCATAAACTCTCGATCACTTTCAATCTTTACTTTATCACAGAAACATATAGAGAATTTTGAGAAACTCAATATATTTCACATTCATGAACACTCAACCTCTTTCACAAATCAATTCAGAATATAAAACAATTTTTTTCACAAAACTTGAACTATCACATCAACACATTCACTTGACTAGGCTCAACCAACTCTACTCAACCAGTCATTCAATGAAATAATCCTTTCTCACAAACCCTAGTCCAAACTTATAAACATTCACTCAAATGTTTTCAACAATACTTATCAACCAATCTCACATAACAATGATACTCATGATCTTTGCAAACCCTAGTTCAATTTCCTCACTAAACCAATTACTTCAACAACAATGCTAATCTCACATAACAATGATACTCATGATCTTTGAAAATTTCACATAACAATGATACTCATGATCTTTGCATAAACTCTAGTTCAAGTTCCTCATTCAACTAATCACTTCAACAAAAAATGCTTATCAAATAAGGTTTTATTAATAACTCTTTATTCCAGAAAAATCATTTTCACTCCAACTTAGCATTCACAACATTCAACAATCATTCACTAGGAAGATGTGCCTATACCTTTTGTTTGATGTAAAATTTCCCTTAGAAAACCTATCTCAATCACAATTTCCTTCTTTCCAATTTCAATGGTTAGATGACAAAATATCACTAACACTCTTCTCAAAATATTCCTTAGTCACAAAAATAATCAAAGCTCAACTACACCTTATTGGTCCTTCTTGAAATTAGCATCCATCAAATCATACATAAAAATAATTATTTAGATACACCTTATAATCTCCAACTTAAAATAATATCCAACATAAAATAATATCCAACACCACAAAACTCAAACAACCTTCCTTAAACACTTTATTACCCTTTTCAAACACTAAAGCAAATATCACCACAAAATTATTTTGCATCAACTTATAACTACCCTTAAAACCTTAAAAACCAAATAAATTATGCAAAAATTAATTTTAATGACTCGGCTATAGTCTTTTCAAAAATTTTGACACCCAACTAATGCATACCTTTGTCTTTTACCCAAAAAGGGTTTTGACGTGATTCGAACCGCCATCTCCTCAAGCATAAAGCGCCTTAGTGCTTTGGTTCCCACTGCATGGGCTATAGTCACACACGAGAAGGAAGGGAAGCTCCCTTCCTCTTTGTGCCTTCGATCTTCGTCGATGCCTTCAACACAAAACACTCTGTCGTGGATTTGAACCTCCGCCATGCACTGCCAGAGCGCCTTGCCTTCGCTGAAGTTGACAACTGCTACCTATGCTTTGTGACCAAGGTACCTTCTCAGGTGGGTAATAAATCCTTGCCTTCTACTTGGTCCTTTAAACACCAATTAAACCCTTCTTTGTCTCTCCGAACGATTCACATGATTCATAATTGCTTGGATATTAAATCGAATGCATAAAATTGTCTTGGCTAAGGTGTTGGAGTCCCCTTTATATACACGTTGATTAATTTGCTCCCCACGTCGACGCTCGATGGTCGAATTCGAATTTTGAATTTCGACTTAATAACCCACCTTAGGGTTATTTAAAATTAACATAAATTAATATATAATTAATATTAAAATTAATTAATAATTAATTTAAATAACATAAAGTTAAGTAAATTAATTAATAAATTAATTTAATAAAATTATATTAATTAATTTATAATTAATTTAATCTTCCTTGTATAATATTATAAAGAATTATTATAATATTATTTTCTTGGGCTTCTTCTCTGCACTTTGGACCTCATCTGACTACCTGAAATCGGGTCTTGACCAACTGAAAATGGACTCTCCTTTTGCACTGATTGGAGAACCTGAAATTGATGCTACCCACTGAAACTGCCACTCACTAGTGTTGCAAGCTTGACAACAATGACCACTCACTCTTGACATCAATGACAACTCATATACTCAAATAATCTAACACAATCAACTATCACAAATCTTGAAGACCAAATTCAACACTCTTTTATCATTGACGTCCTTATTTCGTGCAATTTTTTGCAATTAAATTATGCTTCAAAGAGCACAACCCTTGAACATCAATTCGGTAGATAAATCCCTACATCTCCCACATTAATCACAAAGAAATTATTTCATAGTTCAATTATCACCTTACCCCGAGGTGGCCCGTAGACGCTGCCGCCCTACCTTGGGATGGTCGGCAGGCCAAACCACCCTGCCTTAGGATGACCTCTCGGTGATATCTATTTTACTATTTTTCTTGATTGCAGTAGATTTAGCAGCATTTCATTTGCTTTCTAGCATAGTTTAATTTTGTTTTCCATGCATTTGTTTATCGAATTTTAGCATTTCTTTTCAGTTTCTTTATCATGAATAAGGGCCTCATCATGAAAGGCTCTACAAATGCTATTAATGTCTTTTGAGTGTTCTTGTGTGCAAATTTTAGGTCTTGGCAGGAGCTATCAACATAAAGATTCATCACATTTATATCATACCTTGCGGAGGTCACAAGAAACTCCTCCCCAAATTAATTTTGAGGGTGCAAAGATTCTACGTGTTACACCTACCATATTTCTTGATTGTAAAATTGTATCAAATTGGTATCAAATCCCTCAGAGGGATATCATTGTAACCTCCTTTTCAAGGACATGATTCAATATTAATGAGAAGGGCACCATTTCTTTATTTCTTGTCTTTATATTGATGGTTACATGATTATTCTTTTCAATTTGATTTCATATAATTGCATAGGTGTACGATTTTTGCATACTACAATGGCGATCACGATCGGACCTCAGATCATATTTTGCAAATCTATCACTAATTGATGCTTTTCTTGATTTTTTGGAACTACAGGTACTACTGTCCTATACAAGAATGATCAATAGTCGCAGCCATCCTACCCTAAGACAACCAACAGACCCCGTCATTCTACCTAGAGACAGTCCCAGATCAGAATCATAAAATCCAATAAACAAAATCTTCAGCAGACTAAGGCTTCACCTGTAAGTCATTCTATCCTTATTTTTTTGCTTTCAGTATAGAAATGTAAAAATTTCATGCTTAAATAGAGAAATTATAGAATAAATTCAATTTTTAGATAGTCTATCAGTGATCACCTCTGGGTCAAGCGACCTTTATTTCTGGTTGCCCCTCGGTAAAGCGACCTCTATTTCTAGTCATCCCTAGGTCAGTAGACCTCTGTTTTTTACCATCCTTGTGTCAGATGGCCTCTACTATAGACCATCCCACACAGATATGACCTTTATCTACTTGTGTGGATTGTGTGCTTGTTGCCTGTGCAAAGGTTGATATCATATTAGGGTTCTGCAATTTTAGATTTTTGAAACTAAAACATTTTTACTTAGGAATCTAAAAAATTAAACATTATTTTATGCATTAGAAAAAAGACATTGAATGCTCTATGTGCATTTATTTTTGCATAAAATAAAATGAACCCACACACACCACACACCATATTAAACATCAACGAGTTGGAATTCACACCCAACCATTGATCAAGACCAACGATGGTGGCTTTCATCTCCACCTCATTGGCTTGTATGTTGTTATTTCATACCCTATTTTGGCCAAGGCCAGTCCAAGAACTATCATAGTGAGGACTGGTAGGACCTGGGCTCCCTCATCGAGTTTGGACTTCATCACCAAACCTTGGTGGGTTTCACGACTTGGACTTCATCACCAAGTCAATGTGTGAGAGCATACAGGTGAAAACCCTTAAACTAAGTAATATCATCAACAAAAGCAAAAAATTGAACAAGAAAGAAAAAGCAACAACAAATCAAAACACACCAGATAGTTTAGGACTCACAAAGAAATTTTTAAACGAGATAATCATTTTGTATACTTTGTTTATTTCCTTTATTGTTTGCGTAATCAAGACAACATGATAACTACACATAGCCGAGCTCAGCCTCGAGCTAGTGAAGAGGAAAACTTACAAGGAGGTCCTAAACACCTCTGATACAGTCTTGAGGATCTTCTCATTCTTGCACGATGCCCTAATAGTCATCGTGAGACCAACTCCTCACATAGAGGATCAGACCACCAAGGTACCTCTGCTAGAGGAACACCAATGGGTTATCCACATGATCAAGTGGATGATTTTGTTAGCCAATATCGATCCCGGACCACTACCAAACATAATCGGTCTATCGAGGGGCCTAGTAGGGAAGTCCACATTCCTTCTATGTCACGACCTTCATCACCCCGAACTCCCATCCAAAGCCCACCACCTCAACCAATGGTGACAATCAAAAGTAGGTACGTATGAAGTTCGTGTATGCCATCAACCAACATGACCATGAGCGAGTTAATACAATAATCCCCCAAGCATCGGGAAACTCTCATGAAGATTTTGAGTTCGATCGAGTTACAACCCCATGATCTTGATGCTTTCACCAAATTTGTGGGACATATACAAATGTACAAAGATCCTGTTATAACCTTTCAAGATCACGAGATCAAACCCGTGCCCATCAATATACCTGACCCTCCTTTGCACATCATAGCGTGCATCAATAGGATCCCCTATAAATGGGTATTGATTGACATGGGCTCCATAATAAATATTATTACCACAACTACACTAAAACATCTCAACCTTCCACCTTCACACATTGCAGCATCCACATTCACCTTGCAAGTATTTAATGATGTCGTATCCCCCATTATTGGCATGATAGTCCTCCCTATTTAGGTTGGGTAAAAGACTATGCCTACATTGTGCTACATCTTGGAAGGTGCAAGATAGTACAACATACTACTTGGAAGGCCATGGATGAGAGCCATGGAGTGCATCCCATCCATAGTGCATCAATGCCTCAAATACATACATGAAGGTAAGGTCCATGTGGTTCATGTCGACCCAGACCCCTTCAAGTATTATAATAAGGTTGATCATCCATAGGAGCCTACTGTATCATCCATGCACTTGGACACTAAACCCAATGATCTTATCTAGAGTCTAGATTCAACCTCATGGTTAGTCATGGAACTATCTCCACCATCGCCATTACCATCGATTTCTCCTACTCCTCCTTCATCCTCGATTTCTCCAAGCAAGGATAAGTCAACAAAGCCAACTACGAAGATTCCCATAGCCATCTCAAACATGTCAGTAGAGGACCTCCCCACTCCTACCAACAAGGAAGAACCCATAGTTGTTATGGATGAATCAGATCATATCATACCATCTCCATCCACCACATTGTAGGTCATAGTTCACTTGACCAATCCTGAACTCGATGAATACATAGCACAAAATATTATGTTCACACCTATCATCGAGTCAATCAAGGATTTAGGTCGACCTCCTATCAAGTCACCACCCATCGATACCATCCTTGATTCTTTACCTAAACATGGGGGACAAGTAGATCACCCTAGACAAGTTGATGAGGTATCCATGACTTGTCCAAATGCCAATACATCTTCTCATGAGTTTGTGGGAATGATCAATGTTATGATAGGGAACCAAGGTTCTCTAAATCAATCCACACAACTGGTAGCTCCATCTAACATTCCCTCTACATCACAAGTGCTACCACCACCAAACTAGTCACACTTACCCCATCTTGCCCAACATCTTCACAAGAGCAAGAACATGTGTATCCTTTACACCAAAATAGGGGTAATCAAGTTATCACAGTTGAGCACTCCAAGGTGGAACAAGAGCATGAGCTAAGTAAAAAATAAGAGCATGTGGACATACCCACTAGATAGGATCATTACGACACATCCACATCTCCTTAGATGATGAAGACCTCTGATTCACATCTACCTAAGGATCTTCTGGCACCTGCACTCAATTCACCTCCATCATCTATCAATTGCCATCCAACTTCATCAACAACTATTCAATCATCATCCCCATTAGTCTTACAACACATTCTAGATCATCTAGCCAAAGTTGAGACACAAATGGGTCACCAAAATGATGCTTTGTAGAAAATCATGCATCAACTCACACACATTGATCTACAGCAACAAACCGCATTCAAGGCTAAACCACCTCATCCACAAACACAAAATGGACCCCTACAAAATTAGGTGCAAAATCGACAACGTCATCCACCTCATACTTACATGCCATTGTCTGAACCTTTGGCATCAATTTTCATTCATGTGAGGCAAAGACCATTACTTTACCTGAGATTCACCCCTCAGATCCAAACTACCCAAAACCCAAGGGATACAAAGAGGATTTATACTATTTATATCATCGACAAAATGGTCATGATATTCAAGCATGCTATACTTTCAAAAACATAGTACAAGACATGCTTGAGAAGAATCAACTTCAAATAGATAATCCTCTCACTACTAAGGATCAACAAGTAGGCATAGTTAATGATCCATTACCTACGCCAAAAAACAAGCAGAGCAACCTAAGCAGGTGACTGAGATACATACAACCCAACCACCTCATCAAACTGATCTACCATATCCACCTCGTTTAAAATGCCAACCTCGTACTTGGACTCCATTATCTGAGCCCATGTTGACCATTTTTCAAAATCTACAAGAAGCAAAGGCAATTACTTTACCTGATATACATCCTCTAGACCCAAATAGGCCTAAGCCTAAGGGTTATAGGGAGGATCACTTTTGCCTTTATCATCGAATAGAGGGCCATGACATTAACAATTGTTATGCATTTAAAAATGTGGTCCAAGACCTTATTGATAAGGAGGCTTCACCCATAGATGGTTCACCCACTTCACCTCAACCTACCACAATTCAGGCCACATCATCCCATATGCAACCCCAAGATCAACCGTAGCCTCGTAAGCCTAACAAGCTACCTCACCAGTACGTCAAATTTTTGATGACTACTTCAGCCCTATTTCAAAAACTATACGAGGCACATGCAATCACATTACCAAAAATCAAACCAAGAAAACCTAAACTTGGATCACACAATGAAAGCCTCTATTGTACCTATCACCATATGAATGGGCATGACATCCACAATTGCTACTCGTTCAAGAATCTAGTCGAAGAGATGATAGAACGAAATGAGCTCTGCACAGACAATTCGCTCATTTTACCCCATCGAGACATTGGCATTGCACAAAAATTCATTGCCACAATAGGAGGGGTTAGTTTCTATCACTCCTCCCAGCCAAGCCAATCACATCGCATCAGACAAAATGCACACTAGGGGTCTTCAAGGTGTCACACCTTCCCCACCATCCACATCACAATCGATGAAGCAAATTGGGGATTCTGAAGGTATCACACCTTCCCCACATTCACCAATCACCACACACATTGGGGGTGCATAAGGTATCACACCTTCCCCTAAAAATCATAAAACAATCAAAATTACAAAAACAACAAAAATTATCAAAAATACCAAACAAATCAGAAAGCATAAAAACACAAAAACAATACAAAACATCAAAATACAAAAACATTTACATTATGTTATCATGCCTTTCATTGCACTCATTAATTAGTTGCATTAGGCATCTTCATCCATTGCACTTGCATTAGGACAAGTCATGTTTACATTCTTATGAATGACACCATGTTTGTATGCCAGTCATGAACCTCAAATCAACCTTATCAATCATCATCATTCACAATTTTCTTTATGAGCTTTTGCTTATTAAGAGGTCCTCATAAGATAGGTTAGATACTAGATAAATATCAGCAATGATATTTAGATGGCCACTAGCTATTTTATGCACACCTTTTAGTTTACAAAATCTTGTAGGGAAAACCCTTACATCCCACATATCATTATCATCCACATTTCCCTTGTGAGTAACTATGTTTTTCAACACAACTAATGAGTTGCTATAGGGTGTATACTAGGGTTTCTGGTCATTCAACCATCCCTAGTTATCTTTTCAGATTTTGTAGAAAGTTATCTTGGCTTTTAGAAGGTAAGGTCTCGCTTTGATAGTACCTTGCATATGTCAAAATCCCAACACAATTTTACACATTAAAATCCAAGTTTGAACAAGGAAAGATGACACTACAAAGTGGTCCTTGTCACCTTAAGCGAAAGGTTTTCCTTGCTCATCCTATTATGCGCATGGTCTAGGATGCTGAGAATTGGCAAAAGGACAAGCTCCCCCCTACCCAAGCAATCCCTTTGCTCTTCCAAAAAAATGAGCAAATTCCCAAAATAGAACAAAAGAAACAGTGATTTTCATCACTAAGAAAATCCCTTGCTCTAAAAAAAAAAGTGGTTTTCACCACTATAAATGAGCAAGTATCCCAAGTAATCAAAATAAAAGAAGGGGGTAACGAGCTTGAATCCCTGGAATCTTCAGTATTCAAAAGCCATGGGGTAATCTCCATTACAACAATGGGTTGAATGAAACCCGCTTGGCAATGGAGTAGCCTTATGCGTGGTGATATGTCTGTCACATTAGCGACCTTATTTTGTACAGACCAATGTCGGCTTATGGTTGAGCTAGCTTTTGGTGGCTTGTATTGCCTAGTAGTCTAGTCTAACTACGTCCAAACTCAGGATAAGGATGACCATAGGGTGATCCTCATTACAACAATGGGTTGCATGAAACCCACCTGGCAATGAGGTAACCTTATGCATCATCTAAATACATTCACTGTGCACACATAGGGATATTGAATATCTGGGTCTTCTTAATAGACTTATATCTTTCAGAAGTCTTGTGTAGTCAGTATACAACTTTTGATCAATCAACTAGGGTGTTTGAGTCTCACGGAAAACCTCAAAATCCCCTCATAGCACCTAATCATCTCATCATCATACACAATTTTCCTTATGAGTTTTTGCTTATTAAGGGGTCCTCATAAGATAGGATAGATACCGGATAAATATCAACAATGATATTTAGATGACCACTGACTATTTTATGCACACCTTTTAGTTTACAAAAGCTTATGGGGAAAACCCCTACATTTCACATATTTCATCTCACATATTCATATACAAATGTATAACTTTTGTGATAAGGTTAACATTTTAATTCATGATTTTTATACATTTTGTGGTGTCTGCCATTAGTTTGTTAAACACAAATTAGATTCATTTATTATGTTTTAAATAATTAAAACATACATCCATAATTTACATTAGAACATCCATATAAAATTAATGCATATCACACATATTAGATTTGTCATATCAATAACATGAATTAAATTCATAATCAAATAAATAAATCTAAATCATCCATCTAACATTAGATATCGCATCTATACATATATCTAAGCATACATACATCTATGCATATACATCCATCAATGCATCCATAACCCATAACACATAAATCATAACAAAATAACATAGGATGAGTCATAAATAAAAGATATGATCTCATATATATATATATATATATATATATATATATATATATATATATATAAAAGTGTTTGATACATAATGATATAAAATTTCCCGTAGGCTACAATCATGTAGGTCCTCAGACCTTACACTCAAAAAGAAATCAATACATAGATCTAACTCATGTAGGGCCTGCACCCCTAAAGTCACCTCCACCCTCAGCCTCATCCCTACGCTGCTGCTTGGAGCCACTGGCCACTGATCTCTCTAGCCTAGTTGATGACCTATGACTAGGCTACATTGATGACTACCTAGACTCACTACATCGGCTCCTATGAGATCCTCCTATTGAAGATCTCTTAGGTAAATCACCACCAAGTAGTGCCACCTGACCCTCTAGCTATAGAATATAAGCACCATTAGACTCGAATCAAGAATCATACTAGCCAAACAAGATTCATATTTTAGCCACCTCGATCTGCAACCCTACAACATACCTTACAAACTATGTACCTACTCCAACATATCTCTAACCTATAGTCATAGTAGCCAACTAAACCTGTAGAGCATCTCGCTCTAGTGTCCTGGCATATATTTGTCTTCCAAGTAGCCATCTGTGTCTGTAGAGTATCTCACTCTACTATCACTTTATCCCTCTCAATTGTCACCCTGTCTATCTCTATCTGGGTTGTGTCTACCTAGGCCTTGAGGAGATCTCTCTCCTCAGAGAATCCCCTCCACTACTGCTACCCACTACTCAGCTAACTATATACTATACCAACTACCCCTATAGGGTCTACACCCATTATCTCAACTTAGCCACCTCATCTATAGGGTCATCCTCATCCTCCTCACCCTCATCCTACGGCTCCTCTACCCCCTCTATGGGCTGACCCCACTCCCCATTTTTTGATGATGCACTCATCACCCAACCTCATCCACACCCTCCTCTGTTACTACCTCAGTAGGCCTACCCATCGATCCACCTCCTTACCATAATCAAGTCATCCACTAAGTATTATACTCTACACTAGTATCTGGATTGATCAGTACTATCTCGGCTACCATTGGATCCTCCTCATCCTCTAGTGCCTCCACTCGAGGCCACACTAGTTGTGTCTCATCTCCTCGATGATGATAGATGATGGGCTCCTCTGGGATATCCTGATAGATCCTAAACTATCATCTGATGTGAGAGTACTAGAAGTACTCCAACTTGGTTCTATGATGTCCAATAAGCCACCATTTATACCTCATGCACCCTAGGTATGCCACTACCTCTACCCAATGAGGGTAATCCAAGTAGGGCCTCCAAACCACCTGATTCGACTGTAATCCCTCCAAAGATATTACATAGTGAGATAGTCTACCTGCTTGTGGTTGGCTTTGACCTCTCTCTTGATCTCATCTCCATCGAGCTGCATATCCAATATTAGTATCATCCATCTCGGCTCGTGGTATTGGTAGTCCTACTGGTTGATCTACTCGGATGTGCTCCCATCCCCAAATCTGAAGGAGTAGACTACAACCCAATCCTAGTCGACCTTGATGTTGTATCTCATACAACTCATCATATAGATGAGCTAATAGGGTGCTACCCCATGCCATGATGATCGACTACTGAATGTCACACTCGATCAGATCCTGAACCATATCGAGGAGGTTCCATGTGAACCTCACTCCTGAAGAATATGGTAGTAGGATGTTCGAGATGATGTACATCACTACTGTGTGTCTCCGAGTAAATACTCGAGCATCATACCATACTCTGATCAATACCCTCCATGGTCCATCCGCTATAGTGCAACCTCTACCTGAGCTCCAAATATCCTCTAAAGTACTCTCTCCCACTGTAGAAGGGGAGTGGAGGTGATGGGACGTCCCTCAATAGGAATGTAGAATATGCGGTATACATCCTCCAATGTGACCATCATCTCATCGATCGAAAGGTGTTGGTCCTACTATCCTAGTGAGCATCCAAGGCCATTAGATAGGCCTGATCTGACATCACAGTGGGTATATACACAACCTGCTTGAGGCCAATCACCTCAAACCACACCCAATCCTCATATGTGAGTTCACCCCACAACTCCTCAAACAAGGTGGGTACCCTATAGCGAGCCATCAATATCTGAAGCCTAGTAGAAACAATAATCAACAAACAATCCTCAAAAAATAAAAAAATAAATTACAAAAATTGCAACCAAAATTAAACAACATTTGCAGCCATCTCAGCCTGAAACGATTTGCAGGCGCGATCGCTTCTCCCTGGGATGGTCGCTCCAACAGCTAAAATTTTGACTGTTGGTTTTCAAATGAGACCGTCCCACCCCAAGATAGCCCCCAAGTGGACAAAGGAGAACCACCCCTTCCTAGGATGCCCTGTAGTGGCACCAAAATAGGGCCCACCCCATGAAAAATTTCAAAAATTAAAAAAAAATAAAATTTGCAGCCTAATATAGATTACCTAATCTAATGTGAGGTTCATTTCCAATAGTTTAATGTGGTTCACTTACCCATTACTTAATGACGTTCATTTTACGATTACAAATTAACAAGAGTGGAAATCAAGTATCTACGTTACTCTCTCTAGCTCCTTCGCTCATAGACACCTCGGGCTGATCCATCATGGTAGTAGTGTGGGTTTCTAGCAGTGCTTCACTTCATAAAATTCTCTCCTCCACCTCACCTCTCCTTTTCTCTCACTGCCAACTGTGAAAATGACATCAAAAATTTACAAAATTTGCTTTTATATTTTCAAATTTTGAGACCGTTCCTCTATGGGGCGGTCACATTTTGGTGCAACCGTCCTACCCTGAGATGGCCCCAAAATTTGCATATGGCAACCGTCCTACCCTAGGATGGCCTCAAAATGATAAAAGTTGCAAGCATTCTGTAAGCATCATTAACATCAATTTGGGCATTTAACCACATCTAGTGGTCCAAAATCACACAATTGCAAATCACACAAACATTTTCAAAAATAAAACAACATGGGGTAAATCAAGGTAGCACACCTTCCTGATCAAAGGTCTAATTCAATCCAATCACCAATCAATCCATCAATTTCTAGGTTTAAAAGGTTGCACCCTTTGCCTCACATTCAATCAATCCAAACACTTCAACTGCTAGGATTAAAAGGTTGTACCCTTTACCTCACATTTAAAGGCTCCAAAGATGTCTAAATTCCTTTGGTCAAATTTCAAAAGGCTCCAAATACATCTAATTCCTTTGGTTAAAATCAAAAGACCCCAAAGATACCTATTTTCTTTGGTCAATTTAAAAATACTCCAAAGATGCCTAAATTCCTTTGGTCAAATTTCAAAAGGTTCCAAAGATGCCTAGTTCCTTTGGTCAATTTCAAAAGGCCCCAAAGATGCCTAAATTCCTTTGGTCAAATTTCAAAAGGCTCCAAAGATACCTAATTCCTTTGGTCAAATTTCAAAAGGCTCCAAAGATGCCAAATTTCTTTGGTCAAAATTCAAAAGGCTCCAAAGATGTCTAATTCCTTTGGTCAAATTCAAAAGGTCAATCAAATACAAAATATCCCAAAGACGCCTTATTCCTTTGGTCAATTTCAAAAGGCCCGAAAGATACTTATTTCCTTTGGTCAATTTCAAAAGGCCCCAAAGATGCCTATTTCCTTTGGTCAATTTCAAAAGGCTCCAAAGATACCTATTTCTTTGGTCAATTTCAAAAGGCTCCAAAGATGCCTATTTCCTTTGGTCAATTTCAAAAGGCTCCAAATATGCCTAATTCCTTTGGTCAATTTCAAAAGGTTCCAAAGATACCTTTTCCTTTGGTCAATATTAAAATGCCCCAAGGATGCCTATTCCTTTGGTTAATTTCAAAAAGCTCCAAAGAAGCCTATACCTTTGGTCAAATCAATCCAGTCATCTTGGTCAAGCGACTCATTGCTTTCATCACTTTCCATCTCCTCATCGACTCGTCACTTGAGGGGGTAGTCATATAATCACAACATTCATAATCAAAGTCAATAATCAAACACTCAATCATGCTAATTGCATTCATCCATGAATCATTACCAAAGATAATCATGCCCTTTTTGCTTGGGGTAGATAACAAGCAAAAATTTAAACTAAATAGATATCTTGGTATTCTTGTGCTGGAATAGTGTACCAAGATCAAGTATACCTCATCGAAAGGTTTACTTGAATTAAGCTCTTTAATTTTGTTAGAAGCAATGACTCAAAGATGCATGCTCTTTCATGAGTGGGGCATTTAACATTGACTAAATCAATGAACATCAATCAACCTTCAATTTGACTTTAGGTCATCTATTTTTGCTCCACATTGTGTTTTCACACAATGCATCCCAAAAAGGGGCATCTATAGACACCTAAAACATATAATTTTGAGAAGACTACCTATATGGACACCTTTTTAGGCCATATGACCCACCTTGGGCAGCCTCAGGGCTTAACAATGATTTTTATCACTTCAACAAGAAGGATTCTCCCTTTATAGCCTAGACCATCCCACCAAGGGATGGCCTCCAGAGGCCACCCTACCCTAGAGACGACCAACAGTCATGATCGCCCTATCATGGGATGGTCACTCCTATAAAAAATTCAAATCCAATGCCATGGGAAAAATGGTTTCAATGGCCAACCAAGCCCAACGACATTTGCAATTAGTTGTGGGAAGCTTCTAGAATGGTTTGTTGCCCTTCTTGATCCTAATTGCTTCTTGGCTTCTCAAGGAAGCCAAGATTCCCATTGGGAAAATCTATAAGAAGACACCTTACCTTCATTAAACTATCTTACAAATTCTCCACAATGAAGTTCTACCAGAACAATCTTAGAGTCTCCCACATCAGTCATAAAGAAATTCTTTCGTAGTACAATGGCTACCTCACCCCGAGGTGACCTGTAGGCGTCGTCGCCCTACCCTAGGATGGTTAGTAGGACAAACCACCCTACCTTAGGATGACCTCCTAGTGATATTTGTTTTACTATTTTTCTTGATTGCAATAGGTTTTAAAATATTTCATTTGCTTCCTAGCATAGTTTAATTTTATTTTCCATGCATTTGTTTATCAAATTTCAACATTTCTTTTCAATTTCTTTATCATGAATAAGGGCCTCATCATGAAAGGCTCTACAAATGCTATTAATATCTTTTGAGTGTTCTTGTGTGCAAATTTCAGGTCTTGGTAGGAGCTATCAACATAAAGATTCATCACATTTACATCATACCTTACGGAGGTCACAAGAAACTCCTCCCCAAATTAGTTTTGAGGGTGCAAATATTTTGCATGTTACACCTACCATATTTCTTGATTGTAAAATTGTATCAAATTGGTATCAAATCCCTCAGAGGGATATCATTGTAACCTCATTTTCAAGGACATGATTCAATATTAATGATAAGGGCACCATTTCTTTATTTCTTGTCTTTATCTTGATGGTTACATGATTATGCTTTCAATTTGGTTTCATATAATTGCATAGGTGTACGATTTTTGCATACTACACATAATCTATGGTTTGGATCCACATATTATCCCCATACTTAAGAATGATTGATTTTGATAAAGCTTTACTTATATCAATCATGACCAATATTCGAGCATAAATAGCCAAGAATCCATCTTTCATAATATCTAAAATCTCAAGAAATTCTCCTAGAGTGTTGCCTATTATCATGAAGGTATCTATTCCCAAAAATTCAATGGGTAATCCAAACATCCTAAAACAGACTGGTACTAGGGATAGATTTACATTTTCAGGTGAAAAGCCTTCCTATTGGTAGGTAAGGAAGAGTCATGTTCTTTCCATAAACCAATGACCCCATTTTAGAAAATTTTCTCTTTCTTTCCTAGAAAAAAAAATGGCTAGGGAGAAAAATTTGGGAAGAAATGATAGAATCACTCCTAGAGACTTCCAACTCCTATCAATCCATTTTCTCAAGGCTGGAGTCCCTAACCAATACCCATTAAATTTAACAAAAACCACCCTATCTTGGAGCAACAAGGATCTCTCTAATATGCACTCACTAACCTCTACCACTAGAGATTATTCTAAGGATTTAACTATAAATCAATCCATGGAAAGGAAACTAAAACTTAAAATCTATTGAAATTTATCATAATGTCCTATAGCAAATATAATATTTGATAAAAACTTTATAATAATTTGCATGCAAAACTTCTAAGATAAAGAAGGGGGAAAAAATTAGCTGAAAATTCTATGTCCAGATTGAATGTCTTACCTCACTAAATTCCTAGTTCTTCATTGCTCTTCCCATTATTCGAACCCTAGCTAACAAATATTTGTAATTTTGTTTTATGCAACTTGAAAAATCATCATTGCCCTTGTTCCAGATGGTTGAATTCACAGGGTCATATCTCCCCCAATATTGCTTGGATTATTTCATGTGACCACTCAATTTAAAGCTATTCAATGTTCACACAATTTGGTCCAAGAATCAACTGAATTTAATAACCCTTTGCGAAGATATGGCTTCTAAAAGATGAGATATTTAAAAAAAAAAACCAACCTAATCCTTTTAAGTTTGAAACTATATTATTGCCTCTATTGTAGAATATTTACATATATAAAATATATATTATTAACCCTATGAGATCCTAAAATATTAGAAATATTATTTGGTGGAAGATCTTGAGGTACTACTTGTTGACTTAATAATTTAATTAGAGCTTCTCTATGGATAGAGGAAGTTTGGAGAAGCTATAGAAGAGATATTTTGGTTGGTGTATTAGCAAGTTGTTGCTTAAGATCAAAATATGTTTTAGAGTGGAGCTTAAGAATTAAAGGTGGCTTATCAGAAATAACAAATTTTATTTTTAAGAATTAATGGTGGTCTAGAAGGTTGATTTGAAGTTGAATTATCTTGAGTTTGAGGTTGTTGAGATTGGGATTGTTGTCTAGTGGTGATAGATATCATCCCAATCATATTATTATATGGAGGTGGAATATTATGATATGAAACTTGATTAGTTGCTTGTTGATCATGATTAGGTAGAGGATTTTGAAATATTCCCATATCTTGATTAGTGGAAGAAACAAGCTCGAAATCACCTAATACAAGGCAACTTTAATCCAATAAATATTGAATCACATGTCTAAGTCTTTTACATTGATTAGTGAGATGTCCTTCCACTCAATGATAATCACAATGTTGATTTACATTATACCAATTAGCAGTAGTATTAGGTTACATTATATTTGATAGTTCATCATTTTAGCATCTAAAAGTTTTTTAAGAATTGATGATAAGGGTTGATTAAGTTTAGAGAAAATTCTTTGTGGTTTTTGTTGGAAGTTAAAAGGGTAAAAAAGTAAAAAAATTGTTTTATCACTGTAAGCTTTGGACCTTACCCTTTTACCTCCTTGGACGACAACTAAGTCAGCAGGATTGGACGACATGGATGACAGGGAGTTTGACTCCTAATCTCATTTTTCCTTTCCTCCCTATTTTTCTTCTTCCCTATTCTTTCTCCTAAGCTTTCTAGGTTCTGGTTAATAATCTTTGTATTTAAGCATTGTAATCTTTCGAACTTTAAGTTAATGCAATATCTGGTTAATAATATTTATGCTCCTAATTTCCTAAGTGCTCCTAATTTCGTTAGTGCTATATTTGGTATCAGAGCAGAGGCTATATAGGCAAAGCACGGAGCTCAAGGAAAGCGAGAGGTGAGGCACAAATCTCGAGGAGGTCGAGGAGGCCCATAAGAGCGAGCTCACAGGTGAGGCACATATCTCGAGGAGGTTGAGAGGGCCCATAACACATGAATTGAGGTAAGGTCGAGAGGGTCTGCAACACGTGAACCAAGACAACATCGAGAGAGGCCCATAAAGAGCACGTGGATCGAGGAGCTAACCAGAGATGGATACATGGCAAGTAGATAGCAAGGCAGACACATGGCGAGAAGACAACAAGGCGGACAAAGGGGCAACTGGCAATGTGGCATGAGGTTATTGGCTCGGCTAGAAGGCAAAATGGCAGTCACTGATTACTTGAAGACAATCGAGACTCTGTGCTAATAAAGCATAATATCCTCCCCCGCACAATGGATGTGGGATAAAGATTGTAATTTTTTTTAAATTATCACGTAGCCGTGTTGGCATAAAGGAGGCAAGCCTCCCTCACCTCCTTTTTGGGCCATGCAACTCGACTGGCTCGAGGAGCCAGCCTTAAGCCGCTCACCCCCAGGAGGTCGCAGGTTCGAAACCCGATGGCTATGAAAGTTGCAATTTTTTTTTGTATATGGTATATGCCCCGAATGTCTTGAAATAATAGTGTATTCTGCCTAGGTTTCATCGGCAGTGGAAGCCGAGTTGGCAAGGAAACTCTTCTTGAAAGAAAGGAGTCGTGGGTTCGACTCCTACAGAGTTAGAATTTTTTTTAAAAGGTTTTTTCTTTTTCTTAAAAGTTTATTATTTTATATATTAAAAAAAAATAACTTTATATTATATTTAATAAAATTAAATAATAATTTTTTTTTAAAAATTATTTTATAAAGCAATTATATTTCTTTTATTAAATACAAATATAGATTTTATTTTTTGATATAATAAAATAGGAGAAAAAGAACATTGCCTAAGATGCAATTTATGTAAGAGGACTCAAAGGTGGAAAATTGTGACAAAGCCTAAGAGGCTTAGTATTTTTCCTTGTAAGACAGACAAAAGATCAAGCTAAAATTTGTAAAGAGGCATTGATGATAAGACCAAGTGGTTTTTATCATGCCCTATGTGCACTTTTGATAAGAGAAATACCAAACGTTTTGATAAAAAAGTGAGAGCTTATGGGCTACATATTGTGTTTAGTCAGTTGCAAAATGCAGTAATTGCACACTAGAGGCATCCAAACTCAGGGTACGAGGCAGACTCTGAAGATAAATCCTTTGGGATAGAAGTTGCACCACAAGAATCTGAATATACTCATTACAATAATTCAGTGGAAATCCTAGAACCAGAATCACCAAAGATAATATTGATTAGTGACGACGAAGAAGAAGTAACAGACAATTTCATGACTCAAGAAATAATAGCACCACACCAATAGGAACAAGCCATCAGTGATAGAGTGAATCAAATTAGATCTGACTTAAATTTGTAATCTCTTCTTTCTTCCTTCTTCTTTCTTTGAAAAAAATAGAGTGCTTTATTGTAACCAAGAAATAAAACAATGTTGTAGTAACTATGGCCTCACATAACAATCTACCTGATGAGGGTCATTGATCATTCATCATTTAATCATTATGTGTGTCAATCCAGGGTGGTGTCCAGAGGCTGTATACGATAGGAAGTGTCACAGTTGTAGGTTCATTTTATCCAAGAACAGGTTTTATTGGTGGATCAGTTAGCAATTGGGGGTTTTGTTGTGACCTTTAACTCCTAAGAATTGAAATTAACTCCTATTTACTTTTGCAAAAATAAAATTGCAGGAAATGAAGTTACAGAATATGAAAATGACAAAAAATGAAATGTTGCTAAATTGAAATGACAGAAAAGTAAAGTGCAGAATTTAAAACACACACACTCTTGCATGAAAGTAAATCAACTGGAGAATGTCAAAATGGAATTTCAACTACTACAATACTGAATCAACAAAAACTGCCAAATTGCAAAATGACAAGATATTTGGAAATTGTTGTGTAATGCAAAATTGAATCAACAATTACTGTGAAACTGCAAAATGAAAAAATATCTAAGAATTGCTGTAAATACAAAAAATGTTGTCCACTGCTGAAAACTATATTGAAAATTACTAAAGAAATGAAAATTGGTAGAATTTTGCTAACCTGCTGTAGCAAGAATTCAGCAAGAAATTCTATCAGAGCGCCTTCTTCAGTGCGCAAGTGGCCCTTGCTTCGAGAACCAGAAGAAGGTGAGGAGTTATGCTAAGAGAATCTAGCTGTTAATCATCAACCTCAACATGCCAATTGAAAATCGAAGATTGCACCTTTTTATTCAATCTGAAAATGCATTACAGTAATGCAAGAAAAACCTGCAAATTACTATTCTGCTACAGAAAAACTTTACTCTATGCTAATTTCGATATTCTATTGCCTATCTATCTATATGTATCTATCTATATGCTCGACCATCTAGGAGCTTTATTATTTATAATATAATATTGATATGCTTGGTTACTGCTTTGTAGGGGTTTACAAATGATTACATAACTATTTCCTAGACTACAGGAATTTACTTTGTCAAAACTTTATCCATTCATTATTGTTGGGCTGCATTTGTTGAGGAAATCATGTTAATATGAGTTGGGACAACCTCCTGGTCAATTTCCAATAATTTCCTCCATTGATTTATCACTTTTTGACCACTTTCAGTTGTTCCTGCGCTATTCCCTATTCCTGCGTCGCTTATTCCTGCACTGCTCCGAAACAACAGGCAGGTGACCGTTTGTTGCTGATTTGTGGTCCAAACGCGTAGGGAGTAACGTGTTGACTTCTCCTCTCTCTTGCACACCCTTCTACATCGATGGCATGTGCTGGAGTGACTAATTCCAAGCCTTGTTGTATATGTACAGCTAGCTGGAACTGTCATAGTTACAGCTTTTTTTCCTACACAGTCAGCTACAGTGGACAAATTCTTGGTGCCCTTTTCCATTTGAATTAGTTTAACCAAAGGAACACCATATTACCAAGCATCAGATATTCAAACAAGGTCTGAATTGCTATAATACTACTGATTAATTAACTAAAAAATAGGTGAAATTATAGTAAAAATAGTAAAACAAAGTATATGCACTTTGTCATTTCAGAATATGCAAACATCATTATATAATGCATTTTTCCCATAATTAACATAAAATCATAGTAAAAAGGGTAAGTCAAATAGTTAAAATGTATCAAAAAGTGTTCATGGATGAGGCAATTCTTGGCCTCATCATTCCCCCCCAACTTATGGTAATGCATGCCCTCATGCATTTTGTACAGCGACAACGACACACAGATCCAGGTCTAGACATCTTTCATGAAATTTGAGTAATGTGCCACCAATTTTATAGAATCCGCTGATCGCTTTGATGGACTGAAACCACTGTTGGAAGTGCATATCAGGTTGTGGGTCAGTATCAAAGAAGTAGGGGACAAGAGTGATAATTATGGGCATCCTATATCTCAAACCTATCCAAAGCTCCTTGATTTCTGAGATAATTAGGACAATGCCTTCTGCCCTTCTCCTTGACCATAGAAAATTAGTGGGAGAAATTGGCTCTCTTTTATGTAGAGAGATAGATAACTCACCCCATCTGTTTTTACAAGCTGCCACAACATCATCAAAGAAATCTGCACAAAAATTTTAAAACTGGATTATACATTTTTGAAGGTTCCCTAGATAGATCTGTTTCATTCTGTTATCCCTCATGAAGGTATAATGAACATTTGTACAATCCCTATGATTCAGAGGAGCAGGTCTGATAAGTAAAACAACTTGTGATTCCAATTCCTTAGTGAACTTCTTTTCTGTGTCCCAGTAAATCTGATTTTGTAGAGTGGACATGAAGGCTCTAAGCTATAAGTCACCTATATAAATGTGAGGCAGGAACATACTTTCTATTGGCAAAAAGAAATTATGCAAAAATAACTCACATAATAGGTTTTGTTGCTCTGTTGGACTCTGCATAAATGCCTCTATGAATTCTTCAGGAGTGTTCAATTGATGAGGCAGCTCAGAAGCAAATCTCATGATTTTCCAGCGAAGGTATCTCTCCTTGAGTAGGAGGCTATAAAACCTAGGTGGTCTTATGCACTGTATTGCATACTCTGCAATCTGACATACATCTTGCACCTGTGTTTTTAACCTATTCACCTCTATTTCCTTCTCTTCTACTTTGGCTGCTTCAGAGTTTAAAGTGGCAACCTTGCCCTCTAATTGGTGACACTGAGTCATCCAATATGCCAGGTCTTCATTGTACCTAGTTAAAGGCACTGTGTCTGGGGGTCTTACAATAGGTTGCATTTGTGCCACTATATTCACTTGTACACCAACTTCCACAGTTGGTATTACAACAGGAAATTTTGTTTGTGTCCCTTGTTCTGTTGTAATAGAAATGAGAGGAGAGAGTTTGGATACCTGATCTTGTGTTGCAACCTCTTGTTCCTCTATAGAAGGTGTCTATGTTTCCTGCTGAAGTGCAGTATCATTTGTCAACAGAATTCTTGATGGACTCTCATCATCAGATATTGCCATTCCTGCTTCCTCTCTGTCAGGTAATCTCTGTGTAGGTGCTATGTTTGGTTCAGAATGTTTAGCTAAATCTAAGAGAATCTGGGCCCATTCATCAGGTGATGCTTTTGCTAACTCTGCAGATTGATATTCTAGTTGAGACAACTGGTTCTGCAAATCTTGAATTTTTTGCTAAAGCAGATCAATTTGTTGATCCTTTTGTTTTATGGTCTCTTCAACTTGCTCAATCCAATGAGTCTAGGTTTTAATAACACTCTTTGCAGCATGCAATTGAGTGTGGATATCGATTTCCTCTTCAGACTCAGACTCATAATACTGCTCAGAATCATCATGCATTAAAACATGCACATCATCCTCAACTGGTTTAGAATCAAATTTTAGCGGCTCCTCAGAATCAGAGTCAGTATAATCAACTAATGGACATACAAGGCTTATTGAAGTTTCATCCATAGTTGTATCCAGTTCCATTGTCTATATCCCTGTGTCTGTCATTTCTATTTCAACATTTGGTTCCTGTGCATCCTCTGTTCTGATTTCTCCTTCATTTGGGTCTATGATATCTATTAGTTCTTCTAGTGGGGTTTTAGTTTTCTGAAGTCTAGCAGACCTTCTTAACCCTGTAGACCCTGGATACTTCTTAGAAAATATAGGTTTTGGATGTTCTGGAGCAACTGTAGATGTTGCTATTATTTCAGGAGCAGATTTCGAAGCAGGTGCATGTTCACTTGCACTTCCCATTTCATATCTGCAAATGTTACCCTTTTCCTTTTTGACTGAGAACCAGATGTGGACGCTTGTTGTTTCTAAGTTCGTGAAGATGGGGGACCAGGAGAAAGAGAAATTCTGATTTCAAATGGTTCTGGACTAGGGTTTCCTGTGGATTCTTCCTCTGCTTATTCTTCCTCTGATGCAGGATTAGAGTCATTTGTTTCTGCCCAAGGGGCAAAGAAATGGTCAAAATTTCTAGGGTTGCCCCTAAAGTGATACTGGCAAATCAATTTGATGAGCCCATGGTGCTTAGGGCTTCCCTTCCCTGCTTGGTATTTTAGAGCCATAGCCTTTAACTCCTAAAAAATGTATAAGGGCATATTAACCCTACATTCTGGTTTGACTGCTCCATGGCACAGATGGTTGAGGATACGAAGGTGTGGGCCAGATACAACAGGAAATTGGCCATCACAAGTGATGTATCTCATAACCCACATTGCAACTTCATTCCAAGGGACTAGTAAACTAGGTCTTTTTACTCCCTTACAAACATTTCTATGCATTAAGAACTCAATTTCTCCATCCCCTTCTTCCTTAAACTGATTAACTAGGTCATTTAAAATATTTCTCCCAGTTTTTACAATCTGCAAGCCCTAAAGAGGTAATTCAGTGATTTGGTTGAGTATTTCGGGAGTTACCTGGATAGTCATTCCGTTAATGTGCACTCGATTGTTGCGGAAGGTGCGTGCAAATTCTGCCGCCAAGCCCTCGAAATAGCCGTCAAATTTTCACAGGAACGGCAAAAATCCTCCATTAACGAATATTTGCAGGGATGCAGGGTCACTTTCTAGGTAGCTAATATTTTTAGGTTTGGCTCTGATTTTCTTTCCCCCCATGGCGTAATTTCCTGCCTTTTGTTTTGTAGTTTTTGTAAATTGGTGGACAGTAAGAGCGTGCGTCTGGTTTAGGGTTTCAATCATCGTAGCAGGAATAATAGCAGCACAAGAACTGCTTCGAAACTTGCAGCATAATGATGTGGTAGTGCATGTGAAGTTACCACCCGTAACTTCGCTCATTTTTGTTATGGACGCCAGTTGTCACATGCAACCATGAGTCGGTGACCTGTCTTTTTCCTTCTAATCCAATTAACTCACCTCAGGCCATGTGTCATAAATAGTTTTTACACATAATTTCATTCCTGCGCTTAGTGATTTATTCCTACGCTTGTTAAATCATTCTTGTGCTCTGGGATATAAACAGTTTATTCCTGCGCTTTATGGATTATTCTTGTGCTTTGGAATATAACAGGTTATTCCTGCGCTTCCCTATTCCAGCGCACTTCTATTTTTTTCATTCTAGAGCAGAATTAGGCAGAGGCATTACTGACAAGGACTTTCCATGTTTGATTCCCCCTTTTTACATGCTTTTATACTAATCAAGGATATATACACTATATACTAATGATTTACATTATTCAGAGAATGAAAAAGACACATACCTATTATAACCATTTTATCTACATTTCGAGGTGCTCCTGCTGAGATTTCCAGCTAATCAATCTTTAACCTAAGGTAGGTGCAATCTAAAAATAGACAAAACCATGGTCATGAGACAAGACCGAACAATGATAGTGAAACCAACTAGGTAAACATGCCGAAAAACCGGTTTTCATGTAAACCCAACTCAGGAGTGCCTCAAAGAGGTTTTCACTTCTTGAATTATTATATATTTTTTTGTTTGTTTGTTTTTGTTTTTTAAATCTTGTGTCAATCTGCTGAATTTGGGATGGAAGAAGTGTTTTCTTCCCAAATGTGTACATCCAAACTTTCCACTTGCTTGAGAAATTCTGCCTTGTTGTATGGTTTGTGGTACATACGAAGACGATGTCCATTTACCACCAACTTGCGTTGTGAGTCATCAATAGGTGTAAGATGAACAACTCCATTGTCAAACACTTCCTCAATTTGGTAAGGTCCAAGCCATCTGGTCTGCAACTTTCCAGGGAAATCCTTGTATTGTGAATCAAACAACAAGGCCCAGTCACCTTGCTGAAATTTTTGCTGCTTTATGTGACTATCATGCCACATCTTCCATTGTGCTTGGATTATCTCCGTCTAATGTAGTGCATCCATGCACAGTTCATCCAATGCATCAAGTTGCAGAATATGATCTTCTTGTGCCTGTGACAGATCAATACCTACTTCCAAAGCAGTTCGAAGAGTTAGTAATTCAAACTCAATAGGCAAAAGTGGTTTTTTTCCATAGACCAATTCATAGGGCGTAAATCCAGTGGTAGATTTCCAAGTGGTATTATAAGCCCAAATAGCTTCTGGTAATTTGTCCAGCCAATTTCTTTTATGAACTGCTACGATTTTGGTCAGAATTCGTTCTAATTCCCTATTGGTCACTTCAACTTGGCCATTGGCTTGTGGATGATAAGGTGAGGATTTTCTGTGTTTGACTTGATAGAGGTGAGTGAAGGCTTCAATAATTTTGGAAGTAAATTGGGGTCCGTGATCTGTGGTGATGGATTGTGGGGCTCCAAAACGCAGAAAAATCTGTGAATACAGAAAATCAACAACTTTTTCTTCTCTAGCGTGTTTAAAGGCACGAGCTTCTACCCATTTGGTAACATAATCAGTACATACCAAGATATGCACTTTGCCTTGGGAAGGAGGATTAATGGGTCCTACAAAATCTAAACCCCATATTTCAAATGGTTATGTTCCTATTTGAGGTTGTAATGGCATTTCATTAGTAAAGGTAGGTTTTCCCATTCTCTGGCAGGCATCACAATGTCTAATGTACCTCTTTACATCTTTATGCAAAGATGGCCAATAATATTCGGTTCCCAAGATTTTATGAATAGTGCTTTTGATTGAATAATGCCCTCCTGATGGTTCATCATGGCATGCCCGTAGGATATCATATACTTCATCCTGGCGGATACACCTACGTAAAACATGATCAGGATTGCATTTAAACAGTAAGCCCTCTATCCATTGAAAAGAAGAACTTTGCTTGATTAACTGTTTCTTTTGTTTGGGGGTAAAGTGAAGAGGAATCTTCCCTGTAGCTAAGTAATTAGCTATGTCTGCAAACCATGGAGATTGTACAGAGACAACAAACAACTTTTCATCTGGAAAGGTATCTTCCACAACTTCCCCTGTATCTACATTTGGTATTCTTGACAAGAAATCTGCAACTACATTAGATTTCCCAGGCTTGTTTACTATGGTAACATCAAATTCCTGCAACAGAATCAACCAACGAATAATTCGTGCACTAACCAATGGTTTATTCATCAAATATTTGATTGCAGTATGATCCGTATGGATGAATACTTGGTACCCTATGATATAGTGTCAAAATTTGTTAATAGCATAGATTACAGCCAAGAATTCTTTTTCAGTGGTAGTGTAGTTTTTCTCAGCTCCTGTCAAGTTTTTACTGATATAATAAATAGCATAATGTTCCCCATTTTCAATCTGTCCTAACACAACTCCAATAGCAGTATTGGAAGCATCGGTTTGAATATGAAAAGGTAACTCCCAATTAGGACCTCTTAATACAGGTGGAGTGGTTAACTTTTCCTTTAAGTCTTCAAAAGAAGTTTGACATTCGAGAAGACCAAACAAATTCAGAATCCTTCATGAGTAGAGCAAACATAGGATTTGCTATAGTACTAAAGTTAGCAATGAATCTACGATAAAAACCAATGTGCCCTAAGAAACTACATACATCAGTTTGAGTCTGTGGAGGAGGGAGGTTTTTGATGACTTCAACCTTCTTAGGATCAACCTTGATTCCATAAGAAGAGATATGATGTCCAAGGACAATTCCTTCCTCCATCATTAAGAAGCATTTCTCAAGATTCAGAGAGAGGTGGTATGTTTCACAGTGAACCAGTACTTTTTCAAGCTGTTCTAATGCATATTCAAAACTATTTCCAAACACCGTGAAATCATCCATATAAATTTCAACACTTTCATTGGTTAAATAAAAAAAAATTGCTAAAACAACTCTCTGAAATGTTGTTTGGAGCATTACATAAACCAAAGGGTAAAACCCTGTAAGCAAAGGTTCCCCAAGGACATGTAAAGGTAGTCTTTTCTTGGTCTTCTGGGGCAACTTGTATCTGGTTATACCCGTTGAAACCATCAAGAAAACAGAAAAATTTCTTTCCAGCAAGGGTATCCAATACTTGGTCTATGAATGGTAATGGGAAATGATCCTTATGTGTGGCCTTATTTAACTCCCTATAATCCACACATACTCTCATTTTACCATTTTTCTTTGGAACGATGACCAGTGGTGAAACCCATTTACTGTCTAAAATTGGATAAATGAATCCAACATCTAAGAGTTTTTCAATTTCCTCTTTCACAATTTCCTTTAGAGCAGGATTCAAGCGTCTCTGAGGTTGCCTTACTGGTTTTACGTTTTCTGTGTATATCCTATGTGTACATACCTCAGGATGAATGCTTGTCATGTCTTTATAGTTCCATGCAAAAGCTTGAACATGTCTTTGTAAGACTGCAAATAATTTGGTTTCCTGGTCCTCAGTTAGCTGACTATTAATGTTCAAAAATTTACTGGTTGGATTTCAATTTGTTTGATCCCTGGATAGATAGAACTAGCTGCTTCATAGTTACTTATTAATGCATTTAATGGACAATGATGTGGCTATAGAGTATGAAATACTCTAGAATCTGTCTCGAAAATGATACCTGGTGGAATCAGGGGACATTTGAAGGTGTTAAGGAGATGATGATGCCATCCATGTGGTAGAATGAATGATCTTTCCTGATTAGGCATGGATGACAAAGGTTCTAAATTTTGTTCCTCCTCTTGCCACAACAATCGATGAACAAGAGTTTGATCATCAGTTAGTCCTTCCGATTGTAATGTTTCAATTAGGACAGTTTCATTCTCGAATATTTCTCTCTCAGGTGTAGTGATTTCCTCAATATGTTCTTTAACTACAACTGTAGCCAAAGTGGAAATGGTTTCTTGTTCTTCATCAGATTCGGGATACCAAATTTGTCCAAAAAATTTAGTTGAAGGTTGAGTAGGTGGATACAAATAAATTTTCTTTAGGTCAACACCATTAGAAATGGTCATTTCTCCTGACCTACAGTCTATAAAAGCAGCTGCAGTAGCCAACCAAGGTCGTCCTAGAATGATAGGGTATCCATTGACTGATTTTCTAGGCTGCAACACTAAGAAGTCTACAGGATATTCCCAAGAAGAGACTTCAATGGCTACATCTTCTAGGATACCTTCAGGTTTAGCAACGGACCTATCTGCCATTTCCAAAACTATGGTGGTAGGATTGAGATTCTTGAGCTACAATTTTTGCATTGTGTCCTTAGTCATAACATTAATTGCAGCTCCAAGATCAATTAGCACATTAGGAATTTGCATTAATCCAATAGTAATTGTAACTATTGGACTACCGGGGTCACTATATTTAGGAGGAACTAGTTTCTCGGACAATAAATCAGCTAATTTTCCTTCTACCCGAACGGTTTTAGGAAAGGCCTTCTTTTTACCAGGTTTCTTGATACATAACTCCTGAATAGTTTTTTTGAGTGAAGGCACATCCCTTATTGCCTGCAACAAAGGGAGAGAAATTGACATCTTTTTAAGTTCTGTCACTAATTCTGATTCGAGGCAGTATCAATATGATCAAACCTTTCAGGGTATGGTAATGCTACTTGGAGAAGATTCCTGCATTTTTTTTGTTACTTCCTCTTTTTGTTTTTGTTGCATTGTCTCTTGATTTGGAGGTTCTTGTTTCTCACTTATTTCTTCAATGGTGGGTGGAACAGGTTTGGGTAAAACCTTCCCTGAACGTAGCTGGATGTTACTACAGTCAAGTACATGAACTACAACAGAATCTTTGGACTCAGCCTCATAAATAGGGGTTGTTTGTCTGGTATTATTTGGGTTAGTCACAGGCTGAGCTGGGAGTGGAGGTTGTTTCACTGGTTGCGTTTGTTGATGTTGTGTTCTTCCCTAAAAATTTGGATTAGGAGCTGGCAACAAGTTTTGAGCTTGCCCTTGATACCTTTGTTGTCCTTGATATGGTGGATATTGTTGTCCCCATATTTGTCCTTGTTGTGTCCATTGTGGATGAGTTGCATTCCAAGGTGGGTTCATCCATCCAGAATGTGACCAATCCGGAGGAGCTGTCCAAGGTTGGTTCCAAGGTTGTGCAGGGACTTCTGCATGTCCCCATGGCATGTTCATATTCCAAGGAGATTGTCCCCAGTTTGGAAATCGAGGAGCATTGGGATATTGTGTATAGCCACCACCGGATCTCTGCCCAATAGCATTAAGTTCTTCTGTTTGGGTGCCTAAGACAGATTTTAGATGAGGCAACAAAGGACATCTATCTTTTGAATGTTCCTTGGAACAAATTCCACAAATAGAAGTTTTGTTTAAAGGGCAATCCTGCAAGGCATGCTTATTCCTGCATCTCGGGCAATAAATTGCCAAAGGTGGTGTAGAATTGGATTTTATGTTTCTCTCACCTAATGCAAAATTAAGTTGAACAAGGATATCAGTTTTTAAATTAGCCATTTCCTCCATCAACTCCTTTATGTCATTATTGCCAGAATTCTGTTTCTTTCTCCGTTGGTGAGTACGGGAATAGTTTCTACATAACTCCACAATATCTTCAAGGTCAAGTTGATCTATGTCTCCTTTTCCCATTAAATCTAACACTTCCCTAGATTCATCCTGCAATCCTCTTAAGAAGATAGGCTTTAAGAAATCAGGTTCTACAGGACCACATCTCTTTTGGACAAAGGCAAAGCGATCAAGGTAATCCTCTAAACTCTCATCTTCTTCTTGCTTGATCCGAAACAACTCATCTTTTTTGTTTCGTACTCTATAGTAATCCTGATATTTATGTAAGAATGCAGTCTCCATGTCATCCCAAGTACGGATTGAATTAGGTTCAAGATTACTCATAAACCATCGAAGAGCAGCATCCTTAAGCGTAGAAGGAAACAATTTCAATTTTTGATTATCATTTATGTAGTCATAAGTCTGACATAATACTTTGAATTCAAACAGAAATTGATCAGGATCTTCTGAAACAGTTCCCCTAAAAATTGGCAATATGGATGGAGAAATAGTTTTCATGGGAGCATCTAGAGTTGGATCCAACCGTATGGGGTATTCAAAAGTCTTAGGAGGATCATCAGCATACCCACCTAGTGGTGGTAGTGGTGCTGCCATAGTTGCTTTCTTTCTTGAGTTTGATGTGGATGGTTCAGTCTTAAGGGAATGTTTAGCAGAAAGTGCTGCAAAAAGTTCTTGTTCTAATCTGTCCAAAGCTTCAGTTGGTGAAGAAGGTATTTCTTGTTCTGGCAATTCTTCATCTGATCATGAAGAATGCCTTGGTGGTTCAGAACTAGTTCTGATAAACCTCCCTCTTTCGTCTCTTGGCCTATGCATTCATGCCTATTCAGTAAATAAACTGAAATACAATATGTCAAAAATTGTAACACAATTTTTTACCTGTGTCACTTTTCCTAACAACACCGTTTGTTCCCCGACAACGATGCCAAAAATGATGAGGGTCGTTGATCATTCATCATTTAATCATTATGTGTGTCAATCCAGGGCGGTGTCCAGAGGCTGTATACGATAGGAAGTGTCACAGTTGCAGGTTCAGTTTATCCAAGAATAGGTTTTATTGGTGGATCAGTTAGCAATTGGGGGTTTTGTTGTGACCTTTAACTCCTAAGAATTGAAATTAACTCCTATTTACTTTTGCAGAAATAAAATTGCAGGAAATGAAGTTACAGAATCTGAAAATGACAGAAAATGAAATGTTGCTAAATTGAAATGACAGAAAAGTAAAGTGCAGAATTTAAAACACACACACTCTTGCATGAAAGTAAATCAACTAGAGAATGTCAAAATGGAATTTCAACTACTACAATACTGAATCAACAAAAACTACCAAATTGCAAAATGACAAGATATTTGGAAATTGTTGTGTAATGCAAAATTGAATCAACAATTATTGTAAAACTGCAAAATGACAAAATATCTGGGAATTGCTGTAAATACAGAAAATGTTGTCCACTGCTGAAAAATGTATTGAAAATTACTAAAGAAATGAAAACTGGCAGAATTCTGCTAACCTGCAAGAATTCAACAAGAAATTTTATCAGAAACTGCCTTCTTCTGGTCTGCAAGTGGCCCTTGCTTCCAGAACCAGAAGAAGGTGAGGAGTTATGCTAAGAGAATCTAGTTGTTAATCATCAACCTCAACATGCCAATTGAAAACTGAAGATTGCACCTTTTTATTCAATCTGAAAATGCATTACAGTAATGCAGGAAAAACCTGCAAATTATTGTTCTGCTATAGGAAAACTTTACTCTATGCTAATTTCGGTATTCTATTGCCTATCTATCTATATGTCTCTATTTATATGCTCGACCATATGGGAGCTTTATTATTTATAATATAATACTGATATGCTTGGTTACTGCTTTGTAGGGATTTACAACTGATTACATAACTGTTTCCTAGACTGCAGGAATTTACTTTGTCAAAACTTTATCCATTCATTATTGTTGGGCTGCATTTGTTGAGGAAATCATGTTAAGATGAGTTGGGACAACCTCCTGGTCAATTTCCAATAATTTCCTCCATCGGTTTATCACTTTTTGACCACTTTCAGTTGTTCCTGCGCTATTCCCTATTCCTGCGTCGCTTATTCCTGCACTACTCCGGAACAACAGGCAGGTGACCGTTTGTTGCTGATTTGTGGTCCAAACGCGTAGGGAGTAACGTGTTGACTTCTCCTCTCTCTTGCACACCCTTCTGCATCGGTGGCATGTGCTAGAGTGACTAATTCCAAGCCCTGCTGTATATGTACAATGGCTGGAACTGTCACAGTTACAGACCTGTTTTCCTGCACAGTCAGCTACAGTGGACAAATTCTTGGTGCCCTTTTCCATTTGAATTAGTTTAACCAAAGGAACACCATATTACCAAGCATCAGATATTCAAACAAGGTCTGAATTGCTATAATACTACTGATTAATTAACTGAAAAACAGGTGAAATTGCAGTAAAAACAGTAAAACAGAGTATATGCACTTTGTCATTTCAAAATATGCAAACATCATTATATAATGCATTTTTCCCATAATTAACATAAAATCATAGTAAAAAGGGTAATTCAAATAGTTAAAATGTATCAAAAAGTGTTCATGGATGAGGCAATTCCTAGCCTCATCACTATCAATTCTAGAGTTCAGCAGATATGACTACGAGTATTGGTCTATCAAAATGAAGACCTTACTCATAGGAAAAGGTTTGTGGGATATAATAGAAGAGGGTTTCACAAAACCCATAGATTGGGCTACATTGAGTGCCACATATAAGAAAACAAAGAAATAAGCACAAAAGAGCAACTCTTTTGCTCTTTATCATCTCCAAGCAGCATTGGAGAAAAGTATATTACCTAGAATAGTTGCTTGTATAACTGCACAAGATGCATGGAAAGCTTTAAAATACAGATTCCAGGGAAGTGATCAAGTGAAGCAAGTAAGGCTTCAAACACTAAAACGAGACTTTGAAAATCTCAAAATGAAAGAAGAAAAAGTAGGTAATTATTGTGTCAGAGTGAAAGCAAATGTTGATAAAATGGTTGCACTTGGCGAGGAAATCAAGCCTAAGATAATTGTAACAAAAGTGTTGCGAACACTTCCACAAATATGGAATCACATTTGCCATAATCATAGAAGAGTCAAAAAATCTTTTCACTTTAACATTCTATGCATTAATCGGATTGTTAATATCTCATGAAGAGAGATTACAGGAATCTCCTTCAACCAGCTATGAAGGTGATGATAAAGCCTTCACATCCAATCAAAATACTGGAAGAGGACATGGAAGATGTCAAGGCAGAGGTCAGCGAAGAGGAATAGGTAGAGGCAACTACAGAGGAGGCAATCAGAACAAATGAGGCAACTCCAATAGAGGAGGCAATTAGAACAGAGGTGGAAACAAAAATAGAGGTGAAAATCAAGGACGAAGTGGAAATCAAGGGTGAGGAAGTGACAAGTCCAAAAAAACTTGTTTTAATTATGGTAAGCCAAGCCACTTTTCTCGCGACTACTGGTCAAAATATTC
Organism: Wollemia nobilis; assembly: GCA_028583015.1. Lineage (NCBI taxonomy): Eukaryota > Viridiplantae > Streptophyta > Pinopsida > Araucariales > Araucariaceae > Wollemia > Wollemia nobilis. The sequence goes on along the minus strand of JAQPPZ010001268.1, from coordinate 2,691,399 downwards.
TCAAGGAAGCAGAAGTCAATATGGAAATTATGGAGAAGAATATGATACCTCTAATATTTTTCTATCATATGGACAATCAAAACAGAATCTAAATGACACATGGATTCTGAATACTGGTTGTTAAAACCATATGAGTGGCAAAGAAAATATATTTGCTACTCTAGATTCCACTTATAAATCCCACATCAAGTTAGGGGATGATAAAGCTTTGCAAGTTGAAGGTATTAGAACCATGGAAGTTCCAACGAAATAAAGACTAAACAAAGTGAATGACATCTACTCCACTCCAAAGCTCCAACACAATCTGCTAAGCGTTGGGCAAATGATGGAGAATAATTACAAACCTATTTTTTATGAAGGAAAATGTCTCATTCTTGATAAAAACAATTGTAATCGTGTCATCACACAGGTCCCAATGACCAAGAATTGGTTATTCCCTCTCAAATTTGGTGAGCCAGGGGGAGCTCAACTTGCAAATGTAGCTATAGTAAATCCAAGTGTGCTTTGGCATTTGCGATATGGTCACCTTATTCCGCTAGCTTGAAATTATTAACTTCTCAAGCTATGGTGACATGACTTCCCAAAATCAACGAACAAAAGGAGGTCTGTGAAGGAAGTGCTTTGGAAAAGCACTCAAGGTCGAAGTTTCCAAAATGACAAGCATGGAGATCCAACTATCCACTTCAATTAGTGCATTCAGACATCTGTGGTCCAATGCAGACAAATATTATCGAAAAAAATTCCTATTTTCTCACTTTCATAGATGATTTCTCTAGAATGTGTTGGATTTATTTTTTGAAACATAAATATGAAGCTTTTGATTGCTTCATAGATTTTAGAAACAATGTAGAGAAACAAAGTGAGTATTTTGTAAAATGTCTTAGAACAGATCGATGAGGTGAGTACTTCTCAAAAGAATTCTTGAAATATTGTAAAGCAAGTGGGATCAAAAGGCAATTCACTACTACCTATACCCCGCAACAGAATGGTGTGGCCGAGAGAAAGAACCGCATCATAGTTGAGATGGCAATAACGATGCTTCAGACTAAGCATCTAACTAATATATACTAGGATGATGTTGTAAGCACCAATGTATACATTCTAAATAGAAGTCCAACTTCTAGTTTAGTTGGCATCACTCCTTATGAGGGGTGGTAAGGAAAGAAAACCAATGTAAAGCACTTCAAATTTTTTGGTTCTTTAGCATACACACACATTCCTAATGAGAAGAGGAAGAAGCTTGATCCCAAAATTCAAGATTGTATATTTATAGGGTATTGTGAGTCTACCAAAGCATATAGACTCTACAATCCCAAGACTCATAAAATTATACTTTCTAGGGATATAATTTTTTATGAAGGGGGAGAATGGGGTCATAAAAGAATTTTTGTTGATGATGAGTCCCAAGATGTAAGTTATTCATAGGTACAACAGGTATCTCCCAAGAAAAGCAAAGGCACACCAACCCCTCCAAGCCCAAGCAGGAGTACTACATCAAGTACTTCAACCACCACTCCAAGTCCTTCTCCATAAAGATCAGTAAGTTCTTCACCGATGGACATTGACTCTCCATCAAGAGGCAAAAGAACATTACAAAATCATCCATATTTTCAAATTTTTGATCAAAATTACCAGAAAAGATACACTAGAAGCCAAGCTAGTGAAATGAATTCAATTTTGCAGAAACTTGCAAATCTGCATATGTATGGGGATGATAACTCCCAAGATCCTAAGGGAGATGTAGTTAATTATGCTTTATTAACTAGTGCACAACTAGAACCATCTAGCTATGAGAAGGCTTGTACTCAGAATGTATGGCAAGAAGCCATAAAATATGAAATAACCTCTATAAAAAATAATGATACTTGGGAGCTTGTAAATCTTCCAAAAGAAAAAAAATGTGTTGGATGTAAATGGGTCTACAAGACCAAATACAATGTTGATGGAAGCATTGAGAGGCACAAAGCGAGATTAGTAGCAAAAGGTTTTACTCAGAAATTTGGCATTTACTATGAGGAAACCTTCACTCCTGTTGCATGACAAGAGACAATCAGATCAGTTCTTTCCTTAGCTGCCCATAAAGGATGGAACATTCAACACATGGATGTGAAAAGTGCTTTTTTGAATGGATACTTGATTGAGGAGGTTTATGTTCAACAACCTCAAGGCTTTCAAGAACAAGGAAAGGAGAACCTTGTTTATAAATTGAAAAAGGCACTTTATGGCCTCAAGAAAGCACCAAGAGCTTGGTACTCATGCATTGATGGCTATTTCAGTGAGTATGGATTCACTAGAAGCAAAAGTGAACCAACTCTGTACTACCTAAAGCATGGAGTAGATATTATCATAGTTTGTTTGTATGTGGATGATCTAATATTTATGGGTAGTAACACTAAAATGAATATGGAGTTCAAAAACTCCATGATGAAGCAGTTTGAGATGAAAGATCTCGGTTTAATGTGATACTTCCTAGGTATGGAAGTGCTTCAATCAAATAGGGGTATCTTCATATGTCAACACAAGTATGCTCAAGACATGATCAAGAAATTTGCCATGGAGCAATGCAAATCAGTTGCAACTCCAACTGGACATGGAATCCAATTGAGCAAGGATGACGGAGCACCAAAGGTTGACATGACCACTTACAGAAGCATGGTTGGGAGTCTGATGTTTCTCACCAACACAAGACCTGATATTCAATATGCTTTTTCTCTAGTTTCAAGGTTTATGGCAAGTCCATCTGAGTTGCATCTACAAGCAACTAAAATAATCTTAAGATATGTAAAGGGTACATTGGATTTTGGAATCCATTACCACAAATGTAATTCTGTTAAATTAGTTGGCTTCAGTGACAATGATTGGGGCAACAATATAGATGATAGGAAATCTACATTAGGGAACTATTTTAGTCTAGGGTCAGGACTAATCACATGGAGTTCCAAGAAGCATACTGTTGTAGCATTTTCATCTACTGAGGCTGAGTATATAGCCATCACACATGCTAGTACTCAAGCCCTATGGTTAATAAAAGTCCTTGAAGAAATTGGAGAAAGTCAAAGTGGTCCAAATTGACTGTATTGTGATAACATAAGTGTCATTCAATTGGCATACAATCCAATCCACCATAGCAGATCAAAGCATTTTGATATGAAGTATCACTTCATCCGAGACATGGTGGAGCAGCAAATAGTTGAGCTTAAATATTGCAGCACTTTGGATAACATTGCAGATATCTTCACCAAAGGCATGGCTAAAGCTCAATATATAAAGCTGAGAGACTGTATAGTCAGTCCTCTCAACTTTAAGGGGGAGAATGTTTGAAGTTAAAAGGGTAAAAAAGGAAAAAAATTGTTTTACCACTATAAGCTTTGGACCTTACCCTTTTACCTCCTTGGACGACAACTGAGTCAGCAGGATTGGACGACATGGACGGCAGGGAGTTTGACTCCTAATCTCATTTTTCCTTTCCTCCCTATTTTTCTTCTTCCCTATTATTTCTCCTAAGCTTTCTAAGTTCTGGTTAATAATATTTGTATTTAAGCATTGTAATCTTTCGAACTTTATGTTAATGCAATATCTGGTTAATAATATTTATGCTCCTAATTTCCTAAGTGCTCCTAATTTCGTTAGTGCTATAGTTTTTGAGGTTTATTAAATACCAAGTTTTACAAAGTGCTTGTGGTATTGACATTATTATTTTACCAATTATCTATGACACCATCATATACTACATGTTTATTTTTTTATTGAGACTTAGTGGGCTTTTCTTCTTATTTCTTAAGTTTTAATTATCCTCTTTTTATGAGATCTTTCTCAACTCTTCTTGTCAAATAAACCACTTGTTCAAAAGGCGTGGTAATCATGGTTTCCAATTCATATGATAGTTGACCTTGTAAATTATTAACGAAGATTTTAAACATATCTTTAGGTGGTGCGTTATATTGCAATCTACCCACCAATACTCTCCATTTGGATAGAAAATTAGTAAACTCTTATCTTTAGCTTGCTTAAGTTGATATAGGTCTCAAAGGCTAACCCTCTTTTCCACATAAGCATTGAAATGGTGAACAAATATTTCAGTGGTTTCTTCCAAATTTCTAAGAGAATATTGGGGTAGTTGATAATACCATTCTAATGCTAAACCTCCAAGATTTTTAGGGAATATTTTTATTAAGAGCATATCATCATAAGCAATGTCATAGCAAGTGGTTTAAAATATTATTATATGCTCAATTGGATCCTTCGTACCCTTATCTATTAGAAGTTGGGGTGCTAGAAAATTCTTTGGCTATGGTCGACAAACCACCATAGGATCCAAAGGTTAATTATACATTTATTTATATGAATAAGTGAAACTAGGTGCTTGAATAATATCCATTTGTTGAGCAAGTTGTTTAACTAATGTTGTTAAATTTTGAATTTCAGTATTTGAATTATTATTTTACAAAGTTAGAGGTTGAGTTGTAGGTATATTTATCCCAAAATTATTAGAAGGTGGATTATAGTTATTAGACATAGGATTTTGAAATGGAATTTGATTTACATTTGAAGTGTTTATATTATTATGATAAGGATTATTAGGTACATTAGAATAAGATGGATAATGTGTATTAACTTGTGGGGGAATTGAAATATTATTAACATTAGGTGGGAAATAAAAAAGGTTATTATTATTAGGTGGAATAGAAGAAAAATAATTGACGTTAGGATAAATAGAGAAAAATTTATTGTTAGGAGGAATAAAAGAGAATAGATTATTATTAGAAGGAATATTATTATTTGGAGGAGGTTGAGAAAATCCCCCTACATTTGTTGTTACAGTTGTAGCATTAACATAATTTGGATTAGAAGCAAATGGATTTATATTTTGATTCATAGGAGGTTGATTAAATAAAGGATTATTATTTGATTTATGAAGTGACATGGAACTAGAATTAGGAATTTGTGTGTGTTTGAAGGTATTGCTTCATTAAAATAAATGTCCTTTTCTATTATTTCTATCATCTAAATAAATTTATGATGTGATCATAATATTTAAAGGTAAGTTGACCATGTGACCCTTCTATTGGACCAAGGGATCCCGTGGTTGAAGTATCATCTTCTTCTTCTATATTTGGATTTTCTCTATCAATTTTCTCATTATCATCTCAAATGGGGTTTTCATTTGGATCCATGATTCTTTTTATACTATGAAGGTTGGGATCCATGGTTTTATGGAAGGCTATTAATTAATTAATCTAACTCTTGATTAAAGAAAGGTAGAAAATCTATGAATATTGATTTCAATGATTGATATGCATCAAGAGGATCTTCCAATATACTTGAACCTGCTTGATATACCTTCCCCCTCAATATACTCGTTGATATTTGAGGTGACTCAATTCCCTTGATATATGGGGTCATATGTGAGGGAAAACCTTGAGGTACTAGACTAGGAATGATATGAGGATCAATCACTCTTGAATACATGACTTAGTATCAATATTACCACAATGACTTTGAGACACAAATTATTAAATCTTGATTAGTGATATAATCTATGCAAATAAAATTAAGTGGTCTTGCTTAAGTTTAGATAAATTTTTATCTCTTTCAATTATGTAAAGGTTTTGAAGGTTACAAGCATATGTTCACATCATGTTCACCAAAATATGAGGAGGTCCATAAAAATTCTAGCAAATCCATACGGGCTAAAATATTTGCAGGTGGTCCTCACCTCAAATGGTGGTGGTTTACGTTTTGAAGGATACCCTAGGAGTGTTTTTATAGATTCACTCTAACTCCTTTTGTTTGATGTATAATTGAGGAAGACACCTAAGTTTTGATTTCTCAGAGAAAAACCATCAACTATACAAAATATTTAATAAAAATGCATAAGACAAAAATGTGCAAGAATATAAGAGCTAAACTAAATATGATCTTTGCTTTATATGAAAACTATCTTTAAATGACAAGAAAGTAAATTCATTTATTTTATTTAAGCAAAGGGGAAGATAATGCACATACAAGGGCTAACCTAAAGCAAACTACATGCACTTTGACTTTATTGCCTAAGGGATATGATAAGATAAACAAATCAAAGTAAACTAGGTTCTTTACTTTCCTTTTATTTTATGAGTAAGAAACATAAAATGAACTAAAATCTAAGGTTCTTTTATCTTTTCCTTCTTTTTTTTTGTTAAATTTATAAAAAAAAAAATGAAAATTAATAACAAGCAACCTTTTAATGAAATGCAACTAGAGACTACGAAAAAATACCTGATTTGATGTTTGAAGCGATATCATACCCAATACAGTTGAGCCACGATTTTTTTAACACACCTCAAAATCACTAGCCATAATTTTGTGATACCTATAAAATAAGGGGAAACTTGAAAGAGAGATTAGCATTTTGGGGGTCTTCTATGGCCAAAGGAAATCAAATTTGTCTGGTTGTCAATAAAACCCCCAAGGTCCTTTCATTGACCAAAATGCATAAATAAATGGAGTTGACCTTTATTTGTAGAATGAAATCATGCTCTATAAATAGAGAGTATGATATTGCATAAAGCACAAAAATAACCAGGAAACAATCTATCAAAACAAACATAGACTTGTGATCAAAATGATATCACATTTCGTAGATATCAATCACAATATCACTATATGTGAGAGATTAGGAGATGACAGGGATCAAAATTGATGTTTTGATGATAAGGAGGTTCAGAGGAAGGCTTATGATATATGCATATATGTGAGAATGATAAGATAGAACATAAGTGTGGCTATGAAAATTCTTAGGATAAAATTGCTCCTACTAAGGATGGACTGCAATATCACTCTATGAAGGCCACTAGGGGGAACAAAGAGCATTAATAGGTCTAACACCTAATCCAAACAAGTGACAAATAAGAGGAATAGTAGAGACAGAGATGAGGGGATTGAGGGTGACAAAGGAAGTGTGGGACTTGCCCTCAAATTTATGTAAAGTGAAATCACGTCCATTGAGAGAAAACCATGATATCACCCTATGTAAGAGATCGAGGCAAAATCTCTACAAAACATCAGCTTACAAAGGCTCCAAGGTAGGATGGGGTTGAACTAAGGCTAATACCATGGTTGCACACTTCTTAGGATGGGTTAGAGGTGAAAAATAAGATATTACAACCTAAATGCAAATAATAAAAATAACAAAGTAACAAAAACAAGAGAAGTTAGAAAAGGGGAAGCTACAACCCAAAAGAGGTGGTTCTTCTCTTGAGTTGACCAAGTAGGCTTCCTCCAAGAGCTTCTCCAAACAAAATACACTTAACACTTAAAGCTTTGAGTTACCATATTGCTAAAGTTTCTTTACCATGAGAGAACTTGATAAAAATGGAGGCCCAATGCCTCAATTTATAGAAATCTTAGCATGGAGGAGGGGAGGGAAGAACATTGATGGCAAGGAGGACGAAGTGAGTGAATTTGAAATTCACCCAGGCCAAAAGGGGAGGCACCTAGAAATTTGCAACAAGGTAGGGACATTCAAGGGATGGTGCCATAAATGGCCAAAATACCAAGGAAGGTAGAGAATCCAAAATTTGGAGTCCTTGCCTCAGGAAAGTGATATTATGGTCAGTTTTGGATTATTGTGATATCACTAACATGATCGTTGGAGGTCATGTCGAGCAACACAAATTGGTTTTTGAAAATTGAGCGAAAAAAAACTAAAATGCGATATTGCGGTCCAACTCGAAGGACTGTGATATCTCTGAAAGAGAAAAACCTTAGAAACTAAGGGCTAGGGGAGGTAGAAATTGTATTTAACAACTTCTAAAGATTACTTAGACATCTAAGTAAAAACTAATCCATTTGAATGGGTCAATTTTAGGTGTCTACAACTATTAAGGTCTATATTAAAAAAATGTGATAGCTTTTCAAGGATAATATTAATCTTTTGGTTTAACACTCCCATAGATTTAAAGCGAATTATTGTAAATATATTAGGGTTTAAAATTGAAAAATTATCATCAACCTACTTAGATAGTCCTTTATCTCATAAAAGAAATAAAAGGAGCTTTGGGTCTCTTGTTTAAATAGAATGAAAGGTTGTTTGGTAAGTTAAAAAGGTAAGTTCTTATCCATAATGAGAAGGCTACAACTCATAAAGACTACATTGCAATCCATCCCTATTTATATGATGTCACTTTCAATATTACCAATAGGTATAGCATTAGAAATTGATAAAGTTCAAAGAAACTTTCTTTGGAAAGGATGTGAGAAAAAATATTGGTTTCTTCTTTGTAAGTGGGATAGGGTTTATAAAGAAAAGAATATTGGAGAAGCAAGCTTTTGGAAATTGTTGACTTTTGAGTTTGGCATTAGAGTCAAAGCTTGGGTGGAGATTATTCAAAGATCAAGGAAAAAATGGATAGAAATATTAGTTCAAAAATATATAGGTTCTCTTGATGCCATGAAATTATTTAAGAAAAGAACCTTACCCAAAGGATCATCAATGTGGAACTTCATATCAAATAGTTTCGAATTGATAAAAAAAATATATTAGATGGTCAGTCAATAAAGGGAATTATGTATGTTTTTTTTTTTATGCTTGGTTAAAGTTGTATCCTCTTATCTCTGACTCAAAATGGCAACCATTGTCTCGGGCATGCCTACCTTGTAAAGGTCAAAGACTATATTAATATGAACAACAACTCCAAATCATATATTTATATTGATATCCCGATTGAAGAAGAACTTAAATAAATTACAGATGAACTTCAAAAGATATTTCAAGAGTTATATTTGTTGATTTTTACATGAAAGGGTGAGTTGGTTTGAGTTGGTTTGTAATCTTTCAAAAGATAGGGTACTTGGTCATGTTGGAATACGAGGATTTAGAGCAATCAAAATTTCTTACTCTCAAAAATTTTCTTTAGAAAAATGTTTAGTTATTTAAAGCTCTCTAAAAACTCAACATTTTTTTAATTATTTGTTTTTTTGTTACATAAATAAATTGGTTACAATCACAATTTTTAGTAATTATTAGTTCAACATAAAATTAAAAAAAAAAATCTAAAAAACATCAATAATAAGGACAAAAAATCCTTTCTTTTAACAAATCATAGAATGGTAGAGATTTATGCTTTTTATACTCCAAGTGACGACATTTATGTTAAAATTAGTCAAATCTCTTCCTACTATTAAATGACTAGCTGAAATTAGTACAACTGCACACTGGAAAAAGAAATTCAAAAAATACAATGCCATATTTGTTGTTGCCAAAGTGACATGTTGGGGCCTACAAATGAAGTTCCGTGTGGCGAAAAATCAGAATTAAAGAATTGCGATGGCTGAATGCATTTCTAAGCACGAAATAAGAGTTGGGGGCAGTTTGAAACTCCCAACACCTCTTGTTCTTCCAGGACAAGAAAATCAGCGTCAAGCGGCTCTTATTGCGCTGAGAAATCATCTGCATTTGCGGACTGACTGCTCTCAAACTCCGCAAGAAGCGAATCCAACATTCTGCTCCTCCAAAATCGATTAACCGTCTATACAGATTTGGAATTCATAGCCAGAAAATGCCGCATCTTTCTAGGATGCAAACCTTCTGGTGCATACTTGGCCGCAGCAACTTGAATTTCTGCGGTGGAAACGAAAGGGCCGACAGAATTTGCGGCCTATATTTATATAAAATATAAATACAAGGGTTTTCCCATTCGTGGGGGCTTTCTTTTAAGTGACGTGTAAAACAGATTAATAAATATGTAATGGGTTGCATCCGAGGGTTAGGTGGGATTTACCAAGAAGATACCTTGGTGCGGGGCAGCTTGTTTGCAAAGGTAGTAGTTTGATTTGATTTTTTTGAGAGCGCGTAGTGAAATCAGCCCTGTTGTATGAACCTTGCTTATTAATTACTAAAAATAATGTGGTTGTGACCAACAATGGGTCGCTTTACACATGATGACCTTTATTTTTCCCTGATGACATATATGGTTTACAATCTTTTTTTTAACTGGTTAAAAAGGGTTTTGAAAGGGTCTTGTAACCTTTTATAATGCTTGAAAAAAACCCAAAAGCTTTGTAGTGAAAGCAGCCCTGTTGTATGAACCTTGCTTATTAATTACTAAAAATAATGTGGTTATGACCAACAATGGGTCGCTTTACACATGATGACCTTTATTTTTCCCTGATGACATATATGATTTACAATCTTTTTTTTAACTGGTTAAAAAGGGTTTTGAAAGGGTCTTGTAACCTTTTACAATGCTTGAAAAAAACCCAAAAGCTTTGAAGAGATTATCACTATTTTAGAGAAACTACTGTCGCAGTACAAAAACAACCTAGAGACACACACCAAGGGAGGTCTGAAGATTAAAAAGGACCCATGCAAGGGCAACATCATACTGCCAAAAATGCCCATGCAAGAGCAAGGCTTGATAACAGATAAAAAGCCCACGCAGGGGCAGTCCACAAAACCAAACAAAAAACCAGCATAAGAACAGCAAAAGACCATTAGTGGGAGGCCCCCACAGTCGAGAAACCACCTACAACACAAATCAAGCATTCGGACCCAAGCCATTACTTGTAGGGTTCTCTCTAACCAAGCTCTTGAATTCCTCAAGGATTTCAAACTGGTCCTTATATTCCTCGAGAAGGGAGCCCACCTAAATCAGGAGGGAGGAGATAGTCTTGGTCACCCGACCAAGAGCTTTGAGGAGGTCTTGGATCTCCTTGATGTGCTCGCGATCAAAGAGGTTCGGGAAATGTGTCACTTGGGAGGCCAGAAGGGGAGCCTACACAAAGGTCCCTTCGTTGTGGATCAATTTCCTCGTCGACTTGTCTTTTTTGGCCTGGAAAGAGAGTGAGTCATCCAAAACATCGTCAATGATGAGCGGGGCCTTCCGCTTGCTACTTCCTGCCTTGGCACGGAGGGGGTACCGATGGGGTTTAGATTTCTAAACTCGGGGTATCATCCGCCCTAGCTACATATCTTGGAGTGCAGTTAGGAGGAGGGGAGACCAGGGCGTCTCCCCCAACTTCCTCTCCAACGTTGATCGGTCCTCCGGCAATGAGGGCAGGCCCGACAGGCACCGTCGCTTTGCGGTTCTGCTCCGCCACCACGAACCTAAACAACACAATGTGAAGGCCCTGATGGAGGAGGAGGAGGAGACACCTCTCTTCACGTTCAACACCGATATCTCCACGGACCGAAACATGTACTCAAGAATATTGATTGATTTCTTTCCTCTAAGGTGATTCAAGAACGCGAGGTGAAAGCTCCGAAGAACAGCGTTCGGATTATCAAGAGTAAAATATTACAACGTTGTTATCATCACCGTGTCCCACAGTTTCGACAACATCTCTCTGACTATGCCATCTTTTTCTTTACCGAGGGAAACAACGACGTGCCCTCGTTCCACGAACGAAAAAAATCCATGGACAGGTCCGTCTCGGTCCCACTGAATTGCTGCAAGAAGTTAAGGAGGCCATGGTCCCTGAAAATGTCTTCAACCAGAGGAGTTAGTTGAAGGGACGCAGGTTCGATTTCGGCCATGGCGAGGACACAAAGACGATGCGATAGACAAAAATTAGGGGGTGGCAAAAATGATAAGGAGGAAGGGTGGCGGAGGTGGAAATAAAGCAACAACAACCCTCTAGAAGAGTCCACCACCCAAGGCGGCTCATGCTCCAAATCAACCAAATCAAGCAAAAATCAAGGGACACGGGTGAAATGGCACACCAAACAATGGGGAGGGCCAGGTGGAGGGGAGCGGAGATGGCACCAAGTCTGACTAAAAGGGTGGACGAGTATGGGCCATGATGAGGGGGATGATCATCCTTGGTGGATAGGCAAACATGGCGGATACACGTGATGGGGGTGACAAAGGCAACCGCCACGGGGAAGATAAGTCGAAAACACATTACCAGTCTGATGCTGACAACGCACCTTGCCGAAAAGGCACTGGAGAGGTTGCAGCAAGTCAGCAAGGATCGGCTGAAAACGAGGAAATGAGCGAAATAACTAGAGAGCATAGGGACAGCTGCAATGACACGATCGAGGACACGGGCATAGGGGGCGAACATTCCCAATGGTCGGGCACCCTTGTCGATGCTAGAAAGGGGGGTGATGTTATTTCCAAGGTGAAAGCTTTCGATGTTGTAATTCTCCTGGTTCCATGTGAACCCAGACTTATGAATATGCCCCCAAATTCGGGCTGGCAGTTGGCTATTACTGCGAAGACTCTTGCTCATGCAAAGGTTGGGGAGTTCCACTCGGGGGAGGCTAATTCGAAAAAGACCCGCACGTGAGATATGATCAAAATCAGAGCTCATGGTGCCACGATGGAGACTTGCCATGTTGGTTCTGGACTAAAAATTCAAACTGCTTAGGTGGATGCGGGCTTGAAACCTATGGAGTTGGTTTCCTACTCTAGCCCACATCAACTTACTGATTGGTGATATCAACAACATTGGCATCGATGATCATTTGGAGGAAGGAGTCTTTCCACATCCTGAGACCAGACTCTGAGATTTTGATATTGGCTAACTGGTCAGCTGCTCGATTTCCCTCCCTGTAGGTGTGGGCCACCCTTGTTCTTAAGGAGCGCAACAAATTCTTGACTTCAGTGATCATACTGGAGATGTTCCACAAAGTGGTGGAGGATCTAGAAGAAAGGCTGGTGATAATACTTCTAGAATCACCTTTCGCCACGACATTGGGAACCTGCAAACTGTGGATGAGAATAACACCTTGGTAGAGGGCACTGTATTTGGCAAAGTGACTGGAGTTGAATCCCAGGTTCTCGACGTAGGCCAAGATGATGTTACCCTTGTGATCCCAGATGATCCCTCCTGCACCTGCAACTCCTGGATTTCCTTTGACTACGTCATTAAATTTTAGTTTGAGGAAGCTTGGAGGTGGAGGATACCATTTGACGAGGGAGCGATCAGCCTTGGGAGAAGTCTGCTTGTGGATGCCTTCTGGGATTTCGAGAGTGGAAGCCAGGAGAACTTCAGGATGAGGCTCTAGGTCACCTTTACCTTGGGTGACCGACATATTTTCAGCAATAGCAGCAATGGTCCTGGTGAGGATGTGGTTCTCCTTGTGGGACGAATATTTGAAGACACGGGTATTGCACTCTCGCCAGATCTCCCACAGGAAGTGGGGGAGGCAAAAGGACCAAAAAGTCTTTAAGCGGTGCCCTCTAAACGGATTCGGCCATTGGAAACAAAGATCACTGAGCCAAAAGGACGGGGCCCAGAAAATACGATCGAGGAGAATAGGGAGGAGAGGATGGATTGGGAGGAGCAAGAAGTGAAGATGTATTGGGTAGACTCATAGTCCGAGAGGCATAGATAGCAACGATCGGGGAGAGACAGTTTACGACGATGGAGGTTAGGGGAGACAGTTTACGACGATGGAGGTTAGGGATGGTGAGAATCTTATCCTGGATGGACAACCATAGGAAAAAATGGACCTTAGGAATTAGATGGGGCTTCCAGATGAGCTTGGATGGAAACCAGGGAGGGCCTTGGACAAGGCATAGGCTAACTTGACAAAGAAGAGGCCAGAAGACGAAGGAGCCCAAAGGATGGAATATTCCACCAAGGATGAAGTAATGAAATAGAGACAAAGAAGATCAGAAAGGGTGATAGAGGCAAGTTTCTGTTCTGCTGAGAGGTCGTTAGTCATGAAGGGCTTCCATGAGGGGCCCTCCGAGGGGAAGAAATTCCTTACCTTTTACCCAAACAAGGTGTCTGTCATTGGTCTGAGACACACCAAGTCCTCATGGTCCTGGAGCGGAAAACTACCCAGCCAGAGGTCGCTCTAAAATTTGATCTTGGCTCCATTTCCTAGCTTCCATCTGATACCCTTTTGGAGAATATGCTTAGTCCTGAGGATAGAGTTCCAAACTGTAGATCCCCGAATGGGGTTAGGATCATCCAAAAAGTTTTGGTTGTGCCACAGGTATTTTGCCTTGATGATGGAGACCCACAAAGAGTTTTCGTTGGTGAGGATTCACCAACCTTGCTTGGCGATGAGTGTCAGGTTCATATTGCGGACTTTTTGGAGCCCAATGCCACCATACTCCTTCCTGGAGCATACTTGGTTCCAAGCCACCAGATGAATCCGCTGCTTGTTTTCTGATCCTAACCAAAGAAAAATTCTTTGGAGTTGCTCGATGCGGTTGCAGACTTCAACGAGGATCTGGAAAACGAACAGGAAGAATACAAGGATGCTCTGCAGGGTGGCTTTGCCAGTTTGACTGAGGAGGTTGCCTTTCAAGCTAGCCAACTTTTTTTGGATGCGTTCAATGATGGGATTACATAGGGATTTCCTGGATTGGCCTTCAAAGAGATGGAATCTGAGGTAAGTGGCAGGGAGGGCGCCAATGGAGCATCCAAGGGTGGTAGCAGTGCGGGCTTGGCATCTTGTCGGAGTGTTGAAGAAGTAGATCTTACTCTTGTCAAAATTTACCTTCTGGCCTATCGCAACCTCAAAGGAAAGGAGGATGGATTTGATGCGCTGAGCTTGGGGAACCGAGGCCCGAGTAGCCAGGATAGTATCATCGATGAACTATTGGTGGGACACAACCTGGATGGAGGAAGCAGGTTTAATGCCAGATATGGACCCTTCGAGGCAAGCATGGGTGAGAGCCCTCCCGAGAGCCTCCACAATAATGATGAAGAGAAAGGGGGAGATGGGGTCTCCTTGCTTGAGGCCTTTGAAATTCTTGAAGTAGCCTGTTGGGGATCCATTGATCAGGATAGAAATTTTTTTGAGGTAACACAACCTTTGATCAAATCGATCCAATCCGGGTGGAAGCCAAATCTTTGGAGGACTACCAATAGGAAATCCCAGGAGACTCTGTCGAAGGCTTTGTTCATGTCAAGCTTCAGGAGGAATCCCACTTGGCCACTCGAGGAGATGGAATGGATGAGCTCATGGATGGTGATAATGTTATCGATGATTTGCCTATCATGGATAGAACTACCTTGATTTGGGGAAATGATGTAGGGGAGGATGAGCTTGAGCCTGGTGGCCAGGGCTTTGGTGAGGATCTTGTACAGGACATTACACAGGCTGATGGGGTGGAAGTCAGAGAGGGTGTGGGCCTGGCTGACTTTGGGGATGAGAGCTAGGAAGGTGGAGTTGATGTCCCCTAGGATCACCCTATCTTTCTGCATCTGTTGGATGGTCGAGACCACATCTGGGCCTAGAATATCCTAGAAGTGCTAGAAGAAAATGGGGGGAAGCCATCCGGGCTTGGAGCTTTCCCCCCTTGCATAGAAAAAATAGCAGACCTAATTTCGTCAGTAGAGAGGGTTTTAAGAAGCATTCGATTCTGGTCGGCAGTGACTAACCTTGGGATGTTCTAGAGGAGGCCCTCAGAAGTATGGTAGTCACAACTTGGAGAGGGACCGAGAAGCTCCTCAAAGAAGAGAACTACCTTTGATTTGATTTCTTGGATGTCGGATACCACTTGGCCATCTTGTTGAACTAGTTTCCTGATCCTGTTGCTTCCCTTGTGTCTCACTGTTGTGGCATGGAAAAACTTGGTATTCGAATCACCTTCTTTGAGCCATGTTACTCTGGATTTTTATTTCCAAAAGACTTCCTCGCTTTTGAGAATGTTGTGATAGTCAGAGAGGAGGATTATTTTAGATTCTTGGAGGGCGGGTTCAGGATCACCGTCTTAAAGAGTGATTTCAATATCCCGGAGCTGAGATTGAATTTGGTGCTTCTTCTGTAAAATGTTCCCAAACACTTCTTTGTTCCACATTTTTAGATTGTATTTTACATGTCGAAGTTTGTTGCTTACCTAAGAAATTTTGGACCCATGGAAAGGCCGAGCCCACCATTGAGCAATTAGAGATCTGATGTTTGGATTGTGGAGCCACATTGTTTCAAATCAGAAGGGGGATTTGAAGGATGAGGCATGCATATGACAATCCAGTAAGAGGGGATTGTGGTCAATCCTAGGGAGAGAGTACATGGTTGCATCACCAAAATTTGGGATGGCATTAACATAAATGAGGACACAGACAAGGCGCATCTGGATCAGTTGGTCACCCTTCCTGTGGTTGCTCCAGGTGACCTTTGGCTCTCTAAGACTGATATCCATTAGTTCATTTTTGTATACGAATCTTGCAAAGTGCTCATAGAATCTATCGGTTATTGGATTCCCTCCTCTCTTGTTAGAGGGAAAGAGGGGGGAGTTGAAGTCCTCGGCTAGCATCCAAAATTTTATAGAAAAAACATCTCTCAGCTAACTGAGGGAATTCCATAATGAGTTCCTCCGAGAAGGAGAATTTGGAGCATACACATTTGATAGGACCCATAGAAACCCATCATTCTTGTTGAAGAACAAGATGTTGATGTAGCTCTCAGCCATTGACAACACCATCCCATCGACCTTGGTTGGATCCCATAAACACAAAAGACCCCCTAAAGATCCATTGGCTAGACTAAAGCAGGAATCATAGTCCTTCCAGATGTAGTTTGATATAGAAGAAACATCTTGAGAATCAAGCTTTGTTTCTTGGAGAAGAAGAATGGTGGGTCTGTGTTCTCTCCTCATGGACTTAACTAGGCACTACTTGTTTCGTCCATTGAGGCCTCTCACGTTCCATGAGAGGATCTTCATTTGGTAATTCTTGACGATGTGCGCTTCCCTCTCCCCGGTGGGGGGGAGATTATTTCTGAGTTGTTCCTAGGTCTCCAAAATCTGGGAGGACCCTCTAAGAGTGAGTTGGGTGCCGTTTGCGACTTCATCTGAGGCTTCCCTATTCCTAATATCCTAAAGCGAGGGATGACCCCTCTTCTTAACTGAGCCCACGTCCGCCATAGGTTTCTTGAGGGAGCGGGAGGGGGGAGGACTAGGGGGCAGGTGTTCGTGGAGGGAGGGGGGCTAATTGGGGATGCCAAGGCTCAAGGGGGAGGGGGGAGGGAGGCGAGTGCAGCAGACAGTTGAAGGTCGGTTCAACGGGGTCAGAGGGAGGGTCATCGGAGGACAGGGGGAGAAGTGGTTTGACACTAGGATGGACGGGCTGTAGGGGGGAAGGGTCTATCTGGGGGGTTTCAAAGGGTCCTTTTCACGATGGGGGACCTTCGATGGGGAGCCAGAAGGGTTCGGGATGGGATCGGGGCCCTGGGAACGACTGGTTTTGGAAGCATGATGATTCCTCCAAGAGGAGGTAGTAGGGGGTTGAGACGGGCACTGGGAGTTAAGATGACCTTGATTGCAACAAAGACTACAAAATGCAGGTTTATTTTTGTATTCAATAGTTTGAGTAAAGGTACAAACCTTGGAAATGAGGTTGATCGAGGATGGGAGATCTGCATCCAAGTTGGCATTGATGCACATGCGAGCCTGGGTCATTCGAGTCCCAAAGCGTGTTGGAGGGTCGAAGGAGATCAGTTCTCCAATGCTTCTTGCTATGTTGTGGAGGATGTCCTCGTGCCAAAATTGGACTGGAAGGTCGGGAAGGTGGACCCAAATTAGAGCAAAGTTAATGCTCTGGGTCGCAGGGTTGAAGTCTACCCCCCACTTGCGAAGGAAGAGGTCCCTTTGATCGAAGAACCAAGGCCCGCCAGTGAGAATCCGTTGAGAGTCTATAGTATTGCTCAATCAGATTAGGAAGAAGCCTCTGGTTAGGGCAATCAGCTCCAAGGATCCGATCGGGTGCTAGGAGGTGTTGGTCCACCTGTGAATGGATTCCATGTTGGATCGAGAATCGAGGAATTTTTTGATCATCAAGTTTGAGTTTTGATTGATCACACTAGTCATGATTTTGTAGGGGATCTCAAGGTTGTTGTTGGAAGGGAGCAATTCGATTCTGGGTCCTATCGTCAGACTAGGGTTAGGGTTCACTATCTCTGCAAAGGATCGAAAGGAGTTTGACGGTCTGTCTACCGCTCTTGAGAGTCTCTCTTTCTGACCAAGAGGTTCGAGGGCCTGAGGTTCGAGATCCGATTTTGACCCCTGGTATGGGGTTCTTGTAGTGGACATGATTGATGGTCCTGGGTCCTCTGATTGGTCCACGTAAATATCATCCCGGTTGATCTTGGAGGTCTGAGCGAGAAGAACTCCGCTCTCGGCATTGTGGGGTGACCTTTATTCAAGCTGCTTTCCAGGCCCCTGCTCTCGCCCTGGATGCTATTGCCCTTTTTGATGTGGTCAAGGTTACCTATGTTGTCTCTGTCGGGTTCACCCTTGTTGGAATTATGGTTTTCATCCATCTTTGCTACTGTTTTCTCTCCATGCATCGCTGATCCTGCTATCTTTCCTTCTGCTGCCTTTGCTTCCTTTTCGCAGGCTTGCTCCTCCATCTTAATTTACTCTTTTTGAGAATTGTTATATGGTTCACAAACTTATTGTGTACTCTACCTATTATATTATACATCCAAGAGTTAACATGCAGTTTTTATTTATTTTTATTTTTATTTTATTTTATTTTATTTTAGTTAAATTAAAAATATATATTAAAAGTAGAATATATATATATATTTGTTATGCTAGTTTTTTAAATAGTTTGTTTTATAAATTTTAATTTTTTTATAATTATTTAATAAAAAATAAAAACTCATGCTAGTTACGTAGTGTATTTATTTATTTTTTAAATGTATTCTGTTAATTTTTTAATATAATGGTTTTTATATAAAAAAATGAAAAAGAATTAAGAATTATTTTTTAATTATTCTATTAAATGATGTTTGATATTACCTTTAAGAATATATATTTTTTAATTTTAGAACTTTTTTAGTTAATGTATTTAATTTTAACTTTTTGTTACTTTTTTTAATAAAGGTTTTTTGATTTCATATTTTTTTAATGTAAATATATTTTTATTGAATTGAAAAGGATATTTCCTTTATATAGTTTTTTGCAAAGTTGACTTGACTTCAAAAAATTCATCTTAAGGTATAGATATATGGTGGTCAACATTGAAGAGACAACAAACAATTTTGTTGCAAAATTAAAAAACCATAGACAACAAAATAATATGCAAACATCCTCCACCAACAACATACATAACACTACCAATGTGCACATAAACATAAACTAGGATAAAAATGAGTGGTGAAAAAAGTGAACATAGCATATACATGATCTTGAAAATCTAGACATTCCAAGAATAATAAATTCAATGTAAACTTAAATCCACAAGGTGTATGCAACTCAAAAAAATAATAAAATCCGCATCACAATTCAAATATGTTATTTGAACTATTAATATTTTTAACAAAAATGATAGAATCAATTCTTTTTTGAATTGCACAATCACAAACTATGTTTTGTAAATACTAACTATTAAGCTAAGATTTATTATATAATTTTAGAGGATTTTTAATTTTTGCTCTACGTTATCTTTTTCTACCAAGTAATACCAATCAACTCTATATAGTAGCATGATATATTTCAAGTAGAAATATAGTGCTCCAAATAGAAGGAACAACAATTTTACATAAAGAAGAGGAAAGGTGGATGGAACAATATGGTGGAGGTTGCAAGGGGGCCTTTGTGCTCCAGCATGATCATGCTTCCAATGGAACTATGGTAGATCAAGCTACCCATTCGCTCTAGGAAGGGGATAAGAGGCTTAAACCAAACCTGCCTAGCTTTGTAAAGAAACTTGATGATAATTCGAATATTGAAATCAACCTACAAGAGGTGAGCAAGGAGATCCATAATATGGAAAATGTTGCACTCATTGGACATTTCTATGGAATGTGGCCCAAGGAATTTGCATTGAAATATTGGATAGACTTAAGCTGGGATCTGCAGGTTGAAGGGAAAATAAAACTGTCAATAGAAGGTCGAGGGTTCTTCATAGAAGTATTAAGCTCTGCAAGTGATAGGGAGAAGGTGTTCAAGCAAGGATCCTATTTTATGAGTAGGATCGGACTTTACCTTTCACCATGACACCTTCACTTCAACCCTATGAAAGAAACTCTTAAATAAGTTCTTGTTTAGGTAAGGTTACATTTTCTTCTCCGCTTCTTGAGAAAGCAATCAGTATTGGAAACCATTGGGAATAGACTGGTCAAGTTTATGAGAGGAGCAAAATACAATGGAGTCAATGCAATAATAATACAAATTTGTGTGATGGTGGACATTGATATTGGACTTCCATAAGCTATTTCTTTGAAGGTAAACTCTCTCCATTTAGAACAAAAGCTGGACTATGAGTCATTCCCATTCAGATGTGCTTGCTGCCATGAGTACGACCATTTTGCTTGATACTGTCTGAAGGGTACAGAAACAAAGAATCCCTAGAATACCACCAATGATGGCTACCAACAAGTTAGAAGAAGAAAGGGATAGAAAGTATATTATAAAAAACCTCAAGACCCTCAACAAGGCAACTTAGGGGCGAGCACCTCAACCAATAACAAGTTTGAGATTCTTCAACAAGTCATGAAAATAGAAACTACAATAGATGGACCCCTGAATAATAACACAAGAAAAAATCAAATAGAAGGGAAGGAAAAGCATACTAATGATACTCTAGAGAACTAGCAGTAGATGAACAAGGGAAGCCTAAAAACAAACACAAGAATCAAGACTTGTTGGATAGATGAACCAATTCTTGACCAAGAGACAACTACCAATGATCCAATTTTGAATAATGTCACTCTAATTGTAGTTCATTTTAAAAATAATATGGTAGATATTATTGCCTCTGCAAATATGCCTCCAAAATAGAAAAACCTAGCCCAAGGTTATGGTGCAAATAACCAAATAGGCAGAAACAAACAATATGGGATGGATATAGGAGGGTCTCCTAAAAGTGCATGCAGACCATTAAACAAAACAACAATAGATAAACAAGCCAAAGGCACTATAGCGGAGGGTACCCAACTCACTCTTTAAGATCTAAGGATTTTTAGGGACAGGTCGGGAAAAACCCCATCAAATAAAAATTATAGCTTGGAATATTAGGGGTCTTGGTTCCCCTAAAAAAAGAAACGCCTTGAGGTGGAAACTTACCCAAGAAAAACCAAATATAATCTTAATTCAATAAACAAATTTGAGTGAGAAGGATATTTCTCAAGTAAAGGACTGCATTTGGAAAAATTGTCATCTAGAAAAAATTAGTTCTAATGGCCAATCTGGTGGTTTGGCCATATTGTGGAAAGACAGGTCTCTAGAAGTTGTCATGAAGAGTACAGGAAACAGTTGGCTATGTTTACATTTCCACGACTCTTACTTGAAGGTTTCATTAAATGTAATCAACATCTATGGGCCCAACGACACATCGACAAAGTTAGAAATGTGGCAACAAGTTTAGAACTTAACAAACAACATAAATGATCAACATATCATCTTGGGAGGAGATTTTAATACTATTTTGAGTAGCCAGGAGAAAAAAGGAGGATACTTCAACAAAAATGACTCAATTCATCCAAAAATATATAGGGGGATACACCAGTTTAATTTAACTGATATCCTTCTAAAAGAAGGCTAGTTCACTTGGAATAACAGAATAAAAGGGAGGGGGATGATTATAGGAAGAAAAAATAATTTTACATAAAAATGATATATTTTATGAAACTTACAACTATTTTAAAATATAATTTTGATATTACAATAATAAATTTTTGAATAAGTTGTAAGCTTACTGTAGTGGTAAGGCCTTTGGCCTGTCTTTGAGAGGTTCAAGATTCAAACCCCACTTAGTATGGGGGCACAGGGACCCATCATAAAAACTTGTGTAAACTCATTGAAAAAATAGTTAAATAATATTTTCACTGTATTGTTTTTGAAGTTAATTTATTGTTAAATCTCAAAGACATTAAACTATAAATAAATTTCATAGTTAATAGGTTAATATTATAATATAGCAAATTTTTAATTTAATTATATAATAATTATAGTACAATTATTTTTTAAAATAAACTTATATATATATATATATATATATATATATATACGTGTGTGTGTGAGAGAGGAGAGAGAGAGAAAAAAAGTAAATATTACTCTAGAAAGGTTAGCCATTTAAATATCCTTTACACCATTGTATTATATATATATATATATATATATATATATATATATATATATATATATATATATATATATATATATATATAATACAATGGTGGAATCAGTAGCCGCCACGAATCCGGGCAGGTTGTCTAGCTTTTATGGCCGCCATAGTATTCTACGTTGTCCGCCCGAAAGCCGCCACACAGATCTTCACGCAGTCCGCCCCTATAACCACCATGCCACAATAATTTTAAACCTTTTACACCGCTGAAAGCACCAGGAAAGGGACAAGCATTCAGTCCGACGAGGCCCGAGATTTGAACCTTGGACCTCCACCCCCCTTATGGGGTTTGGATGACCATTGTATTATTGTTGGAACTAAAAACAATAACATTAAATTAATTATGTTGAGTAAATTAGTAAGCAAGATTATGTAAGATTTAGAGCTACAAGCATAAGTTTGTGTAGTGAAACTTCACTACAATAGGAAAGTATAGCCTAAGAAGAGGAATTTTGAGTTGAATTATTACCCAATACTGAACAAGATGAGAGGACGTGAAGCTCCATTAGTCTATCAATATTTTGATGTTGTAACAATGCCAAAGATATTGACAAGGGAAGGCATACATTGAAAGCTCCTAGAAAATTTGAAGCTCCTTGTGCCAAGGCTCTATTGACTCCTAGAATAAAAAAACTAGTAACTTACATTTATAGCCTTTTTGATGGTAAATAAGTCAAACCTTTCCATAGGTAGGAATCCCAAAGCCTTTCTGGTGGTAACTAAAGGGGGTCCACAATTGGTAAGGCTTGCATTTGATCAACAACTGCAAACTTACCTTTCAAGCAGAGGGGTGGGCTCATAAACTACGTTGTCCTCTTTTGGTAATTAGGCTTACAACACATCACATACCCCAATGCAATAAAAAATAAGCACTAGCAATACCCTAAGGAAACAAAGCCCAAGGACAACAGAGGAAGAAAAGAATGGTGACAAGGTGAGAGGTCGATAAGCTTGTCTGAGCTTACTTAACCATATAAAAGTGAATCTAAATTTTGTGGCAACTTCAAAAGCATCAAAGAGTAAGAAAGGAGCAAATCAACAACAAGCCAAAAGCAGTGAAGGACTATTTTAAGCTCAAAATTTTTGAAGGATGGCCTACTCATGCAAGCTGAAAACTTTTGTCCAAACTAGTTGGTTTTCAAACCATCAAAAGAGGCAAAAGCAGGCAAAACTTCATTGGTGCTAATTTCAACATAAATTTTAAAAGTTTCAAGCAAACATGAGGAAAATGATGAGAAGTAATCAATATGTTTTGTAAATCTAAATATTAAAGTGAATTGGAATAGTTTTTTGGATGATGTCAACTGATCTTCTTAGGGTTTTGACATAATGCAAGTAGCACACAAGCCAATCC
This sequence comes from Wollemia nobilis, assembly GCA_028583015.1. Lineage (NCBI taxonomy): Eukaryota > Viridiplantae > Streptophyta > Pinopsida > Araucariales > Araucariaceae > Wollemia > Wollemia nobilis. Next base: position 2,668,028 of record JAQPPZ010001268.1, on the reverse strand, counting down.
AAGGAGTGTCAGGTAAGAAGCAGGCCCGGAGGGAGAGAGATGCAGTAGCAACATCTTGGACAAAAGGTCCCAATTCAAAAGATAAATGGTGCTCCAAAAATGGGTAGTTACACCACGTAGCATCTATCAAAGCTAAAAAGCAACAACCACCTCCATGAAGCATGGCAAAGCATCTCAAGAATCATAACCGTTTGACAAGGGACATGTAGAGTAAGATAAATGGGTGAGTGATGACAACTCAACCTAGGATCGTGCCCAATCAATTTTAGCCAATAATTGTATATAATAGTTAGATTTATTTTAACCTAGAAAAACTATAAAAGGAGGAGCACTCCTCATTTGTAAGTGTTAGATACTTCAGTGTTTTCCTATCATAGATTGTATGTTTATGCTACTCAAATGCAATACAAAGTTGTTTGACTTGTCCTAATTGTATCATGAAGAACTATTAATTCTTATAATACTTAGACTTTTTGCATTTTCATTAATGCTATGATATGAGTGAATTATGTTAGGCTTCATGATGTTTGGATTATTTCAATTTTGTTTGAAGTAAATTTTGTTAGGCCTGAAGTTGTCTGACTTATTTTTATTTGAGCACATGAAATTTTGGTTGGCTTAATGTTTTCAAGTGGTCTGGTAATGCTATGATTGAAGGAATTTATGTTATATTTTAAGTTGTATGGATCATTTGAATTAATAGTAGAATTTGAAGTGAATTTTATTAGGATTAGGATTGTTTGGCTTCTTTTAATAAGAATGTCCAAGGATTGGTGTATTTATGCTCATGTTGGTTTCTTCATAGCTTTAATTGTATATTCTATTGGGATTTGGTTTCTATTGAGAGACCTATGCTCATGCAGCTGAAAATAATGTTGTTAGTTACACTCTATCCACTTTAATCCTATTCCTACCCCATTTATTCCCTTTTCTCTTTAAATTTCAAGAAGTTTCATCCAATATTGACTCATATCTGAGGTGCACATATCATACCCAAGTAGATTAAAATATCAAGAATTTTAGCATACCTAGTGGAACCCAAATCATAACAATCACTTGATTAGAAGTCAGAGGCACCATGTGCATGAGAGCATTTTTCATGCCCACGTTTTTGGATGATCAAGTTTTGGTGAATATCTTGGTCTCACAAAGTGGATAAAATCTATTCACCTAGCAACTCTAATGTTGAAAAAACCTAAGAATGACAACCCTATTGGAAGGATGTAGAAATAAAATTGAATGATCACCAGATCGAAATCCAAGAAGTTAAAATAACCAATGCAGTTTGTTGAGCTACCATCTATCCAAACACATAGGAAAAATAAGTCACTTTCACCTATCCGTGTTTTCTCAATTCAAAGCCTCACTCATCTATAGGCCATATCCCCATAGTCACCTATTATATCCCCATCAAAAGCTATGGCTAGATGCATATTTATTGACTAGAATAGTGTCAAACCCCTCAATATTCCAAATATCCATGAGTAGTGAAAAGATAGCTTATGAACATTGCCAAGACATCATTGTTTTAGTTATAATTTTAAAATATTGTCCATGAAGATGTAATGGTTAGGTTGCTTGCTCTATATTTTAGAGGTAAAATATTAGCATGGTACCATTCATTAGAGGAAGAAAGCATTACCACTTGGGTCAACCTTGTTGAACCATTTATCATAGAGTTCAATGATCTAGGGGATCCATTTTCTTTGCTCACCTAGTTCACCATCATTCAAAGACATCCTCAAGAAAACATCATGGATTTCAATATATGGTTTAGTAAAACTTGGAGAAGAATTCCTCTAGACATCCGGCCATCACATGACCAAGCCTACATCTGTTATCTATGTGCTTTTACCCTCGGATTAGTTCTCCATATCTAGTAGGTCAATGAGATGAGAATTCCTCAAATCTTCCAAGCGGTTGTTGCAGCTAAAAATGTGCTCATATCAGATTTTCCCCCCAAAGTTATAATGTCATATTTTCCTAAGATCCGTTAGTTGAACCATCAAGCTTCGCTTTTGGCCCTATAGATCCCTTTATTGGCTACTTTACCTACACTTATATCATATTCTTATATCACTAGCCTAGCAAGTACAGTACCAACCCTACCTATCCTAGAGTTGAAAGAGTCAACATAAATGTAAGAGTTGAAAGTTGTAATAAAAGATCTCATAAATAAGATTACAATAATTGAGTGACAAAATGTTGAAAGGATATATGACAAAAAACAATAAAGAAGATACCCTTACATCTCGAAATATGAAGGGACTTCTACCAGTAATGCTGCTAGAAATCAAGTTGCTATTATCAAAAGTCAAGAAGAAAAAGTATAAACAACTCTAGATAACTACTCGTGTCTCGCATGTAATAATCATTACAATACTAATACCTACATGGTTTATCAACATCAGTGCTAGTTGGCTATAGTCTAGGAAGCAAAAAGAAAATCAAATCGAATTGTAGGAATGTTGATGGATCTATAACAAAACATTGCCATTGAAGAGCCTTAAACTTTTGATTCATTGTATGTATTGACAAGATATAGGAAAATACCTTGACTATCAGATCCCTAGAAGTCGAAAGTTCCCCCACAACCTCAAAAGGAGCAGAAGAATGATCAATCTAAGGAGTAGACTAAGCCATAAGCACTTAAGGAGCAAGCTAAGCCAAAAGTACCAAGTGCCAACCATAGATCAGAACCACAAACAACTTACCAAAAATTGGAGGTACCAAATGTTGATCAACAAGAGTCAAGCGAGCAAGGTTTGAGAAAGTCGTGGTATCCTTTAGTTACCAAAAAGCAAAGAGAAGAAGTTGCATAACAATATAAAGGATGTCCGAGCAACCAGTCTAGAAGGAGAAGTTATCAGAGGCATCCAAATTTAGCATTATGGAAGAATTGAAGAATAATCCCTCAAGGGTTAGTATATATGATGCTTTGTTGATTTCTAAAAAAATTGTTTTGCTAAAAGCAACTCTCAAAAGTTCAAAAACAAGCAGAATCACTCTTCCAAACTTCAATTTGGTACAAAATCAGCCATCTCTTTGTAAGATCAAGCCTTCTCTTAGCATAAATAAGATTAAGCCTCTGCCAGTTTATATGTCCATATGCATGGATGAATGGATAGTACATAATTGCATGGTGGATTATAGAGTTATAGAGTTGCCACAATAGTCATGCCTAAGGTTATTTATGATCATATGGACTTAGAATATCCCAAACTAGTTTTGATTTATTGTAGCTAGATGGGACCCCAACCCTAACAATGGAAGCTATAAAATATATTCTGTTGCTACTACACAAGGTTTCAAATATCTTAGTGATCTAGGAGGTGATAGTGGTAGATATTCCATTGCTATTTGAATTATGCTTATCAAGGGATTTCGTGACAAATATTAGGGAGTATTTGTCACTAGACTACACTCATATGATAATCCCCTATAAAGGAAAGAGGGTCCAAATTTATACCAAGAAGCTCAACCTCTACCAAATAGAGAGGTATGAGGAACAAAACGGTAATATGGCTAAAGATGCTTTGGAGCATCCCCAAGTGGAGATAGAAGACTATTCAAAAATCTCAAAGGATATTATGGATGATGGATTTTCCATGTTTGATTTCAATGTAGTAATCAATTCAAACACGGGAACTCATTTCACTTCTAAGCCAACCAATCATTGACTCTTGACTATAACTAGTCATGGGTTCCAAAAAATGCATCCAAAATACCTATGAAAGCTAACATAAGGGTCACTGATAGAAGGTGAGTTTTCCATGCTCGATTTCAATGCAATATTACATACAAATTTGGGAAACCATGAAGAGTAAGGTTTTAATCTTGCACAAGATCCAAAGTACCTAAAGGAGCCAATAGAGGGGTCATAAGCTGAAGATGAATTATTTTTTTTGGGTTTCAATGTTATAGCTCATACAAGCTTTGGAACTCATTCTTTTTCAAAGCCAACGTGACAAAAACTCACAACTCAAATACGTCACATGTTCTAGAGAACAAATAATCAAGAGTGAAAAAAATTTAGATCCTTTTGGTCTAGACATGATTTTGATGAATTGATAACATGTGAAATGGCTAGAAGGGGAAACCTTACCAATTTTTGTGTAAATATGCAACATACAAATAAAGCTAATAGAAGCTAAGTGTTGTATAGTTATTGGATAGATTAGGCAATGACATAACACTCACATGAAATAAAGTTTTGGGAAAAATGCAACAAGCAGTTCACATGCATGATCAAGGAAGATTGGTACAAATTAGGAGGTCTAATAGTCAGTAAAAAAAATAAGAAAGAATGGATAATTAAGTTTTTTCTGACTCAACTATGTTAAAATAAGATTGCTTGAGAAGGTTGAATGAAAAAGAGGGGTGATTGGATAAGTGATTTCAATGACTTTCTTAGTAGAAGAAGTCTATATAAGGTGACTTACCTTCATAGTATTTCACAAGCCTTGGGAAAAATTGCTCTTTAAGAAACATTGTTTCTTCTCTTCCCTTGATCCAAAAATCCTATAATTTGCCTCCATAGACTTCGTGCCCAATAGATAAGGCTTTTATTTTTGGATTATTTACCTCCTACAAGTAGAAGTCCCCTATGAGTCACCAAATTGTAGTGAATTTTTACTACAATAAGAAAATACAACTTGAAAAGCAAGAATTTTGAGTTGAATTATTGCTCAATACTGAACGAGATGAGAGAAACTGAAGCTCCATCAATCTATCAAGTTATTGGTGCTATTAAGATGATGAAAAAAGATATGCAATGAAATATCCTAAAAATTTTGAAGGTCCCTATGCCACAACCCTCTGTTGACCTATCAGATTGAAAAAATAATAACTTATATTTATAACATTTTTTATGGTAGCTCAGTAAAACCTTGCCATAAGTAGGAACCTAATATCCTTTTTGTGGTAACTAAATGGGGTCCACCATTGGTAAGGATTACGTCTAATCAATAGTTTTGAACTCACCTCTCAAGTGGAAGGGTGGGTTCATAAATTAAGCCACCATATTTTGGTAATTAGGCTTACAACACATCACATACCTTGGTGCAATAAAATAAAAGCACCAACAACACCTTGGGGAAACAAAGCCCAAGAACAATAGATGAATATAATAACGATGACAAGGTGAGGGGTTGGTAAGCATTTTATTTGAGAAGCAATGACATGCTATTTTGAGCTCAAAATTGTTAAAGGATGGCCTACTTATACAAGTCAAAATATTTTGGTCAAACTAGCTCATTGTTGGATGATCAAAAGAGGTAAAATTAGGTCAAAATTTCTTGGTGTTGACATCAACATAAGTTTTCAAAGTTCTAGATAAGCACGAGAAAAATGGCAGAAAGTAATCGATATCCTTTGTAAGTTCAAATATTAAAGTGAGCTAGAACAATTTCTTAAATAATGTCAACTGAGTTTCTCATGGCTTCAACATAATGTGAGCATCACACAAGGTAATCCAGAGAGCAAAACAAAGTAGAGTGGCAGGCTAGACCACTCAAGTTAGCTTCTATATTATTCAACATACTAGCATCAAGCAAGAAGGAAGCTCAAAGGGTGAGAGATGCAGTAGCTACATCTTAGACAAAAGATCCTAATGTCAAGAATAATTAGCACTTCAAAAATAGATAGTTACACCATGTAGCATATTTCAGATCTGAAAAGAAACAGACACCTCCATGAAGCATGACAAAGCATCTCAAGAATTGTAACTATTTAACAAGGGACATGCATAGCAAGATGAAGGGCCCGAGTGGTGCCAACTTAGCCTAGGATTGTGCCTAGTCAATTGTGATCAATAATTGTATATAGTAGTTATCTTTATTTTAACCTAGTGAGAGCTATAAAAGGGGCAACTCTCCTCATTTGTAAGTATCGAATATATGTTGTCTATCATAAGCTATATATTTTATGTTGCTTAAATGCAATACAAAGTTGTTTTATTTTACTCTAATTGTAGCATGAATAACTGTTAATTCTTATAACATTTACAATTTATGCATTTTCATTAATGCTATGATAGGAGTATATTTTTGAGGCTTCATGTTGTTTGACTTATTTTAATTCTAGTTGAAGTAAATTTTGTTAGGCCTAAGGTTGTTTGGCTTATTTTTATCAGAGCACATGAAATGTTGGTGTAATATTTTGCGCTAGTTTGGTTATGCTATGATTGGAGAAATTTTTGTTAGGCTTATTTTAATTAGAGTGTTTGAGAATTGTTGTATTTGTGCTCATTCTAGTTTCGTCATAGCTTCAACTTTATAGTCTATTAGGCTTTGGTTTGTATTGAGTGGCCTATGCTCATGCAACTAAAAATAATACTGTTAGTTAAAACCTATCTGCTTTAATCCTATTTCTACTCCCTTTCCTCCCTGTTTCTCTTCCTCTTCTCTCTTTAAATTCAAGAAGTTTCAAGGAGTCGACCTTCTCTAGAGGTTGATCTAGAAGTAATTTTAGATCATCCAATCTTGACTTTGGTCTGAAGTGCACATCTCATATCTAGGTAGATCGAAATATCAAGAGTTTGAAAATATAAATGGAGGCACCTAATTTTGAGTGCATTGTCAGTTTTTAAGCTTACCAATATCTTCATCAATTAACCAGATTAAATCAATCATCCCCAAACCTAAATTGAGATGATTTATTACTTCAAAAGCAAAAACATTGGGACATGAGCCAAGCATATATATGTATATGTATACACATACACACACATATACATATACATATATGTATATGCATATACATATACATATATAGGATGGAAAATGGGGTCGTCGTCATCGTAGAAGTATGGCAAAGGACAATCATCGAGATATAATAGAAAATAATAATTGTTTGCACTCAAGCAAATTAGGCTCTCATTGTAGAGTTTTTGTCAATAAGGCCAAGAAGGAGAGGGGAGGATAAGAATTTCAAAAATTAATTTGGTGAAAACCCTCAACTAGTGTAGACTTGACCCATTGATCATTGACAATGGCAAGACGATTGAATTGACAATGTTTGAAGAGGAAGTATTGGACTACAGTGAAGAGCTTGAGGAATATAGAAGGCTCAATTAGATTCAAACCCTAACACTAGGGCATACAAGAGGGGTAATGAAGAAGGAGAAGTGCCATCAAAAGAAACGAAGGAAATACTGAAGGGTAGTTTGGTCAAATTGGGAGATAAACAAAGCAAAAAGGGGAAAAATAAATCAAAATTCTATATAAATTTGTAGAAACCGGTCCAAATTGTTGTAGGTGAGGATTTGATGCTCGGGAAAGTTTTATCACTAAAGGACAAGTCTTTCGTAGGTAGATTTATTGGTTTCTCTATGAAACCAAAAAAATCTATGAGAATGAATCAAGGTTACCTAGTTGGAGGTTCTAGGCTATACTCCTACATATCACGTGATGACGAACGATTGGATGGTTTTTATCTTCCAAAATGAAGATGTTATAATCATAAAAAATGAAAGATGGATTTGGGGCTCAATGTTTTAAATATGAAGTTTGGGACTCCTATGTTTGATGTGCACTTTGAGAGAACTAATAACCATCTTATCTAGGTCAAGCTACCCTCTTTACCCCTTGAATTCTAAAATGAAAGAATGATGCATGAGATTGAAAACTGCTTGAAATTTTTACTTGGAGTAGATATGAAAAATAATTAAAAAATAGTAGCTCATATCTTAGTGGAGTTTGATCTCAGTTTAGAGTAGTCAAAAACATGGAGTTCATACCAAAAAATTGGATGTATTTACAGAATCTTGATTATATTCGGGTGTAGTTTCAATGTAGTAATTATCATCATTATGGTCATTTCAAGGCATATTGTGAAATGAAAGAGAGTAGAGGGTAAGGCTATGTAAAAAGGAAGTTGGAGGTTCTTTTTCTCTATGAAATTTAGAGAAGGTAGCAACGATCAAAGCACAAGTAGAGGAGGACCTAGTTAAGACTCTTGAATCACTTAAAAAAAAATTCCTGCCATCAATGTCTAGATGAAGGAGAAAGAATTGGTTCTAAGAGACTACAATAGGGAAGTTTTAAATGATGAAATAGAGACCATACTTGTGATATATAAAGTGTATGTATAGGTTTGATTAGGTATCCATCAAAGCTTGAACCTAATCTTACCATTTAATGGGGATGGAAGATTGAATTTTAATAATGATAAACTTGATATATCATCTTGTCTTAGGATTGAGCCTTTATATGCATGTCTTTCCAAACCATAGTTTCAATAGGACATTACAAGAAGGTGTTGTTGTTTCTTCATATTGGGAAGGCAAGAAGGAGAAATATTATAGTTTGAATGAGGAAGAGGGAAGGGTTTTAAATCTAAGGGGGACTCTATAGCCTTTTTATATTAAGGGATTAGAACAAGCCGAGGACAAAGGTGTAAAACTTACTAAGTTCTTACCTTCTTTAGATAAAGATATTTTAGGCCAAGGAAGCAAGTAGTGCTTAAACAACCCTAGTAGGTTATCTTCCCTAAAAAATCCTCTAAATTAACATAAGAAAAGCACATCTTCTAGCAAATATGCCCTAAGATCCTTGAAAAATATAAATGGAACACCGGGTATGGTCAAGTATCAGGGGGCTTGGGTCTTGAGACAAGTCAATTTCAAGAGTTCACAGTAGAAAGGAGATCCTACTTAAAAATTACATAAAATTTTGAAAAAGATATTTTATTTAGTAAACAAAAATCTATAGTTGGGGTTCTTAGAGTAGGACAACCCCAAGTGAAAGGGAATCAATAACCATCCTCTCTTTAAATGTTAGAGGGATTGAGACCCTTTATAAAAAAATAGCCCTAAAGCAATTCAAGAGAAACTAGTAATACCTTTCAAGTTCAATGCTATTTGGTTGGAAGATGAGGAATTTATAAATATAGTAAAAATAAGTGGAGACATATTTATACACCCTTTTATATCTCAACAGAAAATTATCTATTTTTATCCTTTTTAGTTATTCTTATCTAATTTAAGCTTGTATTAGTGTTGCTTACACTTTGGTAAATAAAATTAGAACCTATTAAGGATAAAGTATGTTGTCTAGGAATGCATTTTTGGTAAGCAAATACAATGATATTTTAGATATAAATAATTTTTTTTTTAATAATACATAAGGTTAGATATAAATCTTTTTTTTTTAATAATACATAAGGGAATCGGTAAGACCATTGGGTGTTGCCAGTTTAAACCCTAGCTTCTTGGATTAGACAAAGTCAACGGGAACCTCGACCCTCAGGGGTATCGAACTGGGGTAGCCAATAGACAAACACTTGGCTGCTACCACCCAACCTATCCTCGGCTGGGTACGTCGTGATTTGAACTTTGGACCTCCCCAAAGAGAGGCCAAAGCCCTAACCACTACGCTATTCTTGTGAGATATTTTAGATATAAATCTTGAGGTAAGGAACATATCATTGTGATAAGTGAAAAATCTTCTTTTTATGGAATACTACACTCTTAGATAATATATTTTTTGTAAGTGCATAGATTGACATAAGTTAGCTCATTTAAGTAGAATTGACAATTGACAAGAAATTATATAAGCACAAACATAATAAGTTCCATGTGTCATTTGTAAAGTTTTAAGACCCATAGGGTTTATTTGTCTTTGGATCTTGCACTTTTCATTATTGTGCTTTTAAAACCAAAATCTAAATTATACTCATGTGAATATTTTTCTTACTTGTATGTTAGTTAGTGAAACTTGGTCTAAAGCTCAATGTTAAAAAGTTGAAAATCCTAATAATAATGATGACAACCATAAGGATTTGACACTACTTCTTTTTCAATAATTCATTAATTATAATCAACACCATAATTAACCTTGATCTTATAACTTCCTACTACATTACACATAATTTCTTAAGATAAATAAAATTACAAAACTAATACAATAAAAAAAAAATTTAACTACAATAACTAATACTAAAGACTAAAAATCACAAACCAAAACAAAATCTTAATTTAAAAAATAAAATAAAACCTAAAAACTTATAATAATCTTTTATAGTGTTAAATTTTATAAAACTTATTTTCGAGATAGTTAGGAATATTTGAATGATAAGATCATTCCTCCTTTATAAATATTATATGATTAAAAAAACTACGGAACCCCTCGCAGTTGAACCAAGTAACCAACGGCGTAATAAGATCATCCGTCGCCTTTGTAATATAAGGAATTAAAGAAGTACGATGAATTAATGCAATCTAACCTGCAAATTTCATGAGTTGGGGTGAGTTTGAAACTCTCCTATCTTGTCTTCATCTTCGGGGACAACAAGAAAATCAGAGTCGTCAGGGGGCGCGTGTTGCCCTGACAAGTCATCTGCTGCATTCTCAAACTCCTGAAGAAGCGAATCCAACAATGCCGGATCCTCCTCCTCCAAAATCAATGGCCCGTCTATGCAGCTTTGGGATTCGTTGCCAGAAAATGCCTCATCTTTCTCCAAAATCAATTGCCCCTCTATGCAGGCTTGGGATTCGTGGCCAGAAAATGCCGCATTTTTCTGGGAAGGCTGCTGGAAACCTTCGAGTGCATACTTGGCCGCGGCAGCTTGAATTTCCGCTGGTGAACACGAAGGGGCCAACACATTTTGCGGGGGCGAAAAGTTGGGGAAATTGAACTTGGCTTTGGCTCCTCTCAAGGAGAAAACTGCGTAATCGTAAGCGCGAGCGGCTTGTTCAGGGGTGTGGTAGGAGCCCAGCCAAATTCTCTCTTGGGAATTGGGGACTCGAATCTCGGACACCCATTTTTTCCCTCCTTTTCTCTTTCGGACTCCCTTGAACTGCCGCGTCTTCTTTAAGACGTTTTGCTGTCTAGTTGGAGCTCTCTGTTTCCGCGGAGCTCTCATGTCGGCAATTAACAGAGAGAAGAATCGAGATTTGAACTCAGGATGAGCTACTGAAGTTTGCTCAAGCAGCAGAAGCGTGTGGAGTTTGGTCCTACAGGTGAGATTAAAATAATTACTAAGTGTGTTCGTATTTATATAAAAGTGATGGCGGGGTTTTCCCTTTAACGGAAGTGTAAAACAGTTCAACAATGTGTAATGGGTCGCTTGGTACGTGTTTAGCTTTATCTCCCCTGATGACAAACATTATGGTTTAAAAAGCTGATTGTATTTTGACTGGTTGAGGGGTCGCTTTCTACTTCATTACAGACACATTATTTTCTTGTGATGACAGACATTATTGTGTTTTGAAAATGCAAGGTTGTCTGGTTCTTTGGAAGCGCAAGCAACGGTTAGAGTGTACATCCTTATTCAAGCGTTGACATGTATGGTCTTCTTTTTGTTGTATATATATTTGGTGGAGATGTGAACTTTAGATAAGTTAGTGAAGTAAAGTAATCAGGGTAGGGGTGTTGGGAAGGTGACTTGGAAATGGAATTTGGTATTTAAAATAATAATTAACTTGTTTTATGTGTTTTTATTTTTTAATAAAATAATCCAACTTTAAATTTATTTTTTATAAAGATATTTTTCAATGATGTGGTTTACTGGTAAGGACGTCACTTGTATTATCGGTGATGTAACCTGGGTTCAATTCCCACGACGGATATGTATATGTATAAGAAGTCTTTACTCAATTAAGAAAATAATAAAACAATCAAACTTTAAATCTATTTTTTATAAAGATATTTTTTAATAATTTTATTGAATGATGGTTGATGTAATATATAAGATTTTTTTTTTCAAGTGTAATATTATTGTTGTTAGGGCCTTTTTAGTTAATGTAATTAATTTATACTTTTTGTTATTTTTTTTATAACAATTTTTCATTTTTTTTTTTATATAAACAATTTTTAATGACCATGTACAAATTGGTACTATATTTTTTATACAAAGCTATCTTGAATTTGTTAACGTTTTCATCTTTAGGTATGAAAATATGATGATAAGAGATGACAAAAAAATCTTGTTGCAAAACTCAAAAAATAATATGTAATCATCTTTTATTAACAACAAACATAACACTATTAATATGTAGAAAACCATGAAAATGAATAAAGGCAAGAATAAATGATGAAATGAGTAATACATGATCTAGAAAGTTTAGACATATATGCAATAATAAATTAAATGTAAACTTAACTTCATAAGGTGTATGCAACTCATAAAAAGACAATAAAAAGCATATTAAAGTTTAGATGAAATATGGCATAACATGTTGCATAACGGTTAGGAGCGGGAAATTGAGCCATGGCGATTTTTGAATCTGAACTAGGGTTTCTGGATTTTCGAAAAATCTCTGGCTTCTGCTGGCTTGCAGAGGTGTCTTTGGGGTACGGTGGTTCTGAAGGTTTGATCGGTGCCCCAGGAGGGTCCAATGGGGACTCCTCCAGGAAGTACTAGCTCTTATGCTGATTTGTTTAAAGAAGATTCTCCTCTGAAGAATGCCGATGCCCAAAAGATGGCATATAAAAAGCTCTTCATGACTGCTGGGAATAGGTCTTCAGCACGGTGTGTGAATGGTTGTTTACCGCAGGCCGAATCCAGGCCAAAACTCGTCATTGATCCCAGCATGGTGGAGGAGTCTGTCCTCTATAGAGCTAGACATGATTTAATCTGTAAGTTCATGGGTATTCGCCCTTCCCTGAGCTTTTTGTATTCTTGGATCCGCCAGAACTGGGAGCCCCACGGTGAGTTTTCATTGTGGTTTATTAGTAATGGTTATTGTATTGTTAGCTTCTCGGCTCTGGCCGATAGAAATAAGGCTTTTGAGTCGAAGAAGAAAAACCATGGCTCGATAGGGATTTTTGTTCAACCCTGGAGGGTAGGATTCGATCCTCGTGTTGAACCTATTACTGTCCCAATGTGGATTCAATTATATGCTCTTCCAATGGAATTTTGGGGTGAGCAGGTACTGGCAATGATTGGCAATTTGATTGGTAGACATCTGGGTGTTGCCAGAGACACTATTGAAGGGAGCATGGCGGTGTATGCTCGAATATGTGTGGAGATGAATCGAGCCGGCCTTTGTCGGCGAGTTGGAAATTGAGCTGCGAGGTCTTTCCTGGATTCAACGGTTGGACTATGAGGCCCTACCCTTTAGATGTCGGGTTTGCCACAAGCATGGACATTTGGCCCGTTTCTGTCCTCTTAATATGAATGCCAATATGGAGGCCTCCTCTGGAGTGCCAAACTCGCCTAAGGAGGATAAGGTTACACCCAATAAAGATCCTATTAGCACCGATCGGAGGCCGGGAAGTTCGGAGAGAGGGTTTTGAACGACCGAGAATAAAAAGACGGACAAAGAAAGAGAAGGGTAAGGAGCAATCTCATCTCAGGCCTGCTAATAGGTATGAGATTTTTAAGTCATTGGTTGATGATGAGGATCAATCTATGGAGGGCGTGGAGGGTTTCAAGGAAACCTCTGTTGTTCCTGGGCAACTCCCCCTCTCATATTCTCCTGTCATTCAGCAGATAGTTGATCCCTCTGAGGTATCACAGCCCGTGTGTTCTGGTGCCTTAGGAGTCCATAACCAGGAGCAGACAGTTTCTCAGGATGTTCGCATGGGGATGGCAGAGAAAAACAGGGAAAGGCCGTCTTTGGGGATAACCCAGATAGAAAAAAGATCCAAAAATAGTGATTCTTAGGGAGCTGGTAGAAGATCCAATAAGGAGCTGCTAGCAGCCCAGGGAGACAAATTGATCATGGGAGGATTGGTGAGGACAATTGACTCTTACTGCTCCCAAGGTAACCCATGATTATACAATATTGGAATGTGAGGGGTTTAAACAGCAGAACCCATCAATCTGTTGTTCAAAGATTATTAGAGCATAACAATACTGATTTTTTGCTTTTACAAGAGACAAAGATGTCTTTGGATCTTATGTCTAAAACAGATCAACGAGAATTTGGAGGGGTGCTTGGTCATATGGATGTGGCTGCCCAAGGTGCCTCGGGGGGGATTGTTACTTTGTGGAACTCTCTGGAATGGTCTGCAATAGAACACCTTGCCTGGAGGGGTGTTCTCACTTCCCTGTTTAGGAATAATGTCTCTGCAGAATTCATTCTTGTCACTAGCTTTTATGGTTCTCAAACTCTTGAGGGTCAGCGACGGCAGTGTAAGGTTGTGCATGACATGCGAGCATCAAGGGAAGATATAGACTGGATTATAGCGAGGGAATTTAATGCTAAATTATCTTCTAGAGACTAGGAAGGGGGATCACCTCTTTTGGATCCAGGGGACCGATTCATGATTGCTCAAGTCCAGGCTTTGCACTTAGTGGACATTAAATGTCTTGGCAATAACTTCACTTGGACTAATAAAATGCGGGAGCCCCATAGTAGGAAGGTGAAGCTAGATCACTTTTTGCTTTCAGAGGAGGTGTTTGTAAAATGGAATATCAATTTTTAGATTTTGGCAGGCCCTGTTTCTGATCACTGTCCTATTCTATTGGAAAGCGGGACTAGGATGGGGATCCATCACAAACCTTTCAGATTTGAGAATTTTTGGCTTCAGAAAGAACTTCGAGAGAAAATTCCACAGTGGTGGGAAGAGGGCCGTCCAACTTATGGGAGAGCTATGTTTCGAATCCACAAACAACTTCAATATGTCAAATCTCAGTTGAAGTATTGGAGGCGTTCTAATAAATCTGACTTCCAGACCTAAAGAGCTCCGTTGGTGGCCCGCTGGGATGAGGTCCAAAAACAGTTTAGAGAAGGAGCAATAACTGATCAGCTCAAAGTTGAGGATGATGCCTTGCGTTTTGCGGTTGAGGACATTGACAACCAGGAGGAGATCTATTGGAAACAGAGAGCGAGAACTTCCTGGTTATTAGAAGGGGATAGAAATACAAAATTCTTTCATCGGACTGCTTGTGCTCGAAAACAGCTGAATAAGATGGAGGCCCTTCAAGATGAGAACGGTGATTCCTTTGATACTCTTCCAGGTATTCATTCCCATGTTATGGATTATTTTTCAAACCTTTTTAAGGAAAGTGTAGTTCAAGATGTAGAGGCCCAAAATGAAGTTCTTTCTGTCATACCTGATATTATTTCGGAGGATGAAAATCAGGTCCTCCTAAAACCCATTGATAGAGATGAATTGAAAACTGTGGTCTTTGGAATGAACATTGGTAAAACTCCTGGTCCAAATGGCTTCCCTATTGAGTTTTTTCAAGCTTTCTGGGACTGCTTAGAGGAAGATGTAAGGGTTCGTTGTTGAAGAATCCAGAGAAAATAAGAGAATGCTTAAAGCTATAAACCACACGTTCATTACCTTGATTCCAAAAGGGGAGGAGGGGATTCATATTTCAGATTATAGGCCTATTGCCTTATGTAATGTGGTATACAAAATACTCACAAAGGTAATGGCTGAGCGCCTAAAACCTCTTCTTCACAACATTATCTCCTTTGAGCAAGGAGGCTTTGTTGAGGGGCATCAGATTCTGGATGGGGTGGTTGTGGCCCATGAAGCAATCCATTCAATGCACACTTCTGGTAATAAAGGGATGTTCATTAAATTGGATATGTCAAAGGCTTATGATAGGGTTGAATGGAGCCTCTTGGCTAAAATGATGGCAGACCTTCGGCTTCTCTCGGAAATTTGGATTGAGTGGATTATGAGCTGTGTCTCTTCCTCGACTTACTCCGTGCTTATCAAGGGCCTTCCTTTGCAACCTTTTGGAGCTTCTCGGGAGTGCGCTGGGGGGATCCCCTGTTCTTCTTATATTTTTCTCATTCTGGCTGAAGGTCTTGGCAGACTTTTAACAAGGAGAAGACAACAAGGCAGATTATTGGGTATTAGGGTGGGGGATGAAGTTGTATCGCACCTGCAGTTTGTGGATGCCACTGGTTTGATGGGAGTAACCAGCATCAGGGAAGCTAGAACGATTAGAGATACTCTTAATGTCTATCTCAGGGCTACTCAACAGGTCATTAATGACAAGAAATCCAAAGTGGTATTTTTTAATCTGGAGCAAAGGCTTTAGAATAGAATTTTAGAAATACTGGGATTCACTAGGACTTCTCTCCTTGTGGTTTACTTGGTTATCCCCTTGCATTTCAAGAGGCTAAAATTACACTTGGAGGAATATGCTGGAGTGTATCAAGGACAGAATAATCACTGGTCTCACAAGTGGTTAAGTTATGGTGGCAGATTAACGTTCTTACAGTTTGTCATTCAAGCCATGCCAATCTACAAATTTTCTATCCTGGTCGCCCCACTTACAATTTGGAAAGAGTTGGACAGGATGGCTAGGAAGTTTTTGTGGGAAGGAGCTAACGAAAAAAGAAAGTGGGCCTTGGTGGGTTGGGATAAAGTCACTCAGCCCAAGGAAAAAGGTGGACTGGGACTGAGAGGATCCAAGTTAAATAATCAAGCCTTGGCTGGAAAGTTGTACTGGAGGTGGATTTCCCAACCAACTTCCTTATTTAGTAGAATTCTCACGAGTAAATATTTGGGTCAAGTTAATCCCAATGAGGTGGGCCATTTCCCTCTGGATGGTACTGGATCCTTAGTGTGGCAGGCTCTCAAGCTAGGATCTCGAGTTATTAAAGATCAGCTATTTTGGAAAGTGGGGAGAGGGGAGAAGGCCCATTTTTGGACTGATTCTTGGGATCGGTATCCACCCATCATTGTTGAGTTCCCCGAGTTACTTCCAATAAAATCTACCATAGAAATCATGGGTTGGGTCCATATTGAAAGTTATTTCAACACTTCTCAGTGGGGGAGTACGGGTTTCGAAGTTTAAGAGGTTGGAGGAGTGGCCAATTCCTATCCCCCCGGAGTTGGCACCCATCTTATCCAAAATTTTGATGAAAAGGTTTCTCACGAGGAGAGACGAGGAGGATGAATTAGCTTGGGGCTATGGGAACCTTGGTTTTTATACAGTGAAGGATGGATATGACAAGATCCTCCCGACCCTCCCCCCATTCTTTTCCGGTTGAGGATTGGCGCAAGATTTGACACTCTAAGGGTTGGCTGAAAGTAAACTTTTTTCCTTGGCAGTTTATGCACAATGGTATTCTCACTTTTGAAAATATCAGATGTAGAGGAATCATCGGCCATTCTCAATGTGTTTTATGCCACAAGAACGAAGAAACAGTTGATCACATGATGTTTGAGTGCCCTTTCACGCGTCAAATTTGGAAGCGCTGGCTCTCTCATTATAAAATCCAGGTTAATGGTGACATGAATCGGACTAATATTTGGGAAAGATGGAAGCAGGGTAGATTTACATCCACAACTCTTCAAATTGGGTGGGAGTTTGGTTTAAACTTCATTTGGTGGCAAGTGTGGTTGGAGAGAAACGCTAGAATTTTTAGAGAAACCTTTTCCTCGCTAGATGGAGTTTGGCAGGTCATCTGGAGCAAAGTCATCGAAACTGTTGTCATCTACGCTAAAGAGAAAACACGGGTTGTTCCTAGGCCAATGGAAGAGGGAGTTGACCAGAGAGAGGGACAGAACAGAACCAGTTGGAAATCACCCCCAGAAGGCTGGATTAAAATCAATACTGATGGAGCTGCAAAGGGCAATCCGGGTAGCCCCGGTATTGGCATGGTCTACCGAAATCATGAGGGATCAGTGCTTTATTGGGAACTGCAGGGCTTAGGTAGAGCCACAAATAATGAAGCAGAAGCCATTGCTATCAAATCTGCCTCTATTTGGGCAGTTACTTAGGGTCACAGGAGGATAATTCTTGAATCTGATTCTCAAATTCTGGTTGGAGCTCTAGACTGCATGAGGAACTTTTCGTTGAACGCTTGGAGGTTGAATTTTTTGGTCTCTCAAATCAAGAAATTATGGAGGGAATTAGATGATGTGATTCCTGTATATGTGAGCAAAGATTTCAACAAAGCGACCGATTTCCTAGCTAAGATGGGTGCTGCGAAAGAGGTAGGGGTGCAACTCGCACGATGACATGCCTATTGCGAGATGAGGTGATTAGGTAGGGCCTTGAAATATCCTTGAGACAATGATCATTGAAAAAGCTAAGTATGGTTTTTTTCACGATTTCGTGACCTGTTGCGCCATCGCGGCCATTGGTGAAAAGCTGTCGCGATATCGCGACATGTTGTGTCGTCGCGGCTGCTGGAGAAAAGTTGTCGCGATATCGTGACATGTTGTGTCATCGCGGTTGCTGGAGAAAAGTTGTCGCGATATCACGACATGTTGCACTATCACGGTCGATGCGGAAAAATTGTCGCGATATCGCGACATGTTGCGCCGTTGCAATCGTCGAGGAAAAGTTGTCACGATATCGCGACATGTTGCATCGTCATGGCCAAGGGCGAAAAGTTGTCGCGATATCGTGACATGTTGCATCGTCGCTGCCGTCGAGGGAAAGTTGTCGCGATATCGCGACATGTTGCGCTGTCGCGACCGATGTGGGAAAGTTGTCACGATATCGCGACATGTTGCACCGTCACTGCCGTCGAGGGGAAGTTGTCGTTGAAAGATACTTAAGACAAATGATCATTGAAAAATCTAAGTATGGTTTTTGTCACGATTTCGTGACCTGTTGCGCCATCGCGGCCATTGGAGGTAAACTGTCGCGATATCGCGACATGTTGTGTTGTCGCGGCTGTTGGAGAAAAGTTATCACGATTTCGTGACATGTTGCTCCATTGCGGCCGAGGGAGGAAAGTTGTCACGATATTGCGACATGTTGCGCAGTTGCTGTCGTCGAGGGGAAGTTATCGTTGAAAGATCCTTAAGACAAATGATCATTGAAAAAGCTAAGTATGGTTTTTTTCACGATTTCGCGACCTATTGCGCCATCGCGGCCATTGGAGGTAAACTATCACGATATCGCAACATGTTGTGTCATCGCGGCTGCTGGAGAAATGTTGTCGCGATTTTGCGACATGATGCACCGTTGTGGCCAAGGGTGGAAAGTTGTCGTGATTTCGCGACATGTTGTGCCATTGCGGGCGAGGGAGGAATGTTGTCACGATATCGCGACATGTTGCGCCGTCGCTGCCGTCGAGGGGAAGTTGTCGTTGAAAGATCCTTAAGACAAATGATCATTGAAAAAGCTAAGTATGGTTTTTGTCGCGATTTCGCGACCTGTTGCGCCATCGCGGCCATTGGAGGTAAACTGTCGTGATATCGCGACATGTTGTGCCGTCGCGGCCGAGGGAGGAAAGTTGTCGCGATATCGCGACATGTTGCGTCGTCGTTGCCACCGAGGGAAAGTTGTCGCGATATCACGACATGTTGCACCGGCACGGCCAAGGGAGGAAAATTGTCGTGATATCGCGACATGTTGCACCGTCGTGGCCAAGGGAGGAAAGTTGTCATGATTTTGCGACATGTTGCACCATCGCGGCCACTGGAGGTTTGTTGTTGCGATTTTGTGATGTGTTGCGTCGTTGTGGCTGCTGCTGGATTTTTGTCGCGATATCGCGACAAAAATCCAGCAACATCCACAACATGTAGCTGGATTTTTGTCGCGATATCGCGACATGTAGCTCCATTGCAGCCAAGGTTGGATTTTTGTCACGATTTCGTGACAGGTTGACTTTTTTGCGGTCAGAAGAGTCTTGTGTCGCGATTTCGCGACTTGTAGCTTTTTTGCGGACAGAGGTGCAGTTGGTGTTTGCTGTGTGTTTTCGCGATAAGTTGTTGTAACTGACCTATCAGCTCTCTCAGCTAGCTTGATATTGGTTCAAGAGATTTGGATCCAGTGCAAATATTCCTCTTCTCTTGTAATCATGTGCTTTCATTGTTTTCGGCTGGGATGTATCTTATCCCAATTGTAACTGATCAATGTTTTAATACAAGTTTTTTTCAAATTTTTCAAAAAAAAAAGTTTAGATGAAATATTTTAATTATTAAGCTAAGATTTATTAAAAAACGATAGAAACAAAATTTTTGGTTTTTGGTTTTTACAATCATAAGTTTGTTTCTTTGAATATTCACTATTATACTAAGATTTATTATATAAATTTAAAATATGTTTAATTGTTTTTGTTAAGTTGGCTTGTTTTACCAAAGCAAGACCAATAATCCACGTGTAATAGTATAATACATTTCAAGTAAAAATATAATGATCTAAACAATAAATTTATATAAGAATGACATATTTTATAAACCTTGAAACTATTTTTAGAAGTAATTTTGATATTATGATAATAATTTTTAATTAAACAATATTTATATAACTAATATTTTTGAAGTTAATTTATTTTAAATTTCAAAGCTATAAAACTATAAATAAAAAATAAGAGTACATGGTTAAACTTTAACACTATAATAAATTAATATTTTTATATAAATATATAATAATTATGTTGCAATTTTTTAAAATAAGTTAAAAACATATATACTACTTTTATTATTAAAAATATAAAATACTTCAATTTTTTTCAGTATAAAAATAGTACTATTAAAAAAATAAGAAAATAACTTTGTGATATATATAGAGAGGGAGAGAAGGAGTAGGAAAATGATTTTAGGAATGTGATTTTATATGTTGATAACTACAATTTACATAAATATTGTGGGAGGTGTTGTATGGACCTACATTACCTTGTAACCATCTAATGCTATTACAATATACATATATAGTTTAAAAAAATTGATTTTAGGTCTCTTCTTAGAAGGAGAGGAATTTAACCAATTAAGATTATTCCATTTTATTTTTAATTGAAGTAATTTTTTTTCTTTTTTCTCAATTGTTGTATGGGATTGAAACGGTCTCACCCATATTACATCATCACCATGTGGTATTACAATGACTTAGATATTATCCATGTATCATTTAATAAGATAGAACCCAAGTCTCCTCTTTGAATGTTGAGGAATCTAATCAATTAAACTAATACCATTTGATTTTATAGAAGTGAATATCACTTTTTAAAAAAGTGTAAGTTAAGTATCTTTACACCTCGTACTTCTTAATTTGTACTTTTCATGCTTGAAAGTGATTGGAATAAAAATAACATCAAATTAAGTATGATAAATTTTCAACATGCGATCTTCAAACATTAATGCATTCCCATTAGGAAGTTTTTTCGAAAGTGATTGCATGTGCGAGGGTTTCATCAGTGTTGAGTGCGAGAAGCATTAGAGGTTGTCTTTCGGGATCTTCGACCCCTAGCGACCAATATTTTTGTGGTTTGCTCAATATTTTAGCAGGATATATTGTAGGAGACCCAAGATAGGTTGTAAACTTGATTGACAATGGCTTCCAATTTACTGCACAAAATAAAAGTGAAAATCATACTTTTTCTCAGCATCCAAAGCATGAATTAAAGAGATTTCAAAACAAGTTTCAAGTAGCTGATCAAAAAATGGTTCAGATCTCAAGCGAATATGGCGCTAAGGAGCACCTCCAAAACAAATCCATTATGGAAACCCCTTTCAAGGGCAAGGATTTCAAAGACTTAGTCCCAAAAATGAATTTTAGGGATGCCCTCCATGGTGGATAGCCTCAATATAATGCTAACATTAATCTTAGGGTTTCCCGTAAACCTCTAAGAATGCCTAATATTGATCCTAAGAAAACTGAGTCAAGATGTCTTAGGACAATTGATAGAACTTTGATTGTTAAGCTTGATATGAGCATCATTCATACTAGCATAGAAGATCTAGAAAAATAGGACTAATTTATCGTTTCTTGGGTTTTTGTTTGAGTCTATCTGCTTTCAAAGTTTGGACTATGAAAAATTAGAAAATAAAAGGTGAGTTACAAATCTCTACCTATCCAAATGGTTATTTTCTTGTTTTATTTGCTAATAATGAATATAGATAGAAAATATTTTAAGGGGGTCCCTCATTCTTTAGAAGGGCAGGGCTTTTCATGAAGTCTTGGCATACTAAATTTAAAGCCAAAGAAGAGATGACTTCTACAGGTCCTGTGTGGGTTAGACTATTTGGCCTCCCAGTTGAATTCTAGAGTTCGACTATTTTTTCTTAAATTGGAAACTCTTTGGGAACTTTTATGATGATTATTGATTATACTAAAAAATTTGAACATATTATTTATTCTCAAATATGTGTTTTAATAGATTTTGACAAACCCTTACTTGAAAATATCTCATTATAATTTGGGGAGGACACTTGGGAGCAAGTGGTGGACTATGAGAGCATTCCTTTTTGTTGCAGAATTTACCATAAATATGATCATTTGGCTAGTGTTTTCCCAAATAAAATTCTAGATCAAAAGAAAGAGGATACAAACTTAGCAGGTTTCCAAATGCCTAAGAAGAAGAACACTAAAAAAAATACTTTGAAGGATCAATAAGAGTTATCAACTAATATGTTTAAAATTCTTTCCACAAATTATGTCCCGGGTGAGGAAGAGGAAATAATGGACACAAAAATCTTAGAAATGCAATTTAAAGATGCAGGAAAGGAATCAAAGACAAACGAACAAATTAAAAGTTTTTAATAGTAAAAAAGAGAGGAAATATACACAAGACAAACAATCTTTAAAATGTTGAGACTTCAAAAAATACAAGTCCTAGGATAGAATTTGTTGAAACTTATAGTAAGACTTTACCTTTGTACACTCATTCTTCGAGGTTAGAAGTTAGATCTAATTGGGGTAAGTCAAGAAACAAGGGAAAAAAATTAAATATGGATTCCAACCAAAAGGCAGGTCGCAAGATCAATCAACATCATATGGTAAAAGAAGGTGAAAATATTGTAGAGGAAGGTAAGATTAATGGCCTTACCATTTTTTTTAGCCTTTGTATTAATGAAGATCATCACTTGGAATTTTTAGAGGACTCAAAGGGAGTCTTTCATAATGAAATGAAATTAGAAGAATGATTTAGAAAAACCATCCACATCTTGTTTTCCTTCAGGAAACGAAGATGTCAATAGAGGAAATAGATTCAATTGCTGGTAAAATTTGGCCAACTGGAAAAGTTACTTCCCTATTTTCCCAAGGGACATTTGATGGCATTACTTGCATTTGGGATTCAAAAGAGGTAGTTATTCACCATATGGTTGGTAGTTGGGGTGTTTTGGCTATAGCTATTCAAAGTAGATATTCTAACCAAATTATACTTTGCATAATAGTTTATGCTCCGACTTATTTGGAGTAAAAGAGAAGACAATAGAAGGATATAACTTATATTATCTCTCATTTCCCTGAAGCTTGGATCTTGATCAGAGGATATTTTAATACCATCCTCTCTTTGGATGAGAAAATGGGAGAAATAGAAATTTGGACAAAAGCACTGATCTCATGAGTGAATATATTGCAAACCTTCATCTTGTGGACATCTAGCCAGATAATGGCCTTATGACTTGGTCTAACAAAAGGGAAGGCTTAGCTTGTATCATGGAGATATTGTATAGGTTCTTGTTCTCTAAAAATTTCTTAATCCATAGTCACATTCCTAAGGTGAAGACTCTTTACAATGTTGGTTCGGATCACTGGTCAGCCATGGTGGATTTTTGGAAAACTAATGTGAGTTTATTACCTTTTAATTTTTAGTTAATGCGGCTTAAATATAGTTCCTTCAAACCCAGTGCAGTAATGATGGAAGGAAGGTAAACCAAGATATGAGACTAAAATATTTTGTTTTGCCAAAATATTGCAATACATTAAATCCAAAATCAAGATTTGGAACTGGAAGGAGTTTGGAGATGTTTGACAAAAAATCATGAAGTTATTGCTCAGCTTGAAAATTTGAATAAGAAAATCCATTTAGATGACCTCACAGAGAGTAGAAGTATAGATGAAATTAGACTCACAACTCAGTTAGAGGAATGGGAAAAAAGAGAACTCTTATGGAAGAAAAAATCTAGGATCCAATGGTTCAAAGAAGGAGATCGAAATACAAATTTCTTCCATAAATCTCTTCTAGCTTGAAGATCTCACAACTTTTATTTCTTCTCTAAAATTTTATTATGAAGACATTATCTACACTTGGGATGGCATGGACTCCATTGTCAATTACTTTTCTAATCTATTTTTTGTTGCACCTCTTGACTCGACTTATCAATAGAATATTCTTCAAGTGATCCCTACTCTTATCACTCCTGAGAACTTTATTTTAACTACTCTAGTTACTATTAATGAGCTTCAATAGGTGGTTTTTAAAATATAAAAAGGAAAAACCCTAGGTCTTGATGGTTTTCCCATTGATTTCTATCAAGAGTTTTGGGATATCCTTCATGCTAATTTATTAGAGGTGGTGGAAGAAGCCAAGAAAGCCAAAGGAATTTTAAATATTATCAATAAAACTTATATAGCTCTTGTCCCAAAATCTTAAGAGATAGACCATAACTAAGATTTTAGACCTATAGATTTATGTAATGTTCTTCTCAAAATCATTACAAAGATCATGGCAAAAAGGTTGAAGCCTCTTTTGCATAAGAATAATTCCATTGAACAAGGGGATTATGTGGAAGGACATCAAATAGTGGATGAGATAGTTATTTCTCAGGAAGCCATCCATTCCATGGAAATGCAAAAATCTCCATCTATGTTCATTTGTTTAGACTTCTGTGAAGCTTATGATAAAATGGATTGGCACTTCCTTATCAATGTTTTAGATCAATTTGGCTTCTATTAGGATTGGATGGACTAGATTATTCTATATCTCTTCAGTGTCCTCCTTTGTTCTTATCAATGGCAGATATTCTTAGTTGTTCCCTGCTTCCAAAGGTATTAGGCAAGGTGACCGCCTCTCCCATTATTTTTTCATCATTCTTATTAAATGCTTGCATAGAACTATAACAAAAAATAGAGAAAACAAAACGCTTGATAGATTTACCATTGCTCATGGAGCTAGAACTATTTATCATCTTTAATTTGTTGATATCTCTACTCTGGTAGGTAAAGCTACAGTTAAGGAAGCTTCTAAAATTAAGCAAATTATTAGTTGTTTTTCTAATGCTATCAGGAAATTGATAAATGAAGATAAATCTAAAGTCATTTTATTTCACTAATCTCCCAAATAGGAATCCATGGCCTTGGATAAATTAATATATAAGAAGACCACCCTTTCACTCAAAGACAAAAAAAAAGATTGGAATTGGTTGTTGCATAGAGTGAAGAAGAAAATTGAAAAGTGGACCAATAGGTGGCTTTCATTTGGGGGCATAATTACCTTGGTAAAATCAATCCTTCAAGCTATACCTATTTATGTTTCTACTATGTTGAATATCCCAAAGGTAGTTCTTCGAGAATTGGATCAAATCAATCATTGGTTCCTCTGAAGTGGTACTAAGGCGAAAAGAAAATGGGCCTTGGTGAAATGAAATACTTTATGCATTCCCGAGAATGAAGGGGGGTTAGGTTTTTGGTATGCTATTAATAATAATAAGGCTTTAGCTGCTAAAATGTATTGGAGGATTTTGCATAACCCCAATGCTCTTTGGGCCAAGAATATTCATGCTAAATATGCTAAGAACAAAAAAATTGAAGACCTTGTTCACAATCAATTGCATACCAAAGCTTCTCCTATTTTAGCAGTTCTTAAGACTAGTGAGGATTTGATTAAGCAAAATTTATTTTGAATCATTCATAATGGTCAAACGATAATTTTTTTGATAGATTCTTGGGATGGTCACCAACCTTTGATAAATCAGTTTCCTGATTGGAGGCCTTGGATGGAGGAGCTTCATTGAGCTAATTGGATAAAGGTTGCTAATTACTATCGGTACCATACTGGTAATTTGGAGGTTGGTAGATATTGGATCCTTGTTGAGGATTTGCCTATTCAAATGCCATAAAGGTAAAACAAAGACATCCAAAGAATCCTTCATTTGAGATATCTCTCTTGGTTCCATAATAAAGACCATTTCGGATGGAAGAACACTACTAAGGATGAGTATTCAGTTGATCAAGGTAATTTGAACTTATGCCATAGTAATTCCAACCAATCATATGACATAGTTACTCAGTTGTGGGATCAAAAGCTTTGGCCTAAGGTGAGGTTATTTACATGGATTTTATGGTATTGTAGGATGCTTATTGGTGAGCATCTTATGAAATATGGTTTTCATGGCCCATTTAGATGCGAAATATGTGGAGAGAATGTGGAAAATCCCATCCATATTTTTATTGAGTGTACCTTAGTCTCTAATTTATGGAGGAGAATGACCATCTTACTTAGTTTATAGTGGTCTAATTTTTTTACTTTTGAATAAATTTGGAGGAATTGGCCTTATCAGGAGGGTGTTGATTATTTTATTAGGCAACTAGTTTGGATGGGTTCTACCATTCTACCTTGGAATATCTAGAAGGAAAGAAACAACTAAATTTTCAATCAATAAAGGAATGACATTCACTATATATGGAAAAATACCATTGCCAACTTAATTGAATAAGTCCAACAAATCCTTAAATACCCCCTGAACTCCCACCAAAGATGGGATCAAGTGATGCAAATATTGAAGATTAACTCTTTTAAGGGCAACCAACTTTAAGGGAATATGAGTAATCAAAAGATGGATAGAAATAGGAATTGGCAAGCTTCTCCTAAGGATTTTGGAAAACTCAATACCGATGGAACCTCTAGGGAGAACTTGGGAAAAACTAGTGCAGGAGAAATTGGTAGAATTTCATATGGTTCCCTGGTTTTCACTTTTGTTGAGAATTTGGGTATCCTTTCCAATAACCTTGTTGAGGGTTATGATATCCTTAGAGGCCTTCAAGAGGATACTAAGGTCCGATGAAAAAAAGGTTTGGTTGAATTCAACTCTCAAGTCATGATTAATCTGTTGAAGACTCCTAAGAATCATAAGGTTGATTGGAGAATAAAAAGAATTGTTGAGAAGATTCAATTAATCCAGATGAGATTTTTGAAAGTTGAATACAATCATGTGGTTAGAGAACAGAACAAAAGTGTTGATTATTTATCTAATTAGGCATTGGAAAAAGGTGATCTTACTTACTACACACCCCCTCCCAAACAGTGGGATTCACAAATAAGGGAAGCTCTTCTTTCTATCCTTTCTCTAGATGGATCTAGTTCTAGAGGTACCTAGTTTCTTTTTTCTTTGTTTTTGCTCATCTTTGGTTTGGTCAAGGTATTTTTGTTCCCTTGCTTAGACTAATTATTCGTATGTTTCCTCTATTGATTCTTTGCTTAAATAGCCTTTTGGCCTAGAAAGACCAAAGTTGTATTTTGTTTTTTGTTTTTAGTTTTTTGATGTGTGTGTTGTTTTGTATTTGTTTTCATTCTGTTTTATTTTTATGTTTTTTGTGTTTTTTTTGGTGTTTTTTATGTTTTTGTATTTTTTTGTGTTTTACGTTTTTGTTTTTTGTGTGTTGTTTTGTTGTTTTTGTATTTTTTGTTGTCTTTTGTTTTTTTTGTGTTTTTTTGTTGTATTTTTGTATTTTTTTGTATTTTTGTGTTTGTTTGTTTGTGTTTTTGTTGTTTTATACATGCTCTTTGAGTGTGCCAAATGGGGTAAGCCAGGTATGATCCCTAGGTATTTTTGGTGGAATAGATACCCTTGCCTCCTTGGGACTCACCCAAAAGTAGAATCCCAATTGGGGTGTTTTCTACAAACAAAAAAAGATAAGTTTTCAACATGCAAGCTTATGTATGACTTACATGTGAAAGTGGGAATTTGAAAAGATAAATAATATATTAACTCCAAAAGTATTTATTTATAAGAGATTTAAATTATGAATAAATTTACATAGTTAAAATTTTAATATTAAATATATATATATATATATATATATATATATATATATAATAAATAATTATGTTATTATTATTTATAAAATAAAAAAATAAATTAATTAAAAATACTGTAGACATGGAAAATTGACCCACTTGAGTGAGTCATTTCCCTAGTCCCTCAAAGAGACCCTCTAACTTGTCTAAAATAGGTTTAGGCCTCTCTCCCCCCTCTTTCCCTCTTTTTTTCCTTGCTTCGATGAAATTGCGGCCAACCCTTACAAGGCACGATTTTTCCTAGTTAGGGTTTTCTCCTAGGAAACCCTAGCATTTCATTTAACTTTCTTTGGCATCAATTTTTTCTTGGTTTTCCTACCCATTCTTGTTTCAAATATTCTATAAATTAAGGGTTTGAAGCCCTTCTTTTCCCCCATAAGCTCTCTTCTTCCTTGCTAACAAACAAGCTCAAGAAGTTATTTTCAAGTGCTAATAAGATCTCATTGGAGCTTTTGATTTTGGGGAGATCGCTTATATTACATTGATTTATGTGTTGATGCCCTTGGTGGTCAAGTGTTGAAGCCTTGAGGAGTCTACCATCTTGGGAGTCTTCATCGCTTTTGCCTGCTTTTTTCTACCACCACATTATTTTCGCTCCTTTTGTATTTTACGTATTGCTTAATTCGCATTCATTGATAGTTTATTTGCATTGTTCTGCTATAATTTCATTCTACTGTGAAATCATATCCCATAATTACAGGGTATAATTTTACCAGAGACAAAATCATGATCACCCTGTATAGGGCACAATTTCACCAAAGCTTAGCTTTGGGGCATAAGTTCACCTCCAAACCCTAGGGATGCATTTCATGTTACATTTAGGACATACGCAAATTACATTCTATTTATCATTATGTTTTGTTGCATTATATTTTGCTTGTTCATCTTCCAAAAAGGTCAACTTTTGCTTTTGCATTCTAAAGGTTAGCTAAAAGGACCTAGGGGCTTGGCTGTTGCACCTCCAAGTACAGTCATACAATGACCTAAGTAGGCCCCCAACGCTGATCATATTTTTTGAGGGTTTTATGAAGTTGTGTTTGTAGAATAGAAGTTGTGGGATATTGTTGGATGCAAGTTAAAGTTAGGAACAACCATTGAATCAAATAAGTGCCCTAGTTGATATTTAGGTTGTTTTTTGGTTGTCTTTATTTATTTCTATTCCAAAATATAAGATCACAAGTGAAACATTTGATTAAATTTCTAGGAATTGAAAGAATAAGATCATATAATGTGCATCTAGGGTTTTAACCTTGTTTGTGCATCCCTCTTGAACCCTTGCTCAAAGGATTTGTTTTGCAATAATAGGGTTAGTAATCATACAAGCAAAGAATCATTCTAAGGTTAGCTTTTATCTTCTTTCATCTTGTATCTTGCATTGTTATTCTCCTTTTTCAAGTGTAGTTTAGAAAGGCCAAACATAGATGCATGCTTAATTGACACATCAAAACACATTCCACCTCAAACTTGGAGCAAGTCCTAAAATCGTTCTTGGTGATCCCTTCCCCTGGTTGCCCAGTAGATTTATAACATACCCCCACGGTTCACCCTAGCTCCCAATGGATCCAATCGAGAATGATACGTGGTAGGGTAGTTTTCCTCCTCTACATATTTGATGAACTTGATGTGAATGCGCTTCTTAGTGGCCAAATTAGGAAACATATTCCTTGTTCACATTTCTTTTGAAAACCTTTAACAAGACCACTAATTTATTTGTTCTTCTTAGAACAACATTAATAAATATCTTAAAATATTCTTTTGTGTCTTTTTTTAGTCTTCTCTTCTATCATTTCGATTCTTCTAATGGCTCCATTCCTTAGAATTTAGTGAAGGTAGCTAGATTTTGATCATGTTCCCAAAGATGATGATCAAATTGATAGAGAGAACCCTAACCTTGATGCAAAAGATAAAGAAAATATGGAAACTGAAACAAACTATGATCCCCTTGAACCACCTAATGGGTGCTATATCTTTAAATAATTTGATCATATTTTGGGTTTTATGAAATGTTATAAGGAAGACTTGCTTATAGTTATCGAGCGGGAAGCTTGAATCGAAATAAGAGAGACTCCTCCTCCTCCAATAATATCCCCTAGACACATTCATGCTAACCCTTTATCTGAATTGTTGAATCATGGTAATCATATCCATCAACCAACTTATGCCACTATTGTAACCAACAACGTTGGAAGGATTCTACAAGTCCCTCTAACTAGTGTCACTCAAAATTATTTTCAATTTCCTTCTCAATCTACTAATCTCAACAATTTTACCTCTGTTTCAACAACTATTAGTTATCCTCTCCAAAAAGATACCACATATCACAATAGTATCAATACCTCCAATATGGGCCAAGTACCCATTCAACAACCTACCTATCCCTTAGGGAATCTTGGGGTATTGCACAACAATTATTTTGAGAAGCAAAGTTTAACTACCATGGTGAAAAAAATTGGTTTCAAGAGTGGATATGATTCAACCCCCTAGTTTCACCTACAACTATAAAGAAATATGTAATCAGCCCTTAGACCCTATAGTTTTTGCTAAGCCTTATCCTAAGCATTTTTCCATGTCGATTTTGCCTATATATATAAGGGAATGAAGATCCAATTGAGCATTTAAGAATGTTTAGAACAACTTGCCATGATATCATATATGATGACATGCTATTACTAAATATGTTCCCTAAGAGTCTTGGTGGTATGGCATTAGAGTGGTATTATCAGTTGCCCAACCATTATTTGAGAAATTTTGAAGAAATAGCTGAATTATTTGTGCAAAAATTTGGTGCTTATGTTGAGAAGAATGTAACCATGAATGGTGTTTACAATTTAAAGCAAGGTAAAGAGGAACATTTAAAAAAAAAAGTCTCATTGGAGTCTAATTGGATGCTTGAGATATACATTACCTCCTTGAGATATGCTTCAAATATTTACTAGAAATTTATAGTAACAACTATCATTGGAAACTACAAATATCACATCTTTTGATCAAGCAATTGAACTGGCAAGGAAAGTGGAACAAGATCTTATTAGAAGAGAATAACTTAAAGTAAAATAAGATAGGACCACTAAGAATTAGTATAAGAACAAGCATGTGATTGGTGATGGGGTAATAGATAGTAGGCCTATTAATAGTATTATTAACAACCTACAAAATATGGTAGTCAACCCCTAAAATCTCCACAAAGCAATTTCACAAAGATCAAAACACCTATGAATGTGGTCCTAAAGCAACTTTTGGAAGCTAATATTATTGATTTACCTCCTATAAGGTAACCAAATACTACAACTGATTGATATAAGGCAAATCAACACTATGAATATCATAGGGTGGAGGGACACTACACAAATTCTTGTAAGAGGTTGAAACATGTGGTTCAGGACCTGATTGACGAAGGTCATCTTGTCATAGAAGGATCTCGTCCACCAAATAACAAACCTCTTACTCAATAAGCACCCATAACTAATCAAGATATGAGAATCTTCCAAGATCCCCTACCTAAGCATGGATAACATATATCTAATCAAGTGTGTTATAAGAATGTGCCACATCCTTATGATAATGTGGTTGGTATGATAGCAGTAACTAAAAGAAATCAAACTCAAGCTCAATCGACTTAACATTATCGACAAGGGATAAGATCTTCACCACCCATCCTAGTTTTTAGGAATGATCAAAGAAAAAGTGCGGGAGTAAAAGTCCCACCTTTAGTGTTGAAATCTCAACCTAAAATCTCTTTTGATATTCAATAACAGTAGCTAGTACCCCAAGAAATATCTCTATCTTAGAACTCTTGCAAAATTTTCCTATTCATAGGGAAGCTTTGTTGGAACTTCTAAGGCAA
Organism: Wollemia nobilis; assembly: GCA_028583015.1. NCBI lineage: Eukaryota > Viridiplantae > Streptophyta > Pinopsida > Araucariales > Araucariaceae > Wollemia > Wollemia nobilis. Next base: position 2,636,568 of record JAQPPZ010001268.1, on the reverse strand, counting down.
CAATTTTTCCCTATAGGTATTTCCCCTAGTGTTGTAGACAATGTTGTAGGTTCTCTTAGGATACATCACATTATATTTTTAGATGACGATATGCCTTCCTAAAAATTACAAGAGGATTCTTCCCTTTACATCATAGAATTTATTGGGATAACCTTTGTCAAACGAATCTTGATTGATAATGATTCTTCCCTTAATTTATGCACTTATCAAATTTTCTAAAATTTTGGATTAAAAAAGGAAGACTTAACTAAATTCGATATTATCATCAAAGCTTTCAACAATGAGTTCCAAGAAGCCTGTGGCATTATGTCCCTTCCCCTTAGGGTTGGACCTCAAATCTTGGATACTTTGTTCTATGCGGTACCTTGCTTGACATATTTCAATCTTCTTATCGAATGTCCTTGGATCCATGCAATGAAGTCCATCCCTTATACCTTTCATCAATGTTTGAAGTTTGAATTTAAGGATCAAGTTATCATCGTTCTGGGTGACCCTCATCCATTTGAATATTGTTTTATGGTTGAGCAAGCTCAATTTGATCTCAAAATTTGTCCTTAAATTTCATCATTTGTTTCTCCAAGTTCCTCATCTCAAAAATTTATGCAACTCAAATATTTGAAAGTGATTGAGGAACCTCAAATCAAAGTTTCATAATAGGATCAAGATAATCAGTCTCTTCAAGAACCTCTTCTAGATCTAGCTAAGCTACCACCTTCACCAAGAACTATGGGTTTACCTCGTAAGAAGGGTGAAGTTGTACATGTTGGCACATGTACCTTTATCTTTGCAGGGTTAACATTTGAAGAAAATATCTGTGGTAGCAAACCCTCTCCCATGGAGTGTTCTTTTACCCATTGTTACTTATCCAATGATTACCCACTCCCTAAAGAGATCCTATCTAGCATGGAATATGTAGGTAAATATTTGGGGCCATGATAGAAGGGTATTAAAGAGCCTTTGAATGTTGAGATTTGTCCTGGGAGATGTGGCATAGGCTAAATTCCCAACCAAAAATGACCTTTACTATTTGATAATGATGATCACCTTAAAAATTATGATGAATATTTAGATCATCAAATATTGGAGTGGAGTGATGAGGACGAAGGACCCCATTTTTCCTCGAATGTTTTGTTTTGTAATATGATAAATTTTATGCATTATAATGATAAATTTGTTGCTTTTCAAAGAGAACCTGCTTCACCATCTTATAGATATCTTAAAAAATTAGGTATTTCCCCTTTTTTTGTTAGTAAAGATGGTTTTGTCAAGGTTTATGAAGACTTTTGTGTAAAGGTTTCCAAATAAATAACTATGAAGAAGACTCCTTATGATTTTGATCATTAGTATGATCCCTATTCTAGATTTTTCTTTGATCGATCAGTCCCTTGCATGCCTATTATTTTTGTTAAGATAGGAGGCACAATCAGACGGTGTGCTGGCTATCATTCTGCTTAATAATATATATATATATATATACTAAAATAAAATCATCATTAATTAGGCATACCTTACATTTTCATCCATTTCATTTTGTTTCCCTGCTCATACTGCATGTTTTCCTATCATATTTTGCATGATTTACTTGATATTTCATTGCATTTGCATCTTTGATTGTCATAATTGCATTGGTGCTTGTTCATGACTACTTGATCATATAGTTTTTGGGGACTTTGCAACAATGGAACGTGATGACACCTAGTTAGATCATATCTCACATGCATTGCACTTTCACTAGGGCTTTGATGCCTAGAGAAGTCCCCACCCTAAGGCTTTTGCTTCTTCTTTCTTCCTCTTGTTTGTTCTTTCCTTTCTATTTCTCTTTGTTGTTGCGTTCCTTGACCTTGAAAGTTTTTCTAATGACCATCAATTTCTCCTTAGATCAAGGAAAACAACTCTTCCTTGCTTTTTGTTCTTGCTTGCTTCTCTTTTCTTCTAGCACTTGCACACACTCACATCTTATCTTATTCAGTCAACTTTTTTCACTCACATTTTGCACACACCATGCCCCTATTATGTAGTACTTGCTAATACATATTGCACATACAACAAACCCCATAGTGGATAGCTTCATGTTCATGAGTGAGGGGCATCCTCCATTCGACCAATTGCGAGCATACATATTAGCAGGTATATATCTTGATCATCTATCCATCTTAGTGAGCACAACACCCATAGCGAGTTTAGATCCATATTTTTGACCATCTTAGTGAGTACTACACCCATAGCGGGTATCACTCCACTTGTCCATATTCTTTTGCTTGATGTATGTATGGTTGGTCACACTGATCTAGTACGATCTACACTAACCCAAACATCATGCCTCAAGCCCCTCTTTCATATTTGTTGGCCTTTTTTTTCTTCTTTCTTCTTCTTATTCTTCCTCTTTTCTTCTTTTCTTATTCTTCTTCTTCTTCATTTTTTTTTCTTTTATCTTTTTTTTTTCCTTTTTGAGATTGTGCCTTGTATTTATGGATCGTGATTTTCTTTGGTGTTATCGCACTCTATGTTTATGGGGCATAATTTTTCCTAGAGTAGTGTTTTATCCCTTCTTCCTCCTTACCTCTCCTTATTTTATTTTTTTGCTCCCCTTATTCCATTCCTACCCTTTCCTGCATTGCATTCACTCCATTGCATCCATACATTTGCATTTTAGATCATATCATGCACAAAGAGAATTAGAAAACATTAAAGTAAAAAAAAAATTAAGTACACCATAAAAAGAAAAACACATGAGCACACATATAACATACAAACAACATGATATTAATTGAGAAAAATAGAGATACATAGGTCTATTTGGTCTGTGTACCATAGTCCAAACTCAGTACACTCGACCATCCCTAGGGATGCATGGCACACTAAAAATCAGTGTCACCCTAAATCCCCTCCCTAGCTTTGGGAGCCTATCTCCTTTGTTCTATTCATTGAAGGTGGCATAGATAAATGTCTATAGGGATGATAGTGGTGGTCATCATAGCTTCACCAAAATTTATTGGTAGTATACTATCTGAAAGAAGGTTACCCTTTATACGACTACCTCAAACCTCTCTCCTACTCTCTACAACTCCACCTATATAAGATGTATCCTATCACTCTACTGGATATTGCTAACCATAGCCATACCCTCTACCCAAGCTCACTAATGATCCTCATCCAACTAGCTCACCTCTCCTTGTATATGGTCTACCTCTTCTCAAGTTGTGGCCCTCTCTACCTTTCTAGTGCCTAGTGCACTCTATAATCCCTCTATCCTCTTGGCCCTATCCTCTCATATTAGGTCCATCTCCATTTGTAGAATCACTACTTATACTTGTAGCACCTTTATCTCCCTTCTAGGGTATCTCTAACCAGTAGTCTCACTCGAGATGATATCTAGTTATGTGGAGGCCCCTATGATATCTTTGCTTGGTGCGACTCTAACCATAGTGGGGGTAACTTTGATCACTTATGATTTCCCAATATCAGTTGTAGTGGTGGAAGTCACCACTAGATCCATGTAGACCTATGCTTGTATCAACCTTGGGCTCTCTTGGACCTATAACTACGTCTCACGGTGTATCGAGTGGCCTCCCTCAGTGCTATTTACATATGCTAGCTCATGATCTAGCACCTCTACACTGAAATTGATGGGGAGATCCTTAGGGGTTGGACACCCCTATACCATATCCAATAGCTTACTATCACCTTGACATTTTTCACCCTTTGATCCACATAGATTGGATCATCTAGGTCCTCCTTCACCCACCTCACCACATCAAAGTCCTCTTCGACTCTTGATGGATCCTGGTACATCCACCTGTACCAGGTCTCACCCAAGGTTAGGATCTCCTATAGGATCCCAAACTATCATTAGAATCTATAAAATTGGAAGATATCTAGCTCTCCCTTATTCATAGAGAGCCACCTAATCCCCCTAACCCTAGACAACTCCTCTACATCCTTGTAGGCCTAAAATGGTCACATACTTAGGAAAATTTTGAAAATTTTACCTAAGTCATGAAGTTCTCATTCCGCACACTTTGTAGTGTATTTTGGAGCAGATCCACAACAAAGGCCACAAACCCGCCTAATACTTAGTGAATTTTTGTACTTGGAGTAGTTCCATATAGTTTCTTATGTATTTGGCTCCAGACTGGTGACGTTTCCTGAATTCGTAAAAGTTTTTGAAGAAGGATGACATCAACATAAAATAAGTGTGGATTGGCAACCACTTCATATTATTTGATATCTTTTGAGCGGCTAAGTGTTGGAGGGTACGATTCCTGAGGGCACATAGAATATTTTTACCCAAAATGGTGACAGAAGGCGGAATGCTACGTACAAGCGATGCGAATTCATGATAAAGTTTTTTGACTAACTTTCTTCCAAAATGATAACAAGCAGCATGTACTTTGAAGCCAGTAAGAAATGGAGGAAGAGTCCCTTTACATTACATCGGGTCTGAAATGGTGTTCACAGGCCAATGCACTTGCTTGGGTCAAAAATGGAATCCGTAGAGTTTTGAAGGAGATATGATGTCATCAATATTTTTTGTGCAGATTGGTGAATGCTTCATCGTCGAATAAGAAAAATAAAGGATAGGGAGTGGATTTCATCTTGCTTCACTTTCAAGGCATTTTAGTTCCAGATTGGTGTTCGCAAGTTATGAAGCATGAAAGGTGACATCATCAATTTTTAAAAGTAGAATGGTGTTGTGTTCTCTCCCGCCATTATATCAAGATTATGTTAGATTAAATCGTAGCCATACGATGGGGAAGATCGACGGTCGAGACTTTGCTAAGAATTTTGAAGCATATAAAAGCAATTTCTCATCGAAGTTAAAACAATTAGTTGGAGGAGGAAGCCAAAGTGTCAAGGGTTTCAAGAAGATGAGAACCAGAGATGGTTGCAAATTAACGATGTTAGAAGGCTTCCAAGAAAGATCAGCGATGTATATGCAATCTCCAATGGCCAGAATTCCAGTTAGCATTGAACAACCAAAAATTTGTAGAGGTTTCAAGCTGCCATGGTGGTCCACTCACAACAGATTTCTTGATGGTTGAACCAATAAAAGAATGCCACCAAGAAATCTCTATTGAGTTGTCAAAATTTCATCTTTGTAATGTTCCTTATTATTTTAATTTTGTAAAACTATAAATAGAGGTCAAACCCTTATTTTTAAAGGGTCGACTCTAGTGTGTTTGCCTATGCTACTGTAAATATTCCCAAGGGTTAATGAAAGGAGCATTACATTGATCTTCGCCTCAAATTTTGTGTCTTCATAATTCGTTATTAGAGGTTCAAATTATTTAGTTGCATTTCTATGAATACTTGAATGGTTAGTTTGTGCCAAATTAATGGATTACTAGCTACTAGGGTAATTGAAATATGCTTTTGAATTAGATATTTGTTTCTAGGGAGTGCATTTCTATAAAATCTAGATATTGGTGAATTATGCTATTTGGATTATCATTGTTTATATATTTAAACTATTTTTTGCAATATTTTTGTGCTGTTCTTTAATGAATGAAAGTACATTTAAATTAGGACAACGTTGATTTGATTAATGTGTCTTTAATTTGTTTTTTTGGAGATTTTTACTGTAGTGCAATGCTGTTAGCCTATCTGTCCATTATTGTTCACATTTTCTAACCCTAACCTTTTCTTACCCTAATATCTAAAACTCTAAGTGATCATAATTGTGTCAACACACTGTTTGAGTTGACAAGGAACTAGCCTACAATGGAGGTTGGATCTGAAACTCCCATTTTAGTCCATATAATATTAAGTGATGAGTTGTAGATACGGGTGCAAGCCTAGAAAGAAAGTAGGAAGATAAACAACCACATTATTGAGTAAAACTTGATGTAATTCAGTGCCCAACAATTTTTTGGCATGCCCAATGGGACCAGTTCACAAGGAACATGAAAATCCATCATATGAGTTATTTTTTATCTCAACCCGGAGGAATCAAGATTTTGTGAATTGTCTTGACCTTATAAACGAAGAATAGCAAATTCACCTAGCGACTCCCTGGTCCTTAAACCCAGAAAAAGATTTATCCTTGTAGACCAGTGTCCTTTCATGTATACCAGGTCTTTCAAAAGGAATAACCCTAACTCCTATTTTTATTATAAATTACCTTATAGAGGGTCTACTATTGTTAGAATTTTGAATCAAGATTTCCTCTCAGAAGAAGAGCTTCCTGAGAAAAATCCTACAATTAAGCCGACAGTCCCTCCAACAAGACCTACACTTGGAAATATCGCATAAAATTTGGCTCCTAATCAACCATTACAAAAATACCCTAGTTGGAACACAATCGGTCCCCTGAGATTAGACCAAATGAATGCCATACCCCAGGTTGTATCCAAGGCTATCCCCACTTATGATGGATCGGGAAAGATAACTTATGAGCACTATCAAGATATTTTAAATCTAGCATCAATTCACAACATAAAATAAGAGGATATTATTGTGAGAATTCTAGCCCTATCCTTTAGAGGAAAGATATTATATTGGTTTATAACTCTGGAAGATAACACCATCACTTCATAACAAGCATTAGCTGAGCCTTTTGTGGAAGAGTTTAATGAGTCTGCTGACCCTTTCTGCTTGACCAACCAATTCACATCCATGTAGAAATCCTAGCAATAAATGATCTTAGATTTTAATTTAAGATTTAGCAAAACATGGAAGAGAATGCCTTCGATAGCTAGACCAACTGCATGTTTGAATTATATGTATTATATCAAAGCTATTGGATAAAAGTTAGGCTTGTAGACACAAAAATATGGAGTAGAAACCTTCCCCCAAGTTTATAATGCAATAGTTCATGCTGAGAATATCCTAATTAATGTGGGGAGACTACCCCTCAAAACTATGTTGCCTTATAACTTAAAAGCCACTAATGGCCAAAGCCAAAATGCAAACCCATCTGACATGGATCCCATTTCTTTATCATCCTCATCTCTGCAAATTAATGTCATTCCTAAACCAAAACCATCATCCTCTGTAGTTCCTTTCCCTCCCCTTCCTTCTCAACCTTATCAAGAGTTTTCTAATATTCTTGATATACAAAATACTCTAAAAACTCTAAGTAACAAGATGAATTCAATGGAAAAGAGAGACCAAGAAAGGTCACAACAAAGGATATTCTCATATGTAAACAAAGATCAGATACCTGGTCCTAGTAACAGTACTAGGGTCAGAGTAAATGCAGCATATGAAGATCCTGAGTGTTCCTCAGATACAACTCTTGAAAATATCCGGTGTTTGGTATGTAATGACCCTCATGACTCACAGTCTTATGTTATGTACCAGCACCATGTCCAAAAAGCTATGGATCAAGTTGAAAGGAATCAAAAGGGGAGAGTAAATGTGTTATGGTAGCCTAATAAAATCATGGTGGGGAAATATCTGGAAGAAGACAACCCAATTACTATTATGAAAAGGTCTGGAAAGAAAACCTTGCAAGTAGATCCCCAAAAGATGAGGCAATTCCAAGTCCCTTCTTAAAAAAGAACTGATCCCCTTACTCAAAGTAGTGATACTTTCCCCATTCCTCAAGCTAAAGGGAAAGAGAAGACAAATGGTCTTCCTAAGATATTGGAAAGAGAAACTGAAGGATACCAGATGAGATTGAAATATGAGGTTCAGGAAAGGCTTAGACTCCCATCTATTACCAAAAGATAAATAATAAAAACCACTCAATAGTACAAAAGAAAATATGGTGAGCCAGAAAGAAGGCCTGAAATACCTCCCCTAGCTAAGTCTGAGTATAATATTGTTGAAGAGATGAAAAATATTCCATAAAAAGCTATTTTGTATGACACTCTATTCATTTCGGGTTAGATAGATCTACTTAAGGCTTCCCTCAACAAGTATCCACAAGATAAGCAGTCCACTACAATCCTTAGTATGCCATCAAAAAAGAAAGAAATATCCCTTACAGTTTTAAAGAATAAACCTCCTCTTTTATATATATCCTAGAGGATGGAAGGCTAGATAGTACGAAATTGTATTATAGATTCAAGAGCATCGACTACAGTTATGCCTAAAGCAGTCTATGAAGAAATGGGTATGGAGTATACTCGATCTTGTCTTGGAGTGTTACAATTGTATGGGACACCTGTTAAGACAGTTGGGGTCATAAAGGATGTTTTAATGAGGTTGCATAGAGCCCCTAAGGTGATAATAGTACAAGAAATAGTAGTGGTTGACCTAGATCCCTACTTTGGATTATTCCTTTCAAGGGAATTTATTGCAAAACTGGGTGGACGTATGTACAGGGATTATTCTAGTATGGTGATTCCTTTTAAAGGAAAGAGAATAAGGATAACGCCTAAAAATCCAGTAGCTTATCATATTGAAAATATTGAAGAAGACATGTGCAATCTTACTCCCCTAGAATAATTTGAGCTTGTTGAAAACTTTGAGGAGTTGGATATTGAATATGAGTTTCCCTTTAGAGAAGACTACAATCAGTTTGGAACTGGTATGGGAACATATAGTATCTCAATTGAATTAGAGAAGAAAATCCTCGCCATATCCAATCAGTATCTGAGATAAAAAGAAACATGGACCATGCACTTTGATGGTGCTAAATGCAGAAATGGTGTAGGATATGGTGTGGTTTTATAGTCCCAATTAGAGGGGACAAAGAATTTTACCTATAGACTAACATGGTCATGTACAAATAATGCTACAGAATACGAGGCTTTATACCTTGTATTGATACAAGTAGAAAGCATGGGTATTAATATTTTAAACATATATAGCAATTCTAAGTTAATAGTCCATCAGTTAAGAAATAAGTGCAGCAGTAAGCACCATTACCTAAAAGCTTACAAAAACAGGGTATGGGATATGATGGAATCCTTTGATTCTCTAAACTTAAATTTTATTCCCAGAGAAAAGAATACTTTGGAAGATTCCTTAGAAAAAAAGGGAGCTAACTTCAACCCTTCTATAAACTTTGAAATCAAGAAAGCCAAGGAAATCAAAATTATTTTCAGACCTGCAGTACTAGATAAACATATTTTCTAGCAGGTTTTGAAAGTGATGAACATATAATTGACTTTCTAGTAAGAGAAGCATGTCTCTCCACTATCCAAGAAGAGAATCTAGAAGATATTGATCAACAAGATTTTATTCAACTAAGAAACAATCACATTCCTAGAGGATTGGTCACCCTAGAAAGCTTGTTTGACAATGAGGACAAAAAAAGACCAAATATATGAAAGTTAGTGAAAATATATAAAGAATTTGAAGTTGGTACTGAAAAGAGGCTCAATGTTGGAGTTCGATGTTCACCAGGGTAAGCTAAATATATCAAAGCCCTATTCATAAAATACCAATATATTTTGGCTTGGTCATATGAAGACCTCAAGGTATATGAAAAAATGGTTATCCAACATACTATTGAGCTAGAGCATGATGCAAAGCCTTTTAGGCAGAAGTAAAGGCTTGCAAATCCAAGGATCGAAGCCATTATGAGAGAGGATCTCTTAAAATTATTGAAGGCTAATATTATATACCGAATAAAACATTCAACCTGGGTAGCCAACTTGGTACCCATGAGAAAAAAGAATGGGGATATTGATTTGTGTGTAGATTTTAGAAATATTAACCAAGCATCCCTTAAGGATCACTACCCCCTCCCAAAGATTAATCAAATCTTACAAATAGTGGCTGGGGAAGAGAGGTTATCATTACTGGATGGCTACTCTGAATACAATCAGATTTAGGTGAAAGATGAAGATCAATTATAAAACAAAATTCACCAAAAAATGGGGCACATTTGCCTACCAGAGAATGCCTTTTGGGTTGTCCAATGCGGGAGCCACATTTTAGAGAGCCATTGATTATACCTTTGGGAAACTAATAAATAAAGTTATTCTGATTTATTTAGATTACATGACTATGTTTTCCCATGATAAGCAAGATCACCTATCACACCTAGAGCAAGTTTTTCAAAAATATAGAGAATTCAATATTTCACTCAATCCTAAGAAGTCATTCTTTGCAGTTCACAAAGGAAAGCTTCTAGGTCATGTGGTCTCAAAAGAAGATATGAACATAGATTTAGATAGAATCAGATCCATTATTGCTCTCCCATTGCCTACAAACAAGAAGAATTTGTAGTATTTTCTGGGTCAAATCAATTTTGTGAGGAAATTTATTTCTAAATTTGCATAGAAAGTAAGGCCTATATCTGAGTTACTCTAGAAGAATGCTAAGTTTAAGTGGACTAAAGTAAAAAAATAAGCTTTTGAGATTATTAAGCAGTCCATTGCAACAGCCCTAGTACTAATAAATATGAATTTTAGAAAATATTTTATCCTTTATGCTTATGGAGCTAAAGAAATTTATGCTTCGATGCTTACTCAAAAGGATGATCAAGGTGAAGAGCATCCTGTATTGTTTTGGATCCAGAAACTCCATGACTACCAGGTCAAATACAACTGTATTGAAAGACAAGTATTTGTTGTGATGAAGTCACTGAAGAAGTTTAGATAGTTTTTGGTACAAAGTAAGACCCTGGTACATGTTGTTCATCTAGATGTAAGAAGTTTTATCCTTCAGGGTGAACTAGGAGATAAAAGAGTTGGTTGGATTAAAAAAATCCAAGAGTATGATTTAGAGATACATACCACCAAATTGGTGAGGGTTAGAGCCCTGTGCCAAGGTCTAACCAAGGCTACAACATTAGCAGAGGAGATAGCTTACCAGATAGTAGAAGAGGATCTTGTGGAAGGAGTACAGACTGTAGACTCTGATTGGGTTGATCATATGAACAAATATTTCCAAACTGGAGTATGCCCTTAAAATATAAATGTATCCCAAATGAGGATATACAGGCTTCATTATTTGAAATATGTACTACTACCAGAAGGCCTGTACAAAAGAAACTTGGCTGGAGTTCTTCTAAAATGCTTAAAAGATGATCAACAAAAGAAGGTCATTGAAGAGTTCCATGGAGGACCAACTGGTGGACATAGCTCAGGCAAAGTTACAACTTTGAAAATCATAAGAGTAGGCTATTATTGGCCTATTGTATTTGCTAATACTTTTAGGGCTACTAGGGCCTATGACAAATATCAGAGATATGTTGGAAGGACAAGGAATACTTTATTCCCCCTCAAGCCAATATAGGTTGAAGAGCCTTTTCAACAATGGGGGCTGGACTTCATAGGAGTCATCAACCTTAATTCCTTAATAAAGCATAATTTTATCTTAACTACCATATATTATCTTACCAGATGGGTATATACTATTCCTACTAAGAAATCAGATCAAGAAATGATCAATTTTTTGGAAAATTTTATTTCAAGGTTTGGAGTTCCAAAAGCCTTAGTGAGTGACAATGACCTAGCTTTCATAGGCACCAAGTATATTGAGTTTTTTAGAATAATTCATTAATCTTAAGTGCTAGAATTTCTAAATGGACTGGTGGCAATGCATATTTATCATACACCAGTGCATAAGGGGAAGTCTTAATGGATTTATTTATAGTAATCATGTCTGCCCACAAAGCTTGGTCTAGTAACATGTGCCAACTTCTCTTGTTACCTTCAAGTGATCTCCTTAGAATCCTCAATAGGTTCTTATTAGTAGATGTAACAAGTACATTAAACTTGGAAAAATTTACAATAATGGCAGTAGTCTGCCAAATAAACTCCTTTATCCCGAAGGTAGTTTATTTATTTTTTCTATTACAGCATCTTCCGCCTAGGAAGAAAAATAGCCTAAATAGGTCCAGAATGGCCCTCTTGCCTTCACGTCTGCAACTATGTCTCAGTAGTTTTCTGACCATTGTGCATGCCTTCGCTTCCCCTTTTAAAATCTCTGGCGTGACTCTCCGTTTCATTTCCCATGCCTCTTCGTTGTCTTGGCTTTTGAAACGTCTTTCTTTCTGAATCTTGATCTTCGTCTGCTTTCACTGCACCTTGGTGCCACGTGCTGTTCAGTGCTGCCACTGTAGACTCTGTCCACCTGTCAATCAATGATGACGTTCAGTATACCCACCGCTCGATAATTTCCTCTATAACGGCCCTTGTAAATGCCTACCCTTTTCCTTTTCTTTGGTCGCGAAAATGCGACATGTCGTGATATCGCGACACATTTGGCCTGCATTCCTGCCCTTTTCGAGTCACAAAAATACGACATGTCATGATATTGTGACACTTTTACTTTTCTACCTTCCTGCCCTATTCAAGTCACGAAAATGCGACATGTCACGATATCGCAACACTTTTGATTTTCTGCCTTCCTGCCTTTCTCGAGTCGCGAAAATGTGACATGTCACGATATCGCGACACTTTTCTCTCTTGCGCCTCCCATCGTCTTTTGGTCGTGAAAATGCGACATGTTGTGATATCGTGACACTTTTCTCTCTTGCGCCTCCTCTTGTCCTTTGGTTGCGAAAATGTGACATGTCATGATATCACGACATATTTCCTTTTCGGCTCTTCTTTCTCCTTTTCGGTCATGATATCGCAACATCCTTCCTTTCTGCCTCCTCCTCGCCTCTCGGGTCATGAAATCGTGACATGTCATGATATCGCAACAACTTTGTTCTCTAATTTCTCTCTTTGTTTCAGATCACGAAATTGCGACATGTCGCGATATCGCGATAGTTTCCTTCCTTGCTTTCTTTCTGCTCCTTTGGTCGTGATTTTGCGACATGTCGCAAAATCATGACATTTTCTTCTCCGGCCTTTCTTGTCTTCTTTCAGTCACAATTTTGTGACATGTCGCAAAATCATGACATTTTTGTTCCGTGCCTTCTCTCTCCTTCTTGAGTCGCGAAAATGTGACATGTCTCTATATCGCGACACTTTTCTCTCTTGCGCCTTCTCTCGTCTTCTAGTTGCAAAAATGCGACATGTCGCGATATCATGACACTTTTTCTCCTTGGAACCTTCTCTCATCCTTTGGTCGTGAAAATGCGACATGTCGTGATATCGCGACACTTTTCTCTCTTGCGCCTTCTATCGTCTTCTGGTCACAAAATGCGACATGTCGCGATATCGCGACACTTTTTCTCCTTGGCGCCTTCTCTCGTCCTTTGGTCATGAAAATGTGACATGTCACGATATCACGACACTTTTATCTCTTGCGCCTTCTCTCATCTCCTGGTCATGAAAATGTGACCGAAAGAAGACAGGAAAGTCCAGAGAAATCATGACATCACAAAGTAGAAAAATTAGATTTTGTGACATGCCAAATAAACTCCTTTTGGCGATGTCGCGATCTGCCAAATAGTTAGAAGTATTCTTAAGAGTGATCACAATATACTTGGTAAATCATGACCACACTATTCAAACCAAATTACCACTGCACTGTATTTTTCTTCATTAAGCACTGTGGCACCTGCGAAAGCACACTACACTAATTTTTAATAGGTGTTGTCATGTAATTGCCCATTCGAGCCTTCATGTAGCTATCAATGGGCCGCTACATTTGCCCACGTCTAAAACACATTTGATCCATATTTTGTAGTACAGAGTAGCATCGTCTACATGTGTTGGCCGCCATTGAAACAATCCCAAATTTATGAATGTCATAGCTCTTTTTTTTTTCAATTGTTTCGGGATAATAATTTTTTATATCCGAGGCATATCATGTGCTTGAATTCTGATGGGAGAATTTTACGGAGATAATTTTTAAGGGTATCTACTGATTTTAGCATAGAAAGTATATTTAAAATAACCGTACACATAATTAACAAAAAACTCACTACATACCTGAGTGATTTTTATAGATTCTGATCTGTAGCATGCTGGTGGTGTAAAAATATCTTCATGTTGCCTATAATCCTAGTGTACCAAAAATTGATTGTTGTGACATTGGTGCATCTGGCTAATATGTTCCATGCCCTCGTGCACTTGAAATCAATAATTACCTCCTCTACATAGGTCACTTCTCCCTATTTCCTTTTATTACCAGTGGCCTTGGCTTTCCTTTCATCCTGAGGCTTCTACTTCTGCTAAGGGGCCCTGGTCTACTGGGCCCAACACCTTTGCTAAGTGCTACGACTACAGTCATATCTCCTCTCTAGAACGCTGCCTATGCTTCACCTAGTGTCCAATGGTGGATATTTTCTATGTAGCTTCCAAAAGGTAAATATAAAATTTTGTACCCATCTGTATTGCTAGCTGAGAACAATGAATAGACCATGTAATTATTTCTCTTAAGAAAACAATTACAAGCTCTAGTTATTTTGCGTGGGTCATGCACCTCCTTTTATAGAGAAATAGGGAATTTTTTTTTATGAGAGTAAGTGCCATATCCATGATGAGAATAGGTAGGGGAACTTTGTTGCTCATATGGCTGCACTACAACCATAATTTACCACTATATATCTATATATATATATATAAATATTTTTTTTGCAGGAGATTCAAGTTCACCCAAATCCTCCCCCACTTAAATTGGTGACGCCCTCATCACTAGTAACAAGTCCCTCTGTGCAACATGTATGCAGCCCTCTGAACATCAGATCCCACATTTAGCAACAAGAACCCTCAATCTAGGGAGAAGAAGTTGAGCATTGCTGGGATAAAGTGGATCTGTAGTTCTCTTCTCTAGGAAGAGCTGCAAAATTATATATATATTTAGCACTCTTCTCTTTCCCAGCCATCTTATTATTTTTTTAAATAGCTTATCACAAAAGTTACGCGTTTCTAATGATGAGCATCAAGGCACTTTATTACTTTTGAGAAGTTAACAATTGTTGATTTATCTACTGTTGTAGAGTTGATTAGCCTCTCAAAAAACTTTTATCGCATCGCATCAGCGTCTGTTTCATCCAATCATAAAGGTGGGTATATTTTCCTTTGTGGGGAATTAATGCCCACATCTATGCCTATATGGGGACTATCTACTCGGATGAAAACATTCAAGTTTCTACCTCTTAAAAAAATGTGTAGGTTCATGGATGCTGAGCCAATTTAGGCCTTGTATCCCAATATGCCTATTTTTTGTACAATCAGGCCACTTCCCCTATGAAAGAAAAATAACTGCAACACACGAAAGCAAAGAAAATTTTATGCTAAGAAGGAAATATTATGTGCGGCCTTTTTTTTTTTTAATGACGACACCCTTGACACATGACATCAAGGTGCTTTTCCTTTTTTTTTTGTGATCACATGCCTCCATTGAGGCATCACTTGAGGAGCAAGGCACCTTCTAGAGTAAGGTGCCTACCTAAGTAAGGCACCTCAATAAGGTGCCTACCTTAGTAAGGCGCATACCTGAGTAAGGCACCTACCTCAGTAAGGCACCTACCTAAGTAAGGCACCTACCTCAGTAAGGCACCTACCTCAGTAAGGAACCTACCTCAGTAAGGTGCCTACCTCAGTAAGGCACCTACCTCAGTAAGATGCCTACCTCAGTAAGGCATCACATCACCAGAGTAAGGTGTCGTACCACCAGAGTAAGGCATCACACCACCAGAGTAAGGCACCACCAGAGTAAAGCATCGCACCACTAGAGTAAGGTGCCGCACCAAAAGAGTAAGGCACCATCAGGGTAAGGTATCGGAGTAAGGCGTTTGCTTGTAGATTAAGACACAAAAATTTTTGGTATAACATCTCCGCACTTCATGTTGTCCTGCAAAACATAACAAACTAAACTAAAGGCATTAATAAAATTCTAACTATTTTTTTTTGTTCTTCATCTATTCCACCATGACCAAAACAGATCTTGGCTCCTTTTGTTTTTCAACATCTATGTCAGAGAACAAAATGTCAACTGCAACAATGTGAGCTGGTGATTTTAGGTGGCCAAGCTGGAGGTCTATCAATTGAGCCATCCTAGAAATTTTTTTGTGTTGTGTATTGGAACATCTTCTCCACCAATATGTTTGTGAGAAATAATGATCTCTATGCACTATGACAACATATTTCTCCATGATTTCAAATCCTCACCATCTCTTTGCAAAGTTGGCATTCTCCTCCACCATAGTGAGACTCTATCTCCTCTCTGTATTTTTTTCCCATATTTTTTAACAAAATGTAATATTGTCGTAACAACTGCAATATTGGCACTATGCATTAGGAAGTGGAGGCTATGTATAATTGAGTCAGGTACTACACAACCTGGTGTGCAAAAATTACGTTCCATGTACCACTATGAAGGATTTATGACAGCCAATAGCTCCAAACTTTTGCAATACCCAGATCCTCATTCACAGCATGTATACAAATATTTTAATCCGGATTTTGATATATCTTAAGAGCGCTAACTCTTTTGATGTATTTCAAGGATCTCCGTAATTAAAAATAGCTTTTTTCATCATTAATTTCTCACAGTGTGCTCCTGAACATATCATATTTTTAATTGATTTGAACTTTATACTGTCCTAACACGCATGTACCCAAATCAAATGATCTTTCACTATGAATTATTTCTTTCGTAGGTAAAATTAGTGTAACATTGCGATCCTCTATTTTATTTCCTGGAGTAAGATAAAAATATTTTTACCCATCATCATTCGTGACATCTATTGGGTGTTCAAGTGTAACACTTTCATGAGACACCTCGTTGAGATTTATGTGCTATTTTTTATGGCCAGTATGTGCTCCATTCATATTTTTTTTATCGTTCTCAGGCACCAAGACTTCATGCAGACATATGATTTCTTCCAGGCTCCTCCCCCCTTTTTTTTAGCTACCGGTTGGAGATTTTTCATTTTCCTTCTAGACCAAGTTGGTCCTCGGGAAAGAGGATACTCTCTTCCAATAGGTAGCAAAAAACTTTGTTTTTGAATTTCTCTTAAAATTGGAGCCTTTTCAACATATGATTTATTTTTTATGAATACTGCAACCAACATTCATTATGTTGTTGGCGGTATTGATGAAGGTGGGGTCTCCCCCATGCCTACATTTGAACTAGTCTTCTCAAAATCATCTCCTTCTTGATCAACTAGTTTGATATGTTGTAGCATGAGAAGAGTATTTTCCTTCATGGCCTCACAACCAAACTCTTTCAACGTTATGATAAAATGTGCAAGCTAGAAAATGACTATATACGGGCTAGCACCTTGAGGAAAGCAAGGCGTAGTAATATTTTAAAAACATGTGCTTGTTTCTGATTCACTAGGTCGCCTTAAGTGCAAGTGAAGATCATACTCCATAACAACATGTTGTTTTAAATTCAGCTCTGTCATTTTCCCTACATCATTAAAATAATTTTACCAATATGTTGAAAAGCGTTAAGTTTGTAAAATTTTTTCATTGTTAAAACCAAGCTTCTAGAGGCATAATTTTACAATAGTTTATGTATAAAAACACATCCCTAAAAATTTTCAATCAGACCTGGGTTGTGCTATTTATTTTGATTTCTTGAAACCATTTAGAACATGATGGAAATCCTTCATTGCTAGATATTTCTAATTTTTTTTCAACACATTTTATTCCTACTTCTACACTTAATATGGTACATCAGGTTCATTCCCGTATTTTACCTAAGAAGCTAGTAAATTTAAATTGTTGCCTATGGGATTTGACTCTGAATATGCTGACAACCGTTTTGGCCTTGTGAAAAGGCCCTTGGTGGACTCACGCTTCTGAAGAAAAAGATCTATAGGTATTTTAAATGGGATTTTTATTTGACCTGTAAATCATAACACTACAGTTTTGACACTCCCCGACAACGGTGCCAAAATGGTGAGTAGAAATCATGTCTCAAAAAAAAATCATTTCTCTTCCATAAATTATCAATCCGGTAAGTCCGTAAACTTACAAGTGTCATGCACAATATATGCCTACAGTGTTGAGGAATGAATTTATCTGTACCTTATTTAGTTTTGTGGGGGATGTTCGTGCATTTGAAAGTCAGTCAAACCAAATAAACTAAGTACAAAAAATTAAATAAATAAATTACATGCAAAAAGTAAATGTACGGGAAATTAAATGTGTAGAAAAACAAACACAACTGAATTAAATTAAAGTGGTAAATAAAGCAATAAACTAATCTACAAAAAATAAATGCATAAATAAAATAAGGGAGGACTACTGTAGGGAGTGGGCCCAAGCTCCTGTAGATAGTCCGTTTGGTTAGCTATGTAGAGCTTGCTAGAATAAGAGGAATTGCACTCTTAATAAATTATATAGAAGAATAATATCAAATAAATGTTGTGTAAAATTAATCATTGATCTCCCATTCATCTAGCCTGCATATTTATATAAAGTGTAGCCATATCTCATTACAATAACAAATCAATCTATTTTAATCACATGACGTGATTAGTTACAATTGGTTTCTACACAGATTTTATTCTTCTATTTTAAAGCATGTTCGTTCACAAGAAGGATAAATATAAAAATCCTTAGGTGTACGTAACAAATAAATCCTAAACTAATTCATCCTAAAAATAATGCCTTAAGAGTTTTACAAGGTCAACCGGCCAATCGGTTGATAATAATAAAAAATACTTTATTCTATTTAATAAATGCATGATTAATATATCGCCATTTGTCTTCATGTGCAACAACCTCCATAGTCCCTTGGTCAACCTGGTCAATGTTGACTTGGTCATATGGCCTCTCCAATGCAGGTGTCTCTAACATATGGGAGTAAGGTGCCTGCTTTGCGCCTACTTGAGTAAGGTGTCTTCTTGGCACCTACTTGAGTAAGGTTCCTGCTTGGTGCCTACTTGAGTAAGGTGCCTGCCTGATGCCTACTTGAGTAAGGTGCTTGCCTGGTGCCTACTTGAGTAAGGCACATGATTGGCACCTACTTGAGTAAGGTGCCATAGTAAGGTGCCAGAGTAAGGTGCCTACTTGGCGCCACTTGAGTAAGGTGCTAGAGTAAGGTACCTACTTGGCACCACTTGAGTAAGGTGCCGCTTGAGTAGGGCTCCTTCTTGCACACTACCAGGTCCAAGTGGGGTGTAGACTGGAAAACACCATATTAGTAGTAAATCTTGCACTTATACACAGTTTCCACTAAAAACACCAGTCAAGCATAATATCAGATTTTCTATCAATTATATGCATAAGTTAAATAAAAATATATTTCTAATGCTAATTAAACCAATGATGATGCCCTTAATAGTGCATATAAAATGAGCATTTCTAGTGCTCATCAATGTTGATAGATCAAAACCAGACAAACATAAAAAAATTTATTCTTTTTGGGTGGTCCTTTCAAAATAGTGGAGGCCAAGGAGTCCAATGTGTTCCAACATGAAGATCAAGAAGGGAACATACAACCGATTCTAGTAAATGGTTTTCATCTCAAACTCTACTATGTTTGAAATATGAGCTCGTTGTAACATATGTATATATCTTATATTATATTTCTCTTTCTTTATGCACTTTGTATTCAGTTTCTTTCTGCACTTTGTATTCAGTTTCTTTCTGCACTTTGTGCAAGTTAATTAAAAAAAAATGCAAAAAATGGCTAAGTGTTGATAAAATATTCAGTGAGGTTCCATTCTACGCTCAAATACACAAAAAGTGTGGCAAAACGGTAAGCGTCTCCAATCCGCACCCAAATGCGTTAAATTTCTAGCGGAATGATGCAAGTGTTATTTTTTGTGTGACAAAAAGAGCCAAGTCTCAAAAGAAGTGAAAGCATCTCCAATCTGGGGAGTTTTTTGAAGCTAAAGCATAGCAGAACGGAACCAAGGTGATCATCCACGCATGAAATAAGTTAAGTGTCAGTGGAATCAAAGACGTCTTCAATTCATCAATTTTAAAACTAAGGTGGAGCCAAGCAATTATTTCACGATCGTGCCACGTGGAGAAGAAAGAAAAATCCCACATTCAATGCTAATGAACTCGCACTCCAACCAAAGAGTAGCCGAAGAGACATAGTGAGGTGGTAGTGCAGTTTGAATTTTTGACCAATAAAAATTTAGAATGCCACCATTGAGCCATCGAAAGGAATGAGTGGAAGTTGGAAAGTGTGCCAATGGGTAGATTGTGTAGCCACCATATTAATTATGGAAGATACGTGTGCACCAGTAAATAAAAGAATAAAAAAGCATGAGTAGTGTTCATTCAACGGAAAATCGCATTCACAAAACATAAAAGAGTGAAATGATACTCTGAATATTTCACTGTGAATTCTAGAGAGAACATAGTATTGTCACTATCAAGATGGCTCTAAATAAAGCACCCACAGAGGCACATAGGACGAGAGAAGAATCGCAAGCTCATGTGCGTCAAAACATGCGAGTTGTAGACAGAGTAATGACAATAGTGAGGAGGACCCTTCTAAGGATGAGTTTCAAATTTTTATACTTTGGAGGAAAGACAATGTGATGACAAGGTACCATAGCTATAAAATATTTCTTGTTCTCCTATATCTATGATTCTACACATCATTACCCCGAGTTAGTCTCTGCTATGATCCAGTTCTATGATTATGAAAATAGAATGATAAAAACCTTTAAAGGAATTCTCCTATTCTTAATTACCAAAAAATTTTTCCATGAATTATTCATCGTAGGAGTAGGTCCACCCTCAAAACCCAAACCATTTGACATAGCAAGGCTAGCAAGGGCTTATACCACATTGTTAACATCAGAAAAGAAGATAACTATAGAAAAATGGCTTCATCTCAATTTCAAAAAGATAAGAGAAATATGAAATACCTGAAGTTCCTATTCATTTTGATGAATTTGCAAAGCCTGAAATATTCTCTATGTTGGCCTGTATAGAGGGTTTAGATTCTAACAGAATGGTGTATGGCTGGAAAATTACCGCAACCTATTCTATTTCCAATGAAATAATGTATGAGGAAGGTGCAGAGAAAAAAGGGACTAGGGTGATTTATTTTGATTGGCCAACCTTTCTTGCTCAAAGGATACACGAACATTTGGTAAGAATGAAAAGGGGCTCTAATGCTCCTATTTTAAAGCATTGCTCAAGTCTGGTATGGATGTTTTATGCTGCCATTAAGGATAAGATGCCTTGGATTCCGGTTAAAGATAAAACCAATGATGGGGAACCCTTGTCAATTTATTATTGGACAAGTCATTTGAGAAGTAGTGAGTCTTTTTATAGATTCAATTTGGAATTTCTTGGACCTGCTTTGAAAATAATGTATGGAGAGTGCCCTAGATTGCCACCCTTGGCTAAGAAAATTTTGAGAGCAGAGGATGTTGAGGAAGAAGATTGGTATTTGTTAACTGGGGGCACAGTAATCATACTATATGGTTTCATGGGTAAACCTTTTCTCCTACCCCATTTTGTTACAGAAAGGCTCTTTGCCTTGGAATATTTGAGGTAGGTGCAATACATTGATTTGAATTATGGTTCTGGGAGAAAGAGAAGGTCTTTGTTTACATATCACACTGTGGAGGACATTACTATCACAAAGAAGGGGTAAAGTGAGTAGATTGACCAATAACTTGACATGTTAGGTCTATTTTACATTTCCCAAAGGTGGAGTTATGACCCTGATGGTAGTTTCACTGCAAGAAATGTAGACCTAAATGGAGAAAAGACTTACAAATTTGAAAATAGGCCTAGGGATCATTTCAAACAAGGTAGAAATAATGATGAGACCGCTCTTTTGGAGTGGAATGTGTCAAAAATGGGTCAACTACCTCCATGGTTGGATTTATATGAACAGATTATGGATTATGATCTTGAAAAAAAGAAAAGTCATCGGCTGACAGAAGCCACCATGCATGATATTGAAGAGAAAACTGCAAAGAAAAAGAACCCTCAACTTGATGAGGATGTTGTTGAAGAGGTAGAAGAAGGAGAATAATGGAATGTAGCAAAAATATTATATTGGTGGAGAATGAGAATAGAAATTGGAAAACCTAAGTCCAAGTTTGGTATGAAGATTGATAACGAGTTTTCTAAGAAATATGATGAAAATATAAGAACCTGGAAGCAGAAGGACATAAAAAACATAGTGTTAACAGTTAAAAATTCCCAAGCTAGTTTTGAATCTCTCTCTCCACCCACAGATTAAGAAGCTACAATATAAGAACTTGAAACTCCTTTAACAGTAGCTGAAGTCCCTAAGACTTTTCATCCTACTACTGAACAAGTGGATAAGTTTCCTAAGGGAGCATAAATTTTGAGCAAAATGCAATATTCCAGTAACAAAACTGTCAGTACTCTAGTCATTGAAGTAGTGTCTAGGCCTAAATGCTTAGCTCTGGAGGGACAACCTCTAGGCATAGATATTGACTGGAGGAAGAAGGATAAGAGTTTCAGGTTCACCCCCCTTTCTTTCACCATTGTAATATCAGTAGAATTACATCCCATTTTTGAGCAAGTCTTGCTTACCAGAGTAGTACAAGGATATGTATCAGAAGAAGATTTAGAGAGTGAGATGGATTTCTTTTAATTGATTCACAGAAGAGCTAAAAGAGATCTAGAAAGAAGATAAAGAGAAGTTACAAAGAAACAAAGATTTGATAAAGAGGAGACCGCTAAAGAGGTAGTTATTTCAGTTGTAGAAGAATTGACTCATTGAGAGTAGCAATAGGAAATAGAGGCAAAACAAGAGCACCCTACATCTGTAGGTGAAGGTATGGTTTCTAATCCCTCTTCTCCTCTTCATCCTCCTAAATCCTCAAGGAATTCTCCCTCCCTTTTTGGTCAAGTAAATGTGACAAAGGCACCTTCTACCTCTCACAGTCCACCCCACGTTTCATTAGTCGTCACTGAAGTACAAGTCACCCCATATCCCCCAAAGTCACCCAAAATCCCACTTTCATCATATGAGGTTCCCACTTCATCATATCCCATCACTTCATCTTCACTATTACCACCACCCCCATCAAAGGGACAAATTGTTCCAAGTACCCCCATGCATCCAGTTGTTAGTCTTACATCAATTCCTATGAGTTTACCAATAGCAACCACAATAGTAGTTACAAAGTCCACTGTTGTTATAGAGGCTGTTGTAATTACTTCCACACCACCATTGTCAATGGTTGAGTCTGCCCTTACATTTCTAGTATCTTCATCTCCCCTGGCTGCTAGATTTTCAAGTTCTGTAACTTTGCCAAAGGAGCAGGCAACCACACATAAAATGAATGATTTCTGGGCAGAGAATATTTCTAAGCCTTCCAACAGGATGACTGTCAGAATAAGAAGCATGTATGTTGACCCAATTTCTAGGAAGAAGATATCTAGATCTATGACTCCACTTGTAAGTAAACCTAAAACTGAAATGACTGTCCAATATTATCGAGTGAAGGAGGTCATAGAAGATATTGAGAAGCTTCCTAAAGAAGATGAGCTGATTATAGCCAAAGCCCACTTGGACACATTCTATGTGAAGAATGATAAATTTAGAGAGAAGGTGAGAAAACTGGATAAACATATTGAAAAGCTTTAGAGGACTCTGAGCAATCAAAAGGAAGTAGAAAAGGTTATGAAAAAATAAGCCAAGGGTTGGCAAGAAAAGTACCAAGAATCCAATAAACTCAAATATGAGCTAGGAGAGCAAAAGAAGCTGAATGAAGAACAAGCAAAAGAAATTTAAAGTTTGATACAACTTCAACTTGAAAAAGCTAAGTATTTTGGCTTTTCCAAGGCCGGATTGAAGAATATTAGAAAAGAATTGCTCTCTGAGGTCCAAGAGAAATATTCAGGGCTTTAGCTTATGATTGACTACCTTGATGATGCCAGCCGCTTACTCCCCAATGTTTAGAAATATTTATATCAAATCATTGGAGGGTTGCAACCTATGGTGATTTCAGCAGAACAGATATACAAATTGGTTAATAGTAGAGTTAGTAATTCTACTAAACCAATTCCCAATAAATAATGGAATCTCGCCAGAGTTACTACCAGAACCATGGTCAAGAAGTACAAGGTACTTCAAAGAGCCTGGCTATTGTTTGATAGGATTGAAGGGTTGATTAGGGATATTGTGGATGTGAATAAAGAAATGATTCAAGTTGGCTTCAAAGGCCTATGGATGGAGGATCACAACTTGCTATCTATGGAAGAGATCCAAAAAAGCATTAATGAAAATTTATAGGATGAATCTGGAATTGATTCTCTTAAAGAGCCACTACCCAATTAATTGTTAATTTTACCATGGAAGATCTACTGTATAGAGGGAATGCTGCTAATTACTAGGATATTGGAGAATTATAGTATGTTTACAAGCAACTTAAAGAAACATCAAATCCCTCTGAATTATCCTGGAAACTGGCTTTACAATATTTGAAATTGATGATTGAGTTGTTTGGTGATGATTTTAGAGGAAGAAATAAAAAACAACCTTCCCAAAATGAAGAGAATGAAGAAGAAGAAGAAGAATAAGAGAATGAAGAAGATGCTGAGGAAGAGGCCCATGAAGAAGAAGAGTAGGATGGAACTATCACAGGCTCGGAAGGGGTCCACACTTAGTTCATTTTTATTTTGTACATATGCACAAGTTTTGCATTTTTGTTTTTTGCTCTAAAAATTGTCAGAAGTAAACAATAAAGGCATGAAGCCTAGAGAGACACAGAGAGCAGCATATTTTATGTGAAGGTATTTTTACAATAAGGCCTTATAAGAGGAGTAGAGTTATACCTAATTTTTGAAGACAATGGCAACATGCCTGTATTTTTGGCATAATATCCATATAAGCGGATAAGTTCTAATGTTTTTGGCATGATCTCCATATGAACCTTTACTCTCTAAATAGACTATTATATTTTTTAGAGGGTAGTTTTCATGTGGAAGTTATTATTTAAAAGCATATTTTTGAATATGAGCATTTTTTTTGACTCCTAAGACCCAATGGATAAGACTCTGAGTTCTATGGCTTTGCAAGCAAATCCACTCGAGAGGCACCAGAATGTAGGCCCAAAATGGCCACATACTTAGGAAAATTCTGAAAATTTTGCCTAAGTCATGAAGTTCTCATTCCGCACACATTGCAGTGTATTTTGGAGCAGATCCGCAACAAAGGCCACAAACCCACCCAATACTTAGTGATTTTTTTCACTTGGAGCAGTTCCACATAGTTTCTTATGTATTTGGCTCTAGACTGGTGACGTTTCTTGAATTTGCAAAAGTTTTTTAAGAAGGATGACATTAGCATAAAATAAGTGCGGATTGGTGATCGCTTCATATTCTTTGATATATTTTGAGCGGCTAAGTGTTGGAGGACCCGATTTCAAAGGGCGCATTAAACATTTTTGCCCGAAATGGTGACAGAAGGTGAAATGCTACGTACAAGCGATGCAGATTTGTGATGAAGTTTTTTGACTAACATTCTTATGGAATGGTGACAAGCAGCATGTACTCTAAAGCCAGTGCAAAATGGAGGAAGAGTCCCTTTACATTGCATTGGGTCCAGAATGGTGTTCATAGGCCAATGCACTTGCTTGGGTCCGAAATGGAATCTGCAGAGTTTTGAAGGAGATATGACATCATCAATATTTTTTGTGTGGATTGGTGAATGCTTCATCGCCAAATAAGAAAAATGAAGGATAGGGAGTGGATTTCATCCCGCTTCACTTTCAAGGCATTTTAGTGCTGGATTGGCGTTCCACAAGTTCTAAAGCATGAAAGGTGACATCATAAATTTTTAAAAGCGGAATGGTGTTGTGTTCTCTCCTGTAATTATATCAAGCTTATGTTAGATTAGAATCGTAGCCATATGATGGGGGATATCAACATTCAAGAATTTGCTGAGAATTCTGAAGCATATAAAAGCAATTTCTCATCGTCAAGGGTTTCAAGAAGATG
This sequence comes from Wollemia nobilis, assembly GCA_028583015.1. NCBI lineage: Eukaryota > Viridiplantae > Streptophyta > Pinopsida > Araucariales > Araucariaceae > Wollemia > Wollemia nobilis. The sequence goes on along the minus strand of JAQPPZ010001268.1, from coordinate 2,610,910 downwards.
AGAACAATAGACGGTTATAGATCAAAAGTGGTAGAAGGCTTCCAAGAAATATCAACGATGTATATGCAATCTCCAACGACTAGAACTCCAGTTAGCATCAAACAACCAACAAGTTGCAGAGGTTTCGAGCTGCCATGGTGGTACACTTGCAACGAATTTCTCAGAGGTTGAACCAGTAAGAGAATGCCAACAAGAACTCTCTGCTGAGTTGTCAAAATATCATCTTTATAATTTTCATTATTATTTTAATTTAGCAAAACTATAAATAGAGGTCGAACCCTCATTTTTAAAGGATCGACTCTAGTGTGTTTTCTTGTGCTATTGTAAACATTCCCAAGGGCTAATGAAATGAGCATTACATTGATCTTCACCTCAAATTTTGTGTCTTCATAATTCGTTATCAGAGGGTCGAATTATTTAGTTGTATTTATATGAATACTTGAATGGTTATTTTGTGCCAAATTAATGGATTACTAGCTGCTAGGGTAATTGAAATCTACTTTTGAATTAGATATTTTTTGGTAGGGAGTGCATTTATGTAAAATATAGATATTGGTGAATTTTGCTATTTGGATTATCATTGTTTAGATATTGAAATTATTGTCTGCAATATTTCTCTGTTGTTCTTTAATGAATGGAAGTACATTTAATTTGGGATAATGTTGATCTAAGTAATGTGTATTTAATTTGATTTTTTACAGCTTTTTGTTGTAGTGCAATGCTATTAGCCTATCCATCCACTGTTGTTCATGTTTTCTAACCCTAACATTTTTTTACCCTAATATCTAAAACCCTAAGTGAGCATAATTGTGTCAACACCCTATTTGAGTTGACAAGGAACCAACCTACTCTAGAGGTTGGATCTAAAACTCCTGTTTTGGTCCATTTAATGTTGAGTGTTGAGTTGTAGCTATAGAGTGTAATCTTGGATAGAAAGTAGGAAGATAAACAACCACAATATTGAGTAAAAATTGATGCAATTCATTACCCAAAAATCCTCAGCCCACCCAAGGTGTAGACGCCATGGTTGCCATATGATCTTCGACCTCCATAGCTTATCTACTATCCGCTTCACTAGTGGTAGGTTCTTGGCATACATCCTCTTGTTTTTTCTCTTTTTATTTTCTTTCTTCTCTCCTCTCTTTAGCAAAATCATGCCCACCTAGCTTTGAGTAAAATTTCATACTTCTTATCTCCCTATGAAATCGTTCCAAGGCACGATTTCAAAAAATCATACCCCATAATTTTGGGGTGCGATTTTGTTCGTCACCATGAACTAGGACAAAATCACAGTCGACCCACGAAATCGTGCTCAGGTCGTGCATGGTGATTTTCGATGAAAATGAAGAAAATTTTGAAAAAAATCATAAAATGCAGATGAAATCTACCCTAACCTAATCTAAGAGTGAGGTTTTAGTCCGTACCTATTCTTGCTCTACTGTTATGCTGGCTTTATCCCTCTCAATGGCCGAAATGTGTGTTGGAAGCACCGTCTTCATTTTTCTCCAGAGCTCTTTCTTCTATTTTTGTGTGGTGAAAATAAACTAGGGTTTTCACCTTTTACTCATTCTATGCCTCTTTTTGCTTTTCTCTCTCCTCTTTTTCTTTTCGTTTTTGCTCTTTTTTCTTTTATGTCTACCATTTCGAGTTTTATTGGAAATTTGACATTCCTTTCGAAACTCAAGGGGGCACCCTGGCTTGAGAGGCATTAATGTCCCTAATACCTCGATTTGAATGCAAAACATGAAAGTATCAAGAATGACACTATTTTTGCACCACTTCTTTCTTCTAAACCAACCACTCCTAATTTTTTCTCACCCTTTGTCCTTAGGTGTCTACATATTTCTTTGTCGCATTTATCAGGCCATAAATGCATCAAAGAGGGGGCAAAATGTAGACATGGAAAATTGACCCACTTGAGTGAGTCATTTTCCCTAGTCCCTTTGAGAGACCCTCTAAATTGTATAAAACAGGTTTAGACCTCTCTCCCCCTCTCTCCCTCTTTTTTTCCTTGCTCTGATGAAATTATGGCCAAATATTATGGGGCAAAATTTTGCCTAGTAAGGGTATTCTCCTAGGAAAACCCAACATCTCGTTTAACTTTATTTGGCATCATTTTTTTCTTGGTTTTCCCACATTTTTTTTCAAATATCCTTGAAATTGAGGTTTGAAGCCCTTATTTTCCCCCAAAAGCTCTCTTCGTCCTTGCTAACAAACAAGCTCAAGAAATTATTTTCAAGTGCTAACAAGACCTCATTGAAACTTTTGATTTTAGGGACATCTCTTTTGCTACATTGATTTATGTGTTGATGCCCTTGGTGGACAAGTGTTGAAGCCCTAAGGAGGAGTCTACCATCTTGAGAATCTTCATCCTGTTTACCTATTTTTCGCTACCACCAGGTTGTTTTCACTCCTTTTGCATTTGCATATTGCTTAATTCACATTTATTAATAGTTTATTTGTATTATTCTATTGTAATTTCCTTCTATTGCAAAATTGTGCCCTATAATTATAGGGTATGATTTCACTAGAGGTAAAATTGCGGTTGCCCCATATAGGGTAATATTTCACCAAAGCTAATATTGGGGGCATAAGTTCACCCCCAAACCCTAGGGCTGCATTTCATGTTACATTTAGGATATAATTATGCAAATTGCATTTTGTTTTGCTACATTATCTTTTGCTTGTTCATCTTCCAAAAAGGTCAACTTTTGCTTTTGCATTCTAAAGGCCAACTAAAAGGACCTAGGGGGCTTGACTATTTTGCCTTCAAGTATAATCATACAATGGACTAAGCAAGCCCTCTAGTGTTGATCATATTTTTTGAATGAAGTTGTGTTTTAAGGATAAAAGCTGTCGGATATTGTTGGATGCAAGTTAAGGCTAGGAAAAACCATCGAATCAGATAAGTACCCTAGTAGATATTTAGGCTATTTGCTGGTTGTCTTTATTTTCTATTCCAAAATATAAGATCACAGGTGAAGCATTTGATTAAATTTATAGGTATTAAAATAATAAGAGCATATAGTGTGCATCTAAGGTTTTAATCTTGTTTGTGCATCCCTATTGAACCCTTGCTCAAAGGCTTTATTTTGTAATCATAATATTAGTAATCATACAAGAAAATAATCATTCTAGGGTTAACTCTTGTATTCTTGCATCTTGTATCTTGCATTGCTCTTCCCCTTTTTCATAGCATAGTTTATAAAGACCAAACATAGGTGCATGCTTAATTGACACATCAAAACACATTCCACCCTAAACTTGGAGTGAGTCCTAAAACCATTTCTGGTGAACCCTTCTTTCAGTTAACCACCTGAGTGTAGAGTTATAATATACCCCCGTAGTTCACCTTATATCCTAGTGGATCCAGTCAAGAATCGTATGTGGTGGGGCAGTTTTACCCCTTTAAAAATACACATTCTTTATCAAGTGGTATTAGCTCAACCATTTAGATTCCTCAACATTTAAAGAGGAGACCAAGATTCAAATATTACCAAGCAATACATGGATAATATCCAACTTTTTGTAATACCACTATGTGGTGATGATGTAATACGAGGCCTGTTTCAATCCCATGTAACCAATTGTTTTTTTTTTTTTACTTATTAAAAAAATACATATTATTTTATTACTAAAAACATACACAATGCCTTGTTAGCAAGGCACTAATTGGAATTTACCCAAAATTAGTCATTAAACACCAGTACCAGGAAGGAAACAAAGATGTGGACTGGCTTGCTAACAAGGGAGTTGGCGAATCTGACATTCATGTTTGGAGAGATTCCTTTCCCATTGGCCTAAGGGACGCTTCTACAAGTACCAATGTCTGCACAATGTGAGTGGTTGGCAGGGGACCGAGTTTGTTTGCTCTTGGAACTGGTCGAGTTTTTGTGCCTTTTTTTCTTCTTCTCCCCCTTCAACAGTGTTTTGGCAACTTGTCGCGATATCGCGACACTTTTCACCATTGGTCACGAAATTTCAGCATGTCACGATATCGCGACATCCCTTTTCCCTCTGGCCACGAGGTTGCTTCTTGTCACGATATCGCGACACTTTTGTCTCCTTCGGACGCAGTCTTGCAACTTGTCACGATATCGTGACACTTTTTCTCTCTGACCGCGGTCTTACAACTTGTCGCGATATCACGACACTTTTTCTCTTCGACTGCGATATTGCAACATGTCACGATATCGTGACTCTTTTTCTCTTCGACCGTGATATTGCAACATGTCGCGATAGTGAGACTCTTTTTCTCTTCGGGAGCATTTTTGCAACATGTCACGATATCGTGACACTTTTTCTCTTTGGGAGCATTTTTGCAACATGTGATATCGCGACACTTTTTCTCTTCGGGAGCGTTTTTGCAACATGTCACGATATCGCGACACTTTTTCTGTTCAGGAGCATTTTTGCAACATGTCACGATATCGCGACACTTTTTCTCTTCGGGAGTGATTTTGCAACATGTCGCGATATCACGACACTTTTTCTCTTCGGGTGCGTTTTTGCAACATGTCGCGATATCGTGACACTTTTTCTTTTCGACTACGGTCTTCCTTCTTGTCGCGATATCGCGACACTTTTTCTCTTCGGCTGCGGTCTTCCTTCTTGTCGCGATATCGCGACACCTTTTCTCTTTGGCAGCGGTCTTCCATCTTGTCATGATATCGCAACAATTTTTCATTTCGGCTGAGGTCTTCCATCTTGTCGCGATATCATGACAATTTTTCTCTTTGGCAGTGGTCTTCCATCTTGTCGTGATATTGCGACACTTTTTCTCTTCAGCTGCAGTCTTCCATCTTGTCGTGATATTGCGACACCTTTTCTCTTCGACTGCGGTCTTCCATCTTGTCGCGATTTCGCGACACCTTTTCTCTTTGGCAGCGGTCTTCCATCATGTCGTGATATCACGACACCTTTTCTCTTTGGCAGCGGGCTTCCATAAATGTCGTGATTTCATGACTCTTTTTCTCTTTGGCAGCGGTCTTACTTCTTGTCGCGATTTCGTGAAACCTTTTTTCTTCGGGCGTGATGTCTCTTCTTGTCACGATTTCACGACACCTCTTCTGCCCGATCGTGATTTTGTTTCATGTCGCGATTTTGTGACTCTTCTTCTCTTCTGGCTCCAACCCATCAACTTGTCGCGATATCGCGACACTTCCTTTCTTCTGGCAGCAACCTTGCAATTTGTCACAATTTTGCGACACCTTCCCTCCTTCGACCGATGGCGTTTCTTGTCACGATTTCGTGACATCCCTTCTTCTCTTGGATGCAACGGTGCTTCTTGTCGCGATTTCGCGACATCACCAAACTGGTCACGTTTTCGTGACTCCTTTCCTCGTGGGAAGGTTTGCTCACTCTTTGATCTTTAGACCATCTCGGTCGCTCTAGTTTTCATGTAATTCCTCTTGTACAAGGTTCAGGGACCTTTCAACACCCTTTCAACCAATCAAAAAAAAAAAAACATACACAATGAAAGTAAATATCACTCTAAAAATGTGGGTCATTCATTTGCTTGAAAATTAATTATATTTTTAGATTAGACAAGATTTTTTGGAAAATATAAATATAAATACATTTAATGAAATGTAAGAAAAAAGTTTACATTGAGTCAATTAGACAACAAGCTTGTGTAAGATAAAGAACTATTGCATATGTCATGACTAAAATCTTGGCAAAAATATTTCTCATAGGTAGGAATGAGGAGGATGAATTAGATTGGGGCCATGGGAGACTTGGAGTCTAGATAGTAAAGGAAAAATGTGAAAAGATCCTTCTAGAACCTCCTCCTCATGTATATCAAATCGAGGATTGGAAAAATATTTGGTATTCCAAGGGTTGGCCGAAAGTAAATTTCTTTTCCTGGCAGTTCATGCAAAATAAAATTTATACTTTTGATAATCCGAGGTGTAGGAGAATTTTTGGCCCATACCAGTGTGTTTTATGCTAAAAAAATGAGAAAACATCTAACCACCCGATGTTTGAGTACTCATTCATGTACTAAATCTAGAAGATATGGTTTTTAGCTTATAAAATTTGAGCCAATGATGATCTAAATCACATTAATATTTGGAAAATATGAAATAGGAGCAAATTTAAATATAAATATCTTTGTATTAGGTGCAAACTTGATTTAAATTTTATTTAGTGGAAATTATGGTTGGAGAGAAATGATAAATTTTTTAGAGAAATATTTTTATCCTTCGATGGAATCTAGTAGGTCATTTAAAAAAAATTCACAAAAATTGCAGCATTGTATGCTAAAGAGAAACCTAAGGCTGATATAAGGATGATGGAGAAGGAAGCTGAAGTGTAGGAGGGTCATGATAGAGTTAGTTGTAAAACATCCCATAACTCTATATTAAAATTAATACTGATTGAGTTTCAAAGACAATCCAGGTAGAGCTTGAATTAGAGTGGTCTATAGGAATCATGTTGGTACAATGCTTTATTGGGAAATACAGAGCTTGTGCAAGGCCTAAAATAATGAAGCAAAAGCCTTAGCTATTAAATTTACTTCTATATGAGTAATAAGATAAGTTTATAAGAGGATAAAACATTGAATTGGATTCTTAAATATTGGTAGGAGATCTCAATTGTATGGGTAACTTTGCATTGGAGACATAGAGGTTGAGGATTCTTATCACCCAATTTAAGGATGTGTGGAGAGAACTTGATGATGTGATCCCAATATATGTGGGTAGAACTTTGAATACTAGGTTATCTTCTTGGATAAGGTATGTACTAAGAAGGATGAAGGGGTTCAGTGGCACAATGGTATGGCTATTAAGGATAAGAGGATTAGGTAGGTTGATGAGCAAATCCAATGTTTGGCTAATTTGGACAACCATTACAGATATATGGTTTAGGAGATTTAGCTCTAATGTAGATTTATTTTAAGTGTTGTAACCAAAAGTAGTTAGTTCTTAGGATCTTAGGCTTTAGATTTACGAAAGTTTATTTGAAAGTTTAAATGAGGAAATAGGTGCTCTTGTTGGCTAAAGTTGGGAGGACTCTTACCCCAACTTGTAAATAATGTTCTTTTAATATATTTTTTCAAATTATTTAAAAAAAAAAATTAGAACTATAGGCATGATTTTGAAAAGATAAATATAAATACATTTAATGAAACATAAGAAAAGGTTTGAGATTTTATGATACTTTTTGTGGGTCTAATTTAGACCACATTGCAAAAGGTATCCTTTTTCAACAACACATGCTTAAAAAACTATGTATAAAATTATCATGGTACCAGGAATGTCTTGGGGCTGTGACTCAATAAGCACCATGTCAGTTGGAAGCTTCAATGTCATAGGAATAGACAAAGCGATGACATAAGTAAAAAAAGGTCGAAACCGCATCTTACTTGATGATGACATCATAAGAAGAGCAAACCGCATTTGGCTAATGGATATCTATCCACTAAAGACACTTGTCCTCACTGCCCTAGCTAATGGATCTCTATCCACTAGAGATTGTCATCCTCTATACTCTGTCACCTTCAAAGCTCTATCTCAAATTTGTACTAAACATAGTCCTTCGATATAGCACAAATCTGCTCAATCTCTGTCTCTGGTCTGGCATAAACCTATCCTCAAATATACACCAAACTCTGTTCTTAAATATATACTAAAATCAGTCCTTTTGTCTAGTACAAATCTGTCCTCAATCTCTATCCTCTGATCTATACTAAATACAGTCCTTTGATCTAGCACAAATCTATCCTCAATATCCATCCTCAAGCCTTAAATCAAATCTTGACTTAATCTCAAATCAACAATTCCAAATCTACCCCAAACCTTAACCTAAGGTTTGAAGAAATCAATCAACTCTACTCACAAGTCTTCTCAAAGACTTATCTTAAATATGCCTTGTAAGCTTCCACAAAAGCTCACACTAATCTATCCACAAGTCCTTTCTAGAACTTGTCCAAATTTTCTTAACAAGTCCTCACTAGAACTTGTCCAAATCTGCTCAACAAGTCCTCACTAGAACTTGTCCAAATCTGCTCTCAATCTGTATTGTAAGCTTCCACAAAAGCTCACACAAATCTGTCCACAAGTCTTCTCTAAGACTTGTCTTAAATCTTCTCAATAAGTCCACACTAGAACTTATCCAATCTCATAGAAACATAAAGAGAATTGTTAGAGACTCAATATGCTTCACATTCATCACAATGCTTAATCACTTTCAATCACACTTTTAGAAAAATATAGATAATTTTTAGAGACTCAATATGCTTCACACTCACAAACTATCAATCACTCTTAGAAACATACATATAACTGTTAGAGACTCAATATGTTTCACACTCATGAACTCTCAACCTCTTTCTCAAATCAATTCAGAAAATGGAATAATTTGTTTGGTAGAACTTGAACTATCACTTCACACATCCACTTGACTAGGCTCAACCAACTCTACTCAACCAATCACTCAATGAAATAATCCTTGCTCATAAACCCTAGTACAACCATATAAGCACTCACTCAAAATGTTTCCAACAATGCTTATCAATCTCACATAACAATGATACTCATGTTCTTTCCAAACCTTAGTTCAAGTTCTTTCACTTAATTAAATCACTTCAAAAACAATGCTTATAAAACAAGGTTTTATCAACAACTCTTAATTCCAGAAAACCTTGAAGCATTAATTAAAACACACTAAAAAATTCTTAACCAAAAAATCCTTTTCACTCCAAATTTTCATTCACAATTTTCAACAATCACTCACTAGGAAGAATATGCCCATACCTTTTATTGGATGTAAAAGTGCCTTTATAAAACCTGTCTCAATCACAATTTTCTTCTTTCCAATTCCAATGGTTAGATACAACAATATTACTTCAACACTTTCCCAAAAGTATTCTTTAGACACAAAACAATCACAACTCAATTTATGCCTTATTGCTCCCTTTTAAAATAACACTCATCATACCATACATAAAGATAATTTCTTGATACACCTTATAAAATCCAACTTAAAATAATATCCAACACCATAAAACATCAACCAAACACCTTACAATATTTTAAAAACATTTGAGCAAATAACATTAAAATTTAATTTTGCAAAAACCTTATAACTCCCTTTGCAACCTTAGAACCAATTAAAATATGCAAAAATTAATTTTTAAATGCCCAAAATATATTCCCAAAATTTTTGGTGCCCAATATTAAAGCATACCTCTTTCTTCCTTAAAAGGGGTTTCGACGAGATTCAATCCACCGTCTCCTCAAGCCTAAGCGCCTTAATGCTTGGGATCCCACAGCGTGGGCTACTAATGCCCACATGTAGGAAGGAAGAGTCCCTTCCTCTTATGCCTTCGCCGCCATTTGACTTTCCATGAAACTCTCACACTCTAACTCCGCTTTGGATGCAGCGCAATTTTTAAAGCTCATAATATTCGAAGGCATGGTAAGGTTTGGTAAGGTGGGAGTTCCCCCCTTATATACACGTTTTAATTTTCTCCTCACATCGGTGCTTTGTAATTCGAAATCAAATTTTGAATTTTAATTTTAATAACCCACCTTAGGGTTATTTAACCTTAGCTTAAATTAATTTATAATTAATAATTAAATTAATTAATAATTAATTTAAATAAATTTATAAGTTAAGTAAATTAACTAATAAATTAATTTAAAATTAATTTATAATTAATTTAAAATTAATTTATAATTAATTTCAAACTTCCTTTGCATAATATTATAAAAGAATATCATAATATTATTTACTTGGGATTTTTCTTGCACTTTGGACCTCATCTGACTTCCTGGAACCGGGTCTTGAAACTAAAACCGAATTATCCTTTTGCATTTATTTGAGAACCTGAAACGGATGCTGCCAACTGAAACTACCACTAACTGGTGCTGAAAGTTTGACATCAATGACAACTTATCACTCAAAATGTCCAACTGTCTCCCCCTTTTTTATTTATGGCAACCCAAATTCTTTTGACCAAAACTTGACCTTTTTCCTCTTATGACCCCCCTAGAAAACTGCTCCCCTTGACTCAATGCTCTCTCCTTAAACAAAATCTCTCCCCCTTTGGCATCAATGGCAAAGCGTCACCTTTGGGGCTTGGGGATAAGAATGAGTCTCTTAGCTTAGCCGCTCCCACACCTCCTCTTGAGGTGATTAATTTTGGGGTGGGAGTATTTCTACTCTCAGCAAGCACTGGTATTTACCTTTTTCCTTTTTCCTTCTTATCTGATCCTTCTGATTCCTTTGAATATTCCTATCCATGTCCATACTCTTGTTCTTGTTCATGTCCAGATTCCAGTTTCTGTTCATGTTATTGTTCACGTCCACATTCTTGTTCCTGTTCTTGTTTCTATTTTTGTCAATGTCCATATTCCTGTTCCTGTTCCTGTTCCTATTCATTTTCATGTTTATGTTCATATCCATATTCCTATTCCTCTTCCTATTCATGTTCATGTTCATGCTTAATTCTGGAATGTTTGCTCTACACCACTTTGCTATATGTCCATCATTATTGCACTTATAACACTTAATGTTATTATTCCTTGGAGGTGCAAATATCTTGGGATTTCTCTTGGTGAAGCCATATCCTTTTTTGTCACTAACCCTACAATTCATTGCCTTGTGAACAAAATGATTACATGAGTAGCAATACCCATGGAAAAGCTACCTATTTCTGAAGTTCCCATATTCTTGTCTTTCATGTGTCCTGCACTATGAACCCATGTGCCCAAATCTGTGGCATGAGAAACATCATCCATTGAAACTTCCTTGTCTTGACCTCATTGGTCTCTTAGTCTCTCTTAACCTATTTTTATTGATGTTCTATATGTTTCTTCTTTGTGCATTGTTCCTTTCCTTGTTGAAATTTCTGTTGTCCAACTCATTCTCAAAAGTCTCAATTTCTCCTACATTGTCTTGTTTTGAATTTTCTTCTTCTTTAGAACTTGAGGTTGAATCTTCTTCTTTTTTCTTTTGAGCATGTTCAAAACCAAGACCCATTTTGTTTGTTGACCTTCTTTTTACCTTGATCATATTATCCAAAACCTTTGAACTCTTTCCAAACCTATGTAGCTTATCCTTAGATTTTTCTAAATATTCCCTTAGTAGAGCTACTTCTTGTTCTAACCTTTCACATTCTAATACCTTTGCTTCTAACTTATCCTTGAACTTCTTTTTCATATCCATTGACTTGTTTAGATCCTCTATAAGCCTTTCTCTTTCTTCATCACATTATTGAAACTAAAAATCAAGCTTAGAGTTTTGCTTTCTTACCTTCTTTACTGTGTCAAGAGCATAAAATAAGTTTTGCCTTCAGATCAAATCCTTCTTTTTATGATTCTTCCTCTATTTTTTTACCTTTGTCTACATATTCATTTTATTTTGACTTGTCTTCTATAGACTCACCTTCTTCTTCTTCTAGTGCTATTAGAATATTTTCTTCTGGTACTTCAAGTGTATCCTCATATTCATCATCAATGAAACTGAAACCATTCCTTGTACAACTATCTTCAAGATGTCCAAAATTACCACATCTAAAACACTTGAGAATTATTGGTGACCTTTTCTTGACTTCTTTTTTTTCTTCAATCAGAAACAAGACTTCATCTTTATAATTATCTGAAAAACTATTATCACTATCACTTGAGTACTTACTTGCCTTGTTTGCATAGTAGCTCCTCTTTTGTCTTTGAAATAACTTCTTTCCTTGTCTACTTTGTCCATCCTTGCCTTTCCTTTGGTACCTGTATTTTTTTTATTCCTTGTTCCTATAATCCTATTTTTCTTCATCATTATTATTTTTAGCTTCTTGAAAATCAGTTGCATAGTGACAATACTTTCCATAATTGAGACATATAACAAATTTTGTATCTTTAAATTTTCTTGAACCTTTATTCCTTCTACCATAATTTACTTCATCACCAGATGACTCATTGCTCAATTCTGACTTCTTACCCTTTATCTTCTTAATTTCTTTGAAGGTTGCTTCCTTTCGAATATTAGGTTCCTCTTTTGTTCTCAACTCAAATGCTGTAAGAATACCAAGTAGCATGTCTCTTGTCAAATAATCACCATATTTTGATTCTTCTATAGCAGAAATATTTTCACTAAATATTTTTGGAAGAGATCTTAATATCTTATCACAAATATTAGATTCTTCAGTCTGATATCCAAGTCCTTCCAAGGCATTAACAACCTTACCCACACAAAGTAGATAAGCACTAATGTTTTCCTCATAATTCATTCTTAACTCTTCAAATTGTCCTTTGAGATTTTGTATCTTTGCTTTCTTGACACCTTTATCTCCTTCATATATGCTTTGCAACTTATCCCAAATTACTTTTGCATATTTACAATGCATAAATTTTATTGATTTTATTGTATGCAAGCCTCTCAAAAGTGCATTCATTGCTTTCAAATTTTAATTCTATAGAATCTTACCTTCCTTATCTATAGGTGGATCAACTGGTGGTATGTATCCATTTTCAACTGCTTCCCAAATTTCATTTCCAAGTGCCATCAGGTGAACCTTTATTCTCATACTCCAATATATATAATTACTTTCATAAAATATTGATGTTGAGTTATCCGAGGACACATTTTTAGAATCCATTGTGTTCTTGAAAGCTTTTTCTTCAAGATGTTAAACTCTTTTGAAGGAACCTGCTCTGATTACTAACTGAAGAACACAATCTTATACTGAGAGAGGGGGTGAACATTATAAGACCACTTTTTAATTTTCTTTTCCAATCAGTATTATGCAATGTATAGATACAAATATCAACAATAGTAATAAAATCAATGCACAAATCACCATACACAATGGAGACACCAATTTAACATGGTTCACCCAATGTGGGCTACTCCACGAAGAAAATATTTCATGAATTTTTTCTCAATCAATCTCTTGGGAATCCTTTCCCTATTACAATATTTATGGATCTCTATCCAAAGGAGATACCAATACCCTAATCAAGTTATTGGATCTATATCCACAGGAGAACTCCTTTCTCCTTAGCTCCGACTGGTGATATTTTAGAAGAACTATTTCCCCACTGCTTTGGCTAATGGATATCTATCCACTGAAGACACATGTCCTCACTGCCTTGGCCAATGGATCTCTATCCACTGGATATTTTCATCCACTATAATATGTCACCTTCAAAGATCTATCTCAAATATACACTAAACATAGTCCTTTGGTCTAGAAAAAATCTACTCAATCTTTGTCTTTGGTCTAGCATAAACCTGCCCTCAAATCTGCACCAAACTCTGTCCTCAAATCTGTACTAAACTTAGTCCTTCGATCTAGCACAAATCTATCCTCAATATCTGTCCTATGATTTTTACTAAACATAGTCCTTCAGTCTAGCACAAATATATTTTCAATCTCTGTCCTCAAGTCTTAACTTAAAGCTTGACTTAATCTCAAATAAACTCTGCCAGAACTTCCCAAAACCTTAACCTAAGGTTTGAACAAATCAATCAACTATGCTCACAAGTCTTCTCAAAGACTTATCTCAAATATACCTTGTAAGATTCCAAAAAATCTCACACTAATTTATCCACAAGTCCTCTCTAGAGCTTGTCCAAATTTTCTTAATAAGTCCTCACTAGAACTTGTCCAAATCTGCTCAACAAGTCCTCACTAGAACTTGTCCAAATCTGCTCTCAATATGTATTGTAAGCTTCCACAAAATCTCACACAAATTTATCCACAAGTCTTCTCTAAGACTTACCTTAAATCTTCTCAATAAGTCTACACTAGAACTTATCCAATCTCATTGAAACATAAAGAGAATTGTTAGAGACTCAATATGTTTCACATTCATCACAATGCTCAATCACTTTCAATCACTCTTTTAGAAACATACAAAGAATTGTTAGAGACTCAATATGCTTCACACTCACAAACTCTCAATCACTCTCTTAGAAACATACAGAGAACTGTTAGAGACTCAATATGTTTCACACTCATCTGTAGCGACCCCAAGAATGCACACACCGGTCCCTTTTTCTAAAACCCTACTTGCAATGCTTATTTAAAATACTAAATATAAAATAAAAATACGTGAGGAAAAATCATATAACACGAAATAACAAAATATAGATTTCTTTATTGATATTGAAGCTCGATTACATGTCGATCCATATTAGGGATACCCATTTTGATACTATAAATTACAAATAGGCAAAGAGTGCCCTTCCACGAAGAGGTGGTGCACTTATAAAAGCTTATTGTTTCTGCACATAGAAATGTATGAGGGCTTACATATGCCTCCTTCTCCAGGTCTATTTCCTAGAGGGATCCCTTTTGCTCTCGTATATTGTAATCTTCGTTCGATGTACCTGTGGCCCTGCAAGCAATGAAACAACAACACACATTTAGGTGTCCGAGATTGCCTCCCCGGATGAGGTTGTTAGTAATCAAATAATGTAACAAAAATATGATAAAACTATGCCATGAAATCATGTAAATCTATGCTAATGATGTAAGAAAATATAATAAAAGATGCTATGTCTATCTAAGCTAAGTCTGCAGGCCATTTTCCAAGACAGCGGCCGCTAAAGTAAACCTTTCCCTCTTTTCCCCAAAGCTATGGATCAAATACTTTAATCTAATGTTGAAATAGTAGGTGTTATGCTCTTCGATTCATCAAAGCTACGTTATAGATGTGATCTCAAAGAGAACTTTCAGAGTCTTGAAAGCTCTCCTCAAGAAGATGTCTAAATATCTCTGGATATTTGATTCTCTATATTTTGGTGCTCTTAAGCTTGCACATTTTATAGTGTGAAACCCTAGGTCTATTTCCAAGCCCTAGAAATGAGTTTCTCATACGTAGTGCAAGTTAGCATGAGAAGCTTTTGTCCATTATCTATATTTGAAGGCCAGTTAACTAAATCTAACTGCCCACTTGAGTCTTCTATGCGAACTGGTCATTAGCATGAGAAGCATTTGTCATTTTTTTATTCTTGGAGGTCAGTTAACTTAATTCTAAATGCAAACTCAAGTATCCTATGTGAACTGGTCATGAAAAGGAATACAAAGTCACTCTCGTTCATCTTTATTGCATGCAGACTACCACTTTTGCCTATGATTAGGCATGTTTGTCGACAAACCGCTTCTTATGTCTTAGCTATTGTCGATTACAATGGCTAATATCTAGCCGTTGTCATCTACAATAGCTAAGATCTGACCGCTCTAGGCTTGAGTGGCTAGAATCTGATTGCTCTTGGCTTGAGCGGCCAAGCTTGAATGGCTTGAAAAAGCCCCAAATGAGTGGTGAAAACCACTATTGATTCTTGGAAAGTCTAATATTATGTATTATGATCTTATGAGTGTTTCTATGTAAGTAGCTTCCCTAAGAATAACATGATTTAGGTGTCTATAGATACCCCTTTTTGCGACACGCTGTGTGGAAAACACAAAGCTAAGCAAAAACATACATTGATATGTTTGTAGGAGGTATGGTGATCAATGGTCTGATCAATGGTGGATGACCCAATCATGCAAGATGGTGTGCATCCCTTGAATCATTTCCTCAACATTTGGAGGACTTAGCTCAGTGGATTTTGTATGTTAAACTACACTCGTTCCTCAAACTCAATCGGGTAGCTTCAACTGCTATAATAGTTCTGACTGATAGGAGAGCTACAATTGAAGATGTCATGTCTATTTATATTCCTAGCAAACAAGGGAAATTTGTGATTGTTGTATGCAATGATTCATAGGACAAACATGATTTTGCTATGATCGAGCGATATTTTGTTGATTTTTATTATGATTATGTTGAATTTTTTTAACTACCTCCTCACACAATGATTTGGTGAAGAAATGATAATTAATGAAGTGACAAGTAGCTTGACCAATATAACTAACCTGGTTCCTTTCTAGCATTTGCTACTTTTAATGGGCCATCCCACATCCAAGTGTGATTCCAATTGCTTATGATAATCATCCATCCCTATCCCGAGCGGTCCGGCTATCAATATCCTTCTTAGGGAGTTAGGATGAGTGATTCTATTCATGCCTAGATTGTATCACTTTGACTTAATGTTTTTCATGTCATAGGGGAATTAGAATGACCCCTTCACACTCGTGGAGTAGTCTAACCATCTTGATCTTCTTCGGGTTTGAAGGGTGACATATCATAATTCCAAAATGAGTTGTTTTTTCCCCAAGTGGCCTTATGGTTGCCTACTCATCTCACCGAAATACATGGAGTGCAAATCACTGCAATCGTCGAGTGGATAGAGTAGGTAACTGGATACGAGGCCTACTTGAGATTATGATTTTATGTGATTTTTTTGTTATTTTGAACATTCTGATGATCCTAAACCACTAAAGTGTGTTTATTTGTTGTTTTTGTTATTCCCTCATGGAAGGAACTACTTTACTTTTATTTGTGGGTCTGGCCGCTGTTAGGTCCAGCGACCTCTAAGTTCCTACCTGTGGTCACTATCACCTTGAGTGGCCAAGAAGCTCGAGCCACTGACATCAGCAGTGACCAAGGCATAATTAAGGAAATATAAAATTTGCAATTTCCAGGGTTTGACCTATCATTTTCACTGTTGAAGATTTATTTTCAGAGCTCTGGTGCAGTGGTGATGATTGCGACTTTGAAACTTGCTGGTGCTGAGGATATGGCTACACGGGGTGAGACATCAGCTGCTGGAGGAGCCAGAGCTTCTTGGGTATTTCTCTTCAAAACCCTAGCTCTATTTTATTTGTCTAAGTAAAATTGAACTTCACTAAGTAATGAGCAAAATGAACCTCACTAAACCTATTGGCAATGAACAAAATCCATAATTAGGCTTAGGTTCCCTTTTGCTACGGTGGGTTAGTTCCCAATTTTGCTATCTGTCAGTGGCTTTAGCCCAGGGTTTTTCAATTTTTTTTTTATTATTCACCTACTGCCGCCATTTGGGTGTTCTCAAACTTAGCTTAGTTTTGATGCTTGGGTAGGGGATTTGCTTTCCATTTTATTGTTTTTCCCTCCCTCTGTTATTTTGTTTAAGTTATTTTGTTAAATTTGTATATATATTTTTTATTTTCTTGCCAAGGGTTCACGGGTTTGTCGTGCCGTTCCTTGGCCATTGTCGCTCAGAGCGGTCGGCTCTGAGCCACTGTCGCTTAGAATGGCCAACCTTGAATCCCAACGGTAAAAAAATTGACCGTTGGGCTTTGGCCGCTGCTGCCTCCAACATCCAGGTTTCGATCGTTGTAGGCGACAACGGCTAAAGCTTAAGCCTTGTTTTTTTGTATTTTTGTGTATTTTTATGATTTTTTTTTTGAATTTTGCTTTGCTTGATTAGGTGCAATTTATTATTGCTTTGCTTATATTTAGAGTAACTCATACTCTTTTGCATCGTATTAATGTTTATTGTGAATTATGCCTTAAATGCATTGTAGTTATGTTTTGTCTTTCTTCTGCTTTGTGTAGATCCTCACTGCTCGGGCTTGGGACTCGAAGCTCCTGCTTGACTTGCTTCCTAGATTTGATGACATTGACTAGGAGTGGTTTGAGGCCCATGTGCTACAAAACGTTATTAGCTTACCCCATATTATGGTCGACCAGGCTTATCTTACGGCTTTAGCCCACCATTGGGACCTGTGGATGAAAACCTTCCACCTTTCACTTGGCGATATGACTATCACACTGGAGGACGTTTAGAGGATCTTTCATATCCCATTCGATGGGGTGCCCATTGTTTCGTCGGCCACTAATGATCAAGCGGTTGTATATGCTCAGGTTTTTGGAGCGCACTCTGCATAGGCCCTCTAGGAGACTAGATCTGGAGGAGTATCTATAAAGGCTTGGTATGATGCTCATGTTTTCATAGCGAGGCATGTTGTGTTGCTGATGGTGATTAGCAATGTTCTTATCCTGGATTGCTCGAGTTTGAGGTTCCCTTGGAACCTCCTGGCAATGGTGCAGGACCTATTAGATAGCAAGGAGCCTATCATCTATGCATGGGGTATATCACTATTGGCTCAATGCTACGATGAGTTGTACCACATCCATCGGTGAGGACGTGTCAACATTGCCTACAACTTGCTCCTACTAGTTTGGGGATGGGAGCATATTAAGGTAGATTGCCCTAAGGTGATTCTGACTGAGATTATAGCTATTGAGGCTCAAACACAATGCTAAGCTTCCAAATGGGCTCGAGATCATGAGGAGCGTAAGAGTCATACTTTTGTAGGGGATTTGTCCCACTATACTGATGCTTTCACCAGACTGTTGGTCGAAGATGTCATGTGGCAATCTTACTATAAGTGTCCTATTTGGGATGATCCATCTAGTTTTACTGCCAAGACATGATGTGATCAATGTCTCGTTGGTCATAATATTACCATCCAAGAGTATTTATTCTACTCTCGGGTTCTTCATCAGTACAAATTGCAGCAGGATGTGCCCTTGATACCATTCTTATACAGGTGCCTCATAGTAGAGAAGGACCTACCTCCATGACAAGTCACAAAGATTACAGATGAGGAAGATGCCCCAACCATAGACCGTATAGTGGCTGGGGGAGTTATAGAGGCCTACTCTCAGTGGTGGGGTGATTGGATGTGGCATGGCATTGGTAACCTAAGGTGCGAGGATGATGGTGGGGGTGATGGTGTAGATCCAACAGGATGCAGGGTTCGATCCAGGACCGAGGTATGGGGCCAGCTGGTAGAGCATGTGGCAGTAGAGGATCTTGACATTATTTAGGAGGAGGAGTTAGAGCCTAAGGAGAGAGACTCTCCTCTAAGAGCGTAGTTGCATGAGGTTGAGGCTGAGCTTCAGGCCACTAAGATCTAGGTACAACGGTGATATGCTACTATTGAGCAGCTCACAACATATATACAGGCTCTGCAGGCTACTATTAGGGGTGGCGATGTTAGGATGTAGTTTTGTTACTCCTTCTACATCACAGGGGGTTCCAATGGTAGGTTCAGGGGAAGATGTGGGATGACTTTAGTATTTGTTGGATGAGCATGAGGAGCAGATCTGGGGACTTACGGATCATGTCACCATCCTTTAGATGCAGCTCAGGAGGCATGGGCTATCCCTAAGGATATAGCAGATTTAGGTGGTTCGTAGGTTAGTGGGTGCTCTACCTCAGGGTATTCTTCCACCTATCCTAGCCAGCAGACCCGGACTCAGACAGAGATACCGACAGGATCGCACCACTCAACTCGCGACACCACCACAGGGGGAGGTGGCATCAGAGGAGGTGGTGTGGGGGGCTCAAAACCAATATTTGATTGATGCTCTACTTGGTTCTTGATTCATTTTTGAGGTCAACTGACCTACATGACTATAGCCCACGGGTATTTTTGTATATCCATTGGACTTGACACACATACTTTTATGATAAATTTGCTTTTTATGACTCATTATATGTATCATTTATTGCTTATGTTTTTGTTATTATTTTGTTTTATGATATGATGTGATGATGGTATTATGATGATTTGATGAATATGCTAGATGATATATGATATTTGAAGATGCTTAGATGGATGTGTAGATGCTTATATGATTTGATGATATGATGCGATGTATTTTGATGATGAATTATGAATTTATGGTTGTATGTAAATGGATATTGCCTATATGTTTTATGGTGTGGTTTATGGATGATTAATGACTTGTTTTTGTGGATGCAAATGTTATTGTTAAATGCATGTTTAATTTTTGCTTTAATTGTATGCATCTAACTTATGTGATGGAATGGTATAAATGAACTTGTATGCTCTAATATCTTAAAACATACAAAATGCATATGACATTGACAATCTTAATGGGTGATACCACAGAAAGTAAAAAAATAATCATGAATTTAAATAATCACTCCTATTATAAGAATTGATTAAGTATTCATATACGAGATGTAATGGTGTGTAATGTATTTTATTAATAAGTTTATGTAAATTAAAAGATATAAAGTAGTCAGTGGTCGTCTATATACTATTTCTAATATATATGCGGTATCTGTCCTACTATGTTGATACCCCCTAATTTATAGAATCTTATAAATAAAGTGATGGTGTTAATGATGTTATGATTTGTTGTTATGTAAAAATTTTTGGGGCTTTTCAGAGATTCAACCACTCTAGTTCTCTATCAACAGCTGTCTACTTACCACTTAGAATTTTGAAAAGTAAGACTTTTACCATGGACCTAGTTTTTCATAATATTTGTGTGTGCATGTGATTATTTATTTTGAGATAGAACTCAATCATTTCCTCCAATGTCAGGCAGGATTATTTCAGCCCATTACTAAGATCAAGGATCCTCAATGTTCATCTCATCCTTATGTTGGACTTAGTTGGACTATACCACTAGGCAATATTTGGTTACCTAAGCTAGCTCATCCACATTCAAACATTGGTCTACACAAATGCATGAAGCAATTATGGTAGACATATTGTCATGCATAAGGATTTATCCTTCCAGTTTTGTACAATGCTGATAATTCCAAGGATTCAAGCTTTATTCCATTCTTTTTGGCTTCTTTTTGGCTTTGGATTTTTTCTCATATGTAGTGACGAAATCATTGTTTATTATTATTTTTGATTTTTTCTTTGAGCGGGGATTTTTGTAGTGATGATAATCACCTTTTATTTTGCGCATTCGTAGTGATGAAAATCACTGTTTATTTTGATTTATTTTTTTAGCTTGATTTTTTCGGCATTTATGAATATGCTTTGAAATCTGAACTATATGCTTGGCATTTTGAATATGTACTTTTGCTTTGGGATTTTTCTTATTTTGATGTAAGAAAGGGATTTTTATATGGTAAAGCTTGTCCGTTTTCCAATTATCAACACCTTTAAATTGGTTGCACAGGGGGATAAGCAAGGATAATCCTTTTCACTTAAGGTAACCTAGACCGCTTTGCATCTTTCATCTTTTCCTTGTACTAACTAGGATTTTAGTGTTTCAATTAGTGACGGGATCTTGAATATCCAAGGCTTTATCACAGCTAGGCCTTACCTTCTACTAATCAAATTTGTTTTCCTTAAAATTTTATAAGATCACTAGGTGTGGTTGACTAACCAAAAAGCCTTATTATATTATGTATAGCAACAAATAATGGTTGTGTTGAAAAACACAATTACACACATGTGGATGGAGGTATGGCTATGAATGACTTGTGCGACAAACTATGGTATCACTTTTAATGCTCTCATGACATATACAATTGTAATGCATGTGAAAATGCAATGCAATGATGTGGATGCAAAATGTGAAGTGCAATTGTTTTTGTATTTTTGATTTTATGTTGTTTTTGTATTTTTGATTAATTTGACCAAAAGGCTTATTATACCTTTGGGGCTTTTGTTATTGATTTTTACCAAGCAGTGTGAATCACCCTTAGAGACTTTTTGATTGATGTTTGACCAAGTGGTATGAATTACCCTTGGAGACTTTTTATTGATGTTTGACCAAGCGGTATGAATTACCCTTGGAGCCTTTGAATTGATTTTTGATCAAGCAGTATGAATTACCCTTGGAACCTTTTGAATTGGTTTTTGACCAAGCGGTATGAATTATCCTTGGAGCATTTTTAATTGATTTTTGATCAAGTAGTATGAATTACCCTTGGAGCTTTTTGATTGTATTGGTTTTGACCAAGCGGCATGAATTACCCTTGGAGCCTTTTGAATTGATTTTGACCAAGCGGTATGAATTACCCTTGGAGCCTTTGAATTGAATTTTTGAATTTTATGTTTTTATGATTTGTTTTTATTTTTGACATATTTGAATGTTTTTGTGTTCTATGACATATTTGAATGTTTTTGTGTTTATGACATATTTGAATGTTTTTGTGTTTATGCAATATTTGAATATTTTTGTGTTTATGTGTAAAATGCCTTTAAGTGAATGATATTGAGAGTTTCAGGATCTTCAACATCATATGATGATATAAGGTGAGATGATCCAGGCCTAACTCTCTCTGAAATCATGTATGGACCTATCCAGTTTACCGTGAACTTATCTCGCAGATGCGACGATAGATTTGAATTCTGCTGGTTTTCTTTGAGCACTAGATCTCCAATATTGAATTTCCTTAGGTGGAATTTACTATTGTAAGCTCGCACAAGGCGATATTGGTAAACATGAAGATGCTCTAAAGCATTGACTCAGCGTTCATAAAGAAGCATCAATTGATCAAGGTGGCCTTGTTGCGTAGCTTCATCATCTATGAAGTCCTTTAATGTTATGTGTAGAGTCAGGATTTCCAACTCTAGAGGCGTGATGGCTTCAGTGCCATATATTAGTGAAAATAGTGTTGCCCTAGTGGTCATCCGTATACTAGTCCTATATACCCATAGTGCAAGAGGCAACTGCATGTGCCAATCCTTGTGATTTTCTTGCATTGTCTTCCTTAAAATGGAGACTATTATTTTGTTTGAGGCTTTTGATTGCTCGTTTGCTTGCGAATAATAAGGCGTTGAAAAAATGTGCTGAATGTGGTATTTTTTCATTAAAGCACACATATTTTTGTTCTTGAAATATGGCCCATTATCTAATATTATCTTATAAGGGACCCCAAAACGACTTATGATATTGTGGAGTATAAACTCTGCAATCCTTGGTCCAGTTGTTGATGCTAAGGGGATCTCTTCTACCCATTTAATGAAGTATTATGTTGTTGTTATGATGAATATATGTTGGTATGAGGATGGGGGTGAGATATTCCCAATCAAGTCTTGTCCCCATTACGAGAATGGCCATGCTTCCTGGATGGGCTGCAAAGCTTGCGATGGTAAGTGCGTTAGGTTTGCATGATGCTGGTACTTATTACTTTTCTTGACATACTTGTAGTAGTACTTTTCCATTATGGGGCAATAGTAACCCATTCTCAAGATGCACTTAATGATGGCCATGCCACTAAAATGGCCTCCATATGTGTCATCGTGAGCTTGCAAAATTGCCTAGGATGATTCCTGGGGCTCATGACAATGGAGTAATACTCCATCATGTCCTCATCTGTAAAGGATTCCTCCTAGAAAAATATATCTTATTGCTCTCTATTTGAACGTTCACATTTCAGTATGCAACAAACCTTGAGGTATTATTCCAACCTTCAAGAAGTCCCACAGTTGGAAAAGCCAATCCTGATAGGCCACAACTTCTATAGAATAGACAACTTGCTCTTCCTACATTTTCGAGGTAGTGAACATGGATTGAGGAAAAACTCTATGGTATATGGTTGCATCACACTATACAAGTCATTGGGAGATCAAAGACCCCCAAGGTGCTATTTTCAAGAAATATCTGGCTGTGAAGGACCAATCCTGGTTTGGTTTGATGTTGATCATGTTGACTGATTCTTGACTGTAAAAAGCCTCATGACATATTACTAAATATGAAAGCACTTTTACATGAACGGTAGTAAAATCAACAAATGTATTATGAGGGATTAAGGATTCCAAAGAGGCCATGGTGTCTGCAAAAATATTCGACATACGAGGCATTGCATCGATGTTGTACCATTATAGTCGGGCTAAGTAGGTGTTAACAAGTTCTTTGTAAGTCTTTAGGAGTGGGCACCTGCATTGGAATAGTCCTTTGACCTAGTTTACTATGAGCAAGGAGTCACCAAAGATATTCAATATTTTAATACCCATATCTACGGCCGTTTGGAGTACCAGGATCAATGCTTCATATTCTATGTTGTTGTTTTTGCATGGGAAGTCTAGTTTGAATTATTAGGGCAATGGAGTGCCCCACAATGTGATAAAGACAATCCCTGCTCTACCTCCTTTTTCACACTTTGAACCGTCAAAGAATAATGACATGTATTTTTCTTTCTTAGGTTCTTCGAGTTTTGGCGGATCTGATAATGCAAAGATGACATCATTAGGAAAATCTATGGTGAGAGGCTTGTTATCCTGAAGAGGTGCCTCTACTAATTGATCTGCTATGACTTGTCCCTTGATGGAATTTTGGCTTATGAACTCTGGATCAAATTCTATCAATATCATGATCCACTTTTTAGTACATGTATTGTGATATGTCTTGCTCATCACGTATTGTAAAGGATTTTGTTTTGATATGCATAGGTCGTATGGCTCAACATGTAGTGTCACAACTTTCGAGTTGCAAAGACCACTGCTAAACACAACTTTTTGACATATGCATATCTAAGCTCATAGCTCACCAAGGTGCAACTAATGTAATATATGGCTTGCTCTTTGTCTTGTGTATTATTTTGGGTTAACATAGTGCCCAATGCAAAATCAGTAGCCGATATATATAGTAAAAATGATATGTCTAGCCTTGATGGAGCCAATACTAGCGGTGTTGCCAGATAAGTTTTGATCTCTACAAAGGCTTGATGGCATTCTTCATCCCAATGAAAGGGGACTTCCTTGCGTAGAAACCTATTCATAGGTTTGAATTTTTCTAATAATTATACAATGAATCTTTTGATGGATGTTATCTTGCCTTGTAGGCTCCTCAACTCCCTAATGTTGGTAGGGGTGGCCATTTATAGTATAGCCTTCACCTTTGCAGGATCTACTTCTATGCCTCTCTTGGATATGATGAATCCCAAAATATTGCCAGAAGTTACGCCAAATACGCACTTCTTAGGATTCAATCAAACATTATATTCTATGAGGCGATTGAAGACTTGTCTAAGGACTTCGACATGCTCTTGCCGCAATAGGGATTTGGATAATAAGTCATCCATGTAATATTCCAATATCTTATGCATATAGTCATGGAATATGTATGTCATGGTTTGCTGATATGTGGAACCAGTATTTTTGAGACCAAATGACATCACTTTGTAACATAATACTCCCCATGGAGTAATGAAA
This sequence comes from Wollemia nobilis, assembly GCA_028583015.1. Lineage (NCBI taxonomy): Eukaryota > Viridiplantae > Streptophyta > Pinopsida > Araucariales > Araucariaceae > Wollemia > Wollemia nobilis. Next base: position 2,586,090 of record JAQPPZ010001268.1, on the reverse strand, counting down.
GTAGTTTTATGTTGATATTCGGGCTTAATATGGATTTGGTTGTATCCAAAAAAACCATCCATTAGGGAGAGCATTTCATGACCTACGGTTGCATCTACGAGAGCATCTATGTTTGGAAAAGAGAATGAATACTTTGGTGTTTTCCTATTTAAATCCTTGAAATCCATGCAGATATGGACTCTTCCATTAGGTTTCTCTACGGGTACCATGTTTGACACCCACTCAGGGTAGTCGATAGGAACTATGAATGCTACATCCAATAGTTTTTGCAATTCATTCTTCACCATCAAAGTGATGGTTGGATGCATTTTCCTCAGTTTTTGATTGACTGGCTTCTTCATGGGATCCAATGAAAGGTTGTGAATGACTAACTTTAGATCTATCCCTGGCATGTCTTTGTAAGTCCAAGCAAAAATATTTGGCCTATCATTGAGGAGAGGAATTAGTATGGCTTGTTCCTTTGGAGATAGACTTTCTTCGAACTTGAATTTCCTTGGTTGGGTAGGATCATCACTAATGTCCACCTCGAAAGTTGCTTCTATAGCCATATGTGACCCATCCTCTAGATGATGAGGCATGGGTATCAAATGAATGTCATTGGCATGATTCATAGGACCTACTGACTCAAGTTCCAAACCAACATGGAATACATCATACATACAACCTTATGTGAAATGGAATGGCTATAACATCTCTTCATTGGGGAAGAGGTCTTCAGGCTCTATGGGTGAATTAGCATGATCCCAATCAATAGCCTCTATGTCAAGATGCAATGATTTGGTAGGATCTACTAGATTATGAAGTGGAGTGGTCAAATCAATGGATATCATGTTGATGGATGGGATGAAATCTCTAGGACCACATGGGTGAAATCTTGTCTTAGGGTTTTCCCTTCCATACTCATGATGAGGTTATAGAGGAATGGGAATTTATGGATCTGGCCAATGAGTAATGCAGACAATAGGATCATTGGGCTCTAACTGCTCTCTGAACGTAGGCAAACATGGATTGACCATCCGATGAATGGTAGCTAGGTCAGTAGGTCTCCCCAAAAATTGGAGATGAGGGTCTATGACATGAAGTGCCACCTCTCTCTCTACTAGCTCGTTTACTTGACGCAAGTGGTGTGGTCCAAGATAAGCCATATCGATATCATCCTCAAAGTCATCATCACTTATCCAAAAACCGTTAGCATTGGTGTGTGGCCCCAAGACAAGAGGCTCATGTCTTAGCCCTAAGTAGACCTTCTCTGTTTCATTTTCATATTCTTTGTCACTTATGAAGAATCTATTTGCATTTGTCTCTCGCCCCAAAGTTAGTGGTTGATGGCTTAGGCCTAAGTAAGCTCTTTCTGTTGAGTCTTCTAATTCATAGTCGCTTTCATCTGATGTATATCCACTCTCATCATGGATGGACCATGTGAATCTTTGCAAATAGCAAGGCCCTTGATAGGCTAATCCAATTTGTGCCTCATCATCACTTGCTTCATATCCATTCTCCTCATCCTACGAGTTGTACTTTGTTGGGGTGGAATCAATTGAGGTGTTTGGATGATAAGTTTTCGGAGGTGGTATGTTCACCGTGGCCACTTGTTTGTTGCTCAAATTTGCTATTCTTAGGGGGTGATAAGGAATGAAATCAATGTCTTCTCCTAACCCTATGCTTAATATTTCCAATACCACTGCAAGAGAGTCATATCAACCTCTGCTATAATAGCCTAAGCCAAATCTATTAGAGGGAAGATATAGTGGCTCATAAGGCCTCCTGCGCCCCTGCTCATATATGCCAAGGCCATAGCCATGTCAATGGAAATGCTCAAAGTATCTTAGAGTAAATTCAATATTAGAGAGGTAATGAACATAGAAAAAGTAGCTTAGAGTAAACTATGAATAATTCATCACCATCCTATTCTATATCTGAAGACTTATGAGCGCAGTCCAGGCCAACATAGATAAAATTGGTTTGGTTGGGAGGGATTCCTAGTGGAACCAATATTCCTAATGGTAGCCTCAAGTCTTTAGGCCTCCCTATGTCTTATGCAGACTCAATGATAGGTGTGAAGGTGATTTTCTACACAAGGTACTCCCCTATGCCTGTGCTTTCCAAGTGTATTTATGCATGTGATGTGGATGACCCCATGGATGATACTGGTGAAGTAGGGTGATAATCATTATCTTCATATTGATCTTGAGGATATTCCTCTTCTATAGGACTTGGCATTTCAGTAGTGGCTATAGTTGGCACTTCTTTGGGCCTTTCTTCCTTAACTAAGGGTGCATTTAGATTCTAATTATCTTTTGGTTTTAACGTTGATGGTACTTTTGAAGCATTGACTATGTTGAGTGCACCAGGAGGTGTTGATGTGCATGGGTATTTTATTACCCCTTTGTCTTTGTTATCCACTTGTGTGGTTGAGGATGAAGGTGCCAAGTATAGGTTAGTAGAAGGGATCATGAATTCTCCTAGAATGTCAACATGATTAACGCATTTAAAAGGCTCTTCATCGGCCAGAACCAAATAGACTTTTTTTCATACACATACTTGACACACTGGTGCAAGATCGAAGGCACATACTTCATGGCCCTTTTATCCAAGGATGCCCTAAGATGATGTTGTACTACATAGCTCCTTCCAATACATGACACATCATGGGGATGGTATTGTGCCTCACCTTGATGGGTAGGACTATCATTCCCATAGTATTGCATAAAGCATCATTAAAAGATCTCAACGTGTAAGCTCTTGGAAGGATATTGGTCTTGGGTATCTTGAGGTGCTCTATTACAGTTATTGTAATGATGTTAATAAATAAACTTGTATCAACCAAAACCCTCTTGAAATGTAAGTCATTTATGGTCACTACAATGTTTAACCGAGGGTCTGGTAAGGCAGCAAAGACTGTCTTAATCTCATGATCATAGAATCAGATTACAGGTTCCTGGCATTCTTGCACTTGTCCCACAAAGTGAGTGAATGCATTCACATCTTGCGGTTGAAGCTCAATTGTTCTCAAAATCTCCATTAGAGTCTCCCTATTCTTTGAGGACTGTTGTATGAGCTCATAGATGGATAACTTAGCTGGAGTCATCTGTAGGTTTTGCTCCAATATACTCCGAATAGTTACCACAAGTCTCATCGATGGACCTAGAAGGTTGTCTCGCCTTTGACTAGGGGTGGTTAGGATGCTCATGGGAGCTGCAAGTGGTTGTGGTTGAACATACCGCCTAGTCCTTGTTGCTATGTTAACAATATCAACCATCCCCATGCATCCGTGGGTAGGTATGTTAGCTCGAACCTGATTGACTTGGGCCCCTTGCTCTTGATGGGTCTCATGATTGGGCAATGGGTTTCTATATATACCCATGTCTCTATTATCGGGAGCCAGTGGGTTGTCAACTTTGAGTTCTCCTACCTCAATGATGTTTTGCACTTGATGCTTAAACCCGATGCAAGCCTCAATGTCATGCCCCGGTATCCTATGATAAGGGCAAAATTGATCTTCTCTATATATTTTTGGCTTAGGATGGTTGGGATCTATAAGAGGTATATCAAGAAATATGATCCTCCTGGCCTCGCTCAACTGATTAAAGATTGATTGTATTGATTCTGTCAGAGGCATGAAATAATGAGGCAACTTGCGTTCTCGATTTCTTCCCTGATTGTTCTTTTGGTAGTAGTTGGCTGGTGGAGGATGTGCTTGATAGTTATATGGTTGTTGTGCACCACCATACTTGGGTGTAGCCAATAAAACTTAACTGACTGGAGCAGGGTTGCCCTGCTTTTATTTGTACTTGTCATTATTACCATTCTTGTTCCACTTCTTTTTGTTTCGGAGCTTAATGGTTCCCTCATCTACTTTTATCTCTTCAATGAGCTTGGCCTGTGCCAAAGCTTCCTAAAATGAAGGATACTATTGGAGTTGTAGCAAGAGGGAGATATGTTTAGAATAAATTTTGGTAAACATGTGAATGATCTCTTTTGTGGGAATAGGGAATGATAAATTTACCATGATTTTTCTCCATCTATTCCCAAAATCCATTACTGGCTCATCATCATATTGTTTCAAGTTAGTCAGATCTGAAATTTTCACCTTCTTATTAGCACCAAAGGAGAAATGCTTCAAGAATGCATTTACTAGTTGTTCAAAATTGGTTATGCTATTCTTAGGTAGTTGGTTTAACCATTAAGTGGTAGCACCTGAAAATGTTATTATGAATGTTCTTAGCATGAGAGATTCATTGTCTTGAAGATGAAAATAGGCATTGATAAAATTGGTGACATGCTCTTGTGCATCCTCTTCAACTTAAAAAGTTTCTAACCTAGACATCTCAAAGTGCTTAGGATATGGAGGGCTATGGATTGATGCGCACAATGGTTGATTGTGTATTTTGCTCAATGTTGATGAGTTCCCAACTACATCTTGTTTCTCAAAGGTTTTCATCTTTTTAGTAAGCTCTTGAAATGCCTTTGATGCTAGCCTATTCACATTGGCAATGGAGGTAAATCTCTATCCATTTGATTTGTTATATTTTCCTCCCTCCTACGAGGGGACTCAGGATTGTGATATTGGTTTGTTATGTTTGCCCTTCCCCCATTAGTTGGATTTTGTTCATGATTTTGTGGGGGGTTTCATTGTGGGCTATCTTGTCTAGTGCACCTCTCCTTAGGTGAGTCAGCATGTCTTATTATTTGGTGGTCACCACTATTTGTTGGTAAATTATTAAGAGCTAGCCGCTCAGCTTGATATCTTAAATGCTGCTCATGTTGGCACAAGAGTCTTTCTATTTGTTTCTCTTGTTCGAGATCTTCCACTAGCTCTCATTCCTTATGTAATGCATTTTATAACTGCCTCATTTAGTCAGTTTGCATTGTTATAGAAGACTCATGTTTATTTGACTTTGTTCTTGTTGTCTTGACTCATAGATTCCTCGAGGGTTTTTTTGTTGTATCTGTACTCTTGCTAGTTAATGTGACTTGTTCAGTGTATTGTTGAGTATCCCTATGATTAGACTCCATGCATCTTCTATGGGGTCACTCTGAGGTACCCCCATCCTGGGAGGTATGTTTAGAAGTCATAGTTTGTGAGCTTCCAGATGCAGAGTTCTCAGTAGCTACAGTTCTTTGAGTTGGTTGAGTAGGAAATCGATCCAACCCATATAGCTGTCTTGTTTTCCATGGCTGATCCCATGGGATATTATTTAATCCTATGAGGTCGTAGTCTATGGGAATATTTCATTTTGTGCAAAGGGTTTCTTCTATATGATTCCCATGACTATATGTATCTCTAGTTTCCTCGCCTCTCGGTGGCGGACACTGTTTCATATGTTTCTTGTGAGTCTTGAGGTGTTGTAATTCTTGTTTGCCTTCTTGATGAAGAGGGCTTGGTGATAGTATGTTTTCTCCATGTGGGTGGAGATGTAGCAGTCTCGTCATTCCTATGTGAAGAATGAGTCTTAGAACCTTCTTTATGTCCATGTGAGGAGGAAGCCCTTGAAGATTTCTCACATCTTTGAGATGTTTCTGTGTGTTTAGAGGAGGCCCTTGAGGTCTCATCATGTCTCCTTGATGAGGATGGTTGTGAATCCTCTTTTTTTTATGTGACTTTGTTCCATGATGTGGTTCCTTACTTGGGGTTTCTCAAGGATATCTCCCAAGGGTTGAGTTATCACCCCTTAGGCTCGTGGAGCTACGTCTCACGGTCTTACGGGTAGGTCATTCAATTTTATTACGACTCCACCTATGGGTATGAATTGTGTCTGTCTCTCTCTCGATATCAGATTGAGGGTGCTTACTTCTTGTTTTTACCATGTTGTCTTATGAATTGATCTTTTGAGTTGCAATTTAGGAATGACCACACAATACCAAACAAGTGTTTATCTTGATTACCAATTTGAGTGTGCCCTAGACTGTTTGATGTGTTGTTCTTTTGATTTCTTTGCTCTTGTTCTTGGATTAAGAATGATAAGACTCATCCATAGTGACAATCAAGTACACTCGTGCCAAAAATAATTTTCTCAAAAGAAGCTAGGATACACCACTGAAGACCCAATGGAGGGGTCGCATAGCTCTTCCACTCTAAACCAATAATTTTTCCAATAGTGGGAGATAGTTTGAACACAAGTAACTTAGTGTCACTATAATTAATTTTCTCAATCCATTTCTAGGAAGCTCTAGGGGGTAAACCAGTGGAAGGAGATGAATTCCAACGTCACTGGACTAAATTTAAGTTTGGTGATGAAATCCAACTCTCCAATGTTTAAATGAGACGTGTGTATGGTGTTCATTTTAAGCTTGCGTAACATAAAGTGCATCATATAGCAACAATGAGTCTTTCCTATATGCCTAAGTGCAAAAATATGTTTCAATATTCAGAAAGATGCATGAAATATTATGATTTGTATGAGCGCACTTTATCTCGTGCAACTATGGCCTCTTACAGGGCCTCAAAGCAAGAAAACAACATAAAATGTCTAGCACGTTGGATTCTAGGGTGAAATTTTTAGGCATAAGCCACTGTTCCTAGCAACGCCTAGTGGAAAAATTAAAAGAAGGTCTAAGATATGCGAAATGCTTAATTCTTTCTTATTTTATTCCTTTAATTTCCAAACATAAATGTGCTTTAAGTTATCTATTTTAGGCACACAGAAGTAGACAAAAAATTGTAAAATATCATAGAAGCTATACCAACCTTTGATCCAGCTCAGAGAGTCGATGTTTTGACCTCTGCTGTATTCTAGTCCTGGCTGTTGTTGACCAGAGTGGCTGGTTCTTAGCTGCTATAGCTCAGAGAAGCTAGTTTCTGGCCACTGTAGCTTAGAGCGGCTAGTTTCTGGCCACTGTAGCTTAGAGTGGCTAGACCTTCACACATAATTAAGTTAGTATTCCGGCAAAAAATAAAAAATTAGTGGTGGTACCATCGTGATCGCCATCTATAGTGACCCCAGGAATGCACGCATCGGTCCCTTTTCCTAAAACCCTACTTGCAATGCTTATTTAAAATACCAAATATAAAATGGAAAGACAAGAGGAAAAAACATATAACACAAAATAACAAAATATGGATCTATTTATTGATATTGAAGCTTGGTTACATGTCGGTACCTCTTAGGGATACCCATTTTGATACTATAAATTACAAATAGGCAAGGAGTGCCCCTTTTGTGAAGAGGTGGTGTGCTTATAAAAGCTTCCCATTTCCACACACATAAATGTATGAGGGCTTACAGATGCCTCCTTCTCCAGGTCTGTTTCCTAGAGAGATCCCTTTTGCTCTCGTATGTTGTAATATTCGTTCGATGTACCCATGGCCCTGTAAGCAATGAAACAACAACACACATTTAGGTGTCCGAGATTGCCTCCCCGAATTAGGTTGTTAGTAATCAAATAATTTAACGAAATATGATAAAAATATGCCATGAAATCATGTAAATCTATGCTAATGATGTAAGAAAATATAATACAAGATGCTATGTCTATCTAAGCTAAGCCTACGGGCCACTGTACAAGACAACGACCGCTAAATTAAACCTTACCCTCTTTACCCCAAAGCTATGTGTCAAAGAATTTAATCTAATGTTGATATAGTAGGTGTTATGCTCTTCAATTCGTCAAAGCTCTACTGTACACGTGATCTCAAAGAGAACTTTCCAAGTCTGGAAAGCTCTCCTCAAGAACATGTCTAAAGATCTTTGGATATCTGATTCTCTATATTTTGGTGCTCTTAGGCTTGCACCTTTTATAGTGTGAAACCCTAGATCTATGTCCAAGCCCTAGAAATTAATTTCTCATGCGTAGTGCAAGTTAGCATGAGAAGCTTTTGTCCATTGTCTATATTTTAAGGCTAGTTAACTAAATCTAACTACCCACTTGAGTCTTCTATGTGAACTGGTCATGAGCATGAGAATATTTTGTCCTTTATTTATGCTTGGAGGTTAGTTAAATTAAGTCTAAATGCAAATTCAAGTCTCCTATGTGAACTGGTCATGAAAAGGAATGCAAAGTCACTCCCGCTCACCTTTATTGCATGCAGACTTCCACTTTCGTCTGTGATTAGGCTTGTTTGTTGATAAAAAACTTCTTATGGGTTAGCCGTTATCATCTGCAGTGGCTAATATCTGGCTGCTCTGCTGTCATCTACAACAACTAATATCTGGTCGCTCTAGGCTTGAGCGGCTAGAATTTGGTCACTCTTGGCTTGAGCGGCCAAGCTTGAATGGCTTGAAAAGGCCTCAAATGAGTGGTGAAAATCATTGTTGATGCTTGGAAAGTCCAAGATTATGTCCTATGATCTTATGAGTGTGTCTATGTAAGTAGCTCCCCTAAGCATGACATGATTTAGGTGTCTACATCATCAAATCTCAACCTCTTTCTCAAATCAATTCAGAAAATAGAATAATTTGTTTCATAGAACTTGAACTGTCACTTCACACATCCACTTTACTAGGATCAACCAACTCTACTCAACCAATCACTCAATGAAATAATCCTTGCTCACAAACCCTAGTCCAAGCATATAAGCACTCACTCAAAAATTTTCCAACAATGCTTATCAACCAATCTCACATAATAATGATCCTCATGTTCTTTCCAAACCCTAGTTCAATTTCTTTCACTTAATCCAATCACTTCAACAACAATGGTTATAAAAGAAGGTTTTATCAACAACTCTTAATTCAATAAAACCTTGAAGCATTAATTAAAACAAACCCAACAATGCTTAACCAAACAATCCTTTTCACTCCAACTTTTCATTCACAATTTTCAACAATCACTCACTAGGAAGAATATGCCCATACCTTTTTTTGGATGTAAAATACCTTTAGAAAACCTGTCTCAATAACAATTTTCTTCTTTCCAATTCCTTTTGTTAGACACAACAATATTACTTCAACACTTTCCCAAAAGTATTCCTTAGACACAAAACAATCACAACTCAATTTATGCCTTATTGCTCCCTTTTAAAATAACACTCATCATACCATACATAAATATAATTTCTTGATACACCATATAAAATCCAACTTAAAATAATATCCAACACCATAAAAAATCAACCAGACACCTTACAATATTTTCAAAACATTTGAGCAAATAACATTAAAATTTAATTTTGCAAAACCCTTATAACTCCCTTTGCAACCTTAGAACCAATTAAAATATGCAAAAATTAATTTTTAAATGCCCAAACTATATTCTTGAAATTTTTGGTGTGCAATATTAAAGCATACCTCTTTCTTTCCAAAAATGGGTTTCAGTGAGATTTGATTCATCGTCTCCTCAAGCCTAAGTGCCTTAGCACTTGGGAGCCCACCGCATGGGCTACTAATGCCCACATGAAGGAAGGAAGAGTCCCTTCCTCTTATGCCTTTGCTGCCGTTTGAATTTCCATGAAACTCGCACACTCTAACTCCGCTTTGGACGCAGCGTAATTCTTAAAGCTCACAATAATATTCGAAGGCATGGTAAGGTGGGAGTTCCCCCCTTATATACACATTTTAATTTTCTCCTCACATTGGCGCTTTGTAATTCAAAATCGAATTTCAAATTTTAATTTTAATAACCCACCTTAGGGTTATTTAACCTTAGCTTAAATTAATTTATAATTAATAATTAAATTAATTAATAATTAATTTAAATAAATTTATAAGTTAATTAAATTAACTAATAAATTAATTTATAATTAATTTCAAACTTCCTTTGCATAATATTATAAAAGAATATTATAATATTATTTACTTGGGATTTTTCTTGCACTTTGGACCTCATCTGAATTCTTGGAACCGGGTCTTAAAACTGAAACCGAATTATCCTTTTGCATTTATTTGAGAACCTGAAATGGATGCTTCCAACTGAAACTGCCCTGAATGGTGCTGAATATTCAATATCAATGACCACCCACTCTTGACATCAATGATAACTTATCACTCAAAATGTCCAACAAAAATAAATAAAAATGCAAAAGAGCAAAGTGCATGTGTAGGACCAAAACATGCTCGGATCTAGGCTGATCAAAGAATATAATGCAAGCAAAAGTACTAGTTGCTCGAAACCGCATCAATCCAACATATAATGTCATCAATAAAAATACTTGCTTGAAGTTGCGCTCATAAATAAAGAAAAGAAAACAAGGGTATCCCAAGCTCAAAAATACCCAAAACTACAACATCTCTATAATATGAAGTCCCACAAACAAGTGAAAGGTCTGGCCCTGAGCATATTTTAGTTACAGGTCACTTTCAAACCTCCAACTGTTATGATGCTTGCCAACTAAGATCCAACTCACCTCCAACTAAAAAATAGGCAACTCCAATAATATAGTCACTGAAAAAATTTAGTTGTAGATCAATGAGCCTAGTTCAAATTCATGATCGAGATGAAATGAAAGATTGTCATGCCATCATTTCTAGTTCTCTCACAAGACTAAAATTCAAATGACCATTCAACTTCCTTTCACCAAGAAAATTCAAAATTATAATCTATAAATATGAGTTTAGACCTCATTAAAAAGGTCCACTTTGTAGTCCTTGCTTGATATCTCATTGTAATTGCTATTGATCAATGAAGTGGTAGTTGTTTGGTCTCCAAGTTTCTTGATTTTTAAGTTTTATATGAATTATATTTTCTAAGTCATTTTTGTTACACTATAATGTTAGTTTATTATGTTAAAGTAGTCCATCGAAATTACCTATTGGATTGTTGATATTTACAGTCATCAAAATGATTAGAAGTATTATACACTCATTTTAAGTCATTTCTATTACATTCAACCTTTTCTGTATTCTGTTAAAGCAATATATTTATTGCCTATTGGATTGCTAATTGTATGGATCCTTGGAATGATTAATATGAATGTAATTAATTAAGTGAACCTATGTATGTAATTGCTAATGGTTGATCTATTAAGTACCATAAAATAGATTAGTGGTCTATTAATTTGAGAGGTCCAATGTTGTTACACTATATCTCGTCCATAATTTGACTTATATATTTACCCTTACTCTTTATCTGAACCCTTCATTCTCTCTTTCTTTAACCTTTTCCTTACCATTTTTCCCTCAAATAAATCCATACGAGTCGGCCTACTCCGAAAGTTGAAACATAGGGAAACTTGGTTTTATCCAATTACTATACTATGGCTAAAATAGACGGGTGCAACATCTTTCTACAACAATGGCATATTTTAGTCCAACACTTTCATTGCACTATATTTAGTCATTTTTCTAAATGATCTTTAATAAGTAGTTATTGATATCTATGCCTTTCTAATAATAACAAACATGTGATATTGGGTTTATGTTAAATGTTTAACTAGAATTATGGTAACAAGAGATAATTGTACTAAAAATGGATAAGAATTAAATTTCATCCTAATTTTTCATGTCATAAGTTAATATTTTATGAAAAACTAAAAAAATACATATTAATTCATTTGGAATTAGGATTAGTAGTGGAGCAACATTAGATCTTCATTTATGGTAGCAAAATTTAGTCATTAATAAGGACAAAGATCCTAATCATAGATTATTGTGGATAACTCTTCTAACAAATCAAAATATTGTAAAGGTTTGTGTTTTTATGCTCCAAATGACATGTGTAGTAGAATTTTGTTTTGGGATGGGAAGTGTGAATCTATTCCTATTATTAAATGTCTAGATTGTATTGACTTGAATGTAATGGAAATAAGAGATGATAAAATCTTGTATAAATGAGTATTCCTCTCTAATGAGGAGTTTGGTGCATGTATTTAATATCAAAATAATATTGGGGTCTATGATCCCCTCCATATAAAATTGAGTTTCATTATGAGAATGATTTTTTTGAATCCAATTATAGAGATAGTGCATAGCAAAAGCCAATAACATTCCAATTTTAACTTAAGTTATGCTAATTTTGAAATGGTGTAGAAAAGCAATTTACCTTACAATCTTAATATATCCCATATTGAAGACCTTATATTTTGTTGGATAATAAGGGGTTGTACTCAAGTCCCCCACCCTTGATAAATTACAACTCTCTTCTTTAAAGCATGAGAGTTTACACACATATTCAATTCTCATCTCAGTTGAGCTGCTATAGCTAGAAACCTACATCATTTTACTTAAACTGTTTGAATTCTTGATTTCATTTTTTGAAACTTTTTCAAATTTTTGTGTGAATACAAATATTCTAGAATCCAACATCCTTATTGACATTTTCCTACAAAATCCTTCACAATACAAAAACTTCACCTCTATTATCTATGCATTGCATCTTAGTAGAGTAATATTTCTAAAACATTACACTATCATAGCCTACTTTACCAGATATAGATTTTTAGTTTCCTTCCTGAAGCACAAGTGCAGTTGTCAAAATTGTAACAAATAGTATATATGAAAGCACATTAATATTATAAAATAAAGCATATATTACCAATGGAAAATATTAAAGTAAATCTTAATCATTATTTTATTTAGGCAATCAACATTTTCTTGCCAACTTCAACTAAACTTACTACTTCCTTTAACCAAGGAAAAGAGAATTTAACTTCACGATCCTTAATTAAAACCTCTCTATTGGATAGCCTATCTACACATTAGTTTTCTTCCCTTAATGTATGTGTAAATCCAATTTATTCAAACTCTATAACAAGGTCTTAAATTTTCACATCTATCTCTTGTATGTTTCATGAAGCCTTTAATTTTCTCAAAATTGCATTTATTACTATAAGTGAATCACCTTCCATCCATACCTTGTTCTATTTCATTTTTTTGTATATGTTTAACCCTTCCAAAGTCATCCAAGCTTAAACTTATTTATTTGTCTTAAATCCACTATTGAAATCATAATGAGATAAAATCTCTCCTATATTATTTCTAATTATTCCTCCTCATCCTGTTGGTCTTGGATTTCCTTTATATGCTCCATAAAAATTCAATTTGACCAACTCCACATCTGGTGGTTTCCACTTTATATTCTTTACCTTTTTTTGTCTCTTCTATCCCCAACATAATAATTCCATTTGATGAATTGAATCCATCTATCAAGTCTCTCTACTTCTAGATTAGGTATTGGGTGAGTTTATAGGGTTGGTTTAGAGTCCTTTATGGCTAAATAAATATTCTTTTCCATTACCTCTAAACTGCTTTTCTTTCCTTTAAATATTCTTCTATTTTTTCTAGCCAAACAATCCAAAGTATTGTATCTTTTGATATATTCCATATTGTCTGTAAAGCGTCACTTTAAAAGTTCTCTACCGTTGCTTTAACCATTCCTCAATTCTACCATTCATCACCATGCATTTACAAAATAAATTAAGAATCCATTTCCATAGTTTCCACACTATTGAGCAATGTCCCAATAGATGGTCTAAACTCTCTTCCATTTTACAAAGAACACATTTTTAGGGGCCATAAAAACCCCTTTTCATAAGGTTATCCTAGGATAAAATCCTTTTATGACCTACTAGCACAACATACATTTTGAATTTAGGAATACTTGGGATCTCCCAAATATCTCTCCATATTCTTGCGATATTCCTATTTTGATGGTGCTTTATATTATATCCACTTCTTTTTGTGTATTCTTATGAGCTATTCAACTTCCAAATCAACCTATCCTTGGATCCCCTTGGAATAATGATCGTTGTTATATTTCTACTCAATTTCCTCCTAACATCAATGTCTTGTATACTTGTAAAAGTATATTCTTTCCATTTATATATTCCTTCCTAATCCTTGTACAAAATGTTTGAAACCCTATCACCATATTTATCTTGAAGTAATATCATCCATGGTTTCAAAATTAGATCTAGATTGAGTGGTTTTTTTATCACACTAAGTATCCATCCAGAAAGAAAATTTTTCTCTAGTTCCCACCACCCATATTAATCCTTTAATCACTAAATCAATTGATTTTTTAAAACTGTTCCATAGTGCAAAACCATTTGGTAGAGAGAATGCAGTAATTTTAAATACTGGGTCATTTGGCTCAACATAATTACTTAAAAGAATTCTTGCCCATTGTATTTGACTCTCTTTGTACAATCTCCAAATTACTTCTCCCCTAAGATCTAAGCTTGCATCCATGAGAAATATTAAACTAAGACCTCCCCTAGTTTTATCACCACATAACTTGCTCTATTTCACCAAAGAAATTTTCCTTTCATCATGTAATCCTGACCACACAAATGACCGCATAATAAATATTAAACTTTTTTCTATTGATTTTGACATAGTATACAAGGACATATAATATGTTTTTTTTAAAGGTAAAAAAATATATTAATAGAACAAGAATAAAATGACATTCATGGTTCTACCACTTTTCGCAAGCCCTAAAATCAGAACAAAACTCTGATTAACATCTCCAAAAATAATAAAATATTGAGTACCATCTACAAAGCAAAAACTTTGAACTTGTTCTCGTTTCTACTTTACACTGATATTAAGAAACCTAGCAGGATTGACAGTCCTATGAACACTACCCATGCTATCCCAAAAAGGGCCAAAGAGTGCTGCAAGAGGTAGAAAAAACCCATTAAATAAGTGTTCATCCTCCATTGATCCACAAGACTCATTGGACTCTAGACCTATCCTCATCCTTAGCTATGTTTTTGTTGGCAAATTTAAGAACCATTTGGTTCACCTCCCGTCATTCAAAAGTGTCCCTATCCTAATTAGAAGTCAACATATATCCAACTGGACTTTCACTGCCATGTTTAGACAAAAAATTAGCTATTGCATTATTTTATCTGTCAACATAGACCAGGATGGCATCCTCAAATTGCTTCCAAATTAACTTAATTTGGCTCACAATGTTTCTTATCCTCCAAGCCTTTGGTATAAAATTTCTAATAACATCCAAAAGACCCACCATAATTTATGAATCAAACTCAACAATGATCTTTCTAAGCCCATTCTCCCAGGAAATGAGAAAACAATTTCTGATAGCTAGGCCTTCAGCTTCATTGTTAGTAGCCCTTCCAAGACTCTCTATCTCCCAATGTAGGATCTTCCCCTTGATATATCTTCTGAAAAAACCAATGCCTACAGCCCCCAGGTTATCCTTAGTTGCACCATAAAAATTAATATTTTCCCAACCTGGGGAGGGGGCTACCATGGTTTCAACTTCTATGGCTTGGGAGTCCCATCATTCACCTAATTTTTCTTATCCCTAAAGTGAGCTTTGAAAATTTTAGAAATCTTGATAACAATTTTATGCTAAACCGACTGCATTGGACTGAACTCATCTCTAAAAATTCTAGAATTTCTTTCCAGCCAAATGTACCACCAGATGAAGCTCGAGCCTAGGGACCAACCTAGCTTAATGAAGATATTATTAAATTTTCTATGTTTCTAAATCTCCCACATATCAGAAAGAGTCACCTAAAATTTTAGATGAAACTTAAAGAGGTCTAATCGTAGCGACCCCGGGACGCACGCACCGCTTTACTCTACTTGCAATATTATACCCAAAATGAAATGAAAGACCATGAAAAGCATATAACATGGAAAGTAACAAAGATAGATCTCTTTATTTGTATTGAAACCCGGTTACATGTCGGTCCCTCTTAGGGATACCCATTTTGATACAATGAATTACAAATGAGGAAGATGTCCCCTAGCAAGGGGTGGTGCACTTTCACAAGCTTCCTAGTTTTACACACAAAAATGTATGAGGGCTTACAGATGCCTCCTTCTCTAGGTCTTATTTCCTAGAGGGATCCTCTTGCTTCGTATGTTGTAGATGCACTTGTGGCCCTGTAGACAATGAAACAACAACACACGCTTAGATGTCCGAGATTGCCTCCTCGGATGAGGTTGTTAGCAATGAATAAGCTCAATAAATGCAATGAAACTAGTACTATGCAAGCGAATAAATGAAATAAAGCTTATGCTAATGAAATGAAAGAGAAAGTAGAATAAAAGAAACTAGCACCTAAAACCCTAGACTAGGTTGCGGGCCACTATCTAGGACAACGACCGCTAAGGTGAAATCTCTCTCTATTGATCCAATGGCTATGGGCTCAAGTATGCTACTAATGTTAAAATGATTACCTTATGGGTTCATATTTTCCCTCCAATCCGATAGGGCTCCGCTACAAGAATCGATCTCCAAGGGAAGCTCTCCAAGTCTCTAGAAGCTCTCCTCAATGATCCAACCTGTTCAAAGTTTCGATGTATGATGTTCCCTCTCTCTCTCTGATTGAAAGAAGGTCTCAGAAAGTCCCCTTAATTGATTCAAGAAGGTCCAGGAAGGTCCCCTAGTGCTTTTAGGTTTGCTCCTTATAAAGTGTGAAACCCTAGGTCTATGTTCAAAACCCTAGGATTGAATTCCTCATGCGTAGTGGATGTTAGCATGAGAAGATTTTGTCTTTTCTATGTTTAAAGACCAGTTAACTAAAGTCTAAATTCAGACTCAAGTCCTCCATGTGAACTGGTCATGAAGGGGAATGCAAAGTTACTCCCGCTCACCTTTATTGCATGCAGACTGCCACTTCCACCCCTGATTAGGCCTGTTTGTCGACAAAATGCTTTTTATGGCTTAGCCACTATCGTCTGTAGTGACTAAGATTTGGCCGCTGTCATCTATAGCGGCTAAGGTCTGGCCACTCTGAGCTTGAGCGGCCAAGGTCCAGCCACTCTGGTTTACAATGGCTAAGCTTGAATGGGCCTAGAATGCCCCAGATGAGTGGTGAGGACCACTTTTGATACTTGGAAAGTCCAAGGTTTAGTCATATGGCCTATGAATGTGCCTATGTAAGTAGTTCTCCTAAACATGACATGTTTTAGGTGTCTACAGATGCCCCTTTTTGTGATGCATTGTGTGGAAAACACAACGCTGAGAAAAAATGTAGACTGATCTGTATGTAGGGTGTATGATGATCAGTAGTCTGATCAATGTTGGATGGCCCAATCATGCAAGATGGTGCACATCCTTTGAATCATTGCTTCAACATTTGGAAGGCTTAACTTAGCACAGGGCTTTGCACATGTTCAATTGCACTCATTCCTCAAACTCAATTGGGTAGCTTCAGCTGCTACAATCAGTTTCGACCGGTAGGAGAGCTACAAATTGATAATGTCATAGTTTGCTTATGACCCCAACAAACAAAGGGAAACTTTGTAATTGTTGTATGCAATGATTCGTAGGATGAACACGATTTTGATATGATCAAGTGATCTTTTGTTGATTTTGACTATGATTATTTTGAAGATTTGAACTACCTCCTCACACAATGAATTGGTGAGGAAATGACAATGAATAAAGCGACAAGTCGCTTGACCAATATGACTAATTTGGTCCCTTTCTAGCATTTTCTCTTTTAATGGGCGAGACCCCCATCCAAGTGTGATTCCAATTGTTTATGACAATCATCCATCCCTATCCCGGGGAGCGGTCCGACTATCAATAGCCTTCTTAGGGAGTTAGGAGGAATGATCCTATTTATGCTTATATTGTATCACTTTGGCTCAGTATTTTTGATGTCATAAGGGAATTAGGATGATTCTATCACACCCGTGGAGCAGTCCGACCATCTTGGTCTTCTTCGAGATTGAAGGAGGCCCACCGTAATTCCTAAATGAATGTTTTACCCCGAGTAATCTTATGGTAACTTACTCATCTCATCGAATTGCATGGAGTGCAAGTCGCTACAATCGTTGAGTCGATAGAGTAAGTAACTGAATACGAGGCTTACTCAAGAATTTGCTTTTATGTGAATTTTTTTGTTATTTTGATCATTATGATGATTATGAACCATCATAATGTGCTTATTTGATATTTTTGCTGCTTCCCATGGAGAGAATTCTACTTTTTGCTAGGCCCCCCCCCCCCCCCCCCCCCCCCCCCCCCCCGCGCGGGGGGGGGGGGGGGGGGCGGGGGGGGGGGGGGGGGGGGGGGGGGGGGGGGGGAGAAGGGGGGGGGGGGGGGGGCCCCCCCCCGCGGGGGGCGCCGGCGGGGGGGGGGGGGGGGGGGGGGGGGGGGGGGCGGGGGGGGGGGGGGGGGGGGCCCCGGGCCCCCCAAACCTAACCTTCTTTTTTTATTTGGGTAAATATGAAGCATTAAGTTAGGATCAAATGAACCTCATTAATTGTGGTTGAATTAATAATTGTATAGATTTATGTGGTGGGTTAGCCACCTTTTTGCTTGTTTTCAATTTTTTTGTTATTTTTGGCCTAGGGTAGATGCTTTTGCTGTGTTGCCCGTCGGCCTTGTGGCTCAAAGCGGCATCTCGGCCTCTACCTCTTGTCACTAGAGCGGCTAGGTTTGAATTCCAATGGTCAGAATTTTGACCATTGGGGCTTGGCCACTCTCAGCTTCAATGACCGATTTTTGGCCATTGTAGGCGATAGCGGCCAAGAACCCTTAGTAAAATTTTGAATTTTCTTGCATGATTAAGTGATTTTTTTGCATTTATTACTCTCTTTTTTTGCTTGGACTTAGAGTAGCCCATCATTATTTGCACCATTTTGATGTTTTATTATGATTTATGCCTTAGATGCATTGTAGTTATGCTTTGCTTTCTCTTTTGCTCTTAGATTCTCGATGCTCGGGCTCGTGACCCAAAGCTCATGAATGACCTTCTACCCCTCTTGGATGACATGGACTGGGCCTAGCTCAAGGCCCGTGGGCTCCAGTACATCACTAGGCTACCTCACCTCATGTCAGATCAGGCCTACCTTATGGCTTTGGTCCATCGGTGGGACCCTCGGACCAACACCTTCCACCTTCCTACCAGTGAGATGACTATTACATGGAAGGATGTGTATAGGATCTTTCGGCTTCCTTTTGATGGAGTGGCCATTACCTCATCGACCACTAATGATCATGAAGTTGTATTTCTTTGAGTGTTTGGAGGGCACTCTATGGAGGCCTTCAGGGACACCAAGTCTAGGGGAGTGTCTATCTCATAGTGGTATGAGGAGAGGTCTTCACGACGAGGCATGTAGTGTTGTTGATGGTTATCAACAACGTCTTGATCCTAGATTGCTTAGGTTTGAGGTTCCCATGGAACCTCCTTGTGATGGTTTAGGACCTGATGGATAGTGAGGCACCCATCATCTATGCATGGGGGAGGTCACTATTGGCCTAGTGCTATGATGAGTTGTACCATATCCATCGATGAGGTCATATCAGCATTGCTTGCAGCTTGCTCTTATAGGTTTGGGGATGGGAGCACATCAAG
Organism: Wollemia nobilis; assembly: GCA_028583015.1. Classification (NCBI taxonomy): domain Eukaryota; kingdom Viridiplantae; phylum Streptophyta; class Pinopsida; order Araucariales; family Araucariaceae; genus Wollemia; species Wollemia nobilis. The sequence goes on along the minus strand of JAQPPZ010001268.1, from coordinate 2,566,925 downwards.
GTAGATCACCCTAGAGGGCTTCTAGCTGAGATTATAGTCATAGAGGAGTGGATGCAGTGCTATGCTACTAGATGGGCTCGATGGCGTGAGGGGTGCAAGAGTCATCCTCATGTAGGGGAGCTTTCCCACTATACTGATACTTTCACTGGGCTGTAGGTCGGAGATGTCATCTGGTGGCCATATCATGAGTGCCCTACTTGGGATGATCCTGCTAGTTTCATAGCTAGGATGTGGCGTGAGCGGTGGCTCATCGATCGCAAGGTTGGCATTTGAGAGTATTTCTTCTACTCTCGAGTTCTTCGTCAGTATGGGTTGTAGTAGGATGTGTCCTGGTTCCATTTGTATATAGGTGCCTCACAAGAGGGAGATCTCCCTCCATCATGGATCATAGAGCTGTCATATGAGGAGGATGCCCCAATGGTTGCCCTAGGAGTTGTTGGGGGAGTTATAGAGGTGTTTGCTCAGTGGTGGGGGGATCGTATGTGGCATGGTGATGGCAGCTTAGGTCATGAGGATGATGGTAGAGGTGATGGTGCAGATCCAGTAGGGCGTAGAGTCTGAGCTAGGACTGAGGCATGGGGCCAGCTAGTAGAGCAGGTGGTAGCGGAGGAGTAGGAGGCTCTTGAGGAGGATGAGGAGGAGTTAGAGCTTGAGGAGAGAGATTCTCCTCTGAGAGCATAGTTGCATGAGGTCGAGGTTGAGCTCCAGTCGACCAAGATCTAGGTACAATAGTGAGATGCTACCATAGCACAATGGGATGCCACCATAGAGCAGCTCACGCTATAGATCTAGGCTTTGTAGGCTACTATCAGGGGTGGTGCCACTAGGATGCAGTTTGTTGTTCCTCCTTCTACTCCATAGGGTGATGTCGGGGTAGATCTAGGGATAGGCTCAGGGGTAGAGATTCTACACTTGCAGGCATTGCTATATGAGTACGAGGGGTGGATCCAGGGATAGGTTGGTCACATCACCTCTCTCCAGATGTAGCTCAGGAGGTATGGGATTGTCCCTAGGGAGGCACCAGGTGTAGGTGGTTCATAGGTCAGTGGGTGCTCCACCTCAGGGTAGTCTTCCATCCATCCTAGCTAGAGGACTCGGACTCACATAGAGAGACCAGTAGGGTCACATCACTCTACGCATGACATGACCATAGGGGGCGGTGATGCTGGGGGCACATGCCCTATGTTTGACTGATGATGCACTTTGATTTATCATTTTTGAGGTCTGCCTGACCTATATGACTGTAGCCTATGGGCAATTTTGTACATCCATATTTTTGACACACATATTTATATGACCCCCTTTATGTTCTGACTCATTATGTGTATCATTTATTGCTTATGTTTTTGTTGTTATTTGTTTTATGATGAGATGTGATGATGGCATTATGATGATTTGATGTATATGATAGATGATAGATGATATTTATGATGATGTGGATGTTTAGATGGGTGTTTATGTAGATGAGATATGATCTAACTATTGTGATATGATGTGATGTATCATGTAGTGATCTAATGATGGATTTTATGATTTTTGGATATGCAGATTATGATGTGATTTTTAGATGTGAATGGATGAGTTATGATTTATGTATTTATGAATGCAATGTCTATTGTTAAATGCATGTTTGATTTTGATTTCATTGTGTGCATCTAACTTATGTGATGATATGGTGCATGTAATACGTAATGCGTTATGTATGTGATGTATGCAATGTGTAATCTAATGTGAATGAACTTGTATGTTTTAATCACTTAAAACACAAGGAATGCATATGCTATGATTTTGACAATCTAATGGGTGATACCACAGAAAGTATAACGACCATGAATGTTAAATAATCATTCTAATAATAAGAATTAATTATTTTAAACCATCCATATGTGCGATGTAGTGATGTGGAATGAATGTATTTTCTGGATAAGCTTCTGTAATTTAAAAGATATAAAATAATCAATGGTCATCTAAATATCATTTCTGACATATGATCGGTTTTTAGTTTATTTTATTAATACCCCCTAATTTATAGAAGCTTATAAAGAAAGTTGATGATGTGGTTTATGATATGTTTCATTGCTATGTAGGAATTTTTGAGGTTTCTCTCCTGAGACTTCAAACACTCTAGTTACCCTATCAAGTTATGTACTGACCATACAAGACTTTTGAAAATAAGGCTTTTCACCATGTACCTGGATATTCATTCTCTCTGTGTGTGCACATGAATATATTTAGATAGAGCTCAGGCATTTCCTCCGATGTCAGGCAGGATTCTTTCAGCCCATTTCTAAGATCGGGGATCCTCGAGAGTTCATCTTATCCTTATGTTGGACTTAGTTGGATTATACCACTAGGCAGTATTGGGTTACCTAAGCTAGCTCATCCACATTCAAACATTGGTCTACACAAATGCTATAAGCTTATGTAATAGACATATCATCATGCGTAAGGATTTCTCCTTCCAGTTTTGTATGATGTTGAGAATTCCAGGGATTCAAGCTCCATTCCCTTCTTTTCTTCATTTCATTTGGGGTACTTGCTTATGTGTAGTGATGAGAATCACTATTTATTTTGATTGATTTTTTTTTTGAGCAAGGGACCTATGTAGTGATGATAATCACTATTTGCTTTGAACTATGACTTTGAAAATTGGGTTTTGAATTTGTGCTCTGTTTTAGGATTTTTGCTTTTTTTGATGAAAGCAAGGGATTTATGCAGTGATGATAATCACTCATTTTTGGGTAGGGCGGAACTTGTCCTTTTGCCAATTCTCAGCACCTTTAAACTGGTTGCATAGGGGGATAAGCAAGGAAGATCCTTTTTGCTTAAGGTAACCTAGACCACTTTTGTAGTTTTCATCTTTCCCTTGTACCAACTAGGATTTTAGTGTTTCAATTAGTGATGGGATCCTGAATATCCAAGGTTTTACCACAATTAGGCCTTACTCTCTACTGATCAAGGTGGCTTTCTACAAAAGCTGATAAGACCACTAGATATGGTTGAATGACTAGGAAACCTCAGTATGTTTCTTATAGCAACATGAAATGGTTGTGTTGAGAAACACAGTTACTCACATGGATGCATGGATGAAGGTGGATTTGATTATTGTGATTGAGATACAAACTGTGGCATCGTTTGTAAGAATGTGATCGTAACATATGCAAAATGCAATGGATATGTATGTTATAATGAAATGCAACTATGTGAATGCGGATGTAAGATGCAAATGTTTTTGTATTTTTGATTTTTGCATTGTTTTTGTATTTTGTTATTTGACCAAAGGGCTTAAAGATGCCTTTGGGGCCTTTTATGATTTGACCAAAGGGCTTAAAGATGCCTTTGGAGCCTTTTATGATTTGACCAAAGGGCTTAAAGATGCCTTTGGAGCCTTTTATGATTTGACCAAAGGGCTTAAAGATGCCTTTGGAGCTTTTTATGATTTGACCAAAGGGCTTAAAGATGCCTTTGGAGCTTTTTATGATTTGACCAAAGGGCTTAAAGATGCCTTTGGAGCTTTTTATGATTTGACCAAAGGGCTTAAGATGCCTTTGGAGCTTTTTATGATTTGACCAAAGGGCTTAAAGATGCCTTTGGAGCTTTTATGATTTAAGTGACCATGTTTTTGATTTTATGAATATTTGAATGTTTTTGATTTTATGAATATTTGAATGTTTTTTTATTTTATGTGTGAAACACCTTCAAATGAATGATGTTGAGAGGTTCAGGCTCTTCAACCCCATCCAATGATGTAAGGTGATATGCTCCAGGTCCAACCCTTTCTGAAATTATGTAGGGGCCTATCCAGTTTACCATAAATTTGTCTCGCAAGTGCGGTGGTAGGTTTGAGTTCTGTTGGTTTTCTTTGAGCACAAGATCTCCAACTTTGAATTCCCTCAGATGGACTTTACTATTGTATGCTCATGCAAGGTGGTTCTGATAAACATGGAGATGCTCCAAGGCATTGACTCGACGTTCATCGAGAAGCGTTAGCTGATCAAGGCGGCCTTGTCGTGCGGTGTCATCATCTATGAAATATTTCAAGGCTACTCTCAATGTTGGAATTTCCAATTCTAAGGGCATGATGGCCTCAGTGCCATATACAAGTGAAAATGGTGTTGCCCTAGTGGGCGTCCGCACACTAGTCCTGTATGCCCATAATGCGAGAGGCAATTGTAAGTGCCAATCCTTATGATTATCCTTCATTGTCTTCCTCAAGATGGAGACAATGGTCTTGTTTGAGGCTTCTGCTTGCCCATTTTCTTGTGGATAATATGGTGTTGAAAAATTATGTTGAATATGGTATTTGTTCATTAAAGCATGCACATTTTTGTTCTTGAAATATGGTCCATTATCCGATATTATCTTCGAAGGGACCCCAAAATGACTTATGATATTATGGAGTATAAACTCCGCAATCCTTGGTCCAGTTGTTGATGTTAAGGGGATCACTTCGACCCATTTGGTGAAATACTCTATGGCCATTATGATGAATGTGTGTCGACCTAAATATGGGGGAGAGATTTTCCCAATCAAGTCTAGTCCCCACTACGAGAAGGGCCATGCTTCCTGGATGGGTTGCAAGGCTTGTGATGGCAAGTGTGTGAGATTTGCATGATGCTGACACTTGACACATCTCTTGACATACTCACAACAATATTTTTCCATAGTGGGCCAATAGTAACCCATTCTCAAGATGCGCTTAATGATGGCCATGCCACTGAAGTGGCCACCACACGTACCATCATGAGCTTGCAAAATTTCCCAGGATGCTTCCTGGGGCTCAAGACAATGAAGGAGCACTCCATCATAGCCTCGTCTATAAAGGATCTCTCCTAGAAAAATGTACTTTGTCACCTTCTATTTAAATGTTCATCTTTCGACATGCGATAAGCCTTGCGTACCATTCCAAGCTTTAGGAAGTCCCACAATTGGGATAGCCAATCCTGATAAGCCACAACTTCTATGGATAAAATGACATGTTCTTCTTGTGGTCCAGCATTTGTGAACATAGATTGAGAAACAATCCTGTGATGAATGGTTGTTCCACACTCCGTAGGACCTTGGGATATCAAATATTCCCAAGGGGCATTTGCAAGAAAGCTCTAACTTTGAAGGACCAATCCTGATTTGGTTCATTCTGGATCATGTTGACTGACTCTAGGTTGTCAATAACCTCATGTTGTATTGCTGAAAATATGAGCACTTTCACATGAACGGTTGTGAAGTCAATAGATAGATTTTGAGGGATTAAGGATCCCAATGATGCCATGGTGTCTACGAATCTGTTCGATGTATGAGGGATTGCCTCGATGTCATACCATTCTAGTCGGGCTAGGTAAGTGTCAACAAGTTCCTTATAAGATTTTAGGAGTGGGCACCTACATTGGAATAGGCCTTTGACTTGGTTTACTATGAGCAAGGAGTCACCAAAGATGTTCAATATTTTAATGCCCATTGCTATGGTTGTCTGAAGTCCCAAGATCAGGGCCTCATACTCTGTGTTGTTGTTTGTGCAAGGGAAGTCTAGTTTGAATGATAAGGGCAATGGAGCACCCTATGGTGTGATAAATACTATCCCTACTCCGCCCCCTTGCTCACATTTTGAACCATCAAAGAACAATGCCATGTCTCTTTCTTTCTTAGGTTCTTCGAGTTTTGGTGGGTCTGATAATGCGAAGACTGCATCATCAGGAAGCTCTATGGTGAGAGGCTTGCTATCCTGAAGAGGTGCCTCTGCTAATTGATCCGCTATGACTTGTCCCTTGATGGAATTTTGGCTTATGAACTCTAGATCAAATTCTATCAATAGCATGATCCACTTTGTCGTACGTGTATTGTGATATGTCTTGTTCATCATGTACTACAAAGGATTTTGTTTGGATATAACGTAGGTCGTATGGCTCAACATGTAGTGTCACAACTTTTTGGTTGCAAAGACCACTGCTAAGCATAAATTTTCTATGTACGCATATCCCAGCTCGTAACTCACCAAGGTGCGACTAATGTAATATATGGCTTGCTCTTTGTTTTGTACATTCTTTTGGGCTAACATGGTGCCCAAAGAAAAATTAGTAGCTGATATGTATAGCAAGAATGGTATGTCTGGCCTTGGTGGAGCTAATACTGGTGGCATTGCCAGGTATGTTTTGATCTCTACAAAGGCTTGTTGGCACTCTTCATCCCAATGAAATGGGACATCCTTGCATAGCAATTGGTTCATGGGTCGACACTTGTCTGATAATTGAGCGATGAACCATTTGATTGATGCTACCTTGCCTTGTAGGCTTCTCAACTCCCTAATGTTGGTAGGGGCGGCCATTTCTAGTATAGCCTTTACTTTTGTAGGATCGACTTTGATGCCTCTCTTTGAAATGATGAATCCTAAGAGCTTACCAGAAGTTACGCCAAACACGCACTTCTTAGGATTCAATCTGACATTGTGTTCTATGAGGTGATCGAAGACCTTTGTAAGGACTTGAGCATGTTCTTGTCATAATAAATATTTGGCTAGCAAGTCATCCATGTAGTCTTCCAAGATTGTGTGCATGTAATCATGGAATATGTATGTCATGGCCCACTGGTATGTGGCACCAACATTCTTAAGACCAAATGGCATCACTTTGTAATAGAAAGTTCCCCATGGAGTAATGAAAGTAGTCTTGTGTTGGTCTTCAGGTTTAATCTAGATTTGATTGTATCTAGAAAAACCATCCATTAAGGAGAGCATCTCATGACCTATGGTGGCATCAACAAGAGCATCTATGTTTGGAAATGGGAATGAATCCTTTGGAGTTGCCCTATTCAAGTCTCTAAAATCTATGCAAATGTGCACTCTTCCATCTGGTTTTCCCATGGGCACCATGTTTGAGACCCATTCAGGATAGTCGATGGGAACTATGAAAATCACCTCCAATAGTTTTTGCAATTCGTTCTTCACCATCAAAGCGATGGTTGGATGCATTTTCCTCAACTTTTTCTTGACTGGCTTCTTTAGGGGATCCAATGAGAGGTTGTGGACCACTAACTTTGGATCAATTCCTGGCATGTCTTTGTAAGTCCAAGAAAAAATATTTGGCCTCTCTTTAAGGAGAGGGATTATGATGGCTTGTTCCTCTGGAGATAGACTTTCTCCGAACTTGAATTTCTTTGGTTGAGTAGGATCATCACTGATGTCCACCTCGAAAGTCATTTCTATAGCCATATGTGACCCATCCTCCAACTGGTGGGGCATGGGTATCAAGTGAATGTCATCGATGGGATTTATAGGTCCTACTGACTCAGGATCCAAACCAGCATGGAACACATCGTATGCACAACCTACTACAAAATGGAATGGTTGTAATATCTCTTCATTAGAGAAAAGATCCTCAGGCTCTATGGGTGAATCAACATGATCCCAATCAATAGCCTCCGTATCAATACACAATGGTTTTGTGGGATCGATTGGGTTATGAAGTGGAGTGGTCAAATCGATGGAGATTGTATTGATGGATGGAATGAAATCTCTAGGACCACATGGGTGGAATCTTGCCTCAGAGGTTTCCCTTCCATACTCATGATGAGGCTCTAGAGGAAAAGGAATCTCTGGATTTGACCTATGAGTAGGCCGGATAATAGGATCATTGGGCTCTAACCGCTCTTTGAATGTAGGTGGAGGGGGATTGACCATCTGATGAATGGTAGCTAAGTCAATAGGTCTCCCTAAAAACTACAAATGAGGGTCTATGGCATGAAGTGCCACCTCTCTCTCGACTAATGCATTGACTTGCTACAAATGGTGAGGCCCAAGATAGGCCATCTCGGTTTCATCCTCAAAGTCATCATCACTTATCCAGAAACCATTAGCATTGGTATGCGGCCCCAAGACAAGAGGCTCATGTCTTGGCCCTAAGTAGGCCATCTCTATCTCATCTTCATATTATTCATCACTTATGAAGAAGCCATTTGCATTAGTCTCTTACCCCAAGATTTGGGGCCAATACCTTGATCCTAGATAGGCTCTCTCTATTGAGTCTTCTGACTCATAGCCACTCTCATCTGATATGTATCCACTCTCATTGTGGATGGACCAAGTAAAGCTTTGTAAATAGTGAGGCCCATGATAGGCCAAGCCCTCTTGTGCTTCATCATCACTTGCCACATATCTATTTTCTTCTTGCTCATCATCCCATGAGTTGTAACCTGTTGGGGTGGCATCAATTGTGGGTCTTGGATGATAAATTTTGGGTGGTGGTATGCTTACCATGACCACTTACCTATTGCTCATAAGTCTTGAACTTAGTGGGTGATAAGGAATAAAATTGATGTCTTCTCCTAACCCCAAGCTCAATCTATCCAAGGCTACTTCTAGAGAGTCATCTCGACCTCTGATGTGATAGCCTAACCCAAACCTATCAGTGGGAAGCTGGTATTATGGCTCGTATGGCCACCTTCACCCCTGCTCATATATACCAAGACCGTAACCATGCCAATGGCAATGTTCAAAGTAGCTTAGAGAAAACTCTGGATTAGAGAGGTAATGAACATTAATAGTGAATAATTCATCATTGTCCTCTTCTTCATTGGTAGACTTATGGGCGTAGTCTAGTCCAACATAGACAAAGTTTGTCTGGTTGGGAGGGATTCCAAGCGGAACCACTATCCCCACTGGTGGTCTTAAGTCTTTTGGTCATCCCATGTCTTGTGTAGACTCTATGATGGGCATGAATGCTATGTTCTACACAAGGTATTCTCCTATCCCTGTACTTGCCAAGTGTATAGTTGCATGCGAGGTGGATGACCCCATGGATGACACTAGCGAAGCGGGGTGGTAGTCATCATCTTCGACTTGATCTTGGAGATCTTCTTCTTCCATGGGACTTGGACCTTTCTCAATGGCTATGGTTAGCACTTCCTTGAGCTTCCTTTCCTCCCCCATGGGTGCTTTTAGCTTCTGATTGTCTTTTGGCTTAGACATTGATGGTTTCTTAGAAGCATTAGTCATGTTGGGCGCTAAATGAGGTGTTGATGTAGATGGGTCTTTTTGCACCCCTTTGTCTTTGTCATTTAGTTGCATAGCTGGAGATGAAGGTCCAACGTACAAGTGGGCAGAGGGAATCACAAATTCTCCTGGACAATCCACCTGATGGACATATTTGAATGGCTCCTCATCAGCCAACACCATGTAGACTTTGTTATCATGCACATACTTAACACATTGATGTAAGATCGAAGGAACACACTTCATGTCCCTTATCCAAGGTCACCCTAAGAGGATGTTGTATTGCATGGCCCCTTCCAAGACATGACACATCACGGGGATGGTCTTATGCCCCACCTTGATAGGTAAGACTATCATTCCCATAGTATTGCATAAGGCATCATTGAAAGCCCTCAATGTGTAGGCTCCTAGAATGATATGAGACTTGGGGATCTTGAGGTGCTCTATTGTTGTTGTTGTGATGATGTTGATTGATGAACCTGTATCGATCAAGACTCTTTTGAAAGGTAAATCATTGACTGATGCCACAATGTGCAGTAGAGGGTCTGGTAAGGTAGTGGGCACTGTCTTAATCTCGTAATCATAGAATCAGATTATAGGTTCTTGGAATTCTTGTACTTGTCCCACAAAATGGGTGAATGCATTTGGATCTTGTGGTTGGAGCTCAATCGACCTTAAAATCTCCATCAAGGTCTCCTTGTGCTTTGGGGACTATTGTATGAGCTCATAGATGGATAGCTTAGCTAGAGTCATTTGTAAGTTTTGCTCAAGTCTACTCTGAATAGTCACCACAGGTCGGGTTGGTGGACCTGGAAGGTTGTTTTGTCCCTACCTCTACCTAGGTGTAGTTGGGGCATTAATGGGAGCTGTAGGAGGTTGTGGTTGACCATACCGTCTACTCCTGGTTGCTATATTGACAATCTCGACCATCCCAACACACCCATGGGTAGGTATATCCACTCGGACCTGATTGACTTGGGCCCCTTGCCCTCTAGGGGCCTCATGATTTGGTAGTAGGTTTTTGTAAATGCCCATATCTCTATTGTTAGGAGCTAATGGGTTGTCAACTTTGAGCTCTCCCACCTCAATCATGTTTTGCACTTGATGCTTAAAACCAATGCAAACCTCAATATTATGCCCCGGTATCCTATGATAAGGGTAAAATTGATCTTCCCTATATCCTTTTGGCTTAGGATGGTTGGGATCTATAAGAGGTATATCAAGGAATCTGATCTTTCCCACCTCACTCAATTGGTTGAAGATTGATTGCATTGATTCTGTTAATGGTGTAAAATAGCGAGGGGGTTTGCATTCTCTATTTCTCCCCTGATTATTCTTTTGATCATAATTGGCTGGTGGTGGATGTGCTTGATAATTTTGGGGTTGTTGTGTAGCCCCATCCTTAGGTGCAACCAATACCACTTGATTAACTAGGGTAGGGTTTGCCTGCTTCTGCTTATTTTTGCCATTTTTGTCATTTTTGTTCCACTCCTTGGTTCGAAGTTTTATGGTTCCCTCATCTACTTTTATGTCCTCAATGAGTTTGGCTTGTGCCAAAGCTTCCTCAAATGAGGGGTATTTTTGTAGTTGTAGTAAGAGGGAAATGTGTTTGGAACAACTCTTGGTGAACATCTGGATGATCTCTTCTATGGGAATGGAGAATGATAATTTTACCATGACTTTTCTCCATCTATTCCCATAGTCCATTACTGGCTCATCATCATAATGTCTCAAATTGGCTAGGTCTAAAAGGTTCACCTTTCTCTTAGTACCAAAAGAGAAACACTCAAAAAAGATCTCCCATTTTTTTTAATTTTTTTTTTTTTTTTCTTGGGGATTTGGTTGAACCATTGGGTGGTTGCGCCCAAAAATGTCATTATGAATGTCCTTAGCATAAGAGCATCATTGTCTTCGAGATGAAAACATGCATTGATAAAGTTGGTAACATGCTCTTGTGCATCCTCTTCACCCTTAAAATTCTCTAGCCTAGGCATCTCAAAGTGCTTAGGATAGGCAGGGCTAGGAATTGATGGGCACAATGGTTGGTTGTGTATTTTTCTCAATGTTGGTTGGTTCCCAACCATCTCTTGTTTCTCAAAGGACTTCATATTTTTAGCAAGTGCTTGGAATGCCTTTGAGGTGAGGAGTTCCTCTTCTTGTAGGCCCCCTCATGGTGGCAATGGAGGTAGCCCTCTATCCACTTGATTTTCTCTATTTTTGTCCCTCCTACGAGGGGATTCAGGATGTGTCTGATCCTGATCTATTAGGTTTACCCTTTCCCCACTAGTTGGATTTCACTCATGATTTGGTGGGTGGTTTTGTTGTGGGTTTCCTTCTTGCCTAGTGCACCCCTCTCTTGGTGAGTCAATACATTGATCTCTTTGATGATCATTACCATTTACTTGTTGGTTATCATGAGCTAGCTGCTCAGCTTGCTCTCTTAACCATTGCTCATGTTGGTGCAACAACCATTCTCTTTGTTTATCATGCTCGAGAGCTTCTACAAGCTCTCACTCTTTGTGCAAGGTATTCTCTAACCATCGCATGTGGTTAATTTGCATTGTCATGGAAGACTCATGCTTGTCTGACCCTATTCTTGTGGTCTTGACTCATAGATTCCTCGAAGAGGTTTCCATTGTGTCGTTGCTCTTGCTAGCTAGTGTAACTTGTTCAGTGTATTGTTGAGTGTCTTCATGATTAGACTCTGTATGTTTACTATGGGGTCACCCTGAGGCACCCCCAATATGAGAAGTGGGCTTAGAAGTCATGGTTCATGAGCTTCCAGATGCAGAATTTTCTGTAGCTATGGTTTTGGGAGGTGGCCTCGAATAAATTCGATCCAACTCATCTAACTATCTTGTTTTCCATGGCTGATCCCATGGGGTGCCATTTATCCCAATGAGGTCATAGTCTATTGGAATCCTTCCTCTTGTGTGAAGGATATCATCTGTTTGATGTCTATGATTGGATGTATCTCTAGTTTCCTACCCCTTAGTGGGCTGATCTGTTCTAAGTGTTTCATGTGAATGTTGGGATGTTGTAACCCCTGCATGTCCTTTTGATGATGAAGGCTTTGTGGTCACCTTATTTCTCCAAGAATATGGAGGTATGGAATCCTCATCATCCCTGTGTGAAGAATGGGTTTTAGACCCTCTCTTATGTCCATGTGGGGAGGAAGCTCTTGAGGCCTCCTCATGTCTTTGAGAGGTTTCTGTGTGTTTAGAGGAGGCCTTTGAGGTCTCCTCATGCCTCCTTGATGAGGATGGTCATGAAGCCTCTTTGTCCTTATGTGATGTAGTTCTATGATGTTGCTCCCTATTTGGGGTTTCTTGAGGAGATCCCCCAAGGGTTGAGTTATCACCCCTTAGACTCATAGAACTGCATCTCACGGTCTTACGGGTAGGTCTTTCAATGTTACTACGACTTCGCCTAAGGGTGTGAGTTGCTTCAGATTCCCCTTCGGTATCAGACCGAGGGTGTTTACTTCTTGTTTTGACCATTTCATTTTAGGACTTTAGTTTTTGTGTTGCACTTAAATATAACCAAACAATATCAAGCAAATGTTTATCTTGATTATCAATTTAAGTGTGCCCTAAACTATTTGTTGTATCTTGATGATTTGTTGTTTCTTTGATTTCTTGTTTTGCTTTGGATTGAGAATGAGGAGACTCATCCATAGTGATAATCAAGCACACTTATGCCAAACATGATTTCTCAAAAGAGACTAGGGTACACCACTTAAATCCTAGTGGGGGGTTCGCCTAGCTCTTCCACTCTGAACCAATGATTCCAATAGTGGGAGATAGTTTGAACACAAATAACTTAGTACCACTATAAGCAAGTTCCTCAATCCATTTCTAGGAAGCTCTAGGGGGTAAACCGGTGGAAGGAGATGAATGCCAATGTCATCGGACTGAATTGAGGGTTGGTGATGAAATCCAACTCCCCAATGTTTAAATGATGTGTGTGTGTGTGGTGTTCATTTTAAGTTTGCATGAATAAGAATGCATCATACAACAACAATGACTCTTTCCTATATGCCTAATGCAAAATGCATTTCAATTTTAGAAAGGTGCATAGCTACTATGAGATTAATGAATGCACTCTATTAGGTGCAAGTATGGCCTTTAGAAAGGCCCCAAAGCAAGCAAACAACACACAATGTCTAGCACATTGGATTCTAGGGTGAAATTTATAGATAAAAGTCATTGTTCCTAGCAATGCCTAGTGAAAAATCTAAAAGAAACCTAAGATGTGCAAGATGCAAGTTCATTCTTCTTTCATTCTTTTAGTTTTCCAAATTGAAATATGTCTTAATTATCACTATTTTTAAGAAAATAGAAACAAACAGAAAACCATAAAGTGTCAGAAGAGTTGTACCAACCTTTAATCCAGCTCATAGAATCAATGTTTTGACCTCTGCTGCACTCTAGTTCTAGTCGTTCGACTAGAGCGACTAATTTCTTGCCACTGTAGAATAGAGTGGCTGACTCCTAGCCATTGTAGACTAGAGTGGCTGACTGTTGGCCATTGTAGATCAGAGCGGCTAAACTTACACACAAAACTAAGTTAGTATTTAGGCTAAGAATGAAAAATTAGTGGAAGTCCCATCATGATCACCATCTGTAGCGACCCCGAGACGCACGCATCGATTTACTCTACTTGTAATATTAATTGAATCTATATAATGATTTTAAATGAAAGAATGAAAAAGATATAATATAAAAAGTAATAAATGAATGAATGCTCTTGTATTGATTTTTTCATGATCCGATTACATATAAATCCCTCTAAGGGATACCCTTGTTTGATACAATGATTTTACACAAGGAGGGCAAGATGTATAAAATTTCCCCTCGCAAGGGGTGGTGCATCTTATAAAATGCTTCTCGGTGATACACATAGAAATGTATGAGGGCTTATAGATGCCTCCTTCTCTAGGTCTATTTCCTAGAGGGATCCTCTTGCTTCGTATGTTGTAGATGCACCTATGGCCCTGTAAGCAATGAAACAACAACACACGCTTAGATGTCCGAGATTGCCTCCTCGATGAGGTTGTTAGCAATGAATAAGCTCAATAAATGCAATGAAACTAGTACTATGCAAGCGAATAACTGAAATAAATCTTATGCTAATGAAATGAGAGAGAAAGTAGAATAAAAGAAACTAGCACCTAAAACCCTAGACTAGGTTGCGGGCCACTGTCTAAGACAGCGATCGCTAAGGTGAAATCTCTCTCTATTGATCCAATGGCTATGGGCTCAAGTATGCTACTAATGTTAAAATGATTACCTTATGGGTTCAGATTTTCCCTCCAATCCGATAGGGCTCCGCTACAAGAATCGATCTCCAAGGGAAGCTCTCCAAGTCTCTAGAAGCTCTCCTCAATGATCCAACCTGTTCAAAGTTTCGATGTATGATGTTCCCTCTCTCTCTGATTGAAAGAAGGTCTCAAAAAGTCCCCTTAATTGATCAAAGAAGGTCCCCTAGTGCTTTTAGGTTTGCTCCTTATAAAGTGTGAAACCCTAGGTCTATGTTCAAAACCCTAGGATTGAATTCCTCATGCGTAGTGGATGTTAGCATGAGAAGCTTTTGTCTTTTCTATGTTTAAAGACCAGTTAACTGAAGTCTAAATTCAGACTCAAGTCCTCCATGTGAACTGGTCATGAAGGGGAATGCAAAGTTACTCCCGCTCACCTTTATTGCATGCAGACTACCACTTCCACCCCTGATTAGGCCTGTTTGTCGACAAAATGCTTTTTATGGCTTAGCCACTGTCGTCTGCAGTGACTAAGATTTGGCCACTGTCGTCTACAGTGGCTAAGGTCTGGCCACTCTGAGCTTGAGCGGCCAAGGTCCAACCACCCTGGTTTATAGCGGCTAAGCTTGAATGGGCCTAGAATGCCCCAGATGAGTGGTGAGGACCACTTTTGATACTTGGAAAGTCCAAGGTTTAGTCATATGGCCTATGAATGTGCCTATGTAAGTAGTTCTCCTAAACATGACATGTTTTAGGTGTCTACACTAACCACATTTTCCACAACTCTCTTACAAATGCACACTAGAAAAGTAGATGATCATGTGTCTCCTCCCGGGAGTTACACATGATGCAGTTGGAAGGGACATAAAAACCTCTCTTCATAAGATCATCATAGGTGAGGTAGCTCCTATGCATCACTTCCCAAATAAATAAATTAATTTTAGACCATCCCTTAGCCACCCAAACTCTATCCCATGGGGCATCCTATAGGATCAATGGAGGAGGGAGCAAAACATTATAATTGTGAATAAGAAATCAAGCAACACCAATACAATAATGATATAAAATATTAGTAATCAAAGTAATACATAGAGATTGTACAAATCAAACAATACTTTTTATTGCTGTGGGTGGATCTCAAATGTTACTATAGACACCAAAATTCAGCACCCACAAAACCACATCTGCCATCCCACCTCAAAATCCAGCATAATAAATTATATACCTAAGTTCCAACTTAGGGATATAAAACCATGCACATTATCCTATTTTCCAGATTTATTAAATCTAGAAAATTACCCTAGGATACCCTACCTACCCACTGGACATGTGTCTTAGACACTTCACCCAACACCCATGCCACATCTCACCCACTTTTGCCCCCCTTTCCCTCACGGTTCCAAACCTGCCACATCTCATCCATCCTTGTCCCCCTGTCCCTTCACATGGGGCAAGATCCCACGTACCACTCCACTTGTAGCCACATCACCCCAGTTAAGTGAGGCACATTGAGTGACTCACTGTAACTACCCCTCTATTTGACAGCCTAGAATTACCACTTGGCAATCCAGGCTTGCCACCTTCCATTTCCCTCCAAAACCCTAAGGGGCCTATAAAGGCACCCTTACCCCACCAAACAAAGGGAGCTAAAGTCATACACCACCAGGCTACTAAAATTCATTGAGACTTCTGAGAGATCATGAGTGACACCCCTTTGCAGATCTTGGAGGCCCATTTCCTAAGGTAACCTGTGTTTCAGTCCAAACTGCCCATCCGTGGTTCCACAGTCAAAACTGCACATCCATGGTATCACAACCATAGGTCCATAGTTTCCAGTCTACCACTACACTTCCATGGTTTTACGGACCCGAGAATACGATAGAAAATGATCAGTAAGTTTGTTTTAGCAAGGTTCATGTTGTTATCTTCTACTATGATTTTAATTACAGGATTACTAGCTTAGGGTTTATGCATAGCATTGATTTTTACTTCCTTATTTGTAGGTGCTACTGAATCCTTTGTTGGTTTGAATGTGTGTAGGTGATAGGTACTTTGGAGAAGCTACTGAAGCTAGAGTGGCCCCTTATTGGATACCAAAGCCCACTCACCTTTTGAAGTTGTAATAAAATATCGAAAGAACATTGTACACTGTTGAAGACTTGGAAGACCCCACCTAGAAGAATATTGTACCATACGAAGACATATATATTGTAACATTGCTCCCAAGATACTTGGGGTAATTCAAAGATTGTAAATTTGTATCAAAATCAATATAAAAGGGATTTTTGGCAATATCTCTATCTCTGTGTGTTTTCTATTTTTAAGTGTTCAATTCTTTGGTTATAGAGATGGCAATCATGGTGGGACCCCCAGGTTTCCATTTTGTTTGCCTTACTTTTTATCTGATTTATTGATCTCTATTTTCTATATGTACAGGTTTTAGGAGCTCGAAGTGTGTGCAAATTCGATCTCGGGTCAGTAGATTTGGGAGTTACCATGCTCGAACTTGTCATAGTGAAACCACGTATCCATGGTTTATTTTCTGAGAAAACATGCACTCATGGTTGAGGAAAAAAAAAATTGCATATCCATGATTTGCGATTTGGAGAAACACGTGCATGCGGTTGCTATACTATGGAACCACAGACTTGTGGTTGATAGCTAGATGGAGTAGCGAAAGGAACACAGGTTTGTAACCCTATGCAATATTTTTCTTTTCCTCTATTTCTAGTTTTAGCATGCATTTAGGTAGATTAAAGGTCTTAGTCCTATGTGCCATTGTCTGCATTTAGGTCTTAGGATAGAAAATCTACTTAGATTCTACATTCATCCACACAATAACAGGAAAACTAAGAGGATCTGCATTTTGCATATAGGGAAAGTCATATTGCATTGCCCAAATTAGCAATAATTTGGGCTTTCTATTCAGGAATCAGGTTAAATTTTGACTGATTCTATTTTACAGTCAAAACCATGAACCTGCAGTTGGGATCTTCCAAATACGGACCTACGGTTGGCAAACCGTGCATCCGTGGTTTACCAGAACCAACCGCACACCCACGGTTGACCTTTGACAATAGAATCTACCAAATTCTTGCTTGAAATCAGTTGTTGGCCCCTGATATATGTTGTCTATCATTCTCTGTTTCCTACACTTCTGCATTAGGCATAAAAATAGAATTGCATGTTAGTTTTTGCATCTCACAATAAATTAAACAAGCCTCACACACTCACTTAAATGTTGGAAAATGGTTGGATTTCATCACCATCGGGTTTGGATTTCATCACCAAACCACCAACATATTACCCCATTTTTGGCCAAGGTTAGCTCCAACAACCATCCGTAGCTTGGAAAATTTGCATGTATTTCTCTTCGAAGGGTATAATGTTGACCAAGTGAGATTGGGTGAGGATTGGTAGGACCTGTGCTCCTTGACTGGGTATGGGCTTCATCTCCATACTTTGGTGGGAAAACATGACCTAGACTTCATCACCAGGCATGGGCTATGAGCATACAGGTAAAATCCTAGATTTGTTTTAGGGAGAAACATTTTGCACACGTATTTTTCTTTTTCAAAACTCCAAAATCTCAAAAAAATCAAAAACCTTCAAAATTCAAAAAAATCAAAAACTTTCAAAACTCAAAAAAAAACAAATAAAAAAATCAAATCAAAACTAGCGTAAACTTAGGATCAAAACCTTGCATGTTTATTTGCTTTGTGTGTTGTATTGCATTGTACTTTCATTTCACTTACATAGACTTGCATTTACATTTCACACATCATTGCATATTAGCGTATGGTAACGACCCATAGTCAGGCCAGGAAGTTAGAATTAATCTAGAGTCAATTGTCTTCCCCCATGGCATCTCAGTCTAGTGAGGTCCCTAACACTTCGGTGGTAGGGCAAGTCAGTATGCCCCCTCCTATGTCCCAGAGCCTAAATGTAGGGCCCTCTAGTAGTGCCCCCATTTTAGACATAGATATTATGCATAGGGCTACACATACCGCTATTCTTGAGACTCCTAGGAGTGAGCCACCTACCCCAATGGATGGTCGTGTCACACTTGTAGACATGGACGCCATTAGGATGTATCTGAATGCTTTTGGAATGGTTTTCCCATCATTACCACCGCTTACCATCCCATCCCATGTCATACCATCATTGCATCAAGAGTCCACATTCACACACCCATAGCAGTCGGGACAAGTTTTTACAAATCCACTCTTTGAGTTGACTGTTGCAACCCTAGCTGGCCAACCATCATCTTCTAGCCAACCACCCCTCACATTGCCTCAACAAACCATCACTTGCACTAATCCCCTGTATGAAGCAACAACTCAGGTTGCTTCACAGATCCCCACATCCATTCCATCTACCACCCCCATAGGTTCCATGCATCATACCATCCCACATTCGGTAGCAATACCTTTTGCTACCTACCCTCCACTCACATCCACTACCATGGTTGTCACACAACCAACTCAGCCTACCACTTCCTATGTAGTTGTACCCACATCAAATGCAATTGCTATGCAACAAGCTTTCTTGCAGCTACAACAAATGATTTTGGATAATGCTAATCATAGCGTTAACCTTGACCCTAATCAACATTTGTAGAGGATTGAGCATAACCTACCACCTACCTCTCACCAAACCCATACCTTTATCCAAGATCCATCTTGGGTACTGCATCCCCCATCCACTACCATAGCAACCAATCCACCACATCACATGTATGCTAACTCGGTGGGTCAACATACTACCATCCCCCCATCACCTCATCCATATCAAAATTTTCATCAGCCCTCATATCATCACACATTTTAGCCCAACATTCCTCACCATCTGCATTCCACATACAATCCACCCCATTACTAGCAACATCAGGTAAACCAGGGTTTTAACCCTATGGATGATCCCAAGTACTAGTTCCTACAGAGTCAGATTGATAGTCTTGCCATGCAGACCCCAGGTTTGCAATATCAAAAGCCAACATTAAGGTAACTACTCAATCACCCAATCCATGCTTCGATGCTTGCACCACCCTATCTGGATTTCTAGATGCCAAAGCTTGAGTTTAAGGGGGAAGAGGACCCCGAGAGCATGTAACAAGGTTTGTAAATGCGTGCTTTAGGATTAGCAGCAATGACGCACTCATGCTACACACATTTCCTCAGACACTTGGGGGAGAAGCCCAAGATTGGTACAACCACTTACCGCATCAGAGTGTTTTCACTTTTGAGCAACTTGTAGACCAATTCTTGGAGCGATTCACCCTAAATATCCAAAAGTAGACCACATTGACCGATCTGATCTATCTAAAGCAATATGATGATGAATCGGTCCATGATTTTGGCAACCATTGGAGGGTGGTTATGATTAAGTTACCATTCTCCCTTCCCATGATAGAAATAACATGAATGTTCACAAAGAGTTGTGCCAAGCCCATCTCTTTGTTACTATAGTTACAATAGTATAGAACATTCGATGAGGCACTCACCCAAGCCAAAGTGATAGAAGAGATAAAAATCCAAGAGGGTGAGATTAAGCCTAAGAAAAAGGAGTGGTAGAATAGGAACCAAAAGGGGAATAACCATGGCCAATCCAAGGCCACTCAGGTTAACCAGATAGTCTTGGGCCAACCATAGTCAAATCAACAAGCCCAAGTATAGATCCAACAACCCCAACAACAACAATAACAACCACAACAATCGAATTATCAAGTGGTTCCACCCCCATAGTAGGTGCAAAATCAAATGCAACCTACAGAGAGGTAACAATGTCACTTTAGGCCTAGGTGCAACTACACACCATTACAAGAGCCCTATTCATCTATGTTTCAGAAGTTGTATGCGACACAACTCTTTACATTACCGGAGATTAAACCCGAGGACCCTAGCAAGCCAAAGACAAAAGGCTATAGAGAGCACCTATTTTGCATCTATCATAGGCAAAGAGGACATGACATCAAAGCTTGCCATGGGTTTAAGGGTATTGTGCAAGACTTATTGGAAGCGAGAAAGATCAAAGTCGACAATCCACTAGCCCAATCCAATCAGAACCTTGGTATATATCAGACACCTTTGCCCCACCATGAGGTAAATCAACAAGTGATGGGAGCATCAACTTCTACAGTTCCTCCCAACCAAGTCAATTACGTGTCTCAACTACACCAAGGTTTTGTAGGGGCTATTAGTGTGGTCACCCATGGGCAGAGACAAGCAAATCACACAACACAAGCTCCAACGACACAACCAAGTGTCCCCATACAACTAGGGCCATCAATTCCACCTCCACCATTTCATAATCCAAGCAATCCATCTCACCCCATTGTCACCCTAGGCAACCGGTTGACCCAAAGTTTGAATATGGCATCGATAAAACTATCAATTTATGAGCTAATACAACAATCACCCCCACATAGAGAAGCATTGATGGAAATCCTAAAATCCATCCAAGTACAATCAAAATATCCCAATGCTTTCAACTCTTTTATGGGGAGTGTACAAAAGTGCATGGAACCCTCGATAGCATTTTATGATTTCGAGGAGAAGCAAGTTTCATCAGATTTACCGGATCCTCCATTGCACATAGTAGCTCATATTGATAGGAAGCCATTCAAGAGAGTCCTTATTGATACCGGCTCCTCCATCAACCTCATTACCACTCCCACCATCAAACATCTCAACATACCATCATCACACATCACCACATCCACCTTCACCCTAAGAGCCTTTAATGATACCTTATGCTCAACTATGGGAAATATTGTTCTTCCCATCACCGTGGGGGTGAAAACTATACATGTCCTCTTCCACATCTTGGAGGGGGTGATGCAGTACAACATACTTCTTGGATGCCCTTGGATTAGGGAAATGAAGTGTGTGCCTTCAACATTGCATCAGTGCCTAAAGTATGTACATGAGGGCAAAGTACATTGCATCCCAGCAGACATAGAGCCTTTTAAGTACTACAACTTGATCTCAAATCCTTATGAGCCTCTACTTCCATCAACCCACCTATCCATCCAACCACTCATCATCCGAACCACTCCCACTAATGACATCTCATCCAAAGCCCCCATACTAGAGGAGTTACCGATAGTTGACCCTGATTTTGCATCTAAAAGCGTCAACTCTAGTCAACCCTCAACCACTACATTCCATCTCCCCATCACACCTGATCATCCAGCTAACCAATCATCAACTCCATCCACCACACCCTTCAATTCACAAACACCATTCACATTCATAGCACAACCCACTCCATCAACTAACAAACTCATCCCATCTCATACATCTCAAGCTGCACAACCCATAGTCTCATAGATAGGGTCACCTATCCGAGAGGATCCACCACCTCCACTTGAGCCACAAGCCACCCCAAAAGTGCCCTCTTCATCCACTGAGCCATCATCATCCCAACCTTCTCGAGTTGTAGTACATCTCGCTAATCCAGGCATTGGCGAGTACATCATTGAGAGTGTCATAGTCACACCACCTATTGAGTCAGTTAGAGACTATGGTCACCCACGCGACCCACCTTTAGCCATAGGTGAAGTGTACCGAATGGGTTCCCAATAAAATAGGATTAATTTCATATATGGGGGAGTGGATTCTTCATCCGATCCACCTCCTCCTAATGAGGAACCCTTGCAAGAATTTGATGGAAATTTAGATTATCTGTCCAACCCAGATTTCCCTTTGTAATATTTTTGTAGGGTCAACTGGTAGGGATATGGACTTGGATGACATGAGCAGGGTCCATGTTACATTATTGAGCCTGAGTATAGAGAATCACATGATCACTCTGGTCTAGGGTATAGACCTTCCACCTCAGACTCTTCCTTCAACCAAACCTTCCAATGACTCACTATTGAGTATGAAGAAGAGGAAGAGGAGAGCAATGAATGTGATGATTCTGATGATGTTGATGATGAGTACCTGGATCCTGACTTTGCTCCTCATTTACATGAGGCTTTTCCGGATATTGTATTGCATACATTCATGATTGATCACATGCCTGATGATTACATCTCTGATGAGGATTTTGGAGATTATATCTTCGATGAAGACTTTGGGGAATTCTGACAAATGGAAGCAAATCTAGACTGGATCATTCAAATATTTGATGGTCCCCAAGATGATGTGGTTCCTGTTGAGCCCATCCAGAAATATGAGTGGTATACAAAAATGTTTCCCATAGATTAGACCACCTTTCGAGTCAACAAAGAGCATGAGCACCCTGAGCTAGATCCTCCACCACCACCTTGGCCACTCCTGCAACATTGCCATTCACCCACACTAGGTCAGTTGCAACCTAGAGAGAGTGAGTCATCACCTCTTGAATCACAACCACCTCATTTCCACCAAGTCAATATGATTTATGTTGACTTTCTTGCCCCACTTCATAATCCCTATGATTTGGTAAAGTTGATTCATGTCGACACTAGCCTTATCTCCATGGACAGGATTTCATCCCCACCCTCCATCATCGAGTTCATCTTGTTCAAAGAGTTATTGCATGCTTCAAACGCTTACATTCCACAACAACCTTCACCCTCCCCTACCTCAATTTTTCAAACTAAAGTAGAGGGAGAGACCCCTGAGACATTTGAGAATGTGGAGGATGATATCCATCTCATCCCAACTCCACATCAATTAGAGGAAGGTTCTCACATGTTGATCGAAGAATCTATCGATGTGAACCTTAGCCTAGATGTGAACAATCCTCAAATTGTCAAAATTGCTAAATATTTATCCGTAGAAGAGAAAGAGTGTATGATCGATGTCTTGACAAGAAAGAAAGAAATTTTTGCATGGTCATACAAAGACATGCCTGGCCTTGACCCCGACTTGGTGGTCCATAACCTTACTTTGGTTCCAGATGCTAAACCTTTCAAGAAAAATCTTAGGAAACTTCATCCAATAGTTGCATTAATTGTAAAAGAAGAGCTACATAAACTACTGGACGTACATTTCATAGTCCCAATTGATTACCCAGAGTGGCTCTCCAATATGGTACCCATTCGTAAGCTGAATGGGGGGTACGCGTATGCACTAATTTTTGAGATCTAAATAAAGCATACCCCAAGGATGATTTTCCTCTGCCTAATATCGATCAATTAGTAGACTCTTACATCGGCCACGAAATACTTTCGCTAATGGATGGATTCTTGGGATACAATCAAATTCGAATTAATCTCGAGGACCAACACAAGACAACATTTACAATACCTTGGGGCACATTTTGTTATAGAGTGATGCCTTTTGGCCTCAAAAATGTGGGAGCTACATATCAGTATGCCATGACATACATATTCCATGACTATATGCATAAGATCATTGAAGATTATGTAGATGATCTCATTGCAAAATCAAAGATGCATCTTGAGCATATTGAAGTCCTAGAGAAAGTGTTTGATCGATTGCTTGAACACAAGGTAAGGTTAAATCCTAAGAAGTGTGTATTTGGTGTCACATCTAAAAAGCTTCTAGGATTCATTATCTCCAAGCGAGGCATTGAAGTGGACCCCGATAAGGTCAAGGCCATTATAGAGATGCCACCTCCGACAAACTTGAGAGAGTTGCATAGTTTACAAGGAAAGATTCAATCTATCCGATGATTCATTGCACAACTCTTAGATAAATGCAGGCCTTTCAATCACTTGCTATAGAAGGGGGTGACATTCTCTTGGACAACTAAATGTCAAGAGGTATTTGATGACATAAAGAAGTATCTAGCTTCACCACCAGTTCTTACACCACCTCATTCAGGAGTCCCTTTTCACCTCTATGTCTCTATAACAGATTTTGCACTAGGGACAATGCTTGCTCAAAAAAATGAGTATCATAAGGAGCAAGCCATTTACTATATTAGTCAAACATTGGTAAGTTATGAGACAAGATATGCTTATGTCAAAAAGTTGTGCTTAGTAGTGGTTTTCACCACTAAGAAACTCAGACATTACATGCTAAGTAACACTACCTATGTCATAGCTAGAGAGAATCCTCTATGATACATGATGACTCACACATACAACAACACCCGTACCACAAAATGGATAATGCTTTTAACAAAATTTGATCTTGAATTCATCAATCAAAAATCCATCAAAGGTCAGGTGATAGCCGATCAACTTGCCGAAGCTCCATTACCAAATGATAAACCACTTATCATTGAGCTTCTAGATGATTCGGTATTTTCCATCACTGAACAAGAAGAGTTAGTCCCTCCTGAGGATGAAGCTGACATGACAATGTTCTTTGATGGATCAAAGTGCAAAAAAGGACAAGGTGTTGGAGTCATGTTTTACACACCAAAAGGAATTCCAATTCCTTTATCATTTAAACTCGACTTCACATGCACAAATAATAATGCAGAGTACGAAGCCCTAATCTTGGGGCTTCAATCAGCCATAGCTATGGGCATCAAAATGACTAAGCATATTTGGTGATTCTCAACTCATTGTTTACCAAGTAAAAGGAGAATACCAATGCAAGGAACTAGTCTTGAAATAATATCACGAAGTAGCAATGAAGTTGCTAGAGAAATTTGATTGGTATGAAATTAGTAACTTACCTCATTTGAAAAATATATTTGTGGATGCAATGGCCTCTTTGGGATCCTTGATCCCTAAGAATGAACATGGAGAAGTCCAACCGCTAATCATAACAACTGTGTCCAAGCCAGCAATCAAATGAGCAGAGTCTAAAGGTGAGAAGAGTGTCTGTTTGGTCCACGTTGAACCATACAATTCTTACCTTGATGAGATCAGAGACTTTCTCAAGTCTAGGACCCTCCCAATAGAAATGATGAGGGCTACAAAAAGAATGTTCAAACAAAAAGTAGCTCATTTTACTCTCTTGGGGGATGTGTTGTATAGATGTGGCTATGATGGAATTCTACTATGATGTCTAGATCCCGTTGAGGCACAACGAGCTATTATGGAAGCCCATGATGGTACTTGTGGTGGTCACTTTAGTGGAATGGCCATTGCAAAGCATATTTTATGCATGGGTTATTATTGGCCCACCATGGAAAGTGATTGTTGTCAATATGTCAAGAAATATCAAAAATACCAACATCACACCAATTTAACTCATGTACCATCACAAGCTTTACAACCCATTCAAAGCCTTTGGCCCTTTTCACAATGGGGCCTTGATTTGATTGGAAAAATTTCACCTGCCTCATCAGGACAACATAAATTCATCATAACTACCACGAAATACTTCACTAAATGGGTCAAAGCAATTCCAATGACCACTACGACTAGACCTCGAATAGCGGAGTTTATACTTTAGCATATTATCTATCATTTTGGGATACCTTCCAAGATCATCTCTGATAATGGCAAGTCATTTAAGAATAAGGATGTTCGAGCCTTATGCAACAAGTACAATATTCAACATAGTTTCTCGACACCCTATTACCCATAGGAAAATGGATAAGCCAAAGTGACTAACAAGATAGTGATAGCCATTCTCAAGAAACTCATCAAAGAAAATCATAGAGATTGGCACACTCAACTCCCCTTGGCACTATGGGCTTATCGAACAAGCATCAGAATGCCAATGGGAGCAACACCTTTTTCACTAGTCTATGGTGCTGAGGCAATAATACCTCTTGAGCTTGAGATTCCTTCCTTGCAAATCATATTACAAGAATTCATGGATGATGACATAACTAGACAAGCACATCTTGATCAATTAACACTCATTGATGAAAGGTGCATCAATGCCTTGGAACATCTGCGAGTATACCAAGACCGCATCAAACATGCTTACAATGCAAAAGTCCATCCTCACGAATTTCAAGTAGGGGATCTCGTGCTTAAAGAGAACCAACAAAATACCAATGCATTGCCACACTTGAGAGATAAATTTATGGCTAATTGGTTAGGTCCATACATTGTCAAATAGAAGTTGGGTCCAGGAACGTATAGACTTGCCAACTTGGAAGGAGAATTGGAACCAGAGCCATTGAACATAATGCATCTAAAGGTATTTTATACATAATGCGACTTATAAATATGTATATATATACATGGCTAAAAAAAATCTTTGAAAACATCAAAAATATTTCATTTCATGTAGGCATTTTTGTTCATACCATTCATTTACATTAGATCATGTGGTAAAATTTGACAATGCCTAATCCATCAAGTTACTTGCCTTAATCAGGGGCACCTCACATCAAACACTACCATAAGCATCTATCATAATAATACATTGCTTACTAAGCAAAGTCCTAAGATTTTCAATCACTCAGCCACATCTAGTGTCTCAAGCAACCTCCAATAAAAATCGACAAATATTTAGATGCAACAAGGTCATTACTGGTCAATCAAGTTTCCTCTTGGATCATGCACATCAACACATTTAAAACATTGTGAACCTTGGGAATAATAAAGTCAAAAGTAGCTATTGCCATAAGTGAAAGGTTTCCCCTGCACATCCAATTATGCGCATGGTCTAGAGTACTATAGAGTTGGCAAAAGGACAAGCTCCTCCTTCACCCCCAAAAAAAAAACATCCCTTGCTCTTCATCAAATCGAGCAAGTATCCCAAAAAAAAAAAAAATCCCTTGCTCCTCCACAAAATGAGCAAGTACCCCAAAAAGCGTCTCAAAGCAATAAGTTTCCCCAATTGCCCTTCCCAAAATGGAAAAATTCAAAGAAAAATCCCCTTTGCTCTTCCTCAAAATGAGCAAAATAAAGCAATAACACCCCTTGCTCTTCATCAAAATGAGCAATCCCCCAAAAATCCAAAAAAATAATAAAGAATAAATAAGGAAAGGAGCTTGAATCCCTGGAACTCTTAGTGTCTCAAAAACCATGGGGTGATCCTCATTATAGGTTAGGTGGCATCAAGTCGGCTTGGCAATGAGGTATCCTTACGTGTGGCATCAAATATGTCACATTAGCGACCTTCTTTTGTACAGATCAATGATCACTCTCGGATGAGCTAGCTTATTGGTATAAATTACAATTGATTAGTTTGACCTAGCTCATGATGAGAAATGAACTTCATTGCACACACAGTTGGTCCTTGAAGAGATTTGAAAACACTAGGAAAATCTTAGCATCATGGAGATCTATGAGATTATAAAAAGAGTTTGTTTGACTCACTAAATTGGTTGAGTCTTTGAAAAATATCCTACACAATACATTCAAATATAATATCCATCGCATCATTACACATCATAATATTCATACAGTACCATCTATCTATGCCCCTGATTAAGGAAAGGAAATGATGATGATCAAGCTAAGTCTAACATTACCACCCACCAATAAAACATAAAGTATTTTACACCATTCCACCATGCATCCATCAATAAACACAAACACATAACAAAAAATATAATAAAAGGCCATGTATATATATATATATATTGTGAGTCGCATAGTACAAAATGCCCGTAGGTTGTATACATCAGAGCACTGAGGCTCATAAGCAAAAATACAAAAATACAAAAAAAAGTAATAAGGCACTACTAGCTAGCGCCACCATGATCCCTATGAGGTCCATGCACTGATGAAGCACCATGAGAGCTAGATGGCCTCTGAGTCCTCGTGCTCACCTCGATCCATCGTTAGCAACCAAAATAGATGAAGAAGGAGGAATAGGTAGAGGGATCTCACGCTCATGCAGAGCACTCTCCAGCATAGCAATGTACTCACCCTACCTATGAATAGTCCTCAAGTCCACACCCTGGTGAGCCACTCACTGAGAGATCTATGCCCTAAGAGAGGTAATAGTAGCAACAACATCATCCCCTATAGGTGCATGCTGCACCCTATCCAACTTGCCCTATAAGCGAGTCACCTCACCATGTAGCCTCGTGATCTCTACATCTCGAGTCGTGATATCATCCACACTCGGTCTATCATGAAGACCATCCACCTCGCTCTGCAATCGAGCCACCTCACCCTGATACCAGGCCAACTCACCCTTCACTCGAGTGACCTCCAAATCTAGACTATCTCGCTCAACCCGGAGAATACCCCACTCCTCCATATGGTGAGGAGGAGCATCCTGCTCTCCCTCACCCTCACCCCCATCTCCCTCATGTCCCTCACCCCCATCTCCCTTGCCTCCATCACCTCCATCACCTCCCTGGCCTCCATCATCACCCTGGCCTCCATCATCCCCCTCCTCGCTATCCTCATGCTCAACCTCCACCTTAGGCTACTACAACTCTATGGTAGATTACCTCCTACCACCACTCCCTCGGTGGCACTTAGCCCACCTAGGAGCCTGATCCCTAGCATCTAGCTCATCCCCACTAACCACATCATCTACAGCCTGGCTTGGTCTCCAAGGAGGTTGCACCACAAACCAAGCATCAAACTCTATGGTAGTACCCACGTCATCCAAATCAAGTACCTCGATGGCTGGATCATCGGATGCATCATCCATGGTCTAAAAGTTGGGAGTTAGGGGTAGGCCTAGCTCATCACCCCACCACCTGTAGATCATTGGCACATTAGGAATACCCTACACCAGCCCAAACTATCTCTACACTCAAGAAAATTGGATGAACTCCATCTCTCGAGTGTGGCTGCCCATCACCCATCTCCCTCGTTGGACTCGATGAAGCTCCACAACATCAGTATCCCAAGCCAGGCCCCTCCATGGGTGCCAACACATCCAATTGTTGAGCAAGGTGCAACAACAGTATTGTCATTGTTGTCAACACAGTCAGATAGATCTGTTGATGCAGTGGACAGGAAGTTCAAAAGCTATTCAGATGTAGAAGATAGGAGTTCAAAGGTTATTCAGAGTATGTACAGTGATTTTCCAAGAAGACCGAAGTGGCCCATATGCAAAAGATCAAAGAAAAAGACAAGTAAGAAAAGTGTCGCGATATCGCGACATATACAACAAGCAAGAAAAACTATCATGATTTCGCGACATGTTGGAAGAGAGAGAAAAAGCAGAAAAAACTATCACGATTTTGCGACATGTTGGAAGAGAGAAAAGGCAAGAGGAAAAACTATCACGATTTCGCGACATGTTGGAAGAGAGAAAAGGCAAATGGAAAAATTGTCACGATTTCGCGACATGTTGGAAGAGAAAAAGGCAAGTGGAAAAACTGTCGCGATTTCGTGACATGTTGGAAGAGAAAGAAAAGAAGGAAAAAGTGTCGCGATTTCGTGACATGTTGGAAGAAAGAGAAGCAAGTGAGAAAAGTGTCACGATTTCGTGACATGTTTTGGAAAAAGGAGAGAGAAAGTAAGTTGGAAAAGTGTCACGATTTCGCGACATGTCGCATTTTCATGACTAAAATAGGAGAGAGAAAGTAAGTTGGAAAAGTGTCACGATTTCGTGACATGTCGCATTTTCACGACTAAAATAGGAGAGAGAAAGTAAGTTGAAAAAGTGTCACGATTTCGTGACATGTCGCATTTTCACGACTAAAATAGGAGAGAGAAAGTAAGTTGGAAAAGTGTCACGATTTCGTGACATGTCGCATTTTCGCGACTAAAATAGGAGAGAGAAAGTAAGTTTGAAAAGTGTCACGATTTCGCGACATGTCGCATTTTCGCGACTAAAATAGGAGAGAGAAAGTAAGTTTGAAAAGTGTCACGATATCGCGACATGTCGCATTTTCGCGACAAAAGAAAGAGAGGAAGCGTACGAAAGCAAAACTATCACGATTTCATGACAAAAGAAAGAGAGGA
The DNA here is from genome assembly GCA_028583015.1 of Wollemia nobilis. Classification (NCBI taxonomy): domain Eukaryota; kingdom Viridiplantae; phylum Streptophyta; class Pinopsida; order Araucariales; family Araucariaceae; genus Wollemia; species Wollemia nobilis. The sequence goes on along the minus strand of JAQPPZ010001268.1, from coordinate 2,536,991 downwards.
AGTGTACGAAAGCAGAAGTGTCACGATTTCATGACAAAAGTAGAGAAGAAGACTTCGAAGGCATAAGTGTCACGATTTCGTGACAAAAGAAAAGAAGTAAAGTACGAAGCAAAGTGTCACGATTTCATGACAAAAGCAGAGAAGAAGACTTCGAAGGCAGAAGTGTCATGATTTCATGACAAAAGCAAAGAAGCTAAGTACGAAAGTAGAAGTGTCATGATTTCATGACAAAAGCTAAGTTGAAGACTACGGAGGCAGAAGTGTCGCGATATCGCGACAAAAGCAAAGTCGAAGTCTATGGAAGTAGAAGTGTCGTGATATCGTGACAAAAGCAAAGACGAAGTATACGGAGGTGAAAGTGTCGTGATATCGTGACAAGAAAAAAAAGAGCAAGGAGAAAAAGTGTCATGATATCAGACATTAAAGAATAGAGAAAGAGGAGAGAGTAAAAGTGTCATGATATCGCGACATGTTATTTTCGTGGCAATAGCAACAAAAGAAGCTACAGAGGTAGAAATGTCATGATTTTGTGATAGGTCGTAAATGCACAAGTCAAGAAGGAGAACCTAACTGAAATGAGAAGGATGACAGCCAACTAAAATTAGGGTTTACAGTTGTTATGAAAGCCGACTAAGATTAGGATTTACAATCGACTAAGATTAGGGTTTTCATCATAAAAAATATTGTTATAAAAGGAGGGCTGTTTGGAGAATTGAGGATGTTGTGGAAGGTGTGTGAAATACGATCGTTGTGCGTAGAGAGCAAGTCATGTCGAATCATGCTAAGTGCAAAATTTGCAAAGAGAGTAGAGTGCGCAAAAGGGAGAAGATGATCATGAAGTTTGATTGTAATGAAGTAGAGTGTGCGAAGTGATTGTGTAGAGAGAGTAGAGTGAGAGAGGAAAGGTTGAATGAGTTTTTGATTGGAGAGAGAGAGTGCATAGAGAACGCAAAGGTGAAGAAGACTAGTCAGGGTCTTGCAAAAGCAAAGGTATCTTACTATCAAACTTATAGATTCAAATTGAAGTCCAAGTTGGAGCTTGGCATCAGGGGTTGGTGCTCCTTCCAGTTGGTGCTGGTAAATTAGGGGTTGGTGCTCCTTCTAGTTGGTGCTGGTAAATCAGGGGTTGGTGCTCCTTCTAGTTGGTGCTGGTAAATCAGGGGTTGGTGCTCCTTCCAGTGGGTGCTGGTAAATTGATTGTAAAGTTGGTGCTTTGCAAAGGTTGGATTTGGATGGTAGTCCAAGCAGTCAATTTTTGAGGAGTAGCCACATTGGTGAACCTCGTTAAATCTTGTGTTGTGTGATGCTCTTTTGTTATACTTGTTGTATCTAGTAATAAGTTTTAATTGCTACGATATTAAGAGCTGTAAATTCAAGTTTAAAGAGCTACACTGATTCACCCCCCCTCTCAGTGCCATTGTAAGACTAACAATTGGTATCAGAGCCAAGTTCCTGTACAAGCTTAACCGGCTAGGGTGATCTTGGAAGTAACACAATGGCAGGTGGTGAAGGCTTCTCATCAAACAAAGCACCATTGTTTGACGGATCTAATTACGCATTCTAGAGAATCAGGATGCAGACATATCTCCGTGCTTTGGGATACGACATCTGGGATTCAGTAGTTAGTGGATACACAATACCCATCACTCCTCCAAAATAGGTCGATGAAAAGAAACTATTTGAAAATAACTCAAAAGCAAAGAATGCTATCATGTGCGGATTAGCAGACAATGAACTAGTAAAGATCATGAGCTATAAAATGGCAAAAGAAATATGGGACAAACTAAGGAGTATTCATGAAGGAGACGATAAGATCAAGGAGGCCAAGTTACAGACACATCGAGCTCAGTTCGAAGCATTAAATATGAATGACGATGAAAACATTGAGGCATATATGCTGAGAGTTAATGGAATCATTAATGCGATCAGAGGACTCGATGAGGATATCGAAGACTCTATCGTCGTGAAAAAGGTATTAAGATCTCTTCCTCAAAGGTTTGATTCTAAAGTCTCAGCGATAGAAGAAGCTAAAAATCTAAATTATTTTAGTATAGATGAGATGTATGGTTCTTTGACTGCATATGAGATGAGGATAGGAAGATCTAAACCCACAGATAGAGAAGCGGCTTTTAAAGCCCTTAAAAATAAAAACGCAAAACAAGAGTCCGAGGAAGAAGAGACATCAGATGAAATGGAAGCAAACTTTGTTAGAAAACTAAAAAGAGGAAAAGGAAAATACAGAGGAAAGCTACCGTTTAAATGTTTCAACTATGGAGGCGTTGGGCATTTTGCGACTAAATGTCCACTTAATGAGAAGAACAAAAATGATGAAGGATCGCACCAAGAAAGAAGTGACTGGAAGAAGAAAACGAATTTCAAAAAAGGCAACTTCAAGAAGAAAAGTTTCATCTCCAGGAATGCCAGTTCAACAGAAGACAACTCCGGTGAGGATTCTGAAGAGGAAACAGGTGAAGCTCTTTTCATGGCATTTGAAGAAGTAAAATCAGAAAAGGAAGAAGGAGTGAACTCTGAAGTATGTGGTGAAAACCCTGAGGATGAAGTAGATCTAGAAGGCATCAAATTTGGTCTGGGTTTCGTCGAAGGAGAATCATCAAATGGATCAAAGGCCAAAAATGTAGAATCCATAAAGAATGAAGATAAGAAACAAGTTGATCAAGGAAAAACGTCTCATGCAAAAGAAAGCAATAATGCCAGGCACGAAAGGAGAATTGACAATGATGGATTCACCAATGTCACACATCAAAGAAGAAGAAGACCTATGGCTCCTACGACAACATGGCAAAGACCATCACCCAGGTTCAATTATCCCTTTTTTGGTTTCTGTTTTAAATGCAATGGCTATGGACATAAAATCTCAGACTGCAAATATAATGTAAGACCAAGGAATTTCACCAAGAGAAATGCTTTTTCTCCTCTGATGAATTATACAGTAGAATGTTATAACTGTCATAATTTTGGGCACATTGCAAGAAACTGTAGAAGTACACTTGCATCAAATCAGTTTCAGGGAAGAAAATTTCAACCAAATAGGATGAGACAAAATAGAAAACTTCCCAAAAAACATGCACAAGCTATTGATAAGGGAAAGGCAAAACAAGAGCCCAAAACGGTAATCAAACCAGAGTGGAGAAAGAAAGAAGAAAGGAAATCGTGTCTCCTTGGACTGAAGGAGACTACTCCTCTATTGCACTAAGCAACTCCAGGTAGCACATCCTCAGGGGGAGCAATCTTAAAGTTTTATTTTAATGCTCCTATGTATTTGTTTGGTTATCTGAGGATGAAAGGCAAGTAGTCAGGGGGAGTTGTCGTATAGTTGTCAAAGTGTGTTTCAGTTCATGTAGTTGTTTGTGGAGGTACCGTGAAGGGTGGTGATTAAATTGAGAGTTGTCACCATTGGTAGTATTGCTATATGTCAGTGTTGTACTTTTTGATGGTTCTTACTGCCATTGTTCAAAGTTATGGATTATAATAGTTTTGATAATTTGGTTTAGTGAAAGAGATGTTAAAAAGTTCACAATGGAGGATTGTAAGCCAGCTAGCACTCCCATGACGATAGGTTGCAAGTTGAGCAAGGATGACAAATCTCCACCTATTGATCAAACCATGTACAGATCTATGATTGGGAGCTTATTGTACCTGAAAGCTACCAGACTAGATATTTTGTAGGCAGTATGCATGGTAGCACGATTTTAGGCTAATCCCAAGGAGACTCATGTGACAGCAGAGTGAAGAGGATTCTTCGGTACCTCAAGGGTACTATGGAGTATGGGTTATGGTATCCGAAAGGTAAAGACTTCACCCTTATTTCGTATTCGGATGCAGATTGGGCAGGAGGTGTCGATGACGAAAGAGTACCAGTGGAGGTGCATTCTATCTTGGAGACAGATTGGTCGCGTGGCACAGTAAGAAACAAGAGTCAGTTTCTTTATCGACAATAGAGGCAGAATATATTACAGCGACAACATGTTGTACGTAGGTATTGTGGATGAAACAAACCCTGAAATATCTTGGTATTAGCTTCAGTGAGCCAATAGTTAAGTGTGATAACCCACAGTGCCATTAACATCTCCAAGAATTTGGTTATGCATTCACGCACAAAACACATTGCTATCAGGTATCACTTTTTGAAGGAGAAAGTTGCGGAAGGTGAGGTTAAGTTGGATTTTGTTCCAACTACAGAGCAAGTAGCAGATATCTTCACAAAACCATTGCCCAAGGAATTTTTGAGTACCTTCGCAATAAATTGGGAGTGGTCACACTTCCCAAGAATTGACTAGCTACGGGGATCACATTCTCAAGGGGAGCATTTAAGTATTTGATTATCTTTTTGCTCATGTTCATGATTTTTGCTAAGTGTAATAAATTTTGCCCGAGAATGTTGTGCATGGACTCGGGGGAGTCTGCAGTAGCCCTTTGGTATTATTGTCAAAGGGGGAGAAGAGTTACAGGAAATTGCACATGTGTTGCCAACAATTCCAAAGGGGGAGATTGTTGAGCAAGGTGCAACAACAATATTGTCATTGTTGTCAACACGGTCAGATAGATCTGTTGATGCAGTGGACAGGAAGTTCAAAAGCTATTCAGATGCAGAAGACAGGAGTTCAAAGGTTATTCAGAGTATGTACAATGATTTTCCAAGAAGACCGAAGTGGCCCATATGCAAAAGATCAAAGAAAAAGACAAGTAAGAAAAGTGTCGCGATATCGCGACATATACAGCAGGCAAGAAAAACTATCACGATTTCGTGACATGTTGGAAGAGAGAGAAAAAGCAAGAAAAACTATCACGATTTCGTGACATGTTGGAAGAGAAAAAGCAAGAAAAACTGTCATGATTTCGCGACATGTTGGAAGAGAAAAAGGCAAGTGGAAAAACTGTCACGATTTTGTGACATGTTGGAAGAGAAAGAGAAAGTGGAAAAAGTGTCACGATTTCATGACATGTTTGAAGAAAGAGAACAAGTAAGAAAAGTGTCACGATTTCGTGACATGTCATATTTTTGCGACTAAAATGGAGAGAGAAAGTAAGTTGGAAAAGTGTCACGATTTCGTGACATGTCGCATTTTCATGACTAAAATAGGAGAGAGAAAGTAAGTTGGAAAAGTGTCACGATTTCGTGACATGTCGCATTTTCGTGACTAAAATAGGAGAGAGAAAGTAAGTTGGAAAAGTGTCACGATTTCATGACATGTCGCATTTTCGTGACTAAAATAGGAGAGAGAAAGTAAGTTTGAAAAGTGTCACGATTTCGTGACATGTCGCATTTTCACGACTAAAATAGGAGAGAGAAAGTAAGTTTGAAAAGTGTCACGATATCGCGACATGTCGCATTTTCGTGACAAAAGAAAGAGAGGAAGCGTATGAAAGCAAAGTTGTCATGATTTCATGACAAAAGTAGAAAGCAAGACTTCGAAAGTAGAAGTGTCACGATTTCATGACAAAAGCAGAGAAGAAGACTTCGAAGGTAGAAGTGTCACGATTTCGTGACAAAAGCAAAGAAGTAAAGTATGGAAGTAGAAGTGTCACGATTTCATGACAAAAGCAGAGAAGAAGACTTCAAAGGCAGAAGTGTCACGATTTCATGACAAAAGCAAAGAAGCTAAGTACGAAAGTAGAAGTGTCATGATTTCACAAAAAAGCTAAGTTGAAGACTACGGAGGCAGAAGTGTCACGATATCATGACAAAAGCAAAGTCGAAGTCTATGGAAGCGAAGTGTCGCGATATCGTGACAAAAGCAAAGATGAAGTATACGGAGGTGAAAATGTCGTGATATCGCAATGATAAGCAAAGAAAAAGAGGAAGGAGAAAAAGTGTCATGATATCGTGACATGGATTTGAGAAAGCAAAGAGAAAGAAAGTGTCGCGATATCGTGACATGTTGTATTTTCGTGCAACAACAACAAAAGAAGCTATAGAGGTAGAAATGTCATGATTTCGTGATAGGTCGTAAATGCGCAAGTCAAGAAGGAGAACCCGACTGAAATGAGAAGGATGACAACCGACTAAAATTAGGGTTTACAGTTGTTATGAAAGCCGACTAAGATTAGGATTTACAACCGACTAAGATTAGGGTTTTCATCATAAAAAATATTGTTATAAAAGGAGGGCTGTTTGGAGAATTGAGGTATATGGTGGAAGGTGTGTGAAATACGGTCGTTGTGCGTAGAGAGCAAGTCGTGTCGAATCATGCTAAGTGCAAAATTTGCAAAGAGAGCAGAGTGCGCAAAAGGGAGAAGACGATCGTGAAGTTTGACTGTAATGAAGCAGAGTGTGCGAAGTGATTGCATAGAGAGAGCAGAGTGCGCAGAGAACGCAAAGGTGAAGAAGACCAGTCAGGGTCTTGCAAAAGCAAAGGTATCTTACTATCAAACTTATAGATTCAAATTGAAGTCTAGGTTGCAGCTTGGCATCAGGGGTTGGTGCTCCTTCTAGTTGGTGCTGGTAAATCAGGGGTTGGTGCTCCTTCCAGTTGGTGCTGGTAAATCAGGGGTTGGTGCTCCTTCCAGTTGGCGGATAAATTAGGGGTTGGTGCTCCTTCCAGTGGGTGCTGGTAAATTGATTGTAAAGTTGGTGCTTTGCAAAGGCTGGATTTGGATGGTAGTCCAAGCAGTCAATTTTTGAGGAGTAGCCACATTGGTGAACCTCGTTAAATCTTGTGTTGTGTGATGCTCTTTTGTTATACTTGTTGTATCTAGTAATAAGTTTTAATTGCTGCGATATTAAGAGCTGTAAATTCAAGTTTAAAGAGCTACACTGATTCACCCCCCCTCTTAGTGCCATTGTAAGACTAACAATAATTCCTAGTCAGCTCACTCAAGTTGTCCCTATAGGTAACAACCTTAACTAAAGGACAAGTGGGAGAGGAATCCTCACTAAGTAGCCATCGATAAGTGTGAGGAACAAGAATATCACATTCATAAGGAAGTCCCATAGGGTGACCCACAATAATGTGCTCCCATGACCAAATCTAAAGCAAAATACTGCAACTGAGGCCCTTTCATCCCTGCCTCTTCACCTCATACAACTCGTTGTAACACTAGCAAAGAAGAGTGGGCCCCCATGCCAACCTCTATGGGTCTACCATCAACTGAAGCACAATGGACACCTAGTTCTATGGGATCCTCGATCCCATGCTATTGGGCAACATAATGTTGCTCAATATATACATAAGGAAAGTAGGAACAACACCCAACCTCTCATCCTTGAACAAGTCAAGGTAAGAAATACCACCCTTGCTACAGTATACATCCCATAGATATCCAAAGATAGGTCAGAAGGCCCCCTTTTTATGACCCACCCTCACTGGTGGACCCTCGACAGACACTCAAAAAATATGATAAATTTCATCCAAAGTAACAATGATCTCCCCTATAGAAAGCTGAAAAGAACCCCTGTCTAGGTCCCATCTCTCAACTAGAGCGAACAAGAGCACCTCATCTGCTCTCACCGTAGCCAACCGCCCACAACCATCTAAGTCCACCTTCTCCAAGAACTCCCAATCATCAACTGTGAGAGCCTTGCGCACTTTTGAGATAGTGCGATACCATCTATGTCTGGCATCAAGAAGCTTCACCTAAAGCCCAAATAAGCATCAATACATCTAGAGAAAGAAACAAAATCATCATTCATCTCATATTACGCTGTTATGTACAAAAAAAGATAAAAACAACAAATATTTCAAAACAAAAAATAAAAAAAAATTCAACCTACCCTAACACGATAGTAAAAAAAAAAAGAATGCATCTTAGATTACATTCCATTATACAAAACAATAAAAACAACAAACATTTCAAAACAAAAAAATAAAAAAAAAATCATCCTACCCTAACACGGTATTACAAAAAAAAAAACCAAAAAATAAATCATCTTAGATTACATTCCATTGTACAAAAATAAATGAAACAACAAACATTTCAATACAAAAAAAAAAAACAAATCAAAAAATTTTCAACCTACCCTAATAGGGAAGTTAAAAATAAAAATAAAAAAGAAATAATGCATCTTATATTAACAATTGTACAAAAACAATTAAAACAACAAACATTTCAAAATAATAAAAAAAAAAAATTGAAAATTTATCCTAACACGGTAGTAAAAAAAAAAAAATTACCATCCCCACTTAGTGATTTAAAAAAAAAAACAACAAAACAAAAAAAATAAGGCAACAAAAAAAACAACCAAAAACAAAACAAACAAGAAAACAAAAATAAAACTACACTAAGGGCATTAGCAACCTACCTGGGCATATCGAACACCGACTTCCACTCCAGCTGACTCCACCTCCAACACCACCCGCATCCGCATCAACTCCACTTTCGCTACCCTCACTGACATCCATATCATGAATGAATCAGAGCAAATCATAAATTCTAGTTGGCAAAGAATGAGAATGAAAATGACAGCCCAGTCTATTTATAGGCGCTTTTTGCGACTAAAACCATGCATCCACGTTTTAAGGAGCGCATAAAATTGCAGCCCCATGATTCATGACTATAAACGCGGGCATGCGGTTTAGACACCATAAAATCGCGCTTTCCTGATTTAAAAAAAACACAAAAAAACAAACAGCAATCACCACCAAAAAAATTAGCATTACCAATCACAGAATCTAGTGAACCTTGTATTCAGTGGATTACCCTACACACCTAGCGGTTGCAACGACAGGTAATCCATGCAATCCGGTCGGATGGGTAGCTCACCATAAGGACACAAATTCACATTATACCAACTAAGTTCCCTCAAGCATTGATATTGGTTGTGTTAAATAAATTTGCACAAGGTTATCCTTCAACCCCTTCCATTGGGTCAAAAGCAGAAAACAATCAAACCAATTATGGTATAAATGGAACCCACAAAGTATCAAGGTCTAAGTGCACTGGCTTCAATGCATAGGAGTGACTAAAAGTAGTAGGACTCATGAGCTCACACACATGGATAATGATTTCACCACAACATTTTGCTCATCAACGAACCAAAAGCAAATTTACAAAACATGAACAATCCCAAAACTTGGGGCATCAAGTTGATCATCACATCCAAATAATTCAATCATCCACATCATTTCATCATCTACCTTTGGTCAATTGGCTTGTGGAATTCAGTATTTACCCATTCGTGAATTGAGGGGATAAGCCAAAATAAAAAAATTTCAATAAAAATTTTCATGTCATTCATCCATTGTGTTGAAAAGGTTTGAGGTCATTTCTCCATTCAAATAAAATTAGGTGTTATTGGTTTTTGCACTGCATCGTGTTGCACATAATGCAGTACAAAAAGAGGCAGTTGTAGACACCAAAATTTAGCACCCACAAAACCACATCTGCCATCCCACCTCAAAATCCAACATAATAAATTATATACCTAAGTTCCAACTTAGGGATATAAAACCATGCACATTATTCTATTTTCTAGATTTATTAACCCTATAAAATTACTCTAGGATATCCTACCTACCCACTGGACATGTGTCTTAGACACTTCATCCAACACCCATGCCACATCTCAGGCATCTTTGCCCCCCTTTTTCCCTTCACATGGGGCAGATTCCCAAAACCCATACCACATCTCAACAATCCTTGTCCCCATGTCTCTTCACATGGGGCAGGGTCCCATGTACCACTCCACTTGAAACCAAATCACCCCAGTTAAGTGAAGCACACTAAGTGACTCACTGTAACTAACCCTCCATTTGGTAGCCCAAAATTACCACTTGGTAATCCAGGCTTGCCACCTTCCATTTCCCTCCAAAACCCTAAAGGGTCTATGTTGAGAAGCAACACACCCCCACTAAAAAAATGAAGTTCCATCCTTTGAAAGTTTTTACTTTGCATTTTTTTAGCAGGGACCCTCTTGAGTTTTTCGGGTTTTAAATTCCAAATTTTGCTTGCCTCCTTCTTCAAGTTTTGCATTTATCAAAATATCTAAGTAGGCTTGCATAGGGCATTGTTTTCAATTTAAAAAAACTTTTGAAAGTTTGCATGTAAATGTATTAATTCATGTTAATGCATTTTCTCTTAATCCCTGATGAATTCTAAAGTTTCGTTTGCAGATTCGGGTACCCTTTGGCCTTGTTTAGATCCTTGCAAAGTTTTATCAAATTCTAGGCACTTTGAGTTTTCGTCATTTTTTGCACCAAAAGAAGCAAGAGAAAGCACATAAGCAAAACGTCACGAAATCATGACGTCACGATTTGGTGACGTCGCGAAATCATGACACAAGTTAGAAAGGAGCCCAAGTCAGGGAAGGGTGTCACGAAATCGTGATGTCGCGAAATCGTGACACGAGTCAGAAAGGAGCCCAAGTCAGGGAAGGGTGTCGTGAAATCGCGACACAAGTCAGAAAGGAGCCCAAGTCAGGGAAGGGTGTCACGAAATCAGAAAAGGAGCAAGTCAAGGAAGGATGTCGGATGCCAAGGTAAAGAGGAGGGGATGTCGTGATTTCGCGATGTCGCAAAATCGTGACACAAGAGTAAAGGGGAAGCAAGGCGCAAGGGATGTCACAAAATCACAGCATGTCACGGTTTCATGGCAAAAGAGACAAAGGAGCCAAAAATAAAAGCGGCTTAAGGAAAACATCGCGTAATCGCGACACGTGTCAAAAGAAAGCAAGCCGACATGTAATGAACATTAAGGTTTTAATTTAATGATTTCAAAATACTAATCCTTGTTTGTTTTTTTTGCAGGAAGCGAGCTGGCAGTACTTATTATGGACTTTATATTTTAATACTGTAAAAGAGGAAGCGAGCTGGCAGTCGTGTACTAGCGGAAGTAATGGCAAGAAAGACAAGGATAAGCGCAAAGCAGCAAAAGGAGCAGTACTTATTATGGACTTTATATTTTAATACTGTAAAAGAGGCAAATATCGACGGGTTGTTCCCATTTCAGTGTTTATTTTATTACTCCCAGGAAAGTCCGCTTTATATTTTAAAATGCTGCAGACAGACAGATTTCGGCGGATTATCCCTCTTTTCCAGTACTTATGTTATGGGCTTTATATTTTAATACTGTAAAAGAGGCAAATATCGGCGGGTTGTCCCCCATTTCAGTGTTTATTTTATTACTCCCAAGAAAAGTCAGTTTTATAATTTAAAATCCTGCAGAGAGGCAAGTCCTCTATAAACATGAATGTATACCTCGAAACACAGAAGGGGGAAAAACTTGGAATAAGAGCCATTTTAGCAATTTCATGCAAAAAGATCTTGTGAGAATGCTTTGTTCTGGACCTGGAGTTGATGTCACATTTTTTTTGGGATAGCGTGGCCAGGAGCCTAATCTGTCTCGAATTGCGATAAGTACATTTTCTCATGTTTTTCATCCCGCAAAAGTTTTATTTATTTTATGTTGTAAATCTATGATACCAAGATCGGATGCATTACTAGGCTTCATTCCGTTTGATGTATGCTAGGGAAAATTAGAAGATTTAAGGTTAGGGTTTGTCTCTGATTGCTCTGTCCTCACTGCGCGAGCTAAGCTGCTGGTGAGAGATATCAGTTGACACAAACTTCCTTTCTGTTTTATGATTTTCCTCCAGATCTGTTTCTTCCTGTCTTATGCTCTTAGTAGAAGGTGGTCTTAGAAAGCTGGATACCTTCCTCTTTGATTGAGCCTTATTGCGAAGCTAAACAGTGTAATTGAGATTGGTGTTTTGATTCTGCAACTAAGTTAAATAAGCTTCTCTTTTCTGCCCTACCTTACTCTCTCTGGTTTTCCTGTTAAATGATCCACCCTTTTATTTTCTTTAAAATTTGTCTTCCCATTTAATCTGTTGAAACACAAAGAGTCAGATCAAACAATTAATTGCAAAATCCGATTGCCCACCAAGATAACTATCAACTCCGAAAAACAATACTGAACCTAGGTCGAACCCGTTGTAAGGTAAACAGACAGTCCACTTGAAACTATTTCGAAAGCGGAAAAGAGTGAATAGACATTTGACCCAACTCTGTAACTCACACCTTGGATATCCAGCAAGATCCTAAAGTGAGTGGGATTTATCCCTTATAAGTGTTATCGGGATTTTATGCTCATTCTTCACAGGGTGTGTATAAAAGTCGAACCAACATTTAAAAACTGGCGCTAGAAGGAGGGCCGAACTCTGTTCAGTATCTGTTGAGGTCTGTAGGTTTATTGTCTAAGGCTGGATTCCACCCACAGAGTAACAAGGTCCCACTCCAGAGCCGGAGAGCCCCTTGTGCCAGAATTAGAAACCCCAAAGAGAAACAGCCTCAGAAAGGCAAAGTCTTTTACCGAAATAGCTTCGTCACCACTTGTAACTGCTCAAGATACAATTGAAAATATTACTGTTGATCCAGTAGTAATGGCAAACTGGTTAGGTTCCACTGCTTTGAACATCCCTGGGGCAGCCCATGATTTACCTAGAAACCCCGAAAGGTATCTTCCTACCTACAAACACGATGGAATTAGAACCGCAGAAGAGCACTTAGTGGCTTTTAAAAATGCTTTGAAGTTGTTAAATGTACAGCATGAAGATGTAGCTTGTAGATTATTCCCTTTCACTCTCCAAGAAGGAGCATATGACTAGTTTTTGAATCTCACTAATGATTCCATTACTAGTTGGGATGATCTGGAAAAGGTTTTTGTATCACAATTTGGTGAAGTGATTGACCCCAATATATTATATCAGCAGTTCTCTAGCATAAAAAAGGAAATCAATGAGACTGCTAGATCTTTCAATGTTAGGTTTCAAAAGGCTTATGGTAGATTGACGGGTCATTATGTGCCCACTGCAAATCTAGCATTGGAAATTTACAAGAATTCCCTAGATCCGGTGACCTCTATTTTCTTGAAAAGAGATGCTAATATTACCAACCTAACGGAAGCTTATAAAGAAGCCTTGGTTCTTGAGAAACAACTGGGACCTCAACCTTTGAATGCTCATCAAATCCCTTTTGTTACGCAAAATACCCCCGTTCTGAACCCCATCCCACTTCAGACGATGCCTCCAAAATGCCAAAATCCACCAGTAGGAAATCCATTGGCTATAACACACACCGAACAAATACAGAATGCTGAAAAAGAATCTGATAAAATGAGAGTTGAAGAAGTCTCAAAGATGGTCCAGAAATTGGCCAATGACTTTTTGAGTTTCAAAAGGCAAGTGTCTAACGGAGAAAACTCAAACAGATTTCCTTATCAGCAGAATAGATTCACTAGACCGCCGTACGAACCTAACAAGGATTATAAAGGTAAAGGGCATGATGTGAATATCTATGATTTGGCTTTGCCCAACTGGTGCAGGATACACGAAACATCTCAGCACGGGGAATTGGATTGTTTGGAGTTCTGTAATGCCTTTGAAGCTCTGACTGGCGAGTTAGTTTGTCCTGAGAATCAAAGAAATGTTGACAGTCCAAGTACATCCAAACATAGTGCAGCTATGGTATTAGATTCATTTACTTTTCTAGATGAGTCAGAAAATGTTGCAGAGATGCCTATGGATGAAGTACAGGCTTTTCAACAATATAGAAGGGACAACTACAATCTCAGAAACAAAAATTTAGAGCCGAATACTACATCTACACCTCCAGACAACTCCCATAATGTGCCCCTGGATCCATCTCCAAGTAATGACCCACCTCCACCCAGGGGAGGAGATCCAAGAATACCAGATAGGTTTGTTGCTCCACTCAATAAAGGATACAATATAGTGGAGGATATGAAGAAAATCAAGGCTAACATTACTCTTCATGAGCTGGCCCAAATTACTGAACAAAGGAATAATTTGATGAAGACATACTCTGAGCCCACTGCCAAACCTCTGGAAAAAGGGAAAAGGATAGCAAATGCAAACCTAGTCATGTATAAAGAAAAGACTGAAGTTCCGCCTTTCCTGTTAACTGTCCGTATATTTGGGAAAAACTTACACAATTGTCTGGTAGATTCTGGTGCTTCAGCCAATGTCATGCCTTCGGCCATCTGTCAACAGTTGGGTTTAACCCCTACAAACTCTGAGAGAAGAGTTATTCAATTAGATAAATCCGAGGTTAAAGTGGTAGGTGAACTCCGAAATATACACATCCAGCTAGCATCTGAGCCAAGAGCACAACACAAAATCGACATTCAGGTGGTAGATATTCCTGTAGGATATGGAATGCTTCTGAGCAGGGATTGGTCAAAATATTTGAATGGGTACTTGGCGACTGATTTTTCACATATGTGGTTGCCCTGGAGGGGTGTTGCGAATCAATTGAGAATAGAAAGAGAACCTAGATATAAACTCATGATTACTGAATATAATGCCAGAAATGAGACTGTTAATTTCTCTGATGTGGATATCGAAGTTTATAATCTAACAACTGCACAGAGAGAGAAACCTGTTAAAGCTCATCCTGATCATGGTAATGAGGTTTGGATGCTCCATGTTGATGGAGCCAAGTCCAAACAAGGTTCTGGTACGAGGGCGGTTCTTAAAGGGCCTAAAGATCGGACATATTTTGTGTCTTATCGCTTGCAGTTTCCTTGCACGAATAATCTGGCAGAGTATGAAGCATTAGTGTTGGGTTTGAAATTTGCTTTAGATAAGGGTGTGAAGAATATCCAGGTTTTTACAGACTCAGAGTTGGTGGCCAATCAAATTAGAGGCAAATTTCAGTGCAAGGCGTCTTATCTGAAAAGGTATAAATACCGAGCATGGGATCTCATGGAGAATTTTGATGCTTTTAATCTAACACGCATTCCCAGAGAAGAGAATTCCCTTGCAGATGTTTTAGCTTCATCAACCGCAAATCCGAAGCCATTAGAGGAGGTCAAATGGAAGAAATTTTCAATTGAATTAATCCCTTGTCCCTCGGTTCCAGATAACGTAGATAATTTTCAAGTTTTTTTTAATGACCAACAAATTATAAATTTTTTGCAGAGTACCAACGCATTCGAAAGTGCTATAATGGATGATGGTCAAAGGGATACTATGCTGGAACAGTTCGATGACGAAAAAGGGATAATGAGGTTGAAAGATAATAGAATCCCGAGAGGTATGGTAGAACTTGAGCGGTTGTTTGATCTTGACAGAATCAAACAAAAGGTGAGTTCTGGGGATTCTATGGGTGTAACAAACAGTGAGACTGAGAACCTGAACGTGGGGACTGAAGAAGATCCCAGGCACCTCAAGTTGGCTAAAACTTGTGACCTGGAAATAAAAAGAAATATGATTGATTTTCTTCACAGGTCCCAGGATGTTATGGCCTGGTCTTACAAAGACTTAAAGGTTTTTGATCCAAAAGTTTACACTCATGTTATACCTTTAAAAGAGTTTTGCAAACCTTTCCGAAAAAAACAGAGGCATGTCAACGCTCTGCTAGAGCCCCTCATCCAGAAGGAGGTAGAAAAATTATTGAGTGCCGCCATTATTTTTCCCGTTAGGCATTCTACTTGGGTGGCCAATTTGGTACCGGTCAGAAAGAAAAATGGAGAGATCCGCTTGTGTGTGGATTTTAGGAACCTGAACAAGGCCTCAGAAAAGGATAATTATCCTCTGCCTTCCATGGATGATGTGCTGCAAATTGTAAATGGTTCGGAAATGATGTCTTTCCTAGACGGTTTCTCAGGGTATAATCAGATATTAGTTGAAAAGGAAGACAGGATGAAAACTGCCTTCACAACTAAGTGGGGAACTTTTGCCTACAAAAGAATGTCGTTCGGATTGATCAATGCCGGAGCTACTTTTCAACGTGCGATGGATCATGCTTTCAAGGGCCTCATGGGCAAGTGCATTGTTGTTTACATGGATGACTTGACAGTTTTCTCTAAATCCCGGTTTGACCATGTAAAACACTTGGAATCTGTCTTCAACAAATGCAGAGAATTTGGCATTTCTTTAAATCCAAAGAAGTGTGTCTTTGGTGTAACTGAAGGAAAACTCCTTGGACACCTAATCACCAAAGATGGCATTTCTGTAGACCCTGAAAGAGTTGAAGCCATATCAGGGATACCCTTTCCCAATTCTAAGAAAGAGTTGAGATCATTCTTTGGGAAAATTAACTTTGTCAGGAAATTCATCTCTGGTTTTGCAGAAATAGTCAAGCCGCTGAATGACATGCTAAAGGAGACTGCAAAGATTGCCTGGACAACGGAAGCCAAAGTAGCATTTCAAGAGATCAAATCTGCCATCCAACAAGCTCCAGTGCTGGTAAGCCCAGATTTTAGTACAGATTTTTACCTATACTCTTTTGCTTCGGAACACACACTTGCAACAGTTCTAACACAACGGAGAGAAACCGGGGAGCACCCAATTGCATTCAAAAGTACCAACCTAAAGGGTGTTGAGCTAAAATACTCCCGCCTGGACAAGCAAGCCTATGCCTTGGTGAGAGCAGTCAAGCAATTCAGGCATTACATACTGAGGAGCAAGGTCCATGCTATAGTTCCCGATCCAGCGGTCAAATATCTACTAAGCCAAGGCGAATTGGGTGAGCTAAGAGGTAATTGGGTAACGAGACTGCAGGAGTATGACTTGGAGATCAGGCCTACAAAATTAATCAGAGGACTGGGTCTGTCCAGACATATTGCTGAGATACCTGTAGAGGGAGAAATTAATCAACTGGATTCCGGGTCCGATGATTGGTATGGAGATGTCATTCATTTGTTGAGATTTGGGACTTGTCCACCTCACCTGAACAGAACTCAAAGAAGAGCACTAAAGCTGAAGTCTGCACATTTTCTACTCAGAGGAGGTAACTTGTACAGGGAAAACTATGCTTGGCATATTCTTAAGATGCATTTCTCAGAGTGAAGTGAATGAGGTGATGTCTAGTTTTCATGAGAAATTAGGAGCAGGGCATTCTTCAGGTTCTGCTACTGCACACAAGATACTGAGAGCGGGCTATTATTGGCCTACGTTGTTTAAAGATGCACATCAGCACGTAAGAACTTGCCATCAGTGTCAGACTTTTGCATCCAAGCAAGCAAATCGAGCTTTACCATTGCAACCTGTTATAATAAACAAACCGTTTACGCAATGGGGACTCGACTTTGTAGGTGTGATAAACCCGAGTTCATCAGTAGGGCATAAGTATGTGTTAACAACCACTGATTACTGTACAAGATGGGTTGAAGCAGAAGCCACCATGAGGAGTACAGCCCATGAGGTGATCGGTTTTCTGGAATCAAATATCATAACCAGGTTTGGAGTTCCTTTGAACTTTGTGTGTGACAACGGACCAGCTTTTCAGTCATTTGAGTTTGCAGAGTGGGCATACCAGAAAGGGATAGTCATCAAATTTTCATCCAACTATTATCCCCAAGGTAATGGACTAGCTGAGTCCACAAACAAAAATTTGATGAATGCCATCAAGAAATCTGCTGCAGACAAACCTAGACAGTGGCACACATTACTGAAATATGCACTCTGGGCTGACAGGATAAGACATAAAGTGGCTCTTAAAACTTCCCCATTTGCCTTGTTGTATGGCATTCAGCCCATTGTTCCAATTTCTTTGAAATTACCCACTTATCAATTTGTTTTAGACTATTTTGAGGATCAAGCGGATGCAGAGGCTCGTATTTTGGATTTAACTAATGTGCAGGACGAACGACTTCAAGCCCTGGAACATTTCAGTCGACACCAAGAAACAGTCAAACGCTGGTTTGACAAAAGAGCCAAAGTGAAGGCCTTCAGACTCGCAGACCTGGTGCTTCTATGGGACAAAGCCCATGAAAAGAAAGGTAAACATACAAAGTTGCAGCCGCTATGGATAGGGCCATACCAGATTGCCGAGATCCTAGGTAATAATGCTTTCCGTCTACAGGACCTTGAGGGTAATTTTCTGAACCTTCCTGTTAATGGTCAATACTTAAAGCATTATTTCTCAGCAGTCCCATCCGGTACATCGTTTGAATAAATCACAAAGACGTTGTAACATGTGTATATATTGTAAATAAGCTTTGAAGTGGTTTGTTTTATATTTTATTTTAGCTTTGAAGTAGTTTTTTTTATTTTGTTTTTTTTATTTTATTTTGTTTATCCTTTGGGGTCTGTACAAAGTGATTTGTTTTTATTTTATTTTGGTTTGTTTTTAAAGTTCTGTGTTTATCCTTTGGGGTCTGTACAAATTTCTTTTACCTTTTAAATTTAAAAAAAAAAAAAATTGTTTTTATTCTGAGTTCAAAATCCCGTGTTCATTTTGTTTTATTCTAATTAAGAGATAGTCTGCTTAAACTGAATAGTGGAACTATTTTGTTATTCAGAACAACAGTAGAAAGATGATTGGATTTTGTGTCTTGCTTGCCACAATTATTTTAATTATAAAGAAACTGCTATACTGTTTGGCTGGAGAAACTCCCAGGGAATCCAAGAAAAGTTGATCATAAGAGGGGACTCTGACTCGTGAAATTGTTTGAGTATCCATAGAGGCTATCAGTACCCAGGCTGAAGCAGTTCCAGATCGATGAAATATAAAAAAAAAAAATTGTTCTTTAGCAAGGCTTTTCAGACTTCGATATATTTCAAAGGAGAGAGAGAGAAAAGGTGAAAGTTGAGCAAGACAACATAAACTGGCACTCTGTTATTTCCCATACAAAAAAAAAAAAAATTTGATAGATGGAGGCAGCCAAGACTCCTGGAGGATACATCTCAAATGGGTTCACCAAGCTATATATGCCACCTCACAGTTGTGAATCAGGGTCGTGTAAATCTAAAGAGTAACTCTGTCGGGGCTGTAAAAGGCTAAACTAGTAAACAGAGCCCTACTCGGTTTCCCCTTTCACAATCTAGAAAAGCTGATCAATCCAGAGTGCAACATTCGAAGGCCCAGTCATTCTTGAAGAAAGTTTTATACGCTTATAATTGCACATCGGAAATCTTCCTTAAGTGATTCAACCTAGTATGTCCTTGGGAAATTTTAACAACTATCAGGTAGTAGTTAAATTATTTTGAAGAATATTTGTGGCAAGGCATGGTACATGGTCTATGTTGTTTTGAAACTAGAGTCCTGGATTCTAAAATAGTGCTACTATTTTACCCGCAGATATCGCCATTTGTTGAGAAGCAACACACCCCCACTAAAAAAATGAAGTTCCATCCTTTGAAAATTTTTTAGCTTTCATTTTTTTAGTAAGGACCCTCTTGAGTTTTTCGGGTTTTAAATTCCAAATTTTGCTTGCCTCCTTCTTCAAGTTTTGCATTTATCAAAATATCTAAGTGGGCTTGCATAGGGCATTGTTTTCAATTTAAAAAACTTTTGAAAGTTTGCATGTAAATGTATTAATTCATGTTAATGCATTTTCTCTTAATCCCTGATTCGGGTACCCTTTGGCCTTGTTTAGATCCTTGCAAAGTTTTATCAAATTCTAGGCACTTTGAGTGTTTGTCATTTTTTGCACCAAAAGAAGCAAGAGAAAGCACATAAGCAAAACGTCGCAAAATCGTGACACAAGTTAGAAAGGAGCCCAATTCAATGTCACAAAATCATGACACAAGAGTAAAGGGGAAGCAAGGCATAGGGGATGTCGCGAAATCGCGACATGTTGCGGTTTCGTGGAAAAAGAGACAAAGGAGCCAAAAAGAAAAGCGGCTTAAGAAAAACGTCGCGTTATCGCGACACGTGTCAAAAGAAATCAAGCCGACATGTAATGAACATTAAGGTTTTAATTTAATGATATTCAAAATACTAATCCTTGTTTGTTTTTTTTTGCAGGAAGCGAGCTGGCAAGTACTTATTATGGACTTTATATTTTAATACGGCAAAAGAGGAAGCGAGCTGGCAGTCGTGTACTAGCGGAAGTAATGGCAAGAAAGACAAGGATAAGCGCAAAGCAGCAAAAGGAGCAGTACTTATTATGGACTTTATATTTTAATACTGTAAAAGAGGCAAATATCGACGGGTTGTTCCCATTTCAGTGTTTATTTTATTACTCCCAGGAAAGTCCGCTTTATATTTTAAAATGCTGCAGACAGACAGATTTTGGCGGATTATCCCTCTTTTCAGTACTTATGTTATGGGCTTTATATTTTAATACTGTAAAAGAGGCAAATATCGGCGGGTTGTCCCCCATTTCAGTGTTTATTTTATTACTCCCAAGAAAAGTCAGTTTTATAATTTAAAATCCTGCAGAGAGGCAAGTCCTCTATAAACATGAATGTATACCTCGAAACACGAAGGGGGGAAAACTTGGAATAAGAGCCATTTTAGCAATTTCATGCAAAAAGATCTTGTGAGAATGCTTTGTTCTGGACCTGGAGTTGATGTCACATTTTTTTTTGGGATAGCGTGGCCAGGAGCCTAATCTGTCTCGAATTGCGATAAGTGCATTTTCTCATGTTTTTCATCCCGCAAAAGTTTTATTTATTTTATGTTGTAAATCTATGATACCAAGATCGGATGCATTACTAGGCTTCATTCCGTTTGATGTATGCTAGGGAAAATTAAAAGATTTAAGGTTAGGGTTTGTCTCTGATTGCTCTGTCCTCACTGCACGAGCTAAGCTGCTGGTGAGAGATATCAATTGACACAAACTTCCTTTCTATTTTATGATTTTCCTCCAGATCTGTTTCTTCCTGTCTTATGCTCTTAGTAGAAGGTGGTCTTAGAAAGCTAGATACCTTCCTCTTTGATTGAGCCTTATTCCGAAGCTAAACAGTGTAACTGAGATTGGTGTTTTGATTCTGCAACTAAGTTAAATAAACTTCTCTTTTCTGCCCTACCTTACTCTCTCTGGTTTTTCCTGTTAAATGATCCACCCTTTTATTTTCTTTAAAATTTGTCTTCCCATTTAATCTGCTAAAACACAAAGAGTCAGATCAAACAATTAATTGCAAAATCCGATTGCCCACCAAGATAACTATCAACTCCGAAAAACAATACTGAACCAAGTCCAGGACCTGTTGTAAGGTAACAGACAGTCCACTTGAAACTATTTCGGAAGCGGAAAAGAGTGAATAGACATTTGACCCAACTCTGTAACTCACACCTTGGATATCCAGCAAGATCCTAAAGTGAGTGGGATTTATCCCTTATAAGTGTTATCGAGATTTTATGCTCATTCTTCACAGGGTGTGTATAAAAGTCGAACCAACAGATCTATAAAGGCACCCTTACCCCACCAAACAAAGGGAGCTGAAGTCATACACTACCAGGATACTAAAATTCATCAAGACTTCTGATAGATCACAAGTGACACCCCTTTGTAGATCCTGGAGGTCCATTTCCCTAGGTAACCTGCATTTCAGTCCAAACTGCTCATTCATGGTTCCATAGTTAGAACCGTGCATCCACAATATTGCAACTACAGGTCTACAGTTTTCAGTCTACCACCACACATCCACGGTCAGACTCGAGAATACAATAGAAAATGATCAGTAAGTGTGTTTTAGCAAGGTTCATGTTGTTATATGTTTTTGTGATTTGCATTACAGGAATAATAGCTTAGGGTTTATGTGTAGCATTGATTTTTACTTCCTTATCTGCAGGTACTATTGACTCCCTTGCTGGTTTGAATGTGTGTAGGTGACAGGTACTTTGGAGAAGCTGTTGAAGCTATATTGGTCCCCTTGTTGGATACCAAATCCCACTCATCTTTTGAAGCTATAACATAATATTAGAAGAACACTTTACACTATTGAAGACTTGGAAGACCTCGCCCAGAAGAATATTGAACCATACGAAGATATATATCTTGTAACATTGCTCCCAAGATACTTGGGGTAATTCAAAGATTGTAAATTGTTATCAAAATCAATATAAAAGGAATTTTTGTCAATATCTCTATCTCTATGTGTTTTCTATTTTTAAGTGTTCAATTCTTTGGTTACACTATCCAATTTTATTCATCTTCTCCTAGTAAAAGAGAAGTCATATGTTCTTCCTTCGATATCGTAGATATCTTATAGAAAGGGCTTTGTAAAGAGTCGTAATGACCAAGAATTGCATAAACAAAATTAGATGCAACAAGTCCAACATTCATTCCTTTATATGTAATTGGAAAAATATACCCATAATGGCTAGGATGAATATCTTGTATCCAAAAAGTAGCAGTTTGAGGTGTCAATCCTCCAAGGCCCAAATAGCTCAATTTTTGGCTATAAATTATTTTTGCCAATGGATTTGATCCAAATTTGTGATAAAGGATGTAAACCAAAAAATATTGAAAATTTTTTGTTACTGGTTTTGAAGTTATCGAGTTCTTAGGAGCTGGTTTAGATAATGAACCTATTATCATTATAAATTTTTCACTACTTTTTCCAAAATAACTAGAGCTAATCCAAATTGATTTTGTATTAAATCTACTACAAAATGCATACATTTATTTTTAAGATGATTTATATCATCGAGTGTACTCGTTCTAAATTTCACTCTGATAAGATAATCCACAATAGCCAATACATCTTGTGGTAATAAAAAAATCTCGTTCTCAGGTATCTTAAGATTTAGTTTTTTGTTTGGATTTTATCAATCTATATTTCCTAATTCACATATTTTTTTGTAAATGTCTCTTGTAATTATTTACATAGAGATTCAAAAAATATCAATCATCATTTTTGGCTTCTTCATTATCACTATCCCCTTCCTCATTGTCACTTAAGTAGAGTTTCTTATAAAACTTCAAAATAGCATCTTCCCTTCTAAGATATTTCAACTTGAGATATGTCTCATACTCGTGGCTTCCATCCTAATAAAATAGGTATCTGGTGAGATAGGGAGCATTGCCCAAAATTTCGTTGAAATTTAAATCCATAGCCAATAATAGAAGTAGAATAGATTTTTTTTCTTACATAAATCCATATCCTCCTTGTTTTATCAATCTCTAATTTTTATCTTCCTCCCCAATCTAAAATTATAGTGCTAGTATAGATAATTTTATTAGGTTTTTTTTGAATTGTAATAAATACCAGGACCTCTTAATATTTGATTGACCATGGCTCTGTAATTTCCATTTACTATAAAATTTCCTTTGGAACTCATTAAGGGAATTTTTCCAAGAAGTACATCTTGTTTGTGTATGTTTTGACAAATTCTTTGATTCAACCTTACTGGTACACGTAATTTAGAGGAATATGTAAGGGATTTGTATACAACACCTCTCTCTTTGATGGGAGGTTTTTTGAATTGATATATATTCCTAGATAAACTAATTTTTTTTTTTCATCTAGATTCTCAATTTTTGAAAACTTGTGAAGTTCTTCTATAAAGCCTTGATCGATGAAATGACAAAATCCTTAAAATTATATTTTACCAAATTCGAGGATTGTAAAGGTTCCCTTGTTTTTATCTAATTGCATTGGAATTTTCCCATCCATTAATTTAAAAATTTATTTCGTTTTTATTCCTTATTGATCTATATGAATCAATTTGACTGAAATTGGGATGTATATTTCATTCACTATATCCCGTGAAATTCTACCCATATCTAGATAGATCATAATATCTAGATAATGAAAAAGAAGAGGTCCTTTGATATTTTTATCCACGCGAAATATAGCTATGAACAACTGGATCAAACCATTGTTAAATGTTAACACAGAGTGGATTACTTATCAATTTTCGCCAAATGTTCTAATTCAAATGATCTTATCAAATGTGATAATGAATTATCACATGGAATACGAAGATTTAATGAAGGGAAAAGAACAAAAGAATTTAAATTTAAATTCTTTTATGCTTGACTTAAGCATTAATTCCTATTATACTTCAATGGAAATTGGAAAACAAATAAATGATGGATATTTAGCTATAACATATCCACATTGGGTTTGGCGACATAGCCAAGTGGTAAGGCAGGGGACTGCAAATCCCCCATCCCCAGTTCAAATCTGGGTGTCGCCTTGTTAGAGTAAACAGAGCAAAAGAAAAGCAAGAGTTTGTATTTTCTTCCATAAATTTTGAAGATAATTTGTGTTGCTCCATAATACCAATATGGCATATAGAAATGTTGTTTTTTTCTTTTTATCGTGAATGCATGATCCTATAAGCATTTTATAGTAACTCATTCTAAGAAACAAATGGATTGAGAAATCTCTCATATCAACACATATGTTTGGAATGGAAAGGTTTTTATCATGAATGCATTGATCCTATAGGCATTTTATATTAACTCATTCTAAGAAACAAATCGATTGAGAATTCTCTCATATTGAATCAAATGTTTGGAATGGAAATGTGGATGATTTACACTTTATAATATCTTGATTAGTTCTCTTATCATCAATAATCGATGATGAGATTGAAGAACACAAGCTTACACTGAGAGGGGGGGTGAACAGTATAAGATAAAACTTTTACTTTTCTTTCCAAATCAATATTATCCAATATTAGAAGTTGCAATAATGAAACAATGCACAGATCATCACACACATAGGAGACACAGATTTAATGTGGTTCACCCAATGTGGGCTACATCCACGGAGAAATATTTCTTATAAATTTTTTGAACAAATTTCTTGGGAACCAATTCCCTATTACAATATTTATGGGCACCAACCCAAAGGAGACATCAATCCCCTCAACTTTAGTTTGTGGATCTCTATCCACAATAGAATCCAATCCCCTCTACTCTGGTTCGTGGACCTCTATCCACAGGAGACTCCAATCCCCTCAACTTTAGTTTGTGGATCTCTATCCACATGAGACTCCAATCCCCTCAACTTTGGTTTGTGGATCTCTATCCACATGAGACTCCAATCCCCTCTTCTCTGGTTCATGGACCTCTATCCATAGGAGACTCCAATATCCTTTGCTATGGTTCACTTCAAAGCCTTCTCATAACTCTACTTAGATCTTCCCTAAGCCTGCCCATAAATCCTACTCAAATATTCTCATAAAATTGCTCAAATTTGATCACCAAACCTGCTCAAATATGCTCACCAAACCTGCTCAAATATACTCAATATAACCTACTCAAATCTACCTCAAACCTACTCATAGGACTTGCTCAAATCTGTCTCAATCCTGCTCATAAAAACATGATCAAATATGTTCATAAAACCCAGCTCAAATATTTTCTACAATCTGATCCAAATAATGCTCATCTATTGCCAAATATTACATACAAACAATGCTCATATCTTTCCCAAATATTTCACACAAACAATGCTCATAACTTTCCCAAAATTGCTTTCTTCAACTAAAGTAATTTAGACATATTCTACTCAGAATTCTTCATGAACATATAGAGGATGATATGCATTACAAATACCCAATATGTTCATTCACATTCATTAAGTCTATCGCTTTCACATGTCTCACATTTATTCAAAGATAGCTCTAGTCTAGCACTTGATAATTGACCTTCTTATCTACTCCCAAAAATAATCATGAACAATGCACAAATTTGCTTCACAAATCTGGTCTATAACCCTTGCAAATTTATTCCCAATATCAATAAAAACTATTGCACAGATTTGCTTCAAAAATCTGGTCTATAACCCTTGCACTTTCATTTCCAATATCACTCTAAACCAATGCATAAATTTTCTTCACAAACTAATCTATAACTCTTGCACTTTCATTTCCAATATCACTCTAAACCAATGCACATCCAATAATTCCTTATACCTCCAACTTTATGACATCAAAAATATTTTTCTCAACCAAAATACCTTAAGGAAGGAATTAAATCACCATACCTCTAAAACTACCACAATGAAGATGATCCTCTTTTGCATGTTCTTTCTAAACCTGTCTTGCCAAAAATTATTTTCTTTTCTTTTTGCCACTTCAAAATAGGTTAGCAAATATATATTTTTTCTTTTAAGCAAATATCAAAACATCCACTCAACAACCCTTATCAAAATATAAACAATAAATTTCTAAAAATAATTCCTTATTTCTCCCTTATTAAAACTTAATATAAAGTTTTAATACTATCAAAATACCCTCTAATTTCTTTCATTAATCATATACAAAATACACATTTAAATTGTCAATGTCACACCTTATAACTCCAACTTATAATATTCAATAATCAAAAGATACACCTTATATGTCAACTTTAAAACATATAAAATATAATAATCATAAAGTAAATCTTATAACTTCAATCTCATAGCATTCAATTATTAATTTTTATGATAGAAAGAACTCCATAAAATTTAGGACTATTAAAATCAATTGTAGCACCTTATAACTCCAAACTTAAATTAAAATAAAAATATTTTCCTTACCTTCCACCAAAAGACTTCACTATCATGGAGGGGGTTTGACCCCTGAACCTTTCACAACACAACACCCTCCATGTGTTCCTCAACCAACTAGGCTAGCCCAGTGGGTAGCAACAAAATGGCTCCTGCTTTATAAAAACCCTCGTGCGCTGCTAAATATCATTAAAATCCTGTTAACACTAAGAAAAACACACCTGACGGGTTTCGACCCTCGGACCTCTCCCACTGTAGGGACTTTGTGTGGCCTAGCCAACCAGTTGGGTTGCACACCAACTCGAGAATGAAGGAGACACAACCAACATATAACACCTCAAACTTTCATAGTTCCTTCACACAGTAAAAATATCCTTGATCGGATTCAAACTCTGCACTCACTGTTTTGTAGGGCCCTAACAATGGCTAGACGATCTCCTAGGATACCCCGACGGTTGGAACCAACAAAGTAATCCTTTCTTTCTTATGCGCTACTCTAAAAACCTTTTCTTATTTGTTGTTCCCTTCCCGCTTATGCTTTTTCAATTTGACACACTCGCGTTGGAGATTTTTCCAAAGTTCGCTTGCATAGAGATATTCAATGATCACAACATTAGAGGAGAAATTAAATATTTTACCTTCACATATATATATGCCTTTTCTTATGCTTTGGGAGGTCGACACACAATTTATTTTGGTTTCATAATTCTCAAATGTTGACGCCTTCTCTTAATTATAATATTTTAAATCTTTTGATTTAAAAATATTATATTGTTATTTTTAAACCTTTGCCCTTATCTTGTGGTCTTAAAATCTTTTTTCCAAGCAACTTTTAAATCTTGGTCAAGAATTTTTAAACCCTTGTGATTTTTGAAACTCTTTCGAAGCAACTCTTAATTCTTTGTCCTTATTTTGCAATATTTAAATCCTTTTTGTCCCAAGCAACTCTCCATATCTTTATTATTATTAAAATTTAATGTTTAAATACTATAATCCTTGTCTTCAAAATATTTTCCTTGCTTTTCTTCAACTGAAATGTATGCTTGCCTTGAGAAATACCTTGCTTTGCCTCATCATCCTTGGAGAGAATTTTTTGCCTTGCCTATCATGCACCTTTGACATCAATGACAACTCAATATTTCTAGCAGAGATTATTCTTTTTGGAAATCGAGGCATTCGTATGGATATAGTTGGTATCGCTTGGGCTGCTCTAATGGTAGTTTTTACATTTTCCCTTTCACTCGTGGTATGGGGGAGAAGTGGACTATAATATATATATATATATATATATATAGAAGAAATAGTCATCCTGAATTTTCTAATCAATTGTTCCGTTCCAAATCATTCTGGAATGATAATATCTTCTGTTTCATAAGGATCTAGTAATTGTGAATCCATAATAATGAATATGACCATAATTCAAAATTTTATTTATGAAAGTATTTCCTCCCTCTTTTTCTCTGGAAATGCATAAAGAGATCCATCCTCTATTCTTGGATTTTCTTCTGAAAAAGAGGATTTTCCCTCACTCTTTTTTAATAAGATCAGCGACTCTTCCCTAGAATAAGTCGATAATCTTATTCTACTCAATGAAGAACGATATTTTTACAAGAATAGTTGATTTTCTCTTGCAAAGAACTCATTTCCATACCAAAAGTTGGTTGATAACCCACAATTGAAGGTATTCTTCTTAATAAGACATATACCTGGTTGGACAGAGTGGAAGATGTTATCAATAAATAATAGTGCATCTTGCTCAACTTGAAAATATTTTGCCATGGTTAAAGCAGTTAACCCGACTCTCATACGAGCTCCTGGTGGTTCATTCATCTGACCATAGACCAGAGCTACTTTGGATTCTGAGATATTTTGTTCCTGAATGACTCCCGATTCTTTCATTTCCATATAAAGATCATTTCCTTCACGGGTACGTTCTCCTACCCCGCTAAATACAGATACACCCCCATGAGCCTTAGCAATGTTGTTGATTAACTCCATAATGAGTACTGTTTTACCCACTCCAGCTCCCCCGAATAATCCTATTTTTCCCCCACGGCGATAAGGAGCTAAAAGATCCACTACTTTAATGCCTGTTTCAAAAATTGAAAATTTGGTATCCAACTGTGTAAAGGCAGGAGCAGCTCTATGAATAGGGGATTTTGCGCGAGCATCTACAGGACCTAAATCATCGACAGGTTCTCCAAGAACATTAAAAATTCGTCCGAGAGTAGCTCCACCGACTGGAACACTCAGAGGAGCTCCTGTATCAAACACTTTCATTCCTCTCATCAAACCATCTGTAGCACTCATAGCTACAGCTCTAACCTTATTATTTTTGTAGACACCAAAACAGCACCAATCCGATTATCTGACTGTAAAAACTAATCGCACTGACACACATAGCCCCCAGGGCAGCCCCCAGAGGTTAAACAATGGTTCTAACCACTCACATAGCAGTTTTGCAAGTCAAAAATCAATTTGGCACCTTTTAGACACTGCTTCTTATTCGCTCCACCCAGGGACGAGTGCGGACTGATACTCGTTTCACCTAGGGATGATTACCAGTGCTCGCTTCGAGGTGGGACAAATGTTAGGTTTGATCGGAAAAAAGTTAGATCTCGGCATATAACAACTCAAAACTACCACTTAGCTTTTCCTGCATGACATAGGAGTGCAAGTGAGTTCTTTTGACAACTCATATCTGCCAATTGACTTTCCCTTCACTGCATGGGAATGAGAGTGAGCTTTTTAAGACAACTCGGATTTACCACTTAGCTATCCCTTCATTGCATGGGAGTGCAAGTGAGCTTTTCTAAAACATACAAAGACATGCACAGAAATAGTTAAGCAACCCTTAATCAAGAAGAAGTCTTCTTTTCACACAAAAAGCATTCATGCAAAGAAACACTTTTGCATGTTAATTCAAAGAGACCCCTTGGGTCTATAAAATGGTGAGTTTCCTCACCCAGAGGATATACAGAGAAGGAGCATTTTGAGCGACGAAGTGCTGCTAATTCATTTACTTGCGATTTGTGTTTTCAACATCCATAATCTCTTAATCGAAAGAGAGGTTATTGGGTGAATTTTGAAAGCACGAATCAAGAACCAACACCAATTTTTCTGACCACAATATTCTACCAATTTGCCGACAACACATCACATCAGGTTTCGAACCCATCCTAAGTGGATTGGTGTCGAAGCAAAGTTTCACCCGTGGGTGGTTTGCCTTCGGGCACCCCCCGCTTTATTTCTTTTATAGTATTTAGCTAGTTTCCTGTTTATGCTTTTGTCAAGTCTTCATTTCATTTAGATTCATTTTAATCATAGTTAGATTTATCTTTTATTTTTCATACACAGGTGCTACTGATTCTTTGTTTGTTTCTTTGAACGCAAATTTTCAACATTAGAGGAGCAGCGAGGAATCTACCTTTACCAATGCAAGCGGCGACGACGTTTTGGTTCGCCCATCTTATATGTGGGCACGCGAAAGAAGGAATTCTGAAACGAGTTGTAAAAGAGCAATATTTAACGCTCCTATCCCATAAAAAGGAAGGAGACGCATTGTAACACGAATTTGCAAAGCATATCAATAAAAGGGCCGATTTTTATATTTCTTTAATATCTTGTGTTCATGTTCTTTCTTTTTATGCAATTTTCAATAACATAGCGTTTAAGCGTTATTTTAGTTTCATTTACATTGCAATTTTAGTTTATCCTTTTTGTTTTTAGAATCTCGATCATCAAATAATTTTGCGGATACTATGGCCTCCTTGGGGTCACTCATCCTGCAAGACCCTTCTGGTGAAATGACAACCATTCAGGTTACAACATTATCGCAATCTACGATGGAGCGTGCAAGCTCTGATCTGACGCCAGGAATCCACATGGTCCAGATTGAACCATCTTCGGATAAGTTCTCTCGAATTCGAGATTGTTTGATTCAAGCCAACTGGGGGTCCTTATTCTCCCCAACCCCTCTTACTAGCAACACCACGTTGTTTTTACAAGTTCTTTCTTGCTCAGCTTTTGTTCGAGATAAACTTCAAGAGGGATTGGTCGTTCATACTATCGAGGTTTCTGATCAGCAAGATTGGTACACACCCATTCGAGATTACCTCAAGCTAGGTAATCTCCCACTTGGATTGACACAAGCCACAAAAATATCATTCAAATAGAAAGCGACAAAGCATGTCTTGTTAGGAGACATTTTGTATTGTCAAAATTATGAAGGAATCCTCCTTTGTTGTTTGGACCAGCAAGAGTCCGCTTGGGCGATCACCCAAGCTCACGATGGTACATGTGGTGGCCACTTCAACGGTATGGCCATCGCAAAGCGCATTCTTCACATGGGTTATTATTGGCCATATTTAGAGTGAGATTGTTGCACATATGTGAAGAAGTGCGTGAAGTGTCAACACCATGCTAATTTGACACACGTACCTTCTCAGGCCTTGCAACCAATCCAATCGGTTTGGCCTTTTTTGTAGTGGGGTTTGATCTAATTGGAAAGATCTCCCCTGCGTCGTCTGGTCATCACACGTTCATTTTAATGACCACAGAGTACTTTACAAAATGGGTGGAAGCAATTTCGCTGACCATTATGACTGGAGCCCGCATTGCGGAGTTTATTTTACATAACATCATATGTCATTTTGGTATTCCATCCAAAATAGTCTCGGATAATGGGACACCATTCAAGAACAAAGATGTGCATGCTTTGACCACAAAGTACAAGATTCAGCATAACTTTTCAACACCCTATTATCCGCAGGTAATGGGCAAGCAGAGGCATCAAACAAAATGCTAGTCGCCATTCTTAAAAAGATAGTTGCAGACAATCATAAAGACTGGCACATTCAGATCTTGCTTGCCCTATGGGCTTATCACACCAGCATTCGAACGCCCACTGGGGCAACTCCATTTTTGCTGGTGTATGGTTTCGAGGCAGTCATGCCTTTTGAGTTGGAAATTCCTTCCCTGTGCATTTCAATGCAAGAGTTCATCGATGATGACACTATGTGGCAGGCCCGGCTAGATCAACTGACGTTGCTCGACAAATGACGCGTTAATGCTCTTGAGCATTTGCGTATCTATCAAGAGCGACTTAAGAAAGCATACAACATGAAAGTCCACCTTAGGGAATTTTAGGTTGGTGACTTGGTCTTAAAAGAGAACCAATAGAATTCTAATTTGCCATCCCATATTCGGGATAAGTTTGTAGCAAACTAGTTAGGTCCTTACATCATTGACAATAAAATAGGACCTGGAACATACCGGCTTGCCTCTCTTGAAGGAATCAAGGAAACAGAACCCTTGAACATCATTCATCTGAGGCCATTCCACAGCTAGAGAGCCATAGTCCAACAAAAAGTTCCAAGGATTATCACAATCACTTGGTCAACCCAAAAAGCTCCAAGGATTATGACAATCGCTTGGTCAATCCAAAAAGCTCCAAGGATTATCACAATCACTTGGTCAACCCAAAAGCTCCAAGGATTATCACAATCGCTTAGTCAATCCAAAAAGCTCCAAGGATTATCATAATCTCTTGGTCAACCCAAAAGCTCCAAGGATTTTCATAATCACTTGGTCATCCCTAAATGCCCCAAAGGTATCTATAAACCCTTTGGTCAAACCAAAATCTCCAAGCGTTACCATTACTGCTTGGTCAACATAAATATTCAAAAATCAACAAAAACAACACAAAAATCAAAAATTACAAAAACATTTGCATTTCAAT
The DNA here is from genome assembly GCA_028583015.1 of Wollemia nobilis. Taxonomy (NCBI): domain Eukaryota; kingdom Viridiplantae; phylum Streptophyta; class Pinopsida; order Araucariales; family Araucariaceae; genus Wollemia; species Wollemia nobilis. Next base: position 2,505,150 of record JAQPPZ010001268.1, on the reverse strand, counting down.
TTCATGAAAATCAAAACCACAAAAACAATTGCATTCCAATTCCATGCATTCTCATAAAAATCAAAATACAAAAATATAGGTTGCATTAAGCATTGCATCCATACATTGCATACTTCGATAGGTCATACAAGTCAAAAGCACCATAGACAGTCGTTATTTGGCAATTCCATCATTTCCACTTCACCTCCATTTTCATACACGCATACATCTAGCATATCACCCTTTTATTTTAGCATCGTCAGTTGTCACCTAATGTATATAGGGTTTTCGTCTTTCAGATGTCTTTAAATTTCTAGCCAAAACTGTACAGATTTAAACAGATTTTACACGGGAAAGTTTTGCTTGGACCACGCTTTGTTATGTAGCATCCCAACACAAATTAACACACATATAAAAATTCCTAAGTTGTGTGAACGAAAGATGAAACCTGCACTGTAATCCCGGTTACCATAAGCGAAATGACTATCTTGCTTATCCCCCTGTGCGAATGACCCTAGGAATGCTGAGGGTTGGCAAAAGGACAAGCATCCTCCCTACCCAATTCTCTATGAATCCCAAGTTCTCATAAGTTGCAAAAACATCAAAAATTTGCAAAATGTCAAAACACTAAAATTTGACATCCTACAATGCACACATCAAAAGGCACAAACAATAGTGATTCTCGTCACTCCATATTCAAATCCCTTGCTTAAAAAAAAAAAAAAAAATACGAGTATTATCATAAAAATAAACAGTGATTTTATCACTACAAAAGAGCAAGTATCCCAATACAATTGAAGAAAATAAGGGAGTCGAACTTGAATCCCTGGAATTCTCAGCATTTTGACAGGTCATGAGGCAAGCTTCAGTATCGATTTGGTTGATAGCCTATTGGTCACTGGCGGTAAACCTCCCGCATGACGATATATCTGTCACATTAACTTGTGTGCAGATCAATGTTTGCATGTGGATGAGCTAGCTTATGGTATCCTAGATAACATCGCAGAAAAATCTGACTAAATACAATAAAGGAGTTAGTGGAGCTAATTAGGTGATCCTCAGTACAGGTTCGGTTGAAAGCCCATCTGGCACTGGCGGTATCCTGATGAATAACACGTAAATGAACTCAATTGCACACACAGGGATGTGAAATAACTTGGTTCAATTCAAGTCGGATTTATACCTGGTTCAAAAGTCTTACGACATAAATGTACAGTCTTGGCTAGTTAGTTAAAAATATCTACATCTCAAAAAAGCTTAACTCCATTTTCAAATAACCGATACATTTCATTCCATACATCACCATCAGAAAATAGACAAAATACAAAAACAAAGTTTCCACATACACAAGCATTCCACAAAGTTATCCCATTACTATAGCAAGTCAATCCAATCTTGTACAGTCTATGGTGCATCGACAAATCATCAATAATTCATTTCATTCATTCCATATGCATACATCATACAAATCAGAATCATCGCATTCATAAATTGCATATGCATACATCAATGTAAAAACATGCACATAAAAATAAATCATGAAAAATGATAAACACCAAAAAGAATCATCTGTATATATATCATAACAAAAATTGCCCATAGGCTACAGTGCACTGGTCCTCAAACCTCCCTCCCATCATCCAAAATCCCAAAACCTCCAGCCTAGGGCGTCGGCCACCATGATCACGCAAGATCGGTACGACGAGAGCTACCCCCTACGGTATTCGTCCTCTGAGACCTCTCAGGGTGACTGCTCGCCCCTGCATCTCGACCACTCGCTCCTCCCTCATCTCGTCGCCTGCGCCAAGATGATGTCAACTGCTTCGTCCTACTATCTCTCGTCCTATACGATGAGCCACTAGCCGGAGGCTCTGGTATTCGCCCACCCAGGCGGATGATCTCACCCTCCATCTCCGATCGATGCCGCCCCCACTCCACCTCCCTTCATCTCCACTCGACCTCTCGCCTACGATAGTACGTGATGGCGTCATCACGCTGTGCTAGCTGCACCCATAGGAGATCCCTCTCTCGTGCAGCATCCGTATCCCCCACCTACTGGTGAGACGCAGCCCTTGCGCTCCCTCGCCCTACCAACTGTGTCCGTAGGAGATCCCTCTCTTGTGTCATCTTCGCAAGCTCTCCATCTCGCCTCTACAGCAACCCCATCAGTCATGCTACCTCAGCGTGCAACCCCGCCTCTGTCTCCTCCAACCTCGCTTGCTCTAGAGCATCCTGCATCTTCGGCTGCTCCTCCTCCCCAAAGTCATATCCTACATCTGCTACCTCCACCATCTCTACATCAGCAGGAGCTCCCAAACCCTCTCCTGGTGCCTCTGCACCCTCTCCACCTCTCGATGCCTCAGCTCCTCCCAATGGTCCCTCACCTCGCCACTATCACAATGTCCACCACTCCTGATACTCGATCGTCACTCCGATGTCATCTACGTCCGGAATGTCCAAAACTATATCAGACTCCTCCCCCAATGGCTCGAGGATCGACGTAGCTAAGGTCCTCTCATCACTCCGATGTCGATAGACCATGGGTTCCCCAGGCAACCCCTGGCGTACCCCAAACTATCGTGTCACTCGAAGGTAGTGGAAGTACTCCTACTCGATCTCATGTCACCAAATCACCCATCTCCCCATTCGAACCCGTCGAAGCCAATCATCCGCCTCTAGCCATGCAGGACAATCTCGATATGACCTCCATACCACATCCCCGAGAGTCAGTCATGCAAAGGCATCTCTGTAATGGTCTACGTCTCCCACAAATCGCTGACTCTACCCCCGCTCCTCTAATCGATACCATAAAGCACCATACCCAATGTCCCTGTCCACCATGTCAGCTCGGGTAGTCCAGGGTAGCCCTCGTGGTCGCTCTACGGCTATGTGCTGCCAGGCCCAGCACTACAACAAGAAACTGCACCCAATCCCCTTTTGCCTCTAGTAGTGGACCTCATACAACTCATCATACAGCTGAGCAAAAAGCGTCTGGCCCCACCTCATAATCATCGGCTCTATCACTGGACACTCCACTAGCTGCCACACCACCTCCAATAGGTTCCATGGGAACCTCGCTCTTAATGAGTCTGGTAGGAGCATGTTGGAAATGAGGCTCATGAGTAATGCATGCCTCACTCCCAAAATTCCCCTCGCATACCAATATCGCACCAAAATACCCCCAATATGACAATCCAGCTCCGCCCTCTCCAACGAGGTCATCCCACCATCATCCTCTCCATATCCAAAATATCGTGTCAGTACAGCCATCCTCTAGCCCCGTGGCGTTGTCCGGATGGGGACCCCGTCTATCAAAATCCGGAGAATTCGATACACGTCCTCTAAGGTGACAATCATCTCCCCTGTCGAAAGATGGAAGGTGTTCGTCCGAACATCCCATAGGCCGATCAATGCTATAAGGTACGCCCGATCCGCCACAACTGCATCCAATCGAGCCACATGCTTGAGCCCTAGGGCATCAAGCCAATCCCAGTCCTCAGTTGTCAATGCCTCGCGGGCATTAGAAAAAATAGTCGATACTCGATGTCGACTCTTCACCACCTGCACATCACGTAAAAACAACAAACATCAAAAACATGCATCAAATTACCATCACATGTACAAAAATGCATAATTGTACAGTAACATCTTTCATTCACATATACATCCAAAAAAAAAAAAAATTCATTCAGTTTTCATCTTACATTTCATCAAAAACAACAAAAATTTGACATGGTTTACCTAAGTTTACCATTTCAACCAAAAAAAAAATTCATCTTTCATTTCATCAAAAAACAACAAAAATTTGACATGGTTTACCTAAGTTTACCATTTCAACAAAAAAAAAAAAATTCATCTTTCATTTCATCAAAAAACGACAAAAATTTGACATGGTTTACCTACGGTTTTACCTAAGTTTACCATTTCAATCAAAAAAAAAAAAATCATCTTTCATTTCATCAAAAAAACGACAAAAATTTGACATGGTTTACCTACGGTTTTACCTAAGTTTACCATTTCAAACAAAAAAAAAAAAAATTCATCAATTTTTCATCTTTAATTTCATCAAAAAACGACAAAAATTTGACATGGTTTACCTACGGTTTTACCTAAGTTTACCATTTCAAACAAAAAATTCATCCATTTTTCATTTTCTAATTTCATCAAAAAAAAAAAAAAATGACAAAAATTTGACATGGTTTACCTACGGTTTTACCTAAGTTTACCATTTCAATCAAAAAAATTCATCAATTTTTCATCTTTAATTTCATCACAAAAAGGACAAAAATTTGACATGGTTTACCTACGGTTTTACCTAAGTTTACCATTTCAAACAAAAAAATTCATCCATTTTTCATTTTCTAATTTCATCAAAAAACGACAAAAATTTGACATGGTTTACCTACGGTTTTACCTAAGTTTACCATTTCAAACAAAAAATTCATCCATTTTTCATTTTCTAATTTCATCAAAAAAACGACAAAAATTTGACATGGTTTCCCTACGGTTTTACCTAAGTTTACCATTTCAACCAAAAAAATTCATCAATTTTTCATTTTCCAATTTCATCAAAAAATGACAAAATTTGACATGGTTTCCCTACGGTTTTACCTAAGTTTACCATTTCAACCAAAAAAATTCATCCATTTTTCATTTTCCAATTTCATCAAAAAACGACAAAAATTTGACATGGTTTACCTACGGTTTTACCTAAGTTTACCATTTCAAACAAAAACAATTCATCCATTTTTCATTTTTTAATTTCATCAAAAAAAAAATCGACATGGTTTACCTACGGTTTTGACCTAAGTTTACCATTTCAAACGAATTTTTTTTTTTCCATTTTTCCATTTTTAATTCCATAAAAATAACACAAAATTGGGCATGGTGTACTTATGGTTTCGACCTAAGTTTTACCATTCACATCAAAAACAAAACATTTTTAACCTTGGTTACCCTACGGTGTTACTCTAAGTTTCATTTTGGGTTTATCCTACGGTTTTCCATCTAAGTTTCCATCGGTTTGCATCCATGTTTCATTTAGTTTCATTCATTCACCTTTTAATTTAATTAATTCGGGTTTCATGTTTTACACAAAAGATAAACAATAAAAGTACATTTGCATTTGTCAAAATTAAACTCGAGGAGATAGTGCACTTACTGGTCTCGCCTCGGCTCCGCCGCTCGACGACCCGGTCTGTGCACTCATGGTAGCTGGAAATTTCGGCAGCGCTTCGCGTCAGAAAATTTACCTCCTCCTCCCCAGAGCTCCAAATCGTAATCGCTGAACAGTGCAAATGAGCCAAAACCGTCATTTTCGCCTATTTATACTTTTTGTCAGTCGGTAATCGTCCCTGACCGGGACGAGCGCTCTTTGGCGCACTCGTCCCACCCCAAGAAGAGTACCACCGTGGCGCACTCGTCTCACCCCAGGACGAGTACCATCACGGCAATCGTCCCCCCACGGGACGAGTACAAAAAAAAAAAACCAAATTAAAAATGACAAATGCAAACAAAAAAATTGTCGGACAACAGTGCTCTTGCACTTAACCTCTTAGCATAAGAAAACTGATGTCGGGGTCTACCTTGTCGTTATCCTACTCCCTAAGAAGGCTACCATAGCCGGACCGCTCCACGGGAAGACAAATTTTCGCCAATGTTAACCCCAAATGGCATCCCAAAATGGGTTCACACCCACCAAAAATAGGTCAAAACAATTGGGAAACTGCTCGAGCATGCTTAGCGGTAAACCATCTAAAGGCACCCTTGCACAAGTCATCTTGGGTCAAGCGACTCGTCGCTTTTCTCATGTCGGTCATTCCCTCATCGATTCGTCGCTTGAGGGGGTAGTCACACTTAGTTGTCAATCAACACCAATATACCCAATCTTGTAAATGACACGCATTCAAAGGATCATTGTAAAAGACAATCGTGCCCCTGCTTGGGGCAGCAAACAAGCAATTATCACCAACTGATCATATACTTGGCATTCATGAATCATGAACTCAAGGTTGCGCCCTTTGCCTATTCATGACTGATCAATGTCTAAGTTCAAGTAATACCTCACCGAACCAGGTTAATACTTGATTTGAGTTCCTTAGCTCGTCAGAAGCAAGGATTCAAGAATGCGTGCCCTTTCCATACTTGGGGCATCAAGAGTTGGTTAGGTTACTGAGAAACCCTAATCATTAGTGCTTTGGTTATATATTTTTGCTCAGCACTGCACCATGTGTAGCGCTTCCCAAAAAGGGGCATCTGTAGACACCAAAACAGCACCAATCCGATTATCTGACTGCAAACACTGATCACACTGACACACACAGCCCCTAGGGCAGCCCCCAGAGGTTAAACAGTGGTTCTAACCACTCACATAGCAGTTTTGCAAGTCAAAAATCAATTTTGCACCTTTTAGACACTGCTTCTTATTCGCTCCACCCAGGGACGAGTGCGGACTGATACTCGTTTCACCCAGGGACGATTACCAGCGCTCGCTTCGGGGTGGGACGAATGTCAGGTTTGACCGGCAAAAAGTCATATCTCGGCATATAACAACTCAGAACTGCCACTTAGCTTTTCCTGCATGACATAGGAGTGCGAGTGAGTTCTTTTGACAACTCATATCCGCCAATTGACTTTCCCTTCACTGCATGGGAATGAGAGTGAGCTTTTTAAGACAACTCAGATTTGCCACTTAGCTATCCCTTCATTGCATGGGAGTGCAAGTGAGCTTTTCTAAAACATACAAAGACATGCACAGAGACAGTTAAGCAACCCTTAATCAAGAAGAAGTCTTCTTTTCACACAAAAAGCATTCATGCAAAGAAACACTTTTGCATGTTAATTCAAAGAGACCCCTTGGGTCTATAAAATGGTAAGTTTTCTCACCCAGAGGATATACAGAGAAGGAGCATTTTGAACGACGAAGTGCTGCTAATTCATTTACTTGCGATTTGTGTTTTCAACATCCATAATCTCTTAATCGAAAGAGAGGTTATTGGGTGAATTTTGAAAGCACGAATCAAGAACCAACATCGATTTTTCTGACCACAATATTCTACCAATTTGCCGACAACACATCACATCAGGTTTCGGACCCATCCTAAGCGGATTGGTGTCGAAGCAAAGTTTCACCCGTCGGTGGTTTGCCTTCGGGCACCCCCCGCTTTATTTCTTTTATAGTATTTAGCTAGTTTCATGTTTATGCTTTTGTCAAGTCTTCATTTCATTTAGATTCATTTTAATCATAGTTAGATTTATCTTTTATTTTTCATACACAGGTGCTACTGATTCTTTGTTTGTTTCTTTGAACGCAGATTTGCAGCATTAGAGGAGCAGCGAGGAATCTACCTTTACCAACGCAAGCGACGACGACGTTTTGGTTCGCCCATCTTATATGTGGGCACGCGGAAGAAGGAATTCTAAAACGAGTTGTAAAAGAGCAATATTTAACGCTCCTATCCCATAAAAAGGAAGGAGACGCATTGTAACACGAATTTGCAAAGCATATCAATAAAAGGGCCGATTTTTATATTGCTTTAATATCTTGTGTTCATGTTCTTTCTTTTTATGCAATTTTCAATAACATAGGGTTTAAGCGTTATTTTAGTTTCATTTACATTGCAATTTTAGTTTATCCTTTTTGTTTCCGAAATCTCGTGTTTTCAATTTCCTAATAATTGTTGTACCTCACAAGTAACTTGAATCAGCTGACCAGTTGTATTTTTATCCTTAACTATCAAAGAATTGTAAATATAGGGCATTTCATCTGGAGGAAAAGATACATCCAGTACTGGGCCAATGATTTGAGAAATACGCCCTGCATTCCTTTCTGCTATTTCTACAAGTTTGGCAATCTCAGCATCATCAAAAGGATCGATTTTCATAAAAAAAAATAGAAAAAAAAAGGATTGATTCGAATTGTTTGCTAATATTATCAAACAAAAAAAGTGTTTGTGTATCGAGTTGATGAGTCAATAATGACTGATAGTTATCACTTTGATTTACTTAGTAATATATTTGAACCTGCGACCTCCATCACCCCAAGATGGCACGCTACCAAACTGCGCCATGCCCCGTTATAACGACTAACATCACATTGATTCAAATAAAAAAAAATAAATAAATGGAAAAGACCAAAGTCTTTGAATCTATTGACAAATTAGCATATCTATCCTTATAATATTGAATACCAACCCGACAAGCCGCCATGGTGAAATTGGTAGACACGCTGCTCTTAGGAAGCAGTGCTAGAGCATCTCGGTTCGAATCCGAGTGGCGGCATTCTGGTAATAAGATACCACGAATTCAACCCCTTCCCTATAGACATAGATTACTATCATTATTTGATCTCTGTCTATTATTTTATGAAATATCAATCAATTTGATCTTTATCTCATCGATCCTATTCAAAATAAAATTAAGAAATGGGTTTATTATTATGTTAATCACATTAGAACATATATCAGCTCATGTCTCTTTTTCTCTGATTTTTGTTGTTACTCTCATTTATTGGGTAACCTTAGTTTATCCAATTGAAGGATTAACTAGTTCGGGAGGAAAGGGCATGATAGTTACTTTTGTTTGTATAACCGGATTATTAGTTACTCGTTCGCTTTATTCGGGACATTTACCGTTAAGTAATCTGTATGAGTCATTCATGTTCCTTTCATGGAGTTCATCCGTGATTCATATAGTTCTAGAAGTACGGAGCCAGGATTCCCGGTGGTTAGGTGCAATCACCGCGCCATGTGCCATGTTAACCCACGGTTTTGCTACTTTAGGTCTTCCGGATAAAATGCAGCAATCTGCAATGTTAGTACCTGCTTTACAATCTCATTGGTCAATGATGCATGTAAGTATGATATTGCTCAGTTATGCAACTCTTTTATGTGGATCCCTATCATCAATAGCTTTTTTGGTCATTACGTCTAGAATAAATAGAAAAATTGTTCTTAGCGCGGGCAATTCCTTTTTACAGTCCTTCCTTACCAATAAGAATTGGTATTTGTACGACCAAGAAAAAAATGATTTGCAAGACACTTTTTGTTTTTCATTCACAAATTCTCGTAAATGTCAATTGATAAGCCAATTAGATCAATGGAGTTATAGTGCCATTGGTCTAGGGTTTTCTCTTTTAACTATAGGTATTCTTTCTGGAGCAGTATGGGCCAATGAAGCATGGGGATCTTATTGGAGCTGGGATCCAAAAGAAACCTGGGCATTAATTACTTGGACCATATTTGCAATTTATCTACATACTAGAATCAATAGGGGTTGGCAAGGTGAGAAACCGGCAATTGTGGCTTCTCTAGGATTTTTTCTTTCAAAATTTTGTTGAATATGTTCTTAAATTTTTGGAGACTTAACTAAAGGTCAAATTAGCTAAGAATAATATGGTTCTTGAGTTTATGAAGAAGAAGATCTAACATGATCAATCAAATTTATATTTAATTAAAAATTTAAAAATTAAACTATAATTAATCATAAAAAAATCATTAAAAAATTATTTAAAAAGAATTAAAAATTAAAAATTAAACTATAATAAATCATGAAAAGAAATCATTAGAGATCTATTTTTTCAAAAAGTTAAAAAAGAAAAAAAAGTATGAGAAAGGCCAAAATATCCCCAACATAGAGTTAAAAAACTAAAAAGAAATCTTAAAAATGTCAATTTAATTTTCATCAATTCAACTTTAATTTCATTTTTGAGATTTTACCACTAAAAAAACATAGAATAAAAAGAAAGAGAGGTGTGACTAAAAAAACATAGAATAAAAGAAAGAGAGGTGTGATTAAAAAAAAACATAGAATAAAGGAAAGAGAGGTGTAATTAAAAAAAAACAACATAGAATAAAGAGGAAGAGATGTGTTTAAAAAAAAAAACATAGAATAAAAGAAAGAGAGGTGTAATTTAAAAAAAAACAACATAGAATAAAAAGAAAGAGAGGTGTTAGAAAAGCCAAAATATTCACAATTTGTGAAGGCCTCGTTGCTCTGCGAAACCATGGCACACGGTCTACTCCACTCAAAGCTGAACAAAGCTCCAGAGATCCACTAAGAGCTTGACATTCAATTACTTATTGTATAAACAAAGAATTACAGAATTGCGATGGCTCTATGCATTTCTAAGCACGAAATCACAGTTGGTGGCAGTTTGAAACTCCCAACAACTCTTGTTCTTCGAGGACCAAAAAATCGGAGTCGTCAAGCAGCTCGTATTGCTCTGAGAAGTCATCTGCATTTGTGGACTGACTGCTCTCAAACTCCTCAAGAAGCGAATCCAACAATGCCGGATTCTTCTCCTCCAAAATCACTTGCCCGTCTATGCAGGTTTGGGATTCTTTGCCAGAAAATGCCGCATCTTTCTCGAACGCCTGCTGGAAATCTTCCACTGCATACTTGGCCGCCGCAGCTTGAATTTCTGCGGGTGGAAACGAAGGGGCCGACAAAATTTGAGGCGAAACGTCGGGGAAATTGAACTTGGCTTTGGGTCCTCTCAAGCAGTAAACTGCGTAATCATAAGCGCGAGCGGCCTGTTCAGGGGTGTGGTAGGAGCCCAGCCAAATTCTAGCTCGGGAATTGGGGACTCGAACCTCAGACACCCATTTTCCCCCTTTTCTCGTTCGGACTCCCTTGAACTGTCGCGTCTTCTTTACCACGTTTTCCTGTCTGCTTACAGCTCTTTGTTTCGACGACTTTCCAGGCATGCCTGAAATTAACAGAGAGGAGGGTCGAGATTTGGCCTCAGGACAGAGAGTGTTGGGAAGGGGGGGCGCTAACCAGTCTATTTATAGGAAAAAGGATACTTTTGACATGGAAATGGTGTTCTCTGGGTTTTCCTTTTAAGTGACGTGTAAATTAGTTTAATAAATATTTAATAGGTCGTTTTTTTTGGTTAGTGTAAGAAAATCTTACGATAAGGATGAGTAGGCTTCTCCTAACCATGACTCCTTTTAAAGCCCAGAGTTATGTTTATCAATAGAGAATTTAACCCTTCACACACTCGCCCATGCCGCAATTTGAATCTTTGACCTCACTAAAAAGAACACAGCGGTTTGAACCTTAAACCTCCCAAAAAAGAGCACACAACCACCACAAGCCCACCCCTCATACACTAGCCCAGGTAGCAATTTGAACCTTTAACCTTCCAAACTAAAGCCCACATCTTTACCTTGGATCACTTTCTAAACTCTTTCAATCTGTTGTGCGAGAGTTAACAAGTAATTCAAAGTGGAATATTATGATAATAATTTTTTAGTTAAATAATTTTGTTATTTTTATTGTTTAATTAAAAGTGAGGTACTGACCAGGGAAGTGGGTTGCTTTTTACTTGATTACCTTTATTTTCCGTAATGGCAGACGTTATGGTTCAAAATCTTATTGTGTTTTGAACTGCAAGGCTCTCTCGCTCCAAGTATTACTAGTTTTTACATTGAAAAATATTCCTAACAAGTATTACTAGGATTTACATGAAAAATATTCCACCCATAGGAAGTGTAAATTTAATTTATTTTTAAATTATTTAATTTAAAAATAATTTTTAAAAGTTACAATTTTTTAGTATAATTTCTTTTAGGATCAATGTATAAAATTGAGTAGGGTTTTTCAATCATGATATTTTCTAAAGTCGAGAGTTATGTTTATCAATTGGGAATTTAATACACAATCATCACACATCCACCCCGTCACACACTCACCCACAGTTTAAACCTTGGATCTCGTGAAGAAGAGCCAAAGTCCGAATCGTTGCGCTGTCCTCCCTTAGTCCAGTTTTTTATTAATTTTAATTCTTTGATTATTCATTTAAAATAATAAAATAAATAAGTTTTATATACAACTATGTAAGTAAAATAATGTATTAGTTTATATATATATAATTTTAAAAAAAGTTGTGTATATATATATTTTAATAAGTTATGCCTAATTTTTATTAGGGATCACTCTTATTACAAAAACAAAACATTACATTGCTCTCATTACATATTTAACAAGTTAATTAAAGTATATCCAACTTTATCTTTTTATAGAAGATATTCTTCATTTACCCTTCTATCAAAGATATTAAAAAAAACTTGTGTTTATATTTTTTTAATAAATTATGCCTAATTTCGATTAGGGGTCACTCTTATTACGAAAACAAAACATTATATTGGTATCATTACATTTCTAACTAATTAATTAAAGTATATCCAACTTTGTCTTTTTATGGGAGCTATTCTCCATTTACCCTTCTATCAAAGATATTATTCATCTTCCTCGAACTGTTAAGTTTTCGCAATCAATTCCTGTTATATCAAATGCCTTGAAAAATTTAAAGTATATCAAGATGAAATTCAACACTACAAATGGCTAAAATATTTGATACACAACTTCTATATCCAAAAATATCTTGTGTATAACAACCTCACAATTTCTTAATACTTTTTTTAAGGTTTTATTCCTCTAATATTCCAATATATTATTTTTATTGTTATTTTTTTATTTTATTTGTGGGTTTAGCCCCACTTCTTGTTAACACTTATGATATTTGCTTTTGTTTTCCCATATCAATATCCTTTTGTGTTTTTTTTTTCTCTTTGTTTTTGCTTCTTGGGTTTTCCTGTTAGGATCCTACTATAAATTAAACTCAAATAAACACACTCTCACACAATTGCTTGGAAATAAACTCACATAAACATCACATTAATATTCGGAACAAAATACACATTATAACAAAAATTTGCATAAAGGAACAATCTCACAATAAGATAGAATCGCAGGCCTCTTCGAGGGGGCAACCTCCTTCAACACTTCATTAACTTGCAAAAATATGAATACTTTGGTGCCTTCTCGGGTATTTAAAGAGTTCCCTTCCATGGTTGTCTTACATACAAAATGCCACCTGGATTACATGCATAATGCCACCCGAATTACATGCATAGTGCCACTCGAATTACATGCACAATGCCACTCGAATTACATGCACAAGGTCACCTTACATAACCTATCTACCATGTGTTACATAAAAAGGGTGTCATTTGTCATAGGCACTACATAAGCTAAAACTTAGAACATTACAAAATATTAATCATGGGTACTACCCATGTTCTCTAGGAATTATTACATCATGGAAGTTATTACATTAAGGGTTAGGATGAGATCCTAACATGTCATTCCCCTTGAATAAGCTTTGTCCTCAAAGCTAAAATGAGAAAATTGTTGCTAGAGTTGGTGGAGAGACTCCCATGTAGCATCTTTAGGTTGAAGTCCCCACCACTGAACAAGGACCTCTGTAATTGTACGGTTGCGAAGAGTGCGAGTTCGACGATCCAACAACTGCTCAAGTTCAAGTAAGATGGAGCCTTCTTCATCCAATTCAGGAAGTGTTGATTGAACCAGTACCTGTGTGCCCACAACTTTTTTGAGTGAGAAAACAGGAAAAACAGGATGAAGCTTGGAAGTAGGTGGGAGAGCCAATTTGTAAGCTGTGGGACCAATCCTTTGTAGAACCTGGGACCATAGTATTTTACAGCAAGCTTTTGGCACCTATGGATTTGTAGGGATGATTGTTTGTACGACTGCAAGCAAAGGAAGACCAAATCACCTACATCAAAACTACGCTTAGAACGATGTTGATCAGCTTATTGGCGCATCCAATTTTGGGCCATGTTCAAATTTTGCTTAAGTTGGCGAAGGACCTCGGTGTGTTGACTTAGAGTATTATCGATGACTTGGACCTTGGAGCTGCCAGGAATGTAGGAGGAAGGCGTAGGTGGAAGGAGACCGTAAACTGCCTCAAATGGTGTGAGTTTGGTTGTGATATGATAGGAAGTGTTGTACCACCATTCGGCCAAAGAAAGCCATTTTGCCCATTGAGTAGGATGATCTGAGACAAAGCAGTGAAGGTAGGTTTCCAAGCATTTATTAACTTCTCTTTGACCATTTGTTTGTGGATGGTAGGCTGAACTCATTTTGAACTGAGTCCCCTACAACTTAAATAACTCTTGCCAAAAATGACTAGTAAAGGTGGGATCACGATCAGATACAATGGAGGTGGGCATGCCATGAAGGCGAAATATGGAGTCAAGAAAAATTTGTGCAACAGTGGATGTTTTGTAAGGATGGGCAAGGGTACAAAAGTGAGCATACTTTGAAAGGCGATCCAATACCACGAAAATAACTGACTTGCCTCCAAATTTAGGTAGCCCTTCTATAAAGTCCATGGAAATGTCAGTCCAAACCTGATCTGGGATAGGCAATGGTTGAAGAGTGCCCGAAAAGCACATTGTTTCACCTTTCATCCTTTGACATGTGTCACAGGTAGCAACAAAAGAGCGGATGTCATGTTTCATACCTTTACAAAAGAAGGTGCGCTTGAGTCGCTCATATGTTTTAAGGAACCCTGAATTGCTTGCAGAGGGAGTGGCATGTAATTCCTTCATGAGGAGCTCTCGAAGTGGGGACTTATGAGGTAGAACCAGGCGTTGATGGTAGCGCAGATCATGACCATTCCAACTATACCCTGGTGTAGAATTTGGATAATCCATTAGTGAGGCTACCAACGCTTGCAAATCTGCATCCTAACGTGCTTCTTGATGGAAGGAATCAATCCATTGAGGGAGTGGTGTTGAAATGGTACACAACATACTTATGGTCTCAATTTGGTGAGAAAGAGCATCAACCATAATATTCTTATTTCCATTTTTGTAGGTGATATCATAATCATAGCCCATGAGTTTAGACACCCACTTTTGTTGGTCAAGTGTGGCAACTCTTTGTTCCAAAAAATATTTGAGCCTTTGGTGGTCGGTTTTTATGGAGAAGTGATGACCAATGAGGTAAGGTCGCCAATGTGTGACTGCATGCAATATGACAAACATTTCCTTAGCATATGTGGATTTATCTAGATTACGATTATAGAGTGCCTTGCTAGTAAAAGCCACAGGTCGTCCTTATTGCATAAATATTGCCCCAATACCACGACCAGAAGCATCACTTTCAATGACAAATGGTTTAGAGAAATCTGGCATGGCTAAAACGGGAGTGGTGGTCATAGCATGCTTGAGTTTAATGAAGGCTTGGTCAGCAGGCCCTGTCCAAGTAAAGGAATCTTTCTTCAACATGGAGGTGAGGGAGGCAGCTATTTTCCCATAATTGTAGATAAATTTGCGATAGTAGCCCGTAAGCCCTAAAAATCCTCGAAGCCCCTTGAGGGTGCAAGGTTTCGACCACTCTTGAACTGCTTGAATCTTCTTAGGGTCAACATTGACACCATCTTGTGAGATAATGTATCACAGATACTCTAATTCAGTCAGACCAAAGGAACTCCTGGACTTTTTAGCAAAAAGGTGAGGGTTACCAATAGCTATAAAGTTTGATCCACATGATTGAGGTGCTCTTCCCATGTGCGATTGTAAATCAAGATATCATCGAAGAACACAAGGATGAAATTCTATAGAAAGAGTCGAAATATGTTTTTCATGAGACTTTGGAATGTAGAAGGAGCATTTGTGAGACCAAATGGTATTACCAAGAATTCATAATGACCTTCATGAGTGCGAAAGGTAGTTTTGGGAATGTCCTCATCCTTGAGCCGGATCTGATGGTACCCAAAGCAGATATCAAGCTTGGTGAAATACATGGTCCTGTGTAGTTCATCGAGTAATTCATCAACCACTAGAATAGGAAATTTATCCTTGACCGTAGTCTTATTGAGTTCCTAGTAGTAAATACATAGGCGCCATGAGCCATATTTCTTGGGAACAAGTAAGATTGATGAGGAGTAGGGGTTAATACTAGGTCGGATGACACCAACCTTGAGTAATTCATGTACCAATTTTTCTAGTTCTGATTTCATGGTATGATGGTACCTATATGGTCTGATATTTGGTGGTGCACTACCCGGGAGCAATGGAATAACATGGTTGTGATAGCGACATGGTGGTAGTTTAGTTGGTTTTGCAAATATAGCATCATGTTTGTGTAGAACTAGTTGTAGATCTAATGGGGTTTCAACCATTAAAGAAGTGGATGGTTGGATGGAGAAGAGTTGTGCAATGACCCCACGTGATGATTTCTTTAGCATTTTCTCCATACGATTTGAACTAATGAGGTGAGGTGTTCCTACAGGGGATCCCTTGAGTAAGTGTGTCTATCTATTTTGGGAGAATTGCATCCAGAGTTCTGTAAATTTCCAATTGATAGTGCCCAACATACTCAACCATTGAGATCCCAAAACAATATCACATCCTCCCAACTAGAGGGTAAACATGTCCTGCCTGAGTTCTTAGTTCCCTATATTGATCTTGACATTGTGGTATTTTCCTTTACAAGGTAATGTTCCCCCATTGGCTACCATGACCTTGAAAGAATTACAAGTGTGGATATAGCAATTTTTCCGCTTAGCAACTCGAGGATCAATGAAGTTGTGTGTGCTTCCTGAATCAATAAGGATGGTAAGATGTTGGCCCTTGAAAAATACCACAACTTTCATGGTTTGTGGAGTAGTAATGCCTGCAAGAGCATGGACTAAAATCTCTGCCTCAGGCTCTTGTGAATCTTCTTCCTATGGAGAAGGTGTTTCAGGAGGGTCCTCATCCTCATAACTCTGGTCAGTGTTAGCAGGTTCCTCAACATCTATCAAGAATAATTTTTTATTTGCACACTTATGTCCTTCAAAAAAATTTTCATCACAATTATAACATAATATTTGGGCACGACATGCATCCATCTCCTTTGTCGTCAATCACTTGGGTGTAGCAAGTTTACTATCAACTGAATTTTGGGCTCGAGAACGAAATGAAGGTCAATTTTGAGGAAACCTAGGTGGGTGCCTTTGGGATGAGAGTTTAGATTCGGTCAAATGGGTCAAACTGATAACTTTCATCATGGACTGTGGTTTCAACATATTTACTTCGGCTTGGAGATCCCCTTTTAACCCACTGATAAAATAACTCATTAAGAACCCTTCCTTCAATCCTCTTGTCTTATTGGCCAATTTTTCAAATTGAGTTTGGTAGTCACGGACTGAGGATGTTTGCTATAGTTTGTTCAAGGCCCCTGTAAAGTCCTCATACTCCTTAGGCATAAATCGGGTGAGTAGTTGGGACTCAAAATCCTCCCAAGAGAGATTTGGGTTGGAATTACGTAACCATTAGAACCAGTGTAGAGCCTCAGATTCCAAGTTAAAGGAATCCATCTAAACTCGATGATACATGGGAACATTATGAAGTCTAAATAATTGATCAACCCTATATAACCACCCATTAACATCCTTCCCATTAAATTTAGGGAAGTCCAATTTTGGCATTTTAAAGGATGAGTCATGGTCATTCCTTGTAGAACTTTCATCCTGGTGTTCTGTTTTGAGTGGTCCCTTCTGTAGCTTGCTACCCACTTCTATCAATGTTTCTTCTAAGCGAGTGTTAGTGGCATCATGATCTATACGAAGACCTTGAACCTCTTCCATTATGGAGAGAATTACCAAGTTCAAGTTCTCAATGGATTTTGTTAAGGAGTCCATTTGTTCTAGCTCTTTTTGATGTACACGGGTACCCTAGGCCATTTTGGAACATTTTGTGACCAATTACTAAAAATAGAATTAGGTTTCAAGGCTTACTATTTTTAGTAAGTGTCCAAAAAGGTGCTTGGGTGCTATATATCAAAATGATCAAGTCAAAGAGATGGTTACAATGAGCTATATATCACAACACTACTTTTTAGCACCCCATACTTTTTTTTTACTCATGTTTTACTGAGTCTAACATTGTTTACAATTTTGGATTCTAAGCTACAGTGCAAAAGTTGGGTACTGGAGCACTATCTATAATTGGTATTTGGTCACTTGCTCAATGTTTGGATCAACCCTAATAGTATCTTTGACACTGCTTACTTCACTAGCCCAAATATTCTCTGTATTGTGTAGGTTACTGTTATGACAGTTCTGTTATGACACTGAAAACTGTAATTTCTGACCTGACTGTGCTGACCTATCTAACCTGACTGACCTAACTATTACTGCCACTGTAAATCTGATTGTTATTCTCTAGACTGTTAATTAACTGTCACCCTCATATTCTATCCTGAATTCATGCAATTTATGCTATTTTTTTGGTAGAGGATTCCTTTCTCATATGCTCACTTTTGGGGATTTGAAATGCAGGTTTACGAATTAGGAGTTTTGGTTTGTGATTTTGTTGCAGGTTGGAGTTTTAACAGAACTAAGGAATGCTAGGCAAAGGAGTATGTATCACCCATAGGCCCTCTATTATACTGCAATGATGAACAATAGTGCTCAAACCAATATTTCAAGTCACTACCCAAGGAGGATTCCACACATACCTTTGAGCACACTACCTGCCTTTCTGACAATACGAGAGGGTAATCATTCGGGATGTTGTGTCCCATAGACTATGGATAATACAAGGCCAAAAATATTCCTAATGGCTAAAATTTTGTTGAACCTAGATGGTCTCCCGATATACCCGAAGATACGTGGGAGCTCAAGTCCGTGCGCGAGTTATGTCTGAGGCCTAGGTATTGGAGCTTGATCGCCCCTCACTTCACTAGATGATATATGGGCTATCTAGCTTATCCAATAACAATAGGTCCTTCATGATATTTTAAAACCCTCGACACATGGTTTCTACCTAATCAGCTAAAAACTATTTTATTTTTTTACTATTTTTTTTTTTTAATAATAGTAAAAAACAAATTACACAAAAATAACAGGGAATTATACCTAACAGGTAAGAATCATTACTGTTGCATTAGAACTTGGCCCTGGAAAGCACTCTGATACCACTTTTTAGGATCCTACTATAAATTAAACTCAAATAAACACACTCACATAATTGCTTGGAAATAAACTCACATAAACATCACATTAATATTCAAAACAAAATGCACATTATAACAGAAATTTGCATAAAGGAAAAATCTCACAATAATCTAGAATCATAGGCCTCTTCGAGGGGCAACCTCCTTCAACACTTCATTAACTTACAAAAATATGAATACATTGGTGTATTCTTGGGTATTTAAAGAGTTCCCTTCCATGGTTGGCTTACATACAAAATACCACCTGGATTACATGCATAATGCCACCCAAATTACATGCATAGTGCCACTCGAATTACATGCACAATGCCACTCGAATTACATGCACAAGGCCACCTTACATAACCTATCTACCATGTGTTACATAAAAAAGGTGCCATTTTTCATAGGCACTACATAAGCTAAAACTTAGAACATTACAAAATATTAATCATGGGTACTACCCACGTTCTCTAGGAATTATTACATCATGGAAGTTATTACATTAAGGGTTAGGATAGGATCCTAACACTTCCTCTCTTTTTTATTCTCAACAATACTTTCATCTTCATCAATCTCTTCATCTTCATTTATCTCATGGCTAGAATTTTTTGTCTCTTTCTTCATAGTTTTTACTTTACAAACTCTTGCCATGTGTCCAATCTCAAAAAAATTGTGGCAATGAAATGTGATATTTTCATAATCTACTTGTTTATCCAATTCTCTTGATTTAGATCTAATCTTCATGGGTTGTGGCAAAGGTTTTAAAATATCCATAGCAACTCATATTTGACTATATATAGCATACTTTTTCTCCTTAGTTTTTGGTCATCCTTGATGAATTCCCCTAGGATATTTCCAATATTGTTCAAAACATCCTTATTTATAAGCTGATATAGAAGTACAAAAAGCCTAACCCACACTGGAAGCTTCTTAATAGTTTTTGACTCAATGGAAAAAATTTCGTTCCATGGTCTTAAATAAAGTGCATCTCTTTCCCCTAAACCAAGGGCCACTAACCATTATTTTATCCCTAATATCCCTAATTTTTGAACTGGAAAATATGATGAGGAAAAAACCTTTAGGAAAAAAAGTCACAAAATAATTTGAATTCAATCCCCACTTCCACTTGATCCAATTTTGAATCTCCAAAAACTCTAGCCATGATCTATGTAACTTACATATTAACCCTCTACTTTTAAGAACCATTATATCACGCTCTATCATATCATCCTTGATAGTTACTTTTGATGTACCATCTGTTACCTAGATTGAACTTGTCATGTATTCACTCTTTCGCTTATCTCCAGCTTGGGCTTTCATACTTCCAACTAGGGAATTTTAATTTCTAGCTAGGGTATCCTAACTTCCCATTAGGGATTTCATACAATGACTTTCCTTCCATAATAGCTAATGGGTTTTGCTTTTAGTTTGCACTATCTCTTAGTTCACACTCCCTCTCTACTCGCACTCGCTATTGCTTCTAGATTGCACTCCCTCCTGCCTCATAATTGCTCCTAGCTTGCACTCCCTCTTGACCCACAATTTCCAATCTCTTTTTTTTTCTTGATATTTCTTTGCTTCAACATTTTTTGGAAATAATATTCCATGCATTCGTGGTAAGGGTTTGAAGCATTGATGCACTCTAGATGAACCTATCGCTCTTTTGTCATGATTGAATCCTAGCTTACACTTCCTCTTAGTTTACACTCCATTTTGGTTCACACTCTCTCCTACCTTGCACTCTCTCTTGCCTCGCACTCACTCCTAGCTTGCACTCCCTCTTGGATCACAATTTCCCTTGTCTCTTATTTTTCCTAGCGTTCCTTGGCTTCAACAATTTTTTGGAAATAATGTTCCACACATTCATGGTAAGGGTTTGAAGCATTGATGCACTCCGGATGAACCTGTTGCTCTTCTACCATAACTAAATCTCAACTCACACTCCCTCTTGGTTCACACTCCCTCTTTGATCTCATTCGCTCCTGGCTTGCACACTCACTCCTAGCTCACACTCACACTTGCTACTACACTTACTCCCAGCTTGCACTTGCACTCACTTTTTTTTGTACTCACTTTCACTCACTGTTGCACTTACTCTCGACTTGTGCTTGCACTCACTCGCACTCGCTTTCAGCTACACTTACTCACACTTGTTGCACTCACTCCCAACTTGTGCTTGCACTCACTTTTGGTTGCACTCACTAGTACTCACTTTTGGATTCACTTACTCACACTTGTTGTTGCACTTACTCCCTGATCGTGCTCGCACTTAATAGAAAACTTGTGTTTATTAATATACAATGTTTAATATTTATTAAAACTATTTAAATGGTACTATTTTAGAGCTTTATTTTAGATCAATTTTTTAATTTATGAAAATTTATTAATGTATGAATGCAATAATATTTATAAATATTATTTTTATCATTTTTCAACTTTAATATTATTGTATTTTTTTTAAGTTAGTGCACTCAATTTTAACTTTTTGTTGCTTCTCCTATAAGGGTCTTTTGTTCTTGTCTTTTTTAATGTATATATTTTTATTGAATTGAAAGGATTTTTCTATGTATACTCCTTTACAAAGTTGACTTGAATTTAAAAAATACTCTATCTTTAGTTACAAAATATGATAGTCAACATTGAAAAGATAAACAAACAATATTGTTACAAAAAAAAATAAAAAAATAAAACTATAGACACCAAAATGATATGGAAACATCAACATTGAAGAGACAACAAATAATTTTGTTACAAAACCAAAAAAAAAACAAACATTCTCCACCAAAAACACTACTACTGTGTACACAAACATAAAGGTAAACTAGGACGAAAATGAGTGGTGAAACAAGTGGACATAGCATACATGATCTTGAAAATATAGACAACTCAAGAATAATAAATTCAATGAAAACTTAACTCCACAAGGTGTATGAAACTCAAAAAAAAATAATAACGTATCACAATTCAAATATATTATTTAAACTATTAAATATTTATTACAAAAATGATATAATCAACTCTTTTTTGCATTTCATAATCACAAATTATGCTTTGTGAATAGTAACTATTAAGCTAAGATTTAATATTCAATTTTAGAGGACTTTTAATTGTTGTTCTAAGTTAACTTGTTCTACCAAGCAACACCAATAAGCTCCATTTAGTAACTTGTTCTGCCGAGCAAGACCAATAAGCTCCATATAGTAACTTGTTCTGCCAAGCAATACCAATAAGCTCCATATAGTAGCATGATACATTTCAATTAGAAATATAGTGATCCAAATAAAAGGAACAATAAATTTACATAAAAGTGATATAGTTTATACAACTATTTTTAAATATAATATTTTTGAAAGGATCCCCAAACCTTTTATAAGAGAGCACCTGCATATCTCCTAAGAGGCTCAAAATTGAGACATCACAAACAAGACAATCCATAAAACTAAAACTAACTATCCTATAATGATCCACAAAATGAAACAACCTACCAAGACCAAATAGAATAAGAACCAATAATATTAGGAAAACCAAGAGCAACAAGACTAAAATCCCATAACACTCCACATCAAACTCATGTATTTGCAAGAGAATCAATTCTACTTTTAATGTCCCCCAACTGGATCACATACTCCTCAAAGTTATGGGTCAACATCTATCTCACATCCACTTCATTGTATTCATATGTTTGCATTTTAGGTTAGTTTATTTTATAGTTAGATCAAGTTGCATTCATTCATGCATAATAAAACATAAAATATAAAAACATAAATATATATACACATATTTTACAAAAGTAGCATGATATTACTCGAGATCAAATCAGTGAGGTACATAGGTTTTCTTGATCGATGTGCCACAGTATGAACCTGACACACTCGAACATATCTAGGGATGCATGCCACACTCAAAATTGGCATGTCAACCCAATCATATCCCTAGATCTAGGAGCCTATATCCTCTATTCTGTCTACCAAAGGTGGTCCCAATGGGGGTATTTTAACGGACCATGAGACCATCTGTGATCTAGACCAAGGTCAACTTAATATTTGAAGGGACAAAGGTGATGGCACTCGTTGCTCTGTTGGAATTACCTAAAAGTACATCATCTAGTAGAAGGTCACCCTCTACACGATAACCTCTAGCCTCTCTCCCACCCTCTATAGCTTTACCTATAGTATATGGATCCTCTCACCCTATTAGTTGCTAGTCATAATAGCCATACCATCTTCTTGATCCCTCTATTTCTTTTGGTCTAGCTAGCTCACCTTCCACCTAAGGTGATCTACCTTTGTCTATATCTCACTTGGTCTTTGTTGTGCTCAAGGCACTCCACAAACCCTCAATCATCTTGGTCCTATCCTCTCAAAGTAGGTTCATCTCCCTATATAGGATCACTATCTGAGCTTGTAGTTCCTTTGATATTCTTCTTGGGTCCTCCTAACTCATGATACATCTAGGTTGACTACTATTGATGTAGAGGCCTCTTTGGCCACTCTGCTTGACCCTACTCTGATCATCATGGGGACAACTCTTGTTGCTCTTACCTCCCCAGTCCTAATATTAGTGGTGGTTGCTACCATTATCTCTACTCAAACTCATGTATATCTCTATTGTGGGTCCCCTTGAGCTTACCCCTATTGCTTTGTGGACTATCGAGTGGTCTCTCAGAGTGCTAGCTACATCTGTTGACCCATAATTTGGCACCTTTGCATCAACACTAGTGATAAGATCCTTGATGGAATGATACCCCTATACCATATTTGGTACTCGAGAGCTACCCCATTATCATACACCCCTGGATCCACATAGAGTGGGTCATCCAGGTCCTCTACCCATCTCCCCATATTAGGATCCCCTCTAACTATTTATGGGTCCCTTTGTACCTACATGTACCAATAGTTTTCTAAGTTTAGGATCTCCTAGAAGATACCAAACTATCATTGTACTTGATCAAATAAAAAATGCTCCAACTCCTCTTTCTCTATAGAGATACACCTAATCCTTCTCATCATATCCAACTCCTTCGTATCCTTTGTCCACCTAGGGTGTAGATACCATGGTCACCATACAATCTTGTGTTTCCATGGCTCGTCTATCACTCACCTCCCTAGTTGTAGGATACCAGTGTATGTCCTTTGGACTTTCTCATAGCTCATGGTCCATATATATGTTGTAAGTAACTCTAGGTTGGGTAGTGGACCTAGAAGTCCATAGTCTTTAAACTACTATGTGCTCCCAAAACCACACCTAGAACAAGGTTGTATAGACCATTATTGTATACTATTTGTACACAAAATTATTGAATGTCTTGTACAATAAAGCTAGCACATATGGACCCCATGAGAATCTAACCCTCTAATCATGCATGTCTACCACTACCTCTACCAATGCCCATGGTAGGTACCATCAACTCATGTGGCATACTAGTAACCCCATCATCATCCCACAAAGGATGATCATCAAAGCATTGACCTTGTAGCACCCTTCTAGATCATCGACCGAGATTAATCTCTTAAACTTGGTGGGTCCAAACTCTAGATAATCTTTGTAGTGTGGACCATTATTCCCATGCTCTATAAACTATTCTCCTCCTTATGGGGATAGGCAAGATGCACCACACATCCTTTAGTGTAAGTATCATTTTCCCTATAGATAACCAAAAGGTTGATGATTTTGGGTACCATCTCTCTGCTAGCACTCTAAGAAGTGCCTGATCTACTTCCACCCGAGGCATCTCTGCTAGGTGATGTAGCCCCACTACCTCTAGGGTACCTCATTATGCCTATGAAAGGCCCTCTAGCTCCACCTACAAGGAGCTTAGTCACCACTCACAAACCTCTAGTACATCATGTTGCATCCAAAAAAAAAATTAAATTAAATTAGTTCAACATGCATAGTAGTAATCAGTCAAACTTGTAAATTTAAATTTTGCTTTCTAGTCTATTTGGATTCCTCTCTTCTCTCTCTCTCTTTTCCTTGATTTTTCTTCCTATTTTGTTCTTCCATTTGTTCTCTATCTACAAAATCATGCACCTTTGGTTTTGGGTGCAATTTCATATTTCTTACCTTTCATCAAAATCATGCCCCTAGCTCGTAGGGCACAATTTCATGAAATCGCATCCCATAGTCTTGAGGCACAATTTCGATCATCACAACAAATCAGCCAAAATTGTGGTTGGATCCCAAAATTGCATTGGGGTCACACACGATGATTCTAGAGAAAAAGATAAAAATTGCTAATAAGGGAACTAAAATATAACCCAACCTAATCTAGATGGAGAATTTTAACCCTTACCCAAGCTCGCTCCTTTGCTACGCCACTCACCCCTTGCAACAATTGAAAAGTGTGTAAGTAGCAAAATTTTCTCCTTTTCTCTAGATCCCTTTTATTCTTTGTGCAATGAAAATGAATGAGGGTTTTCACCCCTTTTGCCCTTTTATTCTTCTTTTCCATATTTTTTTCTCTTATTTCTTTACATTATTTTCACTCCTCTTCTTCTATGTTTGCCATTTTGAGTTTCATTAGGAATTTTACATTCCTTCTTAAACTTGAGGGGGAACCCTAACCTAAGAGGCATTAATGTCCCTTATACCTTTATTTGCATCCAAAAATACAAAAGTGTCTAGAATGACACCATTTTACACCATTCCTTTCTTCTAAACCAACTACCCCTTTTTTGTTTGTTTTTTTTCACTTGTATGTCTACATAGTTCTTTGATGCATTTATTAGGCCATAAATGCATCAAAGAGGGAGTAAAATATAGACATGGAAATTTGACACACAAAAGTGAGTCATTTTCCCTATAACCTTAGAGAGACCCTTCAACTTATCCAAATGTAAGTTTGGGCCTCTCCTTTCCCCTCTTCCCCTCTTTTTTCCTAGTTTTGTCGAAATCATGATCGGCCCTTACAAGGCATGATTTTGGCAAGTAAGTCTCTTAGAAAATCTAACTTTCGAGTCAAATTATTTAAGGTTGGTCTTACCTTATGGTTTTACCACCCATTTGTGTTTCAAATCCATTATAAATAGATGGTTTTGGATCTTTTTTTGCTAACGAACTAGCATTCTACCTAGAAACCTAAGAGAAAAATCAAAAGATCTTTGGCAATTTTTCTTTTGGTGTTGTTTTGCTGCATTATTGATTCACTGCCCTTGGTGGAAAAGTGTTGGAGCTTTAAGGAGGATTCAACCATATTACAGAGGTCTTCATCATTTTTTCTACCTCTTTCATTACCACCAACTTGTTTCATACATTTTATCATTCATAGATTATTAATTGCATTCTTGTTTTTGTTCATTTCACACCAATCTACTATTTTTGTTGATATTTTGTGAAATTGTACCCCATATTTATAGGGTGTGTGATGAGGCCTAGATAAGCCTCATTTATAGCATGTTTTAAATAGTTAAAACTGCCTAAAACTCTTGTGAATTATCTTATATGCTAGTTAAGTTGATTTAATATGCTGTGTATTATGATTGAAGTGTTAAGGACATTATATTCTGATTTTTAATAGTTCTTGTATAGTTTTATGTTATCTTGTCATGCTTAGGTTGATAGCAGCACTTCAGTAGTCTTATTTTGATGATCATTAAGCATTAGTTTCTCTAAATTTAGCAAATAGTACAAATACTTATTACTGTGCAGCAGAAAACTAGTTTTTCCATATAAATTCCAGCAAGCTGCCAATGAATGGCAAGGCATGGAATTCACATCCAAGGAAGAATGAAGACTATTGCAATCTGATCTTGAGGGCTAATCCACCTGAGAAATGCAGCCAAAACCATTTGGAGTCAACACAGTTGGTCATTCTAAAGATCTTCGAAATCAACACAGTGTCTTCGAAATGAACACAGTGTCTTCGAAATGAATAGATATCTTTGGAATGAGAAAACACAGTGTATTAAGAATGAGCGGATATTCAAAATGAAAATTATAGTATCTTTAAAATGAGCGGATCTTTAGAATGAGAATTGCAGTATCTTCGGAATGAGCAGATCTTCGGAATGAGAATTGCAGTATCTTCGGAATGAGCCACTTATCTTCGAAATGAAAACAAAATGTGCTTTTTGACTTGTTGACCAATTTATGACACTGGAAAAAGGGAAATAAATATTGAAAAGGGTAAGGGAAAATATCTCAGATCTGATTTTTCCGTCCTTGCCGACCAAAGCCACCATTTATGGAAAGATCAAATTTGATCTTCTTCTAAGATAAACCTAGGAAATTCTGCAGGATATCAGGAACAACATATTTTCTGTTTGTAATTATATTTTAGGCATATATAAAAGATAGCTCCCGTCTAGGTTGAGCTATTAGAATATATTAGATGATATTAGATAGAGGAGATAGAAAATAAATAGGGAGATAATAGAATAGTGATTTTAGACCTGTAATAGATTTCAGTAGGATTATAATTATGTTTCTGAAGCAATAAAAGTGCAGTTTTCATTTCATTTATTTTGTTATGTCTAAGTGTGAGTAAGATTTAAAGAATAATTCAAACCTTCTTCTGAGAAAGGAGGCTGGCCAATTCTAGATCTAGGAGGAGGACTGACAGACAGGTTTTATTCTAATTTTGTTGCAACAGAATAAGTTGTGAACTTGTCATTTTCATTCTTTTGCACAACTAACATTCCTAGTTGTTTAATTCTTGTTCATAATGTTTTTGTGATATTATTAGTGGTAGATCTGGTTATTCATTTCATTCCCAGCAACTTTTCAATTCACTGCAAATTTTCATTTCCAGCAATTTACAAGTTTTTCTGTAATTTCCCTGCATTCTTGTTTTTGCTGTCAAAACCCTGCATAGAAGATTGACGACCTTCTGTTACAGATCATTGAAAGGATATAGTTTTTATTCTTTATTTAAATTATTGCAAGATTAAATAGACTTTCAATTCTACAATTATAACTAGAGTTTCAATTCTGCAATTTAATTAGATTTCATTCTTGCAACTGTAACTAGGGTTTCATTTATGCAATTAGCAATTAGTTTCCATTCTTGCAAATAGATTAAAGTTTAATTTATGCAATTTAGGGGTAGAAGTGACACAAAACCCCCACACAATCAATTCCACCAATAAGACCTGTTGCTTCTAAATGAACTGAACTACAACCCTGCTTGAACTTTCTCTCGTAAATAGCCTTGGACACCACCCTGGATTGATAAATTCATTAAGAATTAATGATGTGCTTAACGATAGCCCATCATTTTGGCACCGTTATCGGGGAACACGGTGTTGTTAGAAGGTGAAAAGTAGTCCAATAATTATTAAATATGCTAAGTTGTGAATTTTAGAGTAAAATCTGAATGTAATGACTGGTATAAGTAATTGTTATTGGTAAATTGTATTTCAGTCCATTTAGGAAATAAGCAAGAAACCACAAGAAGAAAAATTTCACAAGAGGTTGAAATTATGTCAAAAATGTCTAAATTTTTTATTTCCAAAAATGTTGGAATTTTCAAAGAATCCCAATCATCCACTTCTAGCACTGCAATATCCTTTGATAAATCATTACAAGGAGGAAAATTAAGTAGTTCAACACCATTTTCTCTTGACAAATCCATACAATCAAGAAAATTTGACAAGATTTATAATTGTTTTTGGGAACCTACAATGGAAGGCTCACAAGAGAATCAAGGTAGAGCCAACAATGTGCTCCACCCTAGTGCAACTAGTGCACCTGCCAGAACTTTTCAAAATCCCATCCAACTAAATCTTAATCGAAATGCTCCCATGAAGGTCATTTCACCTACAGTATTACCAAATTTCAAGGGAATTACATCCGAAGATCCTGATATGTTTTTTTTTTAGTTTAAAATTGTATGTCAAGCTCATGATTACACTAATGACAATCAAAAGCTCAAACTATTTCCTTCCACTCTTAAATAGTTAGCTCTACGATGGTTTATCACCTTAGCACTTGACTCAATTAGAACTTGGGATGAGATGGAAAACATATTCTTGGAGAGATACCAAGAATATTGTCAAGTCAAGAATCAAAATGATGAAATTCTTACAATGAAACAAGAGGAAAATGAAATCTTAGAAGATTATATAGACATATTTTAGTTTGTTCATAAGATATGTGGAAGTGTTGAACCTGAAATTTGCAAAGTCATATTCTTATGGGGACTACAAGATGAATATAGGGATGCATTGGATATATTGGGAAGAGGAGATACAAATGCACTTAAATTTGAGGAAATTATTAAACTCTATAAAAATTACTCTCATTCAAGACATAGAAAACACAGAATTGGTAATAAAAAACATGATTTGAAAGAATACATAAAAGAGGCTGATGTTTTAGTACATGATAGAACATTAGATGAAAAAAATGAATCTATTGAATCTTCAACCATCTATTGTTCAGAATGTAAAAAGCAACACTCTCTTCATGATTGTCCTTTGAAAAAAATATTTATACCTGCTACATGTAGCATTTGTCAATTAGGACACCCCACAGATCAGTGTAGTTTATTTCCAGAACTTAAAAGTGTCTTTGAAAAACAGTATCAACCTATGAAAAAAACCAATTTTGTAGGACAAGGACAAGGGAATAATTTTCATAAAATTCCATATAAGAATGCTTCTCAATTTCCTGCACATTGGGGAAATAATCCTTGGTATGTGCCATGGTTTGCTTCATGTCCACTTCAACAATGTTGGAATCAACTACCATGGGCATACTCCCAAGCATGGTATCAACATGGATGGATGCAACAACAATGGAATCAAAAACATCCACCATGGTTGTAGCAAAAATTACAGGGATATTAATGGGTACAACATCAAAATCTGTACAAAGGGCAGCAACATTGTCAAAAACAAAAATCAAATTTGTTGCCTAATTATATCCATAATTTCTATCGTGGACAACAACAACAAAAATTAAAACAACCTCTATTTTCAACTCAACCTGTGGTCGGTCCAAATCATGTTAAACAGGTAACCCCTGTCTCTGTGGTTGAATCAGAAAATACAACCCTAATAAATGTTAGTGACTGTGTTAAAACTCGGTTGTGTTCAGGTAAACCACTCGCTTGAACCTATTCCACTTATCGATGTAGAAAGTGAAGTTAAAAAGAATGAACATGAAAACAAATCCACACTAAAACAACATCAAGAAGAACAAGATACCTCATCAAATAAAGTATTATATTTTGAACAGATCTGAGATATCAAAAATAACATCTTCACAATCAGATTTGATAAAGGAATTAGAACATTTAACTGTTACAATCCCTTTACCTCAAGTTGTACCAATCATTAATAAGATTGTTCAAGAAATGTGTTTTAGCAAACCAAGAAAAAAGAAGAAAGTATATCCTAAAACCATACAAAAAGGTGGAAAATTAGTTAACTTGCTTTCAGGTAAACTTATTACACCTAAGTATGATTGTACAGAAAACCCACAATTTCTTAGAAAACATAAGGAAAATGAAAAGAATACTTTAGTTTTGGCCTCCATTGTTGTAAATAAAAATGTTTCTCCAAGAACCAATTCAAATAATCCTAGTACAAAACAAACTGAAATACAGCCAAAACAACCTTCGAACAACAATAGTTGGTTGACTAAAAACCAGGGAGCAAATTTGTTTGATATATTGGTACAACATCCTAATGCTTTACTAACATTTTATGCATCTTTAGCATTTGGCATTGAGTTATTGCAGGTACAAAAAAAACAAATTTTGTAGTTGAATGCATTTGATGAACTTTGGTTGAAAGCACTTCACCAAATAGAGTTCACTCAACAAAAATGGAAAATGTGGCATGATGATCACATTAAGAGCAACAAGGATGAACCAGGGGAGTTTGAGAATGAAGTTGTTCAACTTTCTTTAGTTGATGATTTAAGGAGGATATTAGTGGTGAATGGACATATTTTACAGTTGTACCATAAACCACTAACAAAGGTGGAATTTGCTCGGTATTTCACACAGTTACATTTGACAAAAGAGGCTTCTTCTTCTGATGAAGATTCCAAATGATCATATCTTTGAATCTTAAAAGAAAAAAAATAAAAAAAATAGAAAAAAAAAAGATGAATAAATTTTGATTATGAATTCCTTCATGGGCATGATTTTAGGGAAATCATGAAATCCTTCATGGGCATGATTTTAGGGAAATCATGAAATCCTTCATGGGCATGATTTTAGGGAAATCATGAAATCCTTCATGGGCATAATCAGAATCAAGAAAAAAAAGAGAGAAAAAGAGAGGAAAAAAAAAGGAAACCAAGAAAAAGGAAAGAAAGAGAGAAAAATGAATAGCTCAGCAGTTAAAACCTTTTTCTAAGGCGCTACTGAGTTGGTATGCATGAAAACCAGTTTTATGGCATGCATAACCTTGAAATTTCTGAGTCACCATTGTACAAATTCACCAACCGCACTTGTTTTTGAAGTGTTGCAGGAAGCATCAACGAGAATATCAACATAAGCAGTCATCTTTCAAAACTTGCATTAACTTGTTTTAACCAGGTATATATGTTTCTTGCACTTTTCTCATTGTAAATATTTGATATATAGTATATGACAATTAATCATTAGTATAAAAGTGTTCATAAGAGTTGGCATAAAAAAAACATGCTTGGAGAAAGAGAAAAATATTGGTTTCTGCTGTCTTCAGAATGACTGTTGTATCTTCAATAACCGTGGTATCTTCGGAATGAAGCCTTTGTCTTCAAAATGAAGGTTTATCTTCAGAATGAAGGTGTGTCTTTGGAATGAAGGTTTGTCTTCGGAATGAAGGTTTTTCTTTGGAATGAAGGTGTGTCTTCGAAATGAAGGTTTATCTTCGGATTAAATGCCCAACTTAGTCTTCGAAATGGAACATAATCTTCAAAATGAAGATTTGACAGTCTGTTTCCATGTGGCATCCAAGGAGGGAGAAAAAGATAGTCAGTTGAATGTTTTTTACTCCATGTGATCATTGACACATGTCAGTTGGCTTGTGGTTAGATTCATATCATCTTTTGCACCCATCGAGGAAGAAAAAGAATCACAGGGAAAATAACCAACAAACATGCCACCACCATTCATTGCTAATAACCACTCATGTGGGAAAATTTGCATGCAGAATGGACGAGCTAAAAATAGTAAATAAAATTTGATGGCAAGGATGTCCAATTATTGATGGCCAGGTGTTCAGAGCACAAAATAAGAAAGTATGCCATATTTTCTTTTAGAAGACATATTTGCTAATGATTACAAGGAAAAGTAAAAAAATTAAAATTTCTTTCTAAAGAAGAACAAGAGCAAACCCTGTAATTCTGTAGAAACCAAAAATCAGTGACCTAGCAGATGACTGTAGTAGCGGAAGAGAGCAGTCTTCTCAAGATCGTAACGAGAGAAATGAAGTGAAAAATGAAAAAAAGGGCCACCTACAAGAACCCCGGAATAACGTAACCACATGGGTTACCAGATTTTTCAACCTCGTGAAGGGTAGTATGTAATTTTTTCGGGGCATCATTTCAAAATTTTAAACCACCTCAGGCATGGTATGTAACAACCTAAATTTAGAGTGAATTTTCCAGCATACCTGCACTGAGAACTACAGAGCATGGCAAAACATTATCAAGAGGAAAAAAAGGAGCCCTCATCATCATGGTCTTATTAAACTAGTGTGCCAACATTGTTATTTATTTGTCAGAATAGGAAAGTGAAGTTCCCAGTGATGAGCCTGAAGCTATCCCTACAACCCCTGTTACCATAAGAAAACAGGGCAAGAAGAGAAAATATACATTAAGGACTAGGAGGTCTGCAAGACTCCAACAAAAAGAGATAAAAAAACAAATGATTGAAGAGAAGACCAGATAGGATAGCCCTAATTTCATAGAAGTGCAACAATCCACTAAGAATTTGGATGTAATCATAGATAATTTCATGGAACCTCCTGTACATAAGTAAGGGTCTGAAGCAGAGGATGAAATCGTTGTTGAGCAGCAAACTGTAGTTGATTTGTTAGTATTAGGTTCTGAGTCGAACAAAGAAGAGGAGGTGGACATCACAAAACAATTGAGAGCAGCCAAGAGTGTTATAAAAATACAAATGAGATGGATTGAGGAAAGAGAAGATGTTATTAAAAAAAAACATGAAAAGAAAATTAGAGAATTATAGCAGAAAGTGGAGAAACTAAAAAGCAGGCTATCACAAGTTGAAGAACAATCAACTACATCAAATAAAGAGGAGGATTTGGTTCAGTTACTGCTTGGATTATCTAGGGAAGATGAAGACACAAGTGCTCATTCTGAAGTAGTGCCCCTCCACTTTGAAGTAGTGCCCTTCAATTTTGAGGCATTGCCTTCTCAATCCAGAGAAATACCTTTATGCAATATTATTGGGTAGGTCTCAAATTCAGGCCTCCAACCATCATTACTCTGGTTCCATCCTATTTTGAAGAGGATTCCCAACCAGATGATCATTTTGAATAATGACTCAGAAAACTTCATGAGAAATTACACGGGCACTAAATTGTTCTATGAAACATGGAATATGAGTATGGACATTTGTGACTCCATAGCCCATCGCAATGCATGAGGGCATGCATTAATATAAGTTGGGGGGAATTATGAGGCCTGGATAAGCCTCATTTATGGCATGTTTTAAATAGTTAAAATTGCCTAAAACTCTTGTGAATTATATTATATGCTAGTTAAGTTGATTTAATATGTTGTGTATTAACTGTTTGCATGATTGAAGTGTTAAGGACATTATATTCTGATTTTTAACTGTTCTTGTATAGTTTTATGTTATCTTGTCATGCTTAGGTTAACAGCAGCACTTTAGTAGTCTTATTTTGATGATCATTAAGCATTAGTTTCTCTAAATCTAGAAAATAGTACAAATACTTATTACGATGCAGCAGAAAACTGGTTTTTCCATATAAATTTTGGCTAGCTGCCAATGAATGGCAAGGCATGGAATTCACATCCAAGGAAGAATGAGGACTATTGCAATTTGATCATGAGGGCTAATCCACCTGAGAAATGTAGCTAAAACCATTTGGAGTCAACACAGTTGGTCATTCTAAAGATCTTCGAAATGAACACAGTGTCTTCGAAATGAACATAGTGTCTTCGGAATGAACAGATATCTTCAGAATGAGAAAACATAGTGTCTTCATAATGAGCAGATCTTCGAAATGAAAATTGCAGTATCTTTGGAATGAGCGGAAATTCGGAATGAGAATTGCAGTATCTTTGAAATGAGCAGATCTTCGGAATGAGAATTGCAGTATCTTTGAAATGAGCCACTTATCTTCAGAATGAAAACAAAATGTGCTTTTTGACTTGTTGACTAATTTTTGACACTGGAAAAAGGGAAATAAAGATTGAAAAGGGTAAGGGAAAATATCTTAGATCTGATTTTTCCGTCCTTGCCAACCAAAGCCACCATTTATGGAAAGATCAAATTTTATCTTCTTCTAGGATGAACCTAGGAAATTCTGCAGGATATCAGGAACAACATATTTTCTATTTGTAATTATATTTTAGGCATCTATAAAAGATAGCTCCTGTCTAGGTTGAGCTATTAGAATATATTAGATGAGATTATATAGAGGAGATAGAAAATAAATAGGGAGATAATAGAATAGTGATTTCAGACCTGTAACAGATTTCAGTAGGATTGTAATTATGTTTATGAAGCAATAAAAGTGCAATTTTCATTTCATTTATTTTGTTATGTATGAGTGTGAGTAAGATTTAAAGAAGAATTCAAACCTTCTTCTGAGAAAGGAGGCTGGCCACTTCCAGATCTAGGAGGAGGACTGATGCATGTGTTTTATTCTGATTTTGTTGCAGCAGAATAAGTTGTGAACTTGTCATTTTCATTCTTTTGCACAACTAACATTCCTAGTTGTTTAATTCTTGTTCATAATGTTTTTGTGATATTATTAGTGGTAGATCTGGTTATTCTTTTCATTCCTAGCAACTTTCCAATTCACTACAAATTTCCATTTCTAGCAATTTACAAGTTTTTTTGTAATTTCCCTGCATTCTTGTTTTTGCTATCAAAACCTTGCACAAAAGATTGACGACCTTCTGTTATAGAGCATTGACAGGATATAGTTTTCATGCTTCATTTCAATTATTGTAAGATTAAATAGACTTTCAATTATGCAATTATAACTAGAGTTTCAATTCTGTAATTTAATTAGATTTCATTCTTGCAACTGTAACTAGGGTTTCATTTATGCAATTACCAATTAGTTTTCATTCTTGCAAATAGATTAAAGTTTAATTTATGCAATTTAGGGGTAGAAGTGACACAAAACTCCCACACAATCAATTCCACCAATAAGACCTGTTGCTTCTAAATGAACTGAACTACAACCCTGCTTGAACTTTCTCTCGTAAATAGCCTTAGACACCACCTTGGATTGATAAATTCATTGAGAATTAATGATGTGCTTAACGACAACCCATCAGTGTGATTTTAGCAAACTTGAGTGAAGAATACAAGCTTATACTAAGAGGTGGGGTGAATAGTATAAGACCACTTTTTACTTTTCTTTTCCAATCAATATTATGCAATGTATCAATATCAATATCAACAACAGTAATCAAAGCAATGCACAAATAACCACACACAATAGAGACACCAATTTAATGTGGTTCACCCAATGTGGGCTACTCCACGAAGAAAATATTTCACTAATATTTTCTCAATAAATCTATTGAGAATCCTTTCCCTATTACAATATTTATGGAACTCTATCCAAAGGAGACACCAATACTCTAATCAAGTTTGTGGATCTCTATCCATAGGAGAACTTCTTTCTCCTCTACTCTGGCTGGTGATATTCTAGAAGAACTATTGCCTCCACTACATTGGCTAATGGATCTCTATCCACTGAAGAATCTTGTCCTCACTTAGAAGGCCTATCCTCACTGCCTTGGATAATGGATATTTATCCACTGGATACTATCGTCCTCTATACTTTATCACCTCCAAAGATTTCTCTTATCTCTATCTCAAACCTGCACTAAAAACAGTCCTTCGATCTAGCACAAATCTGCTCAATCTCTGTCTCTGGTCTGGCACAAACCTATTCTCAAATCTACACAAAAATCTATTCTCAAATATGCACTAAACACAGTCCTTCGGTCTAGAACAAATTTATCCTCAATATCTATCCTCAAGTCTTAACACAAAGCTTGACTCAATCACAAATCAAATCTATTGGATTTTCCCAAAATCTTAACTCAAGGTTTGAACAAATCACTCAATCAACTCTGCTCACAAGTCTTCTCAAAGACTTATCTCAAATTTACTTTGTAAGCTTCCACAAAAGCTTATACTAATCTATCCACAAGTCCTATCTAGAACTTATCTAATCTGCTCAACAATATCTGTCCTCAAATTTGTATTGTAAGCTTCCACAAAAGCTCACATCAATCTGTCCACAATTCTTCTCAAATACTTACCTCAAATCTTCTCAACAAGTCCTCACTATAACTTGTGCAATCTCATAGAAACACATAGAGAATTGTTAGAGACTCAATATGTTTCATATTCACAACAATGCTCAATCACTTTCAATCTCTATTTTACCACAAAAATATATAGAGAATTTTTAGAGACTCAATATGCTTCATACTCACAACAATTCTTAAATAATTTCACTCTCTCTTTATTTTTACCATAGAAACATATAGAGAATTGTTAGAGACTCAATATGTTTCACACTCAATCACTCTCAATCTCTTTCTCAAATCAATTTAGAATATAAAACAATTTCTTTTACAGAACATGAACTATCACTTCAACACATCCACTTGACTAGGCTCAACCAACTCTACTCAACCAATTACTCAATGAAATAATCCTTACTTACAAACCCTAGTCCAAACATATGAACACTCACTCACTTATTTCTAACAATGCTTATCAAACAATTTTACATAACAATGATACTCATGATCTTTGCAAACCCTAGTTCAAGTTCCTCACTCAATCAATCACTTCAACAACAATTCTTATCAAGTAATCCTCACATAACAATGATACTCATGTTCTTTGCATAAACCCTAGTTCAAGTTCCTTACTCAACCAATCACTTCATCAACAATCCTTTTCACTCCAACTTAGAATTCACAACATTCAACAATCACTGACAAGGAAGATGTGCCCATACATTTTTGTTTGATGTAGAAGTGCCCTTAAAAAACCTATCTCAATCACAATTTTTCTCTTTTTTAATTTCAATGGTTAGATGACAAAATATTACACTAACACTCTCTCAAAATATTTCTCAATTACAAAAATAATCAAACTCAAATACACCTTATTACTCCTTAAAATTAGTAATCATCAAATCACACATAAAAATTATTACTCAATTGCTCCTTATAATCTACAACTTTAATAAATCAACCTCCAAAAATTAACCTTTCAAAATAATATTTGCCTACCCTTTTATCTCTCGCAAATACTAAATATCAAAATTAATTCAGGCAAAAATTAAACTTCATAACCATCAAAAATATTTTATTTTTCTCAACCTTAGAACATTCAAAATAATCAAGCGACCAAGATAATCAAGCGTATACTTTTAACACTACCAAAAGGTCTCAATGGATTTCAAATACGAAACTTGCTCCCAACCGAGCGCTTTATCGAGGTGCTATCCCACCACGTGGGTTAGGCACTTCCACGGGGAAGGGAAGGTGCAAGCCTCCCTTTATCTCTTTGTTCAGTGCTATTCAAAAATAAAAATGACCTCACTGCCTTGCAAAACCAAAATCGGTGGGGTTTGAACCCTGCATTCCTTGCCTACCAAAACACTTAGTGCTATCCTCTATCTCCAACTGTGCTACCAGTACCTTTGGTACTAAGTTCGGTGCTCCCTTCAACTTTTCTCTTCACCGCCCAATGTGGATTTAGCACATGCAAAAATATTTTCATATTTTATCCTCAAACACTTAGCATAGGTGGGCAATATTTCACATGGATGGGTTAATTAAAATTTTAACCCCCATTTTATACACACTTGCATATGCGATTTCAAACGTCGACGATAATATCAAGTTTAAAATTCGATTTAAACATACAACCTTTTACTTTGGTGCCTAAACTATTATTAAAATTTAAATTTTAAATCTAGTTAAAATATTTAAATTTAAATAATTTAAACCTTATCCTTTTAAGTCTGCTTCTTGGATTTTTTAGAGAACTTGGAGAATGATGACTTCATGGTCTTAAATTTTCTTCAAATCAACCTTTAACTGGAATATTATAATAAAATATTATAATAATATTTTTCCTTTGGCCTTGATACATTCTTCCTCTTGCACTACTCACTGAAACTGACTCTTGACATCAATGAAAACTCAAGTCTTGACATCAATGACAACTCATCTACTCAAAATTTCCAACAATATCCCCATTTTTCATTGATGGTAATCCAATTATCTTTTCAAATTTCCTTTACCTTTTTATTTTTTGCTCCCCCTGGAAAATTTCTCCCCTAACTCAATGCTCTCTTCTTAAATCAAATCTCTCCCCCTTTGACATCAATGGTAAAGGGTCACCTTTGGGGATTAGGGATAAGAATGAGTCTCTTATCTTAGCCCCTCCCAACCTCCTCTTGAGGTGGATAATTTTGGGGTGGGAGTATTTATAATCCCAGCAAGCACTGATATTTACCTTTGTTCACTTTCTTTCTCATCTAATCCTTCTGATTCCTCCGACTGTTCCTATTCCTGCTTGTCTCTGGAATTTTTGCTCTACACCACTTTACTGTATGTCCATAATTATTGCACTTGTAACACTTAATATTGTTATTCCTTGGAGGTTAAAATGTCTTGGGATTTCTTCTGGTGAAGCCATATCTATTCCTATTATGGACCCTGCAACTCATTGCCTTGTGATCAAACCGATTACATGAGTAGCAATACCCATGAAATAACTGCATGTTCTTGAAGTTCCCATATTCCTATATTTCATGTGTCCTGTACTGTGAATCTTTGTTCCCAAATTTGTGACTTAAGAAGCATCATCCATTAAAATTTCCTTGCCTTGACCTCATTGGTCTCTTAGTCTCTTTTTCTCTATGATGGTTCATGTTCCATTTGTTTCTTCTTTGTGCATTGTTTCTTTCCTTGTTGAACTTTATATTATCCAACTCATCCTCAGAAGTCTCACTTTCTCTTACAATATTATTCTAAAGTTTCTTCTTCTTTATAACTTGATATTGACTCCTCTCCTTGTTCTCTATGTACCTATTCAAAACCAAGTCCCGTCTTGCTTTATGTAGGCTTTTATGTCTTGATAATCTTATCCAAATTCTTTGAGCTTCTTCAAAACCTATATAACCTGTCTTTAGACTCTTTTATTTCTTCCCTTAGTAGAGCCACTTCATGTTCTAACCTTTCACATTCTAAGACCTTTACTTCTAACTTATCTTTGAACTTATTTGTCTTAGCCATTGACTTGTTTAGATCCTCTATAATATTTTCTCTCTCTTCACCACATTATTGAAACTGAAGGTTAGGTTGGGAGTTTTGCTTTCTTACCTTATTTAATGTGTTAAGAGCATAAATAAGCTCTCCCTCAAGATCAAATTCTCCTTTCTCTAATTCTTCCTCTATTTGTTTTCCTTTGAAAACATCTTCATTCTCTTATGACTTGTCTTCTATAGGATCACCTCCTTCTTCTTCTAGTGCCATTAGAATATTCTCTTATGGTCCTTCAAGTGTATCTTCATATTCATCATCACTAAAACTGAAACCATTCTTTGTACAACTATCTTCAAGATGTCCAAAATTACCACATCTAAAACACTTGAGAATTATTGGTGACCTTTTATTAACTACTTCCTATTCTCTATAAAAAATAAAACTTCATCTTTATCATTATCTAAGAAACTATTTTCACTATCACTTGAGTACTTACTTGTCTTGTCTAGATGGCAAATCCTCTTCTGTCTTTGAAAGAACTTATTTCCTTATTTTCCTTTTCCATCCTTGCCTTTATTTTGGTGCCTATATATTATGATTCCCTGTTCTTATGATCCTATTTTTCTTCATCATTGCTATTTCTAACTTCTTGACAATCATTTGCATAGTGACCATACTTTCCATAATGTAAACATCTAATAAATTTTACATCTTTAAATATTCTTGGATACTTATTCGTTCTACCATAATTTTCTTCTTCATTTCTAGATGACTCATTGCTTGAATCCGACTTCTTGCCCTTTTTCTTCTTAGTATCCTTGAAGGCTGCTTCCTTTCAGAGATTAGGTTCCTCTTTTGTTCTCATCTCAAAATATATAAGAATACCAAGTAATACATCTCTTGTCAAAAGATCACCATATTTTGATTCCTCTATAGCAGAAATATTTTCACTAAACCTTTTTGGAAGAGATCTTAAGATCTTATCACAAACATCAGATTCTTCAATATCAAGTCCAAGTCCTTGCATGGTGTTAACAACCTCATCTACACGAATTAGATAAGTACTAATATTTTTCTCATCCTTCATTCTTAATTCTTTAGATTGTCCTTTGATATTTTGTATATTTGTATTTTTAACATTTTTATCTCCTTCATATATGCTTTGCAACTTATCCCAAATTCCTTTTGCTGATTTGCAATGCATAACTTTTATGAAATTTGATCTATGCAAACCTCTCAAAATTGCATTTATTGCTTTTGAATTGTAATGTTGTAGAAGCTTACCATATTTATATGAAGGTGGAGTAGTTGGAGGTGTGTATCCATTTTCAACTATTTTCCATATTTCATTGCCAACTACCATCAGGTGAATCTTCATTCTCATACTCCAAAATACATAATCGCTTCCATAAAATACTGGTGTTGAATTATATGAGGATCCATTTTTAGATTCCATTGTGTTCTTGTACACTTTTACTTCAAGCTGTTAAACTCTTCCAAAGGAACCCACTCTGATACCAATTGAAGAACACAAACTTATACTGAGAGGGGGGGGTGAATAGTATAAGACCACTTTTTACTTTTATTTTCCAATAAATATTATACAATGTATCAATAGAAATATCAAAAATAGTAATAAAATCAATGTATAAATCACCACACATGATAGAGACACAAATTTAACATGGTTCACCCAATGTGGGCTACTCCATGGGGAAAATATTTCACTAATATTTTATCAATAAATCTCTTGGGAATCCTTTCTCTATTACAATGTATATGGACCTCTGTCCAAAGGAGACACCAATCCCATAATCAAGCTCATGGATCTCTATCCACAAGGGAATTCCTTTCTCCTCTGCTCTGGCTGGTGATCTTTTAGAAGAACTATTGCCTCCACTGCACTGGCTAATGGTTCTCTATCCACTGAAGACTCCTATCCTCACTTATAAGACCTATCCTCACTGCCCTGGCTAATGGATCTCTATCCACTTTAGACTATCATCCTTTATACTCTATCACCTCCAAATATTACTCTTAGCTCTGTCTCAAATCTACACTAAAAATAGTCCTTCGATCTGGCATAAATTTGCTCAATATCTGTCTTTGGTATGGTACAAACTTGTCCTCAAATCTACACCAAAATATGTCCTCAAATATGCACTAAACACAATCCTTCGGTCTAGCACAAATCTGTCCTCAAGCCTTAACACAAATCTTGACTCAATCACAAATCAACTTTGCTGGATCTATCCCAAACCTTAACTCAAGGTTTGAACAAATCACTCAATCAACTCTGCTCACAAGTCTTCTCAAGGACTTATCACAAATATGCTTTGTAAGCTTCCACAAAAGCTTACACTAATCTGTCCACAAGTCCTCTCTAGAACTTGTCCAATTTTATTAACAATCTCTGTCCTCAAATATGTATTGTAAGCTTCCATAAAATCTCACATCAATCTACCCACAAGTCTTTTCAAAGACTTATCTCAAATTTTCTCAACAAGTCCTCATTAGAACTTCTTCAATATCATAAAAACATATAGAGAATTGTTAGAGACTCAATATGTTTCACATTCACAACAATGCTCAATCACTTTCAATCTCTTTTTTACCACAAAAATATATAGAGAATTGTTAGATACTCAATATGCTTCATACTCACAATAATGCTCAAATACTTTCACTTTCTCTCTTTATTTTTACCACAGAAACACATAGAGATTGTTAGAGACTCAATATATTTCACACTCAATCACTCTCAATCTCTTTCTCAAATAAATTTAGAATATAGAACAATTTGTTTTACAGAACTTGAACCATCACTTCAACACATCCACTTGAATAGGCTCAACCAACTCTACTCAACCAACTACTCAATGAAATAATCCCTACTTACAAAACCTAGTCCAAGAATATGACCACACTCACTTATTTCCAATAATTTTTATCAAACAATTTTACATAACAATGATACTCATGATATTTGCAAAACCTAGTTAAAGTTCCTCACTCAATCATTCAGTTCAACAATAATGCTTATCAAGTAATCCTCACATAACAATGATAATCATGTTCTTTGAATAAACCCTAGTTCAATTTCTTTACTCAACCAATCACTTCAACAACAATGCTTATCAAACAATCCTTTTCACTCCAACTTAGAATTCACAACATTCAACAATCAATGACTAGGAAGATGTGCCCATACCTTTTTGTTTGATGTATAAGTGCCCTTAAAAAACCTGTCTCAATCATAATTTTCCTCGTTGCCAATTTCAATGGTTAGATGAAAAAATATCACACTAAAAATATCTCAAAATATTTCTTGATTACAAAAATAATCAAACTCAAATACACCTTATTACTCCTTGAATTTAGAAATCATCAAATCACACATAAAAATAATTACTCAACTGCTCCTTATAATCTTCAACTTTAATTAATCAACCTCAAAAAATTAACCTTTAAAAATAATATTTGCCTACCCTTTTATCTCCCGCATATACTAAATATCAAAATTAATTTAGGCAAAAATTAAACTTCATAACCATCAAAAATATTTTATTTTTCTCAACCTTAGCACATCCGAAATAATCAAGCGACCAAGATAAATGACATCAACGCATACCTTTAACACTACCAAAAGGCCTTAATGGATTTTGAATGTGAAACCTGCTCCCAGTTGAGCGCTTTATCAAGGTGCTAGCCCACCACATGGCCTAGGCACTTCCACAAGAAAGAGAAGGTGCAAGCCTCCCTTTATCCCTTCGTTCGACGTTGTTCGAAAATGAAAATACCTTCACTGCCTTGCAAAACCAAACTCGATGGGGTTTGAACCCTGTACTCGTTGCCTACCAAAACACTTAGCGCTATCCTTTATCGCCAACTATGCTA
This sequence comes from Wollemia nobilis, assembly GCA_028583015.1. Lineage (NCBI taxonomy): Eukaryota > Viridiplantae > Streptophyta > Pinopsida > Araucariales > Araucariaceae > Wollemia > Wollemia nobilis. Next base: position 2,462,064 of record JAQPPZ010001268.1, on the reverse strand, counting down.
CCAGTGCTTTTGGTACTAAGTTAGGTGCTCCCTTCAACTTGTCTCTTCACCGCCCAATGTGGATTTAGCACATGCAAAAATCCTTTCGTCTTTTGTGCTCAAACACTTAGCATACGTGGGAAATATTTTGCATGGATGGGTTAATTAAAATTTTAACCCCCCTTTTATACACACTTGCATATGCGCTTTCAAACATTGGTGATAATATCGAATTTATAATTTGATTTAAACATACAACCTTTTACTTTTGTGCCTAAACTATTATTTAAATTTAAATTTTAACTTTAGTTAAAATATTTAAATTTAAATAATTTAAACCTTATCCTTTTAAATCTTCTTGGGTTTTTTAGAGAACCTGGAGAATGATCACTTCATGGTCTTCAATTTTCTTCAAATAAACCTTTAACTGAAATTTATAATAAAATATTATAATAATATTTTTCCTTTGGCCTTGATACATTCTTCCTCTTGCACTACTCACTGAAACTGACTCTTGACATCAATGACAACTCAACTCTTGACATCAATGACAACTCATCTACTCAAAATGTCCAACATTGAGATCATGGACATCCCATACAGGGCATGATTTTGGTTGCATCAAGTTTGGGGGTAAGGTTCACTCCCCTAGGTTTGTGTTTGTATGTTGCATTTAAGACATAATATTATTGTTTACATTCTATTTTACACACTCTTCTTCTTCATTACATTCTATTTTGTCCATTTTAAAAGAAAAAGGTCAACATTCACTTTTATGTTTCAAAGGTCATCTAAAATAATATAGGGGACTTGAATACTACACCTCTAAGCTCAGTCACACAACGACCCAAGCAAGCTTCCTAATTTTGATCATATTCACTAGAGTTTTTGTGAAACTATTTTTTAGCTTGAAGTTTTGGGATATTCTAGATGCAAGATAAAAGCTTGGATCAAACATTGGATCAGATAAGCACCCTAAGTTAAGTTGTTAGGTTATGTGTTGTTTGTTTCTATTATTTTTTCTCAAAATCAAAGTTATAAATAAAAAAGAGAAAATATTTGATTGCTTTCTAGGAATTTAAAGGAAAAAAGGCATATAATTTTGCTTCTAGGGTTTAGTCTTGTCTGTGGAATTCACTTGTGCCCTTGCTCAAAAAAATAATTTTATTTCTTGCAACTTAGGGTTAGAGATCATTGAATAAAATAATCATACTAGGGTTAGATATTATTTTCTTGCATCTTGTGTGTCTTGCATCACTCTTTTATTTGCATAGTTTAAATTATAGAGGCTAGACATAGGTGATTGCTTAATTGACACATTAAACACTTCCACCCCGGACTTGGAGTGAGTCCTAAAATTATTCTTGGCGAACCTATTTTGTGTCCCCAAGTATAGAGAATATAATAGCCACCATGATCACCTCGGCTCCTAACAAATACAATCGAGAATTGTACATGGTGCACAATTTTCCCCTTCTACACTATCCTTCTTGGTTAAAGAACGACACTTTCACACACCCATCCCATAAAAAGAGGCTCCCCACTCCATGTATGATATTATCTCACGTATAGCACAATCTTGGAAGTCAAAAGTGGATAGGTCTTGCAAGGTCAACAAAATCCCCTCTTCAACATCATTCTCTTCATTTGTATAAGTAGAGTAGATTTCTTTTCTTGTCTTCATAATGCAGATTTTAGTTATGTTTTTTTTTTTTTTTAGAATAGAATTTATTTTCAACCTTTTATTGTTTTCTTATATAAGGCGTCCTTTACTTTTCATTTACTGATTTCTTAGAATAATTTTTATATTGAAATTTATTTATTGATTTTAAGCGTAGTCTTTTGTTATGCTTTAATCACTTTCTTAACATAGTTTTTTTAATTGCATGTTTCAATTTTTTAGAATAGTCTTCTTTCATGCTTATATTCAAGTATGATAAAGTTCTTTTTAGGCCTTAGATTAGTATTTCCTTAATGCACTTTCCTTGTTGTCATTCAAAATAGTATTCCCCTCTTCTATCTCTACTTATTCATCTTAAGTCCCTTATTTGCTTTCCCAATTTTGAACTCGTTCATCTTGCTATCTTCTATTTCTTGCTTTCAACAGTCTTACCTCCTAATAAAATGCATCATAGGTTTCTTTTCTTTAGTCTCTACCTCTGTAACTACTATAATTTATCTCAGTATTTTCCAAGTGATTCATAGTTGTGACCTAGATGGTTGATAATTGTGATCATCTGACCCTAGATAGTTGACAATTGCAATCGTTAGGCCCAAAATGGTCACACTCTTCATGATTCCATAGCTTATTTTCCTTCCCATTCATCTTTCCTCTAGTTAATAGATTTTCTGTCTATTTTATGCACTACATTCTTCCTTAGAATATTATTTCTTCTGAAGTGAATTCATACAAACCTTTTCTCCTATCCTCTTCTTTAGCATAGATTTGTCCTTTATTTTTCTCCTTTTTGTAGAAAAACTTTTGCCCTTATTTTCTTAGTTCAAACACTCTTGTATTTCTTTTATAATAGATGTCTTCCTCTCTTACTTAGGTCACATTATTTCTTGGCCTTTCCTTTTGGCTAGTGTAGTTGCATTTCATTCATCTCGTAGATTTTATGTCTTTGCACCTTAGATAGCAACAAAGTATCTTAGGTTAGTGTTTGCTTTATTTATAATTACTATTGGTAAATTTTGTATTTTGTATCTTTATAATTTTGCTTGTAGATACGCATCTCTAAAACAAGAAAAATAAATAAAATCTAAAATTCACACACGCACATCATTGCATAAAATTTTGTGAATTCATCACCAACCACTTGTTGATCCCTTACAAACCATAGTCTATATCACATAATTTCTTGGCTTTCATCACCAGCCATCAGTTGATCCCTTAGACACCATAGTCTAGAGCACATAGTTTCATAGATTTCATCACTCAAAGTTGACTATCCTTGGGACTAGCTCAGGGTAGTCTAAGGTTAGACTCCCTTTCTTACGGTGCTAAATTATCATTGGTGTGCAACTGTAATTTTTGATCGATCTTGACTAAGGGTGAAGCAAATGCTGACTAGGCCACCATAGGTTCTAGATAGTGTCACCTCTTATACCCCCTAAAAAGGGCATTGGAGATATTTTACCCCTTTAGGAAACCCAAAACTATCCTAGACTTAGGAAGTACTTTTAGTTGTATATATGGGAGCATGCATAAAAACACCCTGTAGATACCACCCTTGTCCACCTTTTATAGGTTTTAGGGGTAGGTTCCATAAAAAAATGCTACATTACCCCAAAAACTAATAATGTTAAACATCAACAACACAACCTAACTGAACAATTGTAATATCATCACTTGATTGTTTACTTATTTGAATAGATAGGATTTTTTCTTTTATAAAACCCATAAAAAATAGACACCAAACCATCAAAACCTCAAAATGCAGTTCTATTGTATTTCTACTATTTATGTCTATCCTTGTAACCATTATAGCTGGCCTTTGGAGTAAACCATCAAACCCTATATGGTTGATAGCTATGACCCTTCAACCCTAGATAGTCATACCTAGAATTAGTCTATACCCTTATCTTCCTGGCTTGTTCCTCTCTACACTTCTTGTTCTACCCATACCTACTTATGGTTCAAACTCAAAGCCAAACTAGAGCCCAAACACATAATTACATTGAAAATTCTATGCAAATTCGCTTGTCTTCTCATGACTCCTCCAACTTATTTAGAGGATGTATGTCATGCTTCACCTAGTAGCCTATTTGCCATCCCTTATCCTCCACATCTAGATATTGAATCAATTGATGCAAATCTCATATACCAAGGCACTCATACCAACTTACCTAAAATCCCTAATCCCAAAACCTCTCCTTATTCCAATCCCAATACCTTATTCTATGATCCCAATTCTCTTCATGCTCTTCAATACCCTTCTTATACCTATGACCATCACCCTCCTCCATAGGACTCATTAGGGGTTTCCTTACCACCACTATGTGTGAATACAAAATCAAGCAACATCAAATACAAACTATGAAATAAATGAATAAGCAAATGTAACACAACTGATTACACAAAGAAATGAAATTTATTATTATCATTGGTGGATCTCTTGTATTAAAATCAAATATACCCCAAATAGGGGATTTACAATGCTTATTATTTTGATACAATTATTACAAAGCACTAGGGTTCTCTGAAACCCTAGTTAGAAATGATGGTGGTGTCTTCACGCTTGATTTGATCCCAATAGAGTGGTGAGTGGGCTTTGGTATCCTATGCAGGGCCACTCGAGCTTCAACAACTACCAATGAATGTGATTCTTAGACCTGCACACAAAAAATAATAACAAGAATCAGTAATATCTGTGAGGGCTCCACTACATGAGACCCTCAAAAATGAAATCACTAAATCCTAGTTGTAGAAAATAAACTATAAATAGATCTAAGAATGTGAAAAGGATTACCAATAAACCTTTTACCTTGTTAGCACTAACTTGTTTCTGTCTTCATTGTTGATGCAGATGATGGTTACGCATATGTGCCCTAATGATGCTCGAGGATCGTAGGTCTATAGAACTGAGATGGGAGATGTCCGTGGGCACTTGGTGCTGACCATAAACACCCATATATGCTTGAAGGGCACTAGTGGAAACTCTACAAACTTCAATGGGTACTTGGAAAGATCTGATTGGCATTCGGTGGCTGAAGGAAAAGTTGTGAAACCAGATCTGGTTTGCACGAGGTGGGCAAAAAATGTGGAGGATGCAAAGGATAGTGAGGATATGCGAGGATGGATATGATAGAACTTAGGGAATTCAAAAACTTATGATCCTTAAGGGTTGAGTCATCACAATGACTCCTCTTTATAATCTTCCCTTAGTCATGTTAGGGTTTCAACGACACAATTTGTGTGGTCGAGATTAGAACATGAGGAAGGGTGGAGATTAAATCTGGGCAAGTGGCATGGATTAAGGTGGATGGATGGCTAGGATTAAAACATGATGGATGGTTGTGATTAATTCATACATATATATGTATTAAATATATATAAATATAATATATAAAATATTATTATTTAAATATATATTAAACAAATATATATAAATAATGGATAAATGTGGTGGGAAGCTATGGATGGATGACAAGTGGCTAGATTTTGGTGTCTACAGATGCCCCTTTTTGTACCATGTTGCATGAAACACAATGTGGTGCAAAAATACGAGACACCTAGTTTGGCCTGATGAAGATGCAACTTTCTTTCATTGGGATGCAAAGATGAACTTGAAGACAAAAGAATTTGGAGTGTGTAGCTTACCCCCTCAATTGGTGAATGAGTGAAAAATGAGTCTCATGAGCCAATTGATAGAATTGTGGGGTGAAAATGTGATTGAATTGTGCAAGTGTAGGATGTAAATGCGGATGATATGAATGATGTAAAATGTGATGTCATTTTTGCCCCAACGGTGGAAGGGGGTTGTTGTAAAATGCAAATGATTGATTCTATTTTTTCCCTAACAGAGAAAGGGGTTTTTTCCAAGTGTAGATGTCATGATCATGTAAGATGTATCCCATTGTGGGAATTCAAAATCAATTTTTGGTTGCCCCAAGTTTGGGGGTGATTCCATGTTGTTGAATAAAATACCTTTTGGCATCATTGAAATGCAAAGTGATGAAAATGCAATAAAATAAAAAGAGTCAACTTTGGAGGGCCTACTAGTGACTGTCGGATAATTCCCACAATTGGAACCAATCACCCTAGCTAGAGCCTATCTCCATGATGACTGTCAATGTAAAAGGAATGATGAGTTATGATTTTATCCATGTTTCAAGCCCCACGAACAAGGCCATCAATGACAACTATTGAGCAAATTGGTCTTGACATAGTTTCACTCAAAAAATGAGGGACCAAAAATGATTTTGCTTTTGAACAATGAGATATGTGATTATGAAGATGACCAAGTGTCCTTATGGTGATTTATTCATCTTACTGAATTGCATGGATACAAATCATTGCAATCACCAAGGAGATAGAATAGACCACTAGATACAAGGTTCACTTGAATTTGTATGTGAACTTGGAAAATATGTAAATGTAATGATTGATGAATGAAAATGATAGTGAAAAATGGTCATTTTGTGAAAATTTGGACCATTTTGAAGCATTTTGTAACTTGTAATGTGATTTTGTGCCTTTTTGTCGTAAGCAAAAATTATGTATCCAAATCAATTTTGGTTTTCACAAAACATGATATTATGATGAAATTGATGTATGGATGCAATTTGGAATGATTTTGTGGAGGTAAGCTACCTTTTTGGATCATTTTGATCTTTTTGTCAAATTTAATGCTAAATGTTGGTGGGCGCCTATCTTATGTGTAAATGCCCAGTAGAGTTTGTTATTCTCCAAATGCAAGGATGCATTTCAATGCACCTGGAAGTACCCATGGGTATTTTAATGCACCTGAAATAGCTATAAATAGCCTATAAAATGGAAATAAGGTTCATTCTTGTATTTATAAATTTTTGAAGTTGCATCTGAGGGAGTGGAGTGGAGTGGAGTGAGTGGGGTGAAGTGTTGTGGAAGCTATGGCGATGGAGGGTGTAGATGTGGTAGTAAGAGAATATGTGCATTTTTCTAAGGTAAGTGCCTTTGAAGCTCTTATTGACTTGTGCCATTTTTTTTTGAAATCATGCAATGCATGCAACATTAATGTTTTAGTTGAGGATTTTGGAGGCTCGACATCGGTTCTCACCTCTCATCCTAGGGATGAGGAAGGTGGTGTAGGAGGACTAGTGGGAGTGGTTGGAGGTTGTGGGGCTAGTTGGGGTAGCTTGGATAGATGTGGTGAGGGTGGATGAGGGGTATCTCTCTACCTTGGTAGAGAGATGGGATCTAGATAGGGGGACATTTTAGCTCCCTACTGGAGAGATGATAGTGATACTTGAGGATGTATATCACATCCTCAAGTTGCTAATGGAGGGGTTACGTGTCGAGGTTGGACATGATAAGGGGTATGAGATAAGTTAGTTGTTTGGATATGGTTGGCAAGATGTGGAGGTGATGGGTGGAGGGATATCATACTTGTCCATGTATGTGGATAAGAAGTTGGATGCCCTACCCACTTTGGTGATGTTTATGTTGGCTAACATAGTGGTCCTTAATAATATTGTTTATTGATTCCCATGGAACCTTATTGGGTTGGTGTGTGATATGATAGACACACCTTAAGTGTATGCATGGGCTCCTACTTTATTGGTGTAGTTGTACCAGGAGTTGTATGAGATGAGGAGGTAGAGGTGAAATGGACTAGGGTGTAGTTTGCTACTACAGTGTTGGGGTTGGGAGTATTTCAGTGTGGCTTGGCCTATAGGCTTACCTACTATGGCATGGGATAGGGAGTAACCCTATGCTATGAGGTGGCCAGTGGTAGAGGAGGTGCAGTTAAGTCATCCTATTTGGATGAGTTAGTGGTACAGGGATTTGTGGGTTAGATTGATATCAGCTCAGGTGATATGGAGGCCATGGTGAGGTGCCATGTGGATAGGTGATGGGAAGCTATGGAGGGTTTGGTAGGCTAGGTGGGTAGTTGGGAGGCATAGGAGTGAGGTGGAGCTGATCCAGTTCTCATGGGTGTTGAGGTAGTTTGGATTGAGGTAGGGAGTTCTTGAGGTGCCAGTGCTCTACAAGCATCATCGAGATGAGATAGGTCTACCTTGTGCTGAGGCATGGAGGATGACCTATGAGGATGATGAGGAGATGGATCTCCCTGATGTGGATGATGTAGGGACTACTATGGAGTATAATGCATGGTTCACTACACAGCCACCATGGGTACCGAGTCCAGTAGTGGATGGGGAGTGGGTGTGGGGATGAGGTAGAGGTCGAGGAGTTCAATGAGGCTCCTAAGCATTGGAGGCACCTTCGATCTAGTAGTCAAAGGAGGTAGACTAGGGGTACAACAATGTAGGCTCCAGATTTTGGAGGGGATGGAGGTATAAGAAAGGAGGAGATTTTGGATGGACCTCTTGGTTGGAGTGAGGAGGATTGGGTGAGGCTAGAGTAGCTGGTGGTAGAGCAAGATGCTATGGTAGTGGCTTGGGATGTAGAGATAGCTCAATTATAGGATGTGGATATGGTGGCTCAAGATGTGAAGATAGCTTGATTATGAATGGAGCTAGAGGTATAGTTGACTACATGTGGAGGTGAGGATAATCCCACTAGGCTCTAGGTAGAGCTACTAGAGAGGGATCATCATTAGAGATATGATGTACACCACCTTCAGGTCTCTAGATGGATATATCCATTTGTTGGAGGATCGATTGATGGAGCACAATATTGGGCTTCTAGATCCACCCTCCTCATCCATATCTGGGTCTATTAGGCCTAGTGAGTCTAGGCATAGCTCTAGGTCTAGGGCTCCTTCAAGGTCATAGGGGTCCTCTTATAGGCATTAGCTAGTGCTTAGATGCACTTTTTGTATATGAGCCTTGGTGCTCCATTGTATCTAGCCTTTGGGCATTCATTGTACATGCAATATTTATACATATATATACATGGATTTTATTTTTGTGTTATGCTTTTGTGTGAATGCTTGTGTATATGGATGATTAATGAAAATGATAATGTGTATATGGATGATTAATGTAAGTGATAGTGCAATGATTAATGTAATGATAATTGTATGAATGCAAATGTTCTAATGATCATTCATAGTTTAGATTTTTCTTGGCCATGTTTAGCATTGTTGTTTAATCAGGGGCACCAAACTGGTGGTATGTGAAATGGAAGACTCATGTAATGATATGGATGGAAGAAGACATGGATGTTGACATGGAAGAAGATATGGATGTTGATATGGAAAACTGACTATTTTGCAGAGACTCAGACATACTAGTGATATCAAACAAACTCACTAAATACTGCCTAATTCCTCTAAGACCAAATGTGTGTGCAATGAATTCATTTACCGAATCATGAGCATGGTAATGACTCGAGGTAATCAAGAACCAATGTGTGTGCAAGTGAGTTCATTAACCCATCTTGAGTAAATTGAGTGAAACCTATTATGGAGGAGACCAAGAAGCTAGCTTGTCCTTATGTGCGGTTAGAGGTCTCTTTGAAAGAGATGTGTCACCATGCATGAGTGTACTCCATTTCTAGTCAAGCATCTATAGCCCTGGTGGAGATTAGCTCCATAGTCCAAGAATTTGATCTCTAAGTTTTGGGGATGACTACCTAACCGCCTGACTCGAAATGTAGTACTATCCTTACAACTTGAGGATCTGTGGTGTGTGATGTGTAAAATATTTAGAGTTTTTGGGGATTTTACCCTACTCTTTATTTTATTTTGAAATTGTGATAGTGGTGAAAACCACTATTTTTGTGGACTATGTTGCATGATGGGACAAGCAAGGAATACCCTTTTCACTTCGAGGTACAACCCAAGTATGGTGTTATCCCTCTTTGACACAAGATGTTTTTAAGATGTGTAATTGTGTTTGGTTCAAGAATGTTTAGAGTCAATTCCTAAAACTCAAGATTTTCTTAGTGAAAATGTGTCTTGGTCCTAAAGAAAACTTGACATGTATTTGAAGGTTTCTTAAAACACTAGGAGTGGTTGAGTGACCAAAAACACCTAGGAATTATGGACATGTGGCTTTGCAAATGATAATTTGGCTTTATGGAATGGTGCAATGAAATGGATGATGTTTTGAAGGTGCCCTTGATTAAGGCAACATGACTTTATTGGACCAATTAATATCTGAACTGAATAAATGATCCCTAATATGAAATGTGAAATGTGTGTGTGAATGCAATGTATGAAATGAAATTTTTGTAATGCAATTTTATGAAATGAAATGAAATGTGTATAATGCAATGTGTGAAATGCAATGTATGAAATGCAATGTTATTTTTGTGTAATAGCCATGTATATATACATATATATAATCACATTATGCATAGAATGCTCTCAAGTGTATAACATTAAGTGGTTCAGGCTCTTCAACTCCCTCTAGACTAGCAAGCCTATAAGTTCCTTTACCCACTTTTTGAGTAACAATGTATGGACCTAACCAATTAGCCATGAATTTATCATGAAGATGCGGTAATGCATTGGTGTTTTGTTGATTCTCTTTAAGAATAAGATCTCCTACTTGGAATTCACGTAGATGAACTTTGGCATTGTAAGCACGCTTTAGGTGGTCTTGATAAACTCGTAAATGCTCTAAAGCATTGACTCACCTCTCATCAAGAAGTGTGAGTTGGTCAAGATGTGCTTGTCTAGAAGTATCATCATCTATGAATTCCTACAATGAAATTTGCAATGAGGGGATCTCAAGCTCAAGAGGTATGATTGCTTTGGCTCCATAGACCAATGAAAATGGTGTTGCCCTAGTAGGCATGTGGATGCTTGTTCGATAAGCCCATAATGCCAAGGGAATTTGTGTATGCCAATATCTATGATTTTTTTTAACTAGTTTCTTGAGAATAGCAATTAAGGTCTTGTTGGTAGCCTCAACTTGTCCATTTTCTTATGGGTAATAAGGAGTCGAGAAACTATGTTGGATATTATATTTCTTGCAAAGTGCTTGAACATCCTTGTTCTTGAAAGACTTACCATTGTCAGAGATGATTTTCGAGGGAATACCAAAATGATAAATGATATGATGAAGTATAAACTCCATAATTCTTGGTCCTATCATACTGGTTAGAGGAATTACCTCAACCCACTTTGTGAAGTATTCAGTGGTTGTGATGATGAATGTATGTTGTCTCGAGGAAGGAGGTGAGATTTTTCCAATTAAATCTAGACCCCATTATGAAAAGGGCCAAAGGCTTTGAATAGGTTGTAATGCTTGTGATGGCACATGAGTTAAATTAGCATGCTCTTGATATTGCTTACAATGTTTGACATATGTGCAACAATCTCATTCCATGGTGGGCCAATAGTAACCCATGCATAAAATACACTTTGCAATGGCCATTCCACTAAAATGACCACCACAAGTACCATCATGAGCTTCAGCTATGGCTCTTTGTGCCTCTGTAGACTCGAGACAATGAAGGAGGATTCCATCATAACCACATCTATACAACATGTCCCCCAAGAGAGTAAAATGAGCTACCTTTTGCTTGAAAGTGTGTTTAGCAGTCCATGACATATCTGATGGGAGTGTTCCAAACTTGAGAAAGGCTATTATTTGGTTTGACCAAGGCTCATATGGCTTTAAATGGATAAAGCAAACATCCTTTTCATCCTTAGATTCAACATGAACAATTGCAGATTTAGAGATCATTGTGATAATGAGTGGTTGTACCTCTCCTAAGGAGTCCTTTGGAATCAATGATCCAAGAGAGGCCATCACATCTACAAATCTATTAGTCGAACATGGCAAACTATCAATTTCATACCAATCAAACTTAGAGAGCAATGACATTGCTACTTCATGGTAAAGCTTTATGGTAGGTTCTTTGCATTGGTATTCTCCATTGATTTGTCTAACAACAAGTTGAGAATCACCAAATATCTTGATACGCTTTATGCCCATAGCTATAGCTGCTTGAAGACCTAAGATTAAGGCTTCATACTCTGCATTGTTGTTTGTGCATTGGAAGTCTAGTTTGAATGATAAGGGGATAGGCACCCCTTGGGGTGTATGAAACACAACTCCAGCACCTTGACCTTTTTTGCACTTAGAACCATCAAAGAATAGTGTGATATCGATGTCTTCCTCCAGAATGACATCTTCTTCTTGTTCAGTGACAGTGAATACCGAATCATCTGGGAGCTCAATAATCAAGGGTTGATCACTAGGAAGTGGAGCTTCTGCAAGCTGATCGGCTATGACCTGACCTTTAATGGATTTTTGGCTAATGAACTCAAGATCAAATTCAGTAAGAAGCATTATCCATTTAGCGGTGTGGGTGTTATTGTAAGTGCGAGACATCATATAACGTAAAGGATTTTCTCTAGCTATGACATATGTGGTGTGACTAAGCATGTAATGTCTGAGTTTCTTAGTGGCAAAAACCACTGCTAAGCATAATTTTTCCACATAAGCATATCTGGTTTCATAGCTTACCAATGTTCGACTAATGTAATAGACAACTTGCTCTTGATTGTTTTCATTCTTTTGTGCAAGCATTGTCCCTAATGCAAAGTTCATTGCTAAAACATAAATATGGAAGGGGACCCCTAGACGAGGAGGAGCTAAGACTGGTGGAGAAGCTAGGTATTGCTTAATATCATCAAAGGATTTTTGACATTCATCTATCCATGAAAATGTCACCCCCTTTTGTAGCAGGTGATTGAATGGCCTGCATTTATCAGAAAGTTGCGCAATGAAATGATGGATTGATTGAATATTTCCTTGTAAACTACACAATTCCTTTAAGTTTGTTGGGGGAGGCATCTCCATGATGGCCTTGAATTTGTTTGGGTCCACCTCAATGCCTCTTTTGGAGATAATGAACCCTAGTAGTTTTCCAGAGGTAACACCAAAGACACACTTCTTGGGGTTCAACCTTACATTATGCTCTAGAAGTCGATCAAAGACTTTTTCCAATACACCAATGTGCTCTTGTCGAGTTTTAGATTTTTCCAAGAGATCATCCACATAATCTTCGATGATCTTATGCATGTAATCATGGAAGATGTATGTCATGGCATGTTGATAAGTGGCACCTACATTTTTGAGGCCAAAGGGCATCACCTTGTAACAAAAAGTCCCCCAAGGTGTAGTGAATGTTGTTTTGTGTTGGTCATCAGGATTTATTCGAATTTGGTTGTATCCTAAAAAACCATCCATTAGAGAAAGCATTTCATGGCCAGCGTAAGTGTCGACAAGAGTATCAATGTTTGGAAGAGGAAAATCATCCTTAGGACACGCTTTGTTAAGATCTCAAAAATTAGTGCAAATGTGTATCGCCCCGTTAGGCTTATGAATGGGTACCATGTTTGAGAGCCACTCAGGATAGTCAATGGGGACAATGAAACCCACATCTAAAAGCTTTTGAAGCTCTTCTTTGACTATGAGGGCCATGGTAGGATGCATCCTTCTAAGTTTTTGTTTGACCAGCTTAGCATCAAAGTGTAAGGTGAGATTGTGGACAACCAAGTTAGGGTCAAGGCCAGGCATGTCTTTGTAGGACCATGCAAAAATATCCTTCTTCTTCTTGAGGAGAGCAATTAATTGCTCTTGTTCATCTATGGATAAAATTTTACCAAGTTTGATAATTTAGGGATTGTCTGCATCTAAACTAAGGTTCACATTGATGGTATCTTCAATAGACATGTGAGAACCTTCCTCAAGTTGATGGGGCGTTGGGATCATATGAATGTCATCTATGATATCATCAAACTCTTCTAACTTAACCTCATCTATGTCTACCTAGAAAACCTCAGGATCTAAAGGTGAAGGTGAAGGTAAAGGTGGAGGTGATGGAGGAATGTAGTTGGTTGAAGCCCTTAACAATTCCTCAGATAGGACAAACTCAAAAAAGGATGGTGGTGAGGAAATCTGGTCCATATCAATAAGGCTCATGTCAATTGGAATTGGCTTTGCCAAATCGTATGGATTATGGAGTGGGGTGAATAAGTCAGCAGGATTCATGTTGACTTAAGGGAAAAATGGATGGTTGGTGAATGGATAGGTGGGTAAATCCTATTGTCTAGAATCGATGCTAGAACTCTGGTAAACCTGAACAACAACAAGCAACACAAATAAATGCAATGTACATGTAATGCAAAAAATATTGTTTTTATTTTTATTTTAATTTTTTTAATTTTTTTATTTGAATTATGTACATATATTACAAGCAAAATTGTCGATGATGTGGATCAATGGAGTGGAGGTGGTGGTTCACCGGTTGGTTCGGCTTGCTCTTGTGGAAGAAGCAAGTGAATGATGGGTTGATGGATGGGGAACATTTTGAGGTAAAACTCATCCTGTTCAGTGTGTGGAATGATGGGGTTTGATTCCTCTTTAGATTCATTAGAAGCTATTGACATAAGGTCAAATTCTTCATAGATTTCATCTTCAAAGTCATCTATGTGATGGATATCTTCTCTTGAATTCAAATTTAAGACTTTGGAAAGCTTGTTCAAGAGAAGAAGTGGATGAAAGTGGATGATAGCCTAAACCTAAATGATCATGCATTTCCCTATTCATGCCATCCTAGGCCATGTCCTTACCAATTAACAATGTGAAAATATCAGGATGGAAAACCTGACATATGTTGTATATTGGTAGGTGTTGGTTGTTTGGGTTCATCTAGGGAAGATAGATTGGATGAAGAATCAATCCCCCCATACACAAAATTTATGCTATTAGGTGTTGAACCCATGTTATATATCACTCCTATAGATAAGGGTGGGTCACGTGGGTGACCGTAATCCTTAGTAGTTTGAATGTTGAGTGGTGTAACTATGATGTCTTGGACCACATATTCACCAATACCAGGATTAGTGAGGTGGACCTTGACTTGGGATGATGTGGATGGATTGGATGTGGATGTGGATGAAGCTCATGGTTGGCTGATGGCTCAGGGTATGGACTATGTGTGGACTGGGATGGTATCTCATAATCCATCAATTCGACTTGTGAGACATTGGCTGATGGGGATGGAGATGGATTTGGTTGTGGTGATTGTTGGATGGGTAATGATGATGTGGAAGGAAGAATTATGGAAGGTGATGATGTTGATGATGTGGCTAATGTAGATTGAGTTTGACCACATGTGCATGTAGTCAATGGTGATGAAGATGGGGGTATGGAAGTGGATGCTTGATGTGAAGTGGTGATGGGGAGCTCCTCAAGAATGAGAGATTTTGATGAAGATATGGATGGGGTGGTTGATGAGGTGGTTGATGGTTGATAATGTGAGAAAAATATGAGTGGAAGGTAACATGGACTCATAGGAGTTTGAGATAAAATTGTAATACTTGAATGGTTCAACATCCATTGGTATGCAATGAACTTGTCCCTCATGTATGTATTTCAAGTATTGATGTAGTATAGAAGGGACACATCTCATTTCCCTCATCCAAGGTCATCCAAGGAGTACATTATACGCCATGGATCCTTCCAAGATGTGGAACATGGTGTGCAATATTTTGACCCCCACTTCAATGGGTAAAATAATAGTGCCAACTGTAGAGCAGAGAGCATCATTAAATGCTTTCAAGGTGAAAGTGGATTTGGTGATGTGATCTGGTGGAAGCTTGAGATGTTGAAGGGTGGATGTGGTGATGATGTTGATGGAGGAGCCGGTATCAATTAAAACTCTTTTAAATGGATTCCTATCAATTTGAGCCATAATATGTAATGGAGGATCCACCGATTTTGATGATATTGGTTTGATCTCAAAATCATAGAAAGTGATGGAAGGTTCCATACATGTTTGGATGCTCCCTACAAAATTGCTAAAGGTATTAGGATCTTGGGATTGAAGTTCAATGGACTTTAAAATATCCATTAATGCCTCGCGATGTGGAGGAGATTGTTGAATGAGCTCATATATAGATAGTTTGGTTGAAGCTATTTTTAGGCTAGTGGTTAACTGACTACTCAAGGAGATGATTGGCCTTTGGGGATGATTGATGGGATGAATGGGTGGATTTGGATGGCTTGGAATATGGATTGGTGGTGAAGGATTGGTGGAAATTTGGATGGGTGGTGATGATGTGGTAGGTTGAGACACACTTGCATGTGGTGCTATGGGTGGTTGAATAGGTTGTTGTTGTGCATTTTGTTGATTTGTGCATTGTTGTTGACCTTGGGTTACTACATGAATAGCACCCACAAAACCTTGGTACTGTTGCACATGATTGACTTGATTTGGGGGAGTCTTGGTGTTAGACCCTCTTGTTGTTGGTTGCACCTCCTCATGATGAGGAAGTGGTGTTTGAAAGATACCAAGGTTTTGGTTTTGTTGAGCTAAGGGGTTATCAAGCTTGATGGCCCCCAAGTCAATGAGATCTTGCACTCTATCCTTAAATACATGGTAGTTGTTAATATCATACCCATTTTACCTATGATAAGGGTAAAATAAATGCTCCTGGTAGTGTTTACCATATTTAGTGGGATCATCTAGTTTTACCTCAGGTAAGGCAAGTTGGTTGGTGTCATACAACCTATGGAATATGGAAGCATAAGATTTAGCTAATGGGGTGTATTGATAATTTTATCAAACAAATTGTTGATGTGGTTGGTTTTCCACAGTTGGCACTATGTTTTGACTTGATTGAGTTGTTGAGGGAACCGCATGATATTCAATTTGTTGTAGTGATTGTTGCATAGGTTGTTGTTGAGCCATTATCGATTGGCTCATGACCACTTGATTGACATGATTAGCTTGGTTGGTCGGATTGGCTTGATTTGATTTGGATTGGCCAGAATAGTTACTTTTATATTGGCTCTTACTTTGCCATTCTTTCTTTTTAGGCTTAAGTACACCTTCTTGGATTTTTATTTCCTCAATGATGCTAGCCTAGGCAAGAGCTTCCTCAAATGATCGATATTGTTGTAATTGTAACAACCAAGAGATGGGTTTTAAGCAACTCTTAGTAAATAATCTAGTAAGCTCTTCCATTGGGAGGGAGAATGGTAGTTTGGTAATAAAGACCCTCCAACAGTTACCAAAGTCATATACAAACTCATCATCATATTGTTTTAGACCATATATCAGATAATGAGACTTTTTTTCTAACATTAAGGGAAAATATTTCAAGAAATTGATCAACCAATTGCTCAAAAGTATAAATACTATGGTGAGGCAAATGGTTATACCATTCTACAACATCTCCCCCCAATGTATGAGGAAATTTTTGAAGCATTAGAGCATCATTACTTTGGATTCTAAAGCATGAATGGATAAATGTGCTCACATGTTCTTTAGGATCCTCAGTCCCTTTAAATTTGTCAAACTTTGATACTGTGAAGTCTTTTGGATATGGCAATGATGGTACCAAAGGATGAATTGGTTGATTGATCATTTGATGTAAAGTGGGCTTCTGGTTCATCAAACCAGGAGTGTGTTGCATCAGACTGTCAATCTATTATTGCATAGTTTGGATCCTAGGGTCTTCCCTTGGAATGCGAAAACCCTGAATCACTTGATGATTCTGTGAAGGTGGGGTGGAAAGATGTTGAGGTGTAATGAGATGATGATGATTTGGTGAAGTGGATTGAAATTGATGATGATGAGGTTGGTGAAGAAATGATGGTGAATGTTGAAATGGAGATGATGTATGAGGGCTATGATTATGATGATTTATGGGAATGGCATGGGTATGGGTTGATGGTGGTGTGGGGATGGAAACCACAGAAGATTATGGTACCCATGATGGACTTTGGGTGACAAAGGTGGGTTGAGTGGAAATAGGTTGAGGCTTAGGATTGACCACCTGAACTTGTTGTTGAGCATTCTATCACTTCTTAAGCAATTTGTTAAGGTGTTCCCATGCTTCATGTATTTCCATATCTGAGGTAGATGGCATGGATGTGGATGGAACTGATGATGTGGGTGGAGGATAAGTTGCAATAGGAATTACAACTAGATGGGTGACATTGGATGAGGTGGATGTTGGCATCTATGAAGCAACATTGACATGTGCTTCATACAAAGGATTGACATAGGTAGTGGTGTAAGATGATGGGATGGATGTGCTTGGAGCACATGATGATTGGGGGATGGACCAATGTTGGGAAGGTGCAATTGATACCTCAAAAAGAGGATTATTGTACACCTGGGTGAGGCTTGAAGGCTAGGAGGAGATAAGTTCCTGTTGGAAAGAAGGATCATGCCTAGGTGAGCTATGGACTGGTTCTAAGACATAGTTAGTAGATCTCTGAAGAGCTTCTACTTTGGCCATGTCTATATGGGTGATGTTGTGACCAATGGTAGGTGAAGATGGTTCTATTTATGGAATGGCCATGTGGAATGACTATGTGGATGACATAGTGTGTGAGGGACCCACAAACAAATCTGAATGACTTGTCTGTATCACACTAGGGGGATCGACCATATAAGTGGTAGGGAGGGATGATGAACTATGGGGGGGGTTTGGGGGGTTTTTTTTTTTTTTTAAAAAAAAAAAAATCAAAACTTTTTTATTTTAAATGTGTCTTACCTCCTTTTTTATCTTGTTTTTAATGATCTTTTTTTTGTGTGTGTTTTTGATGTGCTAATCTGAATTATGAAGGGTGAAATCTATGGCTTGGCTAGAAATGAGATTCTTTCTGGTGATGAAGTCCAGAAAGTTTGCTCATGGGTATCCTATGGTGGCTAAGGGTAGATATTGGTGGATGGAGATGAAGCCCACTATCACCAAATCTCAAGCAATGGTTGGTGATGAAATCCAACTTATTATTGTTTAATGTGATACGTGTTGTGTGTGATTCCTTTTAAAATTTTAGGTTTTCTATGGTGTACATACAATGTTAGAAATAACTAATTTTCCAAGTCTAAATTAGAAGCCAACAACAAAAATATCAATTTCCTCAAAATATGTAGAGTACACCGCTTAAGACCCTCTCTAAATAGTGGGGGTTCATCTACTCTTCCGCCTTGAATCACCAAATACGGGAGTACTTTTGATATCCTGATATTGTTCCTACTTAGACAAGTAAAAAGAGATTTCTAACCCTATAATGCAAACTATTTCATGCAATTATCAATTCATATGAAAATAGAATGCAACATTTTGAGTACAATACACCAAAAAGCAATGAAATTTTAATCTGAAATGTAAATGTGTAGATGAATATGGATGCAAAATTATTCTAAATGCCTAAGATGCAGATTAAATATGATTGTTTTTAATAGAAACTTAATGATGTTCTTTTTATCACTTTATCTGTAAAAACATAAAAATAAATAAAACAGAGGGGTTAGGGTTTTGAAGTAGACTTACAGATAAGCCTACGTATTCCTCTTCCCACTCTGTAAAATGCCTTTGAAACATACCTAGGCATTTATTAAACACTAGAGGGTGTCCCTCGAGCATTGTATGGCTTTTGCGCAACTTCTACAACTCTTCAAAAACCCTAACTCTACAATTTTTTCTCGATCTAATTTTTGAAAACTTACAAAATAAAAAATAAAAATAGCAGTTAGTAATAAGATAATTTAAAATATAGAACCCTTTGTGGGTCCCACCGTGATCACCATTTGTGAATACAAAATCAAGCAACACCAAATACAAACTATGAAATAAATAAGCAGAATGACACAAAATATTGCACAAAGAAATGAACTTTATTATTATCGCCAGTGGATCTCTTGTATTACAATCAAATGTACCCCAAATAGGGGGTTTACAATGCTTATTATTTTGATACAATTGTTACAAAGCACTAGGGTTCTCTGAAACCCTAGTTATAAATGATGGTGGTGTCTTCACGCTTGATTTGATCCCAATAGAGTGGTGAGTGGGCTTTGGTATCCTATGCAGGGCCACTCGAGCTTCAACAACTACCAATGAATGTGATTCTTAGACCTGCACATAGAAAATAATAATAAGAGTCAGTAATATTTGTGAGGGCTCCACTACATGAGACCCTCAAAAATGAAATCACTAAACCCTAGTTGTAGAAAATAAAGTTGTAAATAGATCTAAGAATATGAAAATGCTTACCAATGAACTTTTTACCTTGTCAATGCTAACTTGCTATTTTTATCTTCATTGTTGATGTAGATGATGGTTATGCACATGTGCCCTAAAGGTGCTCGAGGATCGTAGGGCTACATAAATGATATGGGAGACACTTGTGAGTGCTTAGTGCTAACTAAAAACACCCAAAGACACTTAGAGGGTATTGGTGGATGCTTTGCAGACTCTAGTGGGTGCTTGTGAAGCTTTGATGGGTGTTCGTCGACTGAAGGAAAAGTTGCAGAACAGATCTAGTTCATGCGAGGTGGGTAGAGAATGTGAATAGTGGTGAGGATATGTGAGTATGGGTATGATAAAACTTAGGGAATTAAAGAACTTAGGATCCACTTAGGGGTTGAGTCATCAAAATGACTCCTCTTTATAATCTTCCCTTAGGCATGTTAGGGTTTTGACGACACAATTTGTGTGGCCAAGATTAAAACATGAGGAAGGGTGGAGATTAAATCTGGGTAAGTGGCATGGATTAAGGCGGATGGATGGCTAAGATTAAAACATGATGGATGGTTGGGATTAATTCATACATATATATTTATATAAATATAATATATAAAATATTATTATTTAAATATATATTAAACATATATATATATATATATATATATAAATAATGGATAAATGTGGTGGGAAGTTATGGATGGATGACAAGTGACTAGATTTTGGTGTCTACATTATGTATTCCTAGGTGTTTTATCCCTTTCCTTTCTTAGGAACAAACCTATTCTCACACTTATCATACCCCAAATATATCCACTCCTCCATCGCATCCCAAACTATAGTCCCTACGATTTTAGTTTAGTAGCTCCTTGGTGATCACTTGAGTATGCTTTAACTGACATTTTACCACTCTCTAGATCTTGTGTGACACCCACTCACCACATTGTTAGTACTATGTTAGTCATTTCTCATCCTAATCATCCTTCTTCTAGCAGATCTTCTTCATCATAATACCCTCCAATATCCACACCACCTTCATATGCTTCTCTTGATCTTACCCAACATCCTAGCACTCACCTTACTTCTTATATTTCTCCCATATATTTTCACTTTTCTAATCCACCACAATAATCCCATCCTCTTAACACAACTCCTCCCATTGGTACACATACTGCATACTCTTCTACTCATTATCCTCCTCCTCCTTCTAATTATTCAATTCAATCTTCTTATTACCCCTCCTATTTAATCTTCCTCTTAGATTTTTTTTCAATTATTCTTCTTTGCAACAAGCTCCCGCTAGTGGTTCCCAAAAAAATTCTCATCCCTCATACAATATTATTATTCTCCGACCTCCTCCTTAAATTTCAACCTACTCCTAATCCTCCTCCATCTAACCAATATTCCTTCTTCATGAAATATCCTTCATGGGTTTTCATTCCATCCATGGTGTATCCACCACTTCCACCTACTTCAAATCTTATCAGTGACCACTAACACAGTCACAAAATTCTCCACCCAATTAACATCAGCCTTCACTCACTTAATATCAACCTCCACCCACTCAACATCAAACTCAACTAAACCAATACCAACCTATAGCTACCCAAATATCCACCACCTCCACATCAACCACCTCATGTTCAATACCAAATACCTCCTACTCAATACCAAACTCATCTAGATTCTCACACACACCATCAACCCCCATATGGTCCTTCTAATGCAATAACTGTGCCAACAACATATCAATCCCCTCCAACCTTTACAAATATTCAAAATCCATATCCTCTACCATATTAGCAACCTTATTATTTACCACAAGTTCCTCAAGCACCCTCTACTACTCACATCCATATATTTACTACCCCCTTCCTTCATACTACGCATATGCCTATCCTCCTCTTGAAGTTGCTTATTTAGCTCCCCTTAATTGATCCCCCTTAGGAATTGCAAGATCTACAAAATAAAATTTAATGATTGACTAATCGAGTCAATAGTTTAGAATTGTAATTAGATAGCTTTGGATATCAAGAACCCACTCTTAGCTATCTTTAGGATCAATCCATCCATACATCAGTCCCCATGCCTCCATATCCCTATCATTTTGAGATGCCCAAGTTTGACAAGTTCAAAGGGAAAGAAGATCCCAAGGAGCATGTGAGCAATTTAATCAATGTTTGTTGTCTAATTAATTAAAGAAATCCTCTTATGCTCTATATCGTCCCACTGTATCTTGGAGGAGGGGATTTAGATTGGTATAAAATATTACCCCAACATACTATTTATACTTTTGAACAATTAGCTAATCTTTTCTTGGAACACTTTGCTATCAACATCAAGAAGAAGATCATAATTGACAAACCTTTATAATATTTGACAATTCAATGACAATTCTATCATGAATTATATTGCTTGATGGAGAGTTGTGATCAATGAATTTCCATTCTCACTCCCCTATATCGATCTAGTCCACATGTCTGCTCAAACCTGAACTAAACACATCTTCACAATTTTGCAAATCCAACAACATTGTACCTTCGAGGAAGCCATGGCTCAGGTTAGGATCATCAAGGACATTAAACTATAAGAAGGAAAAATAAAGATTAATAAGAAAAATATACAAATAGGAATTCTAAGGGAAACAATAAAACCTAATCTAAATCCTCTCAAGTCAATCACATAGTGTTGAGTACCATAACCACTCCTAGTGTTCAACCTCAACACCTTACTTATCAATCCCAACAACCAATCTTCTAGGATCATTCAACCCCTCCACAATCCAAAAAGCCTTCTCCTTCTTCTCAATATACTACTCATCCCAAACATCCTCCTAGAACCCCTTACAGTCTCACTCCTCTATCCAAGCCATTGTCAACCATTTTCTAAAAGCTCTATGATGCAAAAATTATCTCCTTCCTAGAAATCCAACCAGAAGACTTGACCAAACCCAAAATAAAATGGTACAAGGAGTATAACTCTTGAATTTACCACCATCAAAAGGGTCATGACATCAATTCAAAAATATAGTGCAAGACATGATAGATCGAGGGTATATCATAATTGACGATCCTCTAGCCCCTTGTAACCAAGATCTTGGAGTATATCAAAACCATTTTCCACAGCATCGAGCTACACAACACTATAATGGCACATCAACTTGTACATCCATTCCTAATCAAGTAAACCATATGCATAATATCCTATATTATAAAAATTTTGTAGGCATGATCAATATTATCACCAAACATCAATGATATCCTAATCGATAGCCCCAGCCAAGTGATCCTCTAAATGCATATTTGCCATCAAATATGTTACCTACACCAATGTAAGTCACACCTCCTTAGCCATGACCAGTATTCCACCTAAAGAGTCAACTTTCCTACAAAATTAAAATGGTATTGGATGTACTCTCAATCTATGAACTTATCCAACTATCTCCTCATAAAGAGGTTTTTATGAATATTTTAAAGTCCATATATTTGCACAATCAATATCCTAACACCTTTGCCAACTTTGTGGGTAATGTAAGGATATGCATGTTGCCCTCCATTGCATTTTATGATTATGATATTAAAACTATCTCGATGGAATGACAGGATCCTTCCATGCACATTATGACTTATGTAGATGGCACTCTATTTAAGTGAATATTCTTTGACATGGGATCCATCAATATCATCCCTTATGCTACCATCAAGCATCTCATCATTTCTTCCTCTTATCTAGCCATTTAAACCTTCACCCAATGAGCCTTCAATGATGTGCTATGCTTGACACATGGCATGGTCATCCTATCGATCTAGGTAGGAGTGAATACCATCCATACCTGATGTCATTTCATTGAAGGTGATATGCAATACAATGAGATTCTTAAGAGACCATGGATATGGGATATGTGGTGTGTACCATCCACCTTATACCATTTCCTCAAATAAATTTATTAGGGATGTATCCATTATATCTCATAGATGACAAACCATTCAAATATTGCAATATGGTCACTTTGCTACAAGAACCCACCTTACCATCCACCCATTTCACCCTCACTAATTTCCAATCTAGCCCTAGAGGTAACCCATCACTTTTGCTTCCACTCCATCTATCTCATTGGTGGAACCCTTCATTCATTAACCCTTCATTACTCATACTCAAACACATCCTTCATTTCCTATCTCACCTCCTCCTTGACTCCCTTATTCATCTATCACTACTATATGCACTTATTGCTCTAACCATATACTTCTACTCACACTTCTATATATCCAAATTTACCCCTGTATAAAGGTAAAAACCATGCATCTACACTATTGTAAGCATACAAAAAATTGACAATAATGAAATCAAGTAAACATTATAAAGGATAAAAGATATTCAAGAAATGAGGGTGCTCTTTTATTAATAATGATGAAGCTTTATTACAACTCCTCCGTCTTAGGGAATAACT
This sequence comes from Wollemia nobilis, assembly GCA_028583015.1. NCBI lineage: Eukaryota > Viridiplantae > Streptophyta > Pinopsida > Araucariales > Araucariaceae > Wollemia > Wollemia nobilis. The sequence continues at coordinate 2,438,016 of JAQPPZ010001268.1, read as the reverse complement.
CAAATTGATACAAATGTTACAATAGTTGAAGCCACTCAATGGAAAAAGATAAACTTGAATGGTATTCACTTTAACACCAATTTGCTTGAGGGCTTACCAGGATGCTTCTTCTCCAATGTCAAGAGGAAGAGTCTTAAAAGATGCTTTGTATTTGAGATATCTATTACCTGCATGTAAAGAAACAACAAGAAACATTAAAATCACATGTTTCCTCTCAATATGAGTCTAATTTCCAAGTGAATGCAAAAAAAAAAGCAAATATGTAAAGAATGCTTGAAAACTTAAAATAATGCTTGATAGATTGAATATAAAGAATGAAAATACTGCTACACTAGGTTAGAAATCCAAATAGAATACTGCTAATATAATATAATGGCTAAAAGAAAAGGAAAAGATACATCAAACCCTAATCACTATCACTCATAGCAGTTGGATCTTCTTGTCATTGTCGAAGTTGGTGGCTAAGCCTATGGGCTACTATTGAAAACAGTGACCACAGGGTGAGGGTTCTACTTTCTTAATCATAGGTTTGGCATCAATCAATTCCACTACATAGAGGTTTTTTGTTCTTGATGTGTTCTTTTAGAATGAATTTGGGCAAGAAATTGGCTTAGATCATTTTGAATTGAGTGCTTGAACAACGATTGTTCTTCTCAAGAGGTGGCAATATCGATTGGCGGATTTGCACTTATCAGTGCTTAGTTGGACAACACTTCATTACTCCTCAAGGGTGTGTGAAATAACTCTACAATCTAATAGGGCTTCACTATGTGATTGATACATTAATTCCTTTAGTCAATTTGGTAGCACTTCATTAGGGAATACAACCAAGATTTGCTTGATAAATTTGAGATCTTAAGTAGACTCCTAAATTCCTTGTTCTAGCTTCATGAAGAAGCTAGGAACAAGAATTGGTTATGCCCAAGCAGTTGAGATGAGCCTTCTAGAAGCTTCTATTCACAAAACTAATCAAGAATCCATTATGCTTTCAAATATATTTTGCTCGACTCAAGGGCCAAGTTAGTTACAGAGCTAGCCGCTATCAACCAAACTATTTAGGGATCTAGTCGCTATTACCATCAGTAGCTAGGGACCTAGCCACTATCACCATTAGCATATAGAGATCTAGTTGTTATTGGTATCAGTAGCTAAGGTTGACTAGGACTAGATTGCCCTAGATGAGTGGTTAGAACCACTACTAAGTCTTGGAAAGGTCCAAAATCATTCATATGACCTAAAGAGGTGTCCATATGAGTAGTATCCTAAACATGACATGTTTTAGGTGTCTACAGATGCCCCTTTTTGGGATGTATTGTGGGAAAACACAACATCAAGAAAAAACAAATAACCTAAAGCCATATTATAGGTTGATTGATGTACATTGATTTGGTCAATGCTAGATGCCCCAATCCTATAAAGGATGTACATCTCAAAATAATTACTTCCAATGACATGGAAGGCTTAAATTTGGTGCTATGGAACTTCCTGGTATAATCAGGTAGGACCGATAGACGAAGTGACAAAAAATTATCTCATCATTTTGCTTTTACCCTTGCAAATGGGGAAGCTTAAGATAGCTATTAGCAATGATTTGTAGGATGAGTATGATTCAAAATATTAAGTTTTCAATTGTTGATTTTGATTATGAATATTGTTATTATGACTACCCCATCAAGTGATGATTCAATGAGGAAAGGACAAGTGATGAAAGCAATGAGTCACTTGATCAAGATGAATAATTTGGATAATTCAATATTGTTGCATGTTGTATGGCAAGTCCTATTACAACTATGATTTCAACAGTTAATAGTAATTGTACATATCTATCCCATGGAGTAGTCTAGATGCAATGGCCTTCTTAGGAAATCAAAATTATAGCAATTTCATTTAGGCTTATGCTGAATCAGTATGTTTTATGATCTGATGAAACTTTCATAGAAGAGAGAAAATGAATACCTTGTTCCTGCGGAGCAGTCCAACCACAATGGCCTTCTTGGAGAGTGAAGTGAAGACATTTTAATTCCTCGATGAATAATTTGGTTCAAATGGCCTTATGGTAATTTACTCATCTTGTTAGATTGCATGGAGCGCAAATTGCTATAACCTCCAAGTGCATAGAGTAAATAACTAGATGCAAGGCACACTTGAAATTTTATGTTTTATTTGATTTTTTGTTAATTTTGATTTATTTTCATGTATGCATTAATGGATATAATGGCTTAATGATGAAGTGATTATGTTATATGTATGGGATGTTTTGATGATATGTACTAGCTATATGATATATGTATATTTAGATGCTATGATCTAAATGTGTAAGTGCATTACTAAGTATGCATATATATGGATACAATGATGTATGGTAAATGCATTAATTATATCAGGATAGATTGAATTCAAATGAACTTGTATGATTTAATCACGTAAAACATAGAGAATAAATCTAATATGTATTACAAACTAATGGACGATACCACTAAATGTATAAAAATAATGAATTAAAAAGATAACTCTTATCATAAGAATTAATCATTTAAGAATCCATATGTGAGATGAGATGATGTGAGATGTAGGGTTTACCCTTATAAGCTTCTATAAATTAAAAGGTATGCACAAAATAGTCAATGGTCATCTAAATATCATTGTTGATATCCATATGGTATCTATCCTACTTCATGAACACCCTTTAATAAACACAACCTCATAAAAAAATTGGTGATTGATTGATGAGATGATTTGTTGCTATAGGGGATTTTTGAGGTTTTCCATGAGACTCAAACACCCTAGTTGATTAATCAAAAGTTGTATAATGACTACACAAGACTCTTGAAAGATAAAATATTTTGTTATGAAGACCAATATACTCATTATCCTTGTGTGTGCAAATGAATATTTTATATGAGACATAATACTACCTTATTGCCAGGCAGGATTCATTCAGCCCATTGTTGTAATGAGGATCACCATATGCTCACCATAATCCTAAGTTTAAATGTAGTTGGACTAGACTACTAGGTAATGTAGGCCACCTAAAGCTAGCTCATTTATAAATTTCTTAGAACTACCCCATTGCTAGACGGGATTCATTCAACCCATTGTTGTAATGGGGATCACTCAATGGCTTCAAAATACTAACCATTCCAGGGATTCAAGCTCTTCACCCCTTATTTTCTTTTCATTGTTTGGGATACTTGCTCATGCTTAGTGATGAAAATTATTGTTTATGTTGCATGTTTTTTTAGCAAGGGATTTACTTTGATTTTTGAAATTTTCATATTTTGTATGAAAGCAAGGGATTTCTTGGGTAGGGGGGATCTTGTCCTTTTGCCAATGATCAACATGCGAGACCATGCGCATCACAAAATGACCAAGTAAAAATCTTTCGCTTAAGGTAACTAGGTTCACTTTGTAGTGTTCATATTTCCTTATTTAAACTAGAATTATTAATGTTTAAAAAGTTATGGGATCTTGATATATGCTAGGTGCTATCAAAACTAGACCTCATCTCCAAAAGAAAAGATAATAAAATCACTAGGTATGGCTGAATGATCAGAAAACCCTAGTATATACCTTATAGCAATAGGAGGGTTGTGTTGAAAAACATTATTACTCATAGGGATGATGGATGATGATGATGAATAGATGCATGATTGGCATACAAACATGGTGTCATTTGTAAGAATGTAAACACAACCTATCCTAATGCAAATGCAATGGATGAAAATACCTAATGCAATGCAATTAAATGAATGCATGTGCAAAACTGAAAATGCATAATGTAAATGTTTTTGTTTTTTTGATGTTTTGCAATATTTTTTAACTTTATTACTTTTTAAATTTGTTTTTGAATTTTTGACTTTTTCATTGTTTTTGTGTTTTAAATTATTTTATGATTTTTATTTTATTTTATTGTTTTTAAGGGGGGGAGGTACGTTATCTTAAGTATCCCCAGTGTATGTGCCACTCAATGAAAGTGAGGAAGGTGCGATACCTTTGGAAATCTCACTTCGCTTCACTGATTGTGATGTGGATGGTGGGGAAGGTATGCTACCTTGAGGACCCCAATTACATGTGTTATCCACCATAATGTAATCATCTTGTTTAGGAAGAGTGACTAAAGTCAACTCTCCCTTTTTGGACGTAGACATCTTCAAGGTGCCAATGTCTATATGGGGTGAAATGAGTGAATCGTCTGCATGGAGCTCATATCGATCTAATAGGCCCTAGAATACATTATTGAATGCAAAGCACCCATCGATGTCATGCCCCTATATAAGAAAATAGATACAATAGAGGCTTTCACCTGGTGACCCAGGATTAGGTGCATTATGTTTGACCTTTAGTAATGTGAATGCATTTGCCTCCTAAAACTTTTGAAATAAAGTCATGGTAGTCATCTCAAATATGACTACTCACTGAGGTTGCTTGTTAGGCCTATGAGGATGTGGTTGACCTGGGGGGAACACATGGGATGAATTCACTTGAACTATGGTATTTTTAGGTGCTATATATGATTCATCTATCGATAAAACCTTACTATCAATGAGATCCTGACCCTCTATTCGATGATAGATGCCATAATGGTCCTCCCTATAGCCCTTAGGTTTAGCTTTATTTAGGTTTAAAGGGTGTAGTTTAGGTAAGGTGAGGACCTTTGCCTCTTGTAGCTTTTGAAAAAAATATTTGATAAATTATGAGACTAGGCAGTACAGAAGGAGCAAATAATGGACCCTAGAATTAACACAGGGTCCATGAGGGAAAACAACCAATGGAAAGCACACATGGGGAAAATTCCACACTCACCACCATTGAGCAATGCTCCCACGGGAGAGGATGGAGCATATTTTGGGCCAAGATTCACTCATTTGAAGGACTGGGTCATGGTTCGTGTGCTTCCACTTAGGCATTTCACCCAAAATCTTGCTTCCCAATTTGCAAATCTCTATGTGGGTGTTGTGCTTTATATACCACCATGAGGGCTATCATGGGATAAATGTGGGATAATGGCTCAAGACTATCGCAGCGTTGCTCAAGTTATTTTTTAATAAATTTTTATTTGAGAAATTATTAGACTGGGCAATACGGGAGGAGCGAATAATGGACCCTAGAAGTAACATGGGCTCGTTTAAATGAGTCCAAATGTATTGCTACTATTTTGGGTGCTCAAAGCATGCTAGCTTAGTTTTATGACCAGGTTGAGCCCTAGGTATATCAATTGTTTCTTAGGGGGCTCTTATTGCTTTTTTGGTGCAAGGAATGGATTTTTTATTAAGATTATTTATTGGTTGACAACCTAAAGTTGCTTCTTTTCAAGCATGTTATATAATATGGCTCTAAAACCTTGACATGATTGAATATCATGACCGTTTTGTCTATGATATAGATAGTGTAACTCTTCCTCATACACTTGGGGTTTGGGATGATTTGTATTTAACTGGTGAACCTCAGGTAAGGTGATGGAATTTTCATTGCATAATCGATTGAAATTCAATACCTCCAGCTCAAGAAATGAGAGATACTTGTTAGGTTGTTGGGGCAGTCGAGTTGGTTCCTACTATTGTTGAGGCTTTTCCTGTGATTGTATAGGAGGTGTTTCAACCTCAGATGGGGGTTGCTTTTGTATTTCCTGGATCTCAAGATAGAATAATATAAATTTCAATACCTCATTCTATTGCTCCAATGTACCTCTAGATTAATCAGACAATCTTGTATACATTTCAAGACTGATAATGCTCTTAGGTGTATTTCTATTGACTGGCTTGAAATACCATCGTCGATTGAAGGAGGTAAAAGAGTGGGTGCTACATAACCCTTAGGTAAATTCAAATCACCCATTTCCTTCATTTGAGACGATGTGGACACTTCTTGATGATCCACTTTGTTAATGGCATCCACATGCTCATATTTATTACTTAGTTCATATTTCTACTTCACTTTGTAGTGTTGAAGTATGCGAGCTTGAGTACCCCCAGTTTGATGTGGGGAAGATAATCATTCTTTCTCTTTAGAAGGTGCCATGAGAAATGAATAAAGGGTGACTAATTTCAATGGTTTTTGCCCCTTTGATGTGGAAGCAACATCAGATAGCATCATCTATTGTTTTAACTATTTTAGAGTTACCAGACCCTCTATCTTGATGTTGACCATTCCCACAAACTCGTGAGAAGGTTTTTTGGCTTCTGAACTAGTTGTGGGTAGATCATCAAGTAGTCAAGATGATTTTGCATTAGTTATATCAACTAATGTTTTCTTCTCCTCATTAGGTAAGGTGATACCGTGAGTTTTGTTGATGGGATAAGGCAGCGATGGCTTGACACAAGTTTTTATTGAATGTTTTTTTATTTCATTTGAGGAAACGTTTTAAGTCTCACATATCACAAGAGTTTTATGTGGCTCTTTGATCATTTTGTAATATTTGAAAGGTTTGGGATCATTGGGGACCACACATACTTATCCTTGATGTATGAATTTGAGGTTTTGATGCACTATGGAAGTTATGCATTCCATTTCCCTCATCCACGATCTGCTCAATAGAATATTATATTATATTTCACCCCCCAGGATGTGACACAATGTAGGCATCATCTTTATTTCCACCTGGATAGGTAGGATTATTGTGCTAATTGTCAGGGAGGTGGCATAATTGAAGGCTATCAATATGAATGTTGAGTTCTTAATTTGTGAAGGTGGCAGATTTAAGTGTTTCAAAGTTGTAGCTATTATGATGTTGATATATGACCTAATATCAATCAATAATCTCTTGTAAGAAATCTAATTTATGCTCACTATGAAGTGTAGCGGTGGATTGGGTTTATATATAGATATTGACCTGATCTCCTACCTACTAAAGATAATCACAGGATGCTTATGTAAGTGAATTGAATTCAATGTTGGTAAGGATTGCGATAGATGATCAACTTTAGTTGAACCTTCAATACATTGGAATGATCAAGGCATCTTTTGGTTCCTTCTATAGGATTTATCAGGCCGATTCAGGCAGGTAGAGGTAATTTTATTTGAGTACTAGGTGGTCAATTATACTCATCGTCTATGTCTATAGAATATGGTTCAGGATACTATTGATCCTAGTGATCTCATTATGATTCTTCATATTGACTATGCTCGGGATTGTTTGGCACAAAATGCTTATGTGGCCAAGAAGCATGTTGAGAAGTGTAGTGAATATAATTGTTTACTCACGTATTATGTAGCTCAATATGTGAAGTAGCACATCTCTAATTTTGCTACTGACTATACTCACTAAAGGGAGGTATTTCTGATCGAGCCAATCTGTTTGATCGCTCTTCACGCTCCTTTTGATCAAGGAGGTGTTCTTCTAGATGATGTTCATATAACCGTTGTTGGTGTAACCGATGTTGTTTTGCACTTTCACATTATAAATTCTCTATATGCTCATGCTCGATAGGAAAATCCTCTAATTGATATTGGAGCATTTGTTCTCTTTGAATTGCATCTGATCTATGTGACTGATATGCTCAATTTTCTGTATGAGGTCTTTGACTTTGAAACTCTATTCAAGGGGCTTTGTTTGATTTGAATTGTGAAACAAGGTTGGAAAATAACTTCCCTTGATTCCTTGAGGTTGCATTGACATTAAAATATTCCCTAGGGGTATGATCCTTGTGTAATCGTGTTATAAATGTGCCGCGTGTTCACTGGGAATACTCACCATGGGTACAGACAAGATGCAACTAAGTTACAGTTCCTTCATCCATGATGTACTCTACAGTAGATCCAGAAGATCCATGAGGGGTACAATTGCAATATATGCTTCCATTTTCAACTATTCCATGTGATCTTCTAGCACCTTGATCTAAGAATTCAAGGTGATGGATTTTCCAAGGTTGGGCAAGAGGCATACCTTCTTCACCAATGTTATGATAGGATAAATGACACCCTCCATGATTATAAGGATTTGAAATTACAATGGGTATGTGAATGGTTACACCCCCTCTATCTCACCTCTCATTGGTCTAATATGGTCTCTCAATGTGATGAGATGAAGTAGACCTGGAAATGATCTCATCTGGATCACAAGAAGATCTATTGTTTGTTCTCCTGGGCAAGGTTTCTTGATGATAATAATTGTGAGTGGTTTTGTCTTCTCTGAGAATATATGAATTTCATTAAGGTATGTTAGTGGCATGTGTGTTGCCTCTAGGGAATTTTAGGTCCTTTGGTGCATTGGGCGTCATCTCGATCGTGGATCGAGGGTGGCCCCATGTAGTGACCATAACCTTGTGAAATTTGACTTCTAAAAAGGGTTTTAGGTGTTATATACCAAAATTATCAGTGTTATGAGCTGATCACAGTGGACTAGGACTCCAAAAGGTGACCTCCAGGTCAAAATTTGTATTTTTTGGATATTTGACCAATCGGAGCTTGTGGAAATAACCAATTTGAGGAATTTTGGTCAAATGCAAATCTAGGCCTCAAAAATCGTATGAGGGGTGCATAAGGGTCTAAATAAGAAAAAAAAAACAAATTTGGCAAATTTTGGGGTTGTTTAGGACTTTTTATGACTATTTTAGTGCAATTTTTCCCTATTTTTGGCTTAAAAATCACTCAAAAATAGAGTAATCATAAAACCAACATAAATTTTTTGTTATAGCTTCAATTTGCACAATTTTTTATTCATTGGATGTATAATAAAAAAGTAGAACTTTACTTTTTATTTTTGAGAAATTACGGTTTGGTCCTAGATCGAGGATCTTATGTTGATTACCCAAACAATAAAGAAACACACAAAGTAGATAATATGATTATCTCTTTTAAGGATTAGATGTGTGTCCTAAAACTTATTTTGAGCATTTTTATTTGTTGTGTATACACTCTAAAATCTTATCGTGTTTTTCAAAAGTTGATGTTATACTCAAATTTTTCAAAGTTTTTCACTCATATACTCGCACATGCCATAATATGGGGATGAAATCCATACTCAACAAGGTAGCATAGGTACTACCAACCCTCACCCAACACACCATAGTCAGATATATGCCCTCTAGAGAGGAGTGCATGTGATTTTCTATGATAGGATAGTTCTTGGGTTGGCCATGGCCACGAACGGGTCCCGATAATACAATGTTAGACAAGCCAATCGAGTGGTAATAACTTCCACTATTGTTCTTGATCAACGAGTTGGATGTGAAATCCCAACACTGTTGATGTTTACTTTAGAACATTGGATGTGTGTGTGCCTTTTAATTTTATATTAAGGAAAGATGCATAAATAAGTATTCATGATTTCTCTCTACATGCCTAGAAAATAACCTTTCATTTTTAGAAAAATGCAAGACTAAATGCTCTTTAAAATCTAGAATTTCTAATGTAAAATTAACATGATATTGGCCTTTGATAAAGCCCCAAACAATTAATCCCTAACACATAGTCTAAACAAGGTCTGCTAATATGTATAGCAGGCAACATGCTCAGCCGCTATACATAGTAGCATTCAAAAAATCTAGTCATGGGATTTTAGGGTGGATAACAAAATAGACCATTGTTCCTAAAAGCGGCTAGTAGAAAACATAGAATTTTCATAAATTTACCCTTAAAATTTTGCTATGTTTGCTAATTAATCTATAATTTACACTCAAAAAGAAAAAAATACAGACATAATACAACAAATGCAGAGAAGACCACTTACCATGGAATCTTCATCTGATGGAGAAACATGCTAATGACTATTTTTATCTATGTTTTTTGTTGGCCACTATTGATCAGAATGGTTGGGACATTAGCTACTGATGCCATCCATGGCTAGGACTTCTAGCCATTGTTGCTCAGAGCGGCTGAGCCTACAATAGGAAAAACATAAAAAATTAAGTTAGTAGTGCAAAAATAGGGTCAGTCCCACCATGATCACCACTTGTATAAAGGTAAAAAATATACATCTACACTATTTTAAGCATATAAAAAATTGAAAATAATGAAATCAAGTAATCATTGCAAAATATAAAAGATATTCAAGAAATGGGGGTGCTCTTTTATTAATAATTATGAATATTGATTACAACTCCTCCCTCTTAGGGAATAACTCAAATTGATACAAATGTTACAATAGTTGAAGTCCCTAAACGGGGAAAGATACACTTGAATGGTCTTCACTTTAACACCAATTTGATTGAGGGTTTACTAGTATGCCTCCTCTAAAATCAACAGGAAGAGTCTTGAAATATGCTTTATCTTTGAGAGATATGTTACCTGTGTGTAAAGAAACAACAAGAAACATTATAAGCACATGTTGCCTCTCAAGATGAGGCTAATTTCCAAGTGAATGCAAGAAATAAAGAAAATATGTAAAGAATGCATGAAATGATAAAGAATGCTTGAAAACTTGAAATAATGCTTGAAATACTGAATATAAAGAATGAAAATGCTGCTATGCTAGGCTAGAAATCCAAATAGAAGACTGCTAATATAATCTAATGGCTAAAAGTAGGGTAAAAGAGACATCATATCCTAACCACTATCGCTCATAGCACCTGGCTTTGCTAGTCATTGTCGAAGTCAATGGCTAAGCCCATGGACCACTGTTGAAAATAGTGATCGCAGGGTGAGGGTTATACTTTCTGAATCTCAAGTTTGGCATAAATTGATTCCACTACAAAGAGATTTGAATTTTTTAGTGCATTCTCTCAAAATGACTTTGGGTGAGAAATTGGCTTAGATCATGTTGAATTGAGTGTTTGAATAGCGATTGTTCTTCTCAAGAGGTGGCAATATCCATTGGTGGATTTTCACTTATAATTTCTCAGTTGGACAACACTTTGTTACTCCTCAAGGGTGTGTGAAATGACTCTCCAATATAATAGGGCTTCACTATGTGATTGACACATTAATTCCTTCAATCAATGTGGCAGCACTTCATTAGGGAAGACAACTAGGGTTTGATTGATAAATTTGGGATCTTAATTAGACTCCCAAATTCCTTACTCTAGCTTCATGGAGAATCTAAGAACAAGAATTGGTTATGCCCAGGTAGTTGAGATAAGTCTTCCAAAATCTTCTATTTTCCCAACTAATCAAGAATTTGTTATGCTTTTAAATAGATGTTTCTCAGCTCAAGGTCCAAGTTAGTGACAGAGCTAACCACTATTAACCAAAGTGGTTATGGAGCTAGCCACTATCACCATACACATCTAGGGAGGTAGATGCTATCATCATCAGTGGATAGGGAGCTAGCTACTATCACTGTTAGTGGCTAAGGCTGACTAGAACTAGATTTCCCCATATGAGTGGTTAAAACCTTTGCTAAGTCTTGTAAAGGTCCAAAATCATTCATATGACCTAAAGAGGTGTCCATATGAGTAGTCTCTTGAACATGATGTGTTATAGGTGTCTATAGCCCCCCATAGGAGTCCATAGTATGAAATCCATGTCCTATCACCCCATGTCATTACCCTCTTATTCTATCCACCCCTTCGGCTACTCCCCAACCATACCATTCCAATGACCAATGTTCTATCCAACCTAATTCAGCACTAGCCACTCTCATTCTTGGATAGGTTACTATGAATTTTTGATCTACTACAATATTTCCACCCCCAAAACATCCTCTCAAACTAGCCTTGATTTTCCTCATATTGATAATTATCTCCCTTCTTCCTCCATGCCCTTATATTTATAATCAACTCCTCCACTTCCTTCACCAAAACCTCCACCCTCTTCCATTCTACTCTCCATTTCTTCTCCTTCCATCTTGACTACTAGATAGGATACTATGATCTCCACATGTACCTCTAGATATTCCACTTCCACATTGTCTTATCCACCCAACCCTGCTTCTCCATCACCCAATAGATCATCCTCTAAAATTAACCCTCTTTCCTCTTCTCCCATTCTTGAAACTATGCAAATTATGCACCCATATCCTTCATATTATCCATTGACATATCCACCCTCTTCGACTACGCATGGTTCTTCTTCAAATATATCTCACTTGAAACCATCTTCCCAACATTTTAGAGAAAAAATTACCTTTGGTTACATTTGCACCCAAGACTTTGCTAACATTGAAAGACCTGGTTAACACAGAGTTCACCTAGTTCAATCTCTAGACAAGGTTGGTTTCTTGCTTATTTTAGGAAAATGGAGAGAGAATAAAATGCATAAATAGGGAAATATAGCTATTTTTAGAGTTTATTAAAGGGTGCAAATTAGATAACAGTAAAGAAAATTATCACAACATTTTATAGAGAAGCATAAAACTGAACCGCCAAAATAGAGAAACTAAAATTCTGGTAGAAATATATCTAAGTGTAAGCTTATTTATAAAGTTAATTTTTTATCTAGCAGAAATTTTTTGTAGGAATTTAGAATAAGAATTGATGCAGGTTAAATTCAATCTAGATTTATATAGCAATCAACAATACATACTTGATTTAGAACACTAGTGAGCCTAAAATCAGAATGGACGATCTTTTATTAAGATTTTAGAAGTCTGTGTACATAGCCTTGTAAACACCTAAGAGCCGACTATTTTTTTGGGTCACTCATTCTATATATAAGAGTTTTACACAATAGAAAAACTTAAAGTTTTTACAACATCATACCCGTAGACTCATTCTGGTTTAGAAGCAGTTAAGGGATCATGGAGTCCTCAACTGGAAGTGGTTGAGATCTTCTTGTTATGACGATCTTCCTTAACCTCCTTAGAGATGTCATGGTCCACTTGGCCTTCAAATTTTACACCATCATGAATTTAGGTCTTAGTTTTTCCCTCAAACTTCAAAATGTCGTTCCATCACGACTTTCTACCTCAATTTGGCCCTTGGCCTTCAAAATTTCATGCCATCACAACTTTTTATCTCAGTTTGACCCTTGGCCTTCAAAATGTTGCACCATCATGACTTTCTACCTTAGATTTGTCTTTGACGGCCTTCAAAATGTCACACCATCATGACTTTTCACCTCAGTTTGGCCCTTGGCATTCAAAATATCACACCATCGTGACTTTTTGTCGTAGCTTCATTTTCGACCTTCAAAGTATCATGCCATCACAAATTTTTACCTTGGCTTTGCTCTTAGCCTTCAAAATGTTGTGCCATCATAAATTTCTACTTTAGATTTGTCTTCGACCTTCAAAATGTCGTGTCATCATGACTTTTCACCTTGGCTTTACTCTTAGTGTTCAAAATATTGTGCCATCACAACTTTTGGTTGTGGGTTGACCCTTAGCCTTCAAAATGTCATGTCGTCATGAATTTTTACCTCAAATCTACCTTTGCCCTTAAAAATGTCATGCTATCGTGAATTTCCTCTATACTTAGCAAAATATTGAGAAGGCTACTCCTTATTTCCCTAGATGTGGTCATTTCGATCAATATTTTTGGTGCCTCCTAGGGTAATTCTGTCAATAAAATGTTAGAACCTAGAGCATTTATCCATTGGGGAACAGAGTAAAAAGAACAAATTAAAAAAGAAAATAAGGGAAATAAGGGGCATGATACCAAGCATAAAAAATGCTTCTTGCTTTGGGGTGATCATTATTCCAGAGTATCTTCTTCATTAGATTTATCTACTTCACCTTGACCAGGAGCTGCTGCACTACTTGATGAGGCTTTCTTAGCATTTTACTATTTGTCCTTTTATTTTACCACTTCATTATAGATGGTGCAGGTCTTCCTCCAGGTTTCCTCATCTGTATCTACTTTTTCCTTGAAAGTGATGTACAGATACTCTAACTCTTCAACCTTGTCATACGATAAAGTTTTTTATTTCATTTACAACTCATATAGACAAGATTTGATTTGGGTAATATCTTGAGCTATACCGAATATTTGTTCTTCTTGAACAAGCTCTTTCTAGCTATCGATTTTTGACTCATCTTCTACAAATTTCCTCCAGGTGGATTTCAATTCATCTTAGATCAGGAGGTTTGAATCTTCATCCTAGAAGGTAGGCATGCCATAGTTTTTAGCTATGCTTATATGTTTTAGAATTGCCTTAGCTTATGCTCTAAGCTCTTGCATGAGCATAGCACTTTTAGTTACTAGATTATGCCTTTTGAAAAATCTCCTAGCAACTAACTTGGCCTGGGACCAATTTTTATCCCGTGATATGTATCTAGTTATTTCTTGGGTGTTGTGTGCTAGGACTTTAATTTTTGTAGTTGTTTATAGCCTTGTTGCTAGGAGTTTGACTAATGCTTTGAATTCATCTTCCATTTGCCCTAGCGTATTTTTAATTTTGAGTAGATAAGATATTGCGGGCCTTGCCTTCAGGGTCATCTTGTTGATGCTTCCAATCATGTCTCTCATGACTATCCTAGATTTATCTTTAGATAGCCTGCTGGTATTATTAGCGTTGTCCACGAGCTAATTTTTAATATCGTCAACTTGTTGTTGCAACACTTGGATCTACTCTTCAAATTTCACCACTTTTTGTAGCACCCTAAAATTGGCATAGTGAAATTCTAGTAATTACATTCACTCCTAGTAAATAATTTAAATTCAAGTTTTAACCTCCCAAACCGCCCGTTAACCATCGGGTAATCCATTTCCCCCTTTTATGTGCCATTTTTAGAGGTTGTTTTGACCGTTTGACGATATCGTCGCCGATCAGACGATATCGCCCCAGATCTAACAATTTCGTCTGGGCTAGGACGTCCAGACGATCTTGTCGTAAAACTAATTTTGCATAATTAGCTTCTATTCCAACGAGACTCTAATCCGGGCAGAAGCGTGTCTACGCCGTTAGGGACCCTCCCCCATTGGAGATCTCCCAAATAGGGATGATATCCAACCTCCTAACTACTCCCCTAAGCCTATTTAATCCTTAGGACCTTCCCTTCCCAACCCCTGGCTGAATTTCTTTGTAACTTGATTTTGCGTGCATTAGAATACCTAGAGTATCATTTTGCCTTTGTTATTTTGAAGTTTTCTTGCAGGTACCTCATTGATTTTTAGTCGGAGCAAGCTCAGATTGTCGCAGATGATCTCGTTCAAATCTCGGATGATCCTATCGCAATTCGAGATGATTTCATTACTATCGGGACGATTTTGATTGTAGTCAACATTGGGGGCAATCGATGCCTCGAGTTTGCACTTTCTCTTATCCCCTTTTCTCTGTTTTATTCTACATTTTAGTTAGCTTTTATCCTTATTTCTTACTATTTTGCATTTGGAGTTCACCCATTTAGCTTAGATTGCATGATAAGATCATAATTTCTCATTAGAATATCATAATTTGTTTGAATTTCTATTCATAACTGTTGTTTAGTATTCATATTGTCATTTTGTGTTGTTTCCCTCTGTCATCACAGTGGTATTCTTTGTATTTGGCATCTATTTTTTTGTTTGTAGGTCTCTGACGAATTCGTCTGACGAATTCGTCAGATCTCAGATGATCTTGTCAGATCTCAGACGATTTTGTCGAATTCCAGATGATCCTAACTGCTTCAAACATCAGAATCTCCATTAGACATCCGGATCAGGTATTCTTCCTTAATTTATTTGTTTTTCTGTCTTAAATTTGTTCTCTGTATTCATTAAATTTGCACTTTCATATAGATTAATTTAGATTCATTTGGCCAAACCTAGGATATGAATGCTTAAGGCTAAAAACGAACACATGAAAACACATTCCAAAACCTAGGTGTGGAAACTGCCCTTAAATGTTTCCTGGTGAACCCACCATCCGTCGAAAAATCATCAAAATACACCTCCCTTGAGAGGCGGGACCTTCGCAAGTCCTCTCAGTCCGAGGTACCACGACATCATTTTCCCATCCCCCTTCCGGGCACGGATCCTATAGCCTAAAGGTAAGGGTGCGAAAAATTTGGAGCGATACATTTTGGTGAACCCGACGTGAATGCATCATAACCTTTTGAAAACAAAAACAAAAGAAAACAAAAAAAAAAAAAAAATAGAACAACTAAAACATAGATGCATTTTAAAATCATTTAAGTTTAATATCATGTTTAGATGGTAACTCCTAAGAAAAGATTAGCAGTTACTATAAATTTAGAAAACCAATTGGTAGCCATAGAAGTCAATTCTATACTTAGTGTGCCTGAAACAGATAGAAATCAATTCTTGTGGAACGAACTTGATAGGAGACTTAGTGTCATCTCATCTAGGTCAACACAACTTAAGCAAATCAAGAGGCTAGTCCTAGATAGAATCTTGGATCCTCATCAACTTGTCTTTTATCATGAACTTCAGAGAGCCTGCCATAGATGGTAGCTTATAGGAGAGCTCTTGTATCTTCAGAATTGTTCACCTTCGAGGAATACCTCGAGAACGCAGCCATTGTACACCAGTTCCTAGGTCTTGTAGAAGACCAAGAGGTTGTTCTTATAGATAGGGAAATATGGAATAGGGTTCCTCGAGCTGTGTTATATCAAGAGTATTGCCACGAGCTTTACTTTTATCAACCAGCATCTGAGACAGATAATATCACTATAGCTCTTTTCATTAAATTTTTAAAAGAAAACTTTCAATTTGAAGAAGAACACTTCATGACTCCTGAAGAATTAGAGCCCATTAATGATATTTATAAATTGTTTATAGAAAACTAGATTGTTACTTTCAGTCTTATTTCTTGCATTTATTGTATTGTTTGTCATTTTTACAATATTATTTCAAAAACAAACAAAAACTAAAAAAAAAAAAAAAAAAAAAAAAAAAAAAAAAAGTGTTTTTTTTTTTTTTTTTTTTTTTTTTTTTTAATATAAAAAAAAAAAAAAAAAAAAAAAAAAAAAAAAAAAAAAAAAAACATAGCAAAAACTAAAACATTTCATTTCAAATATTGTAGTAGGTATATAGTAAATATATACCTCTTAAACTTGTTGCATATATATATATATATATATATATGTATATATTTTTATATATATATATATATATATATATTTGCTTAAATCAAAATTAAAGCACCATGCCTAAACTTAGGAATGGTAAAGAAATTGTAGGAGAAGAAGAAGAAGATTGGTTACAAGATACAACTAGAGACCCAAATGTCCTTCCTGGAGATCCAATTCCGGAAGGAAAAACTCTAGATCAATCAGAACATGACCTAGGTGAAGACAATGAACAAGAAGGAAGTGTTAAAGAGGATGGATCCTCATCCCCTAGAGTAGCTCCAGATGGAACTATTGCTTTTGACAACATAGATCATTTCAAGAAATTTCTTGATGATAACATTGATGCCCTTAATGTGGCAGTTCGTATGGATAAAGGGCAAATTAGCAACACTAAAGCAGCCCTCCTCGGATGACGAGGGCTCAGGGTCCGATACATGCAGTCATGCATCGGATAGGGAGGCAGAGCCAGGCAGCTATGGAGGCGGCCCAGGGTCATGACAGGAGAGAGCTAAGAAGGCCACAGGCATAGGAGAGGCCACGAAAGAGGGAGAGGAGGGAGGCGAGACCCCCTTCTCCACAGAGAGAGAGGCCACCATCGCCCAATAAGGGTAAGGGTGTTGACACAGGAGAGAGTAGCGAGATGGCTACTCTCTGAACGAATAATATCTGTCTCCAGGCACAGGTGCAGGCTCTACAGGATGAGGCTGCACGCCACCGAGCTGAGTCTACACAGCTCAGAGACAAGATTGCACGCCTCAGGGCACGGGGCAGAGGGGCGAGCACTGGGGAGATAACACAAGCTATTGCCCAAATTACTTTCTACCAAACTTTGTACTATCAGTTGGTGCCAGAGGAGGATAGACTACCCTTGCCAGCCAACATCGCAAAGCCGATCAAGATTGGGTCGTCTAGGACTTCGTCCCGATCAAGGACTAGGGCTCACAGTACTACACAGACTGCGATGGGGCCACCTCGTCCACATCAGGGTGGGGGAGGAGATGAGGTTGAGAGCTCGAGGGGCTCTCGAGGATAGAGGACTGCATTACACTATATAGATTGATATGTAGGTTTATTATTTTTGATAGAGGATTGAGTATGCCGAGGTAGAGATTGTGGCATACCGATCCAGTTTTGATGATGTATATATGCGGTTGATATATATATGAGATGAGATAGTTTTGATCATATGACTTGTGTTATGTGTATGTTTATGATGCTTTTATGTTTGATTGATTTGATTTGATAATTGGATTGAGGATTCATGAAATTATGTCGTTTTGAAAATTTATAATTTTGATGTCATGCGGTAATATTTTAAATGAAATAATCTAATGTAACAAATGGATTGTTTGTAATGTGATGTGGTAAAAGAAATAAAAAGAGACTTCTAACAATAATTTCAAAGGACATTGTCGCTATTATAGACCATTTCATGGAGTCGCTGCTCACTCGGTCGTCAAGCTAATCCCAATTATAGAAATATTGTTAAAAGTAAAAGAGTGCTTAAGAGACTGTCTTAAGACTTTGGTGCAATGGTGAAAATGATGATGATGATGGTTTGCTTTTAGATTTTTCATAAAAATAGTATGCATGAAATAATGATTTTTGCTAGGCATAAATTCCTAAGTGTGATAAATTTTTTGGATAATTCTTTAGGAATTATACCATCTTTGCAAAATTTGAAGGTTAACATAATGACATGAAATAATGAAAATGTGTTTGCTTTTTAAAAGCATAATTTGTGTAACATAATGATTTAAGTCATATGGTTTTCATGATTTTTAAATAAAGGGGGAATAAAATTGTTGCAATGATTTGCGCTAAGCATAGAATATGTAGGTATAGACTTATACCATCATCGCGAAAATAAAAAATAGATAGTTTTATTGCATGATTTGACTTTGTAATAAATAGAAAATATGAAGATGAGGACTTGCGCTAGGCATAAAATTCCACTTTTGGTTTTGGAATTATACCATCGTCACGAAAGTCAACCAGATATATATGTTTTGATTGTATATTTTTGAAAGAAAATTTTGATTTTTCTATTATATAGTTATCTTTATGCTAAACAACTGTACTTGAATTATTCCAAACAAGTTGCAAAAAGAATATTTCAAAGTATTTTGAAGACAAAAGTTAGATTTATAAGGAATCCCATGTGCATATGTGAATTCATTTCCGATCTTGATTTATCATAATGATACACAAAATCTCTCAAATACAAATGTGTGTGCAATTGCTTTGTGCATTTACCAGTTTTGAGCAAGATAATATGATACAAGTGATTTGAAGAAACCAAATAAGTGTTCATTAACCATGATGTAGATGCATATAACCATACTAGACTACTATGTAGGTCGGATTATCAAGAGCTAGCTAATCCATAAGTAGACATAGGTCTGTACAAAAGAAGGTCGCTAATGTGACATACATATCACCACGCTAGGAGTTACCCAAGGCCAAGATGGTTGGGCACAAACCACCTGTTATGGGGCTTACCTCACAGTTTTCGAATAATTGAGAATTCCAGGGATTCAAGCTCATCAACCCTTCTTTTCTTTTCAAAGGGTAGGGAAAGGGATTTTATTGCTTTCTTGCTTTCTGCTTTCTTGTGCTTTTCTTTTCGTTTCCTTTTCTTTTTCTTTTCTTTTTATTTTTGCTTTTTTTTTTGTACTTTTGCTTGATTTTTGAGATAGTGCTTGAAATATTGCTGTAATGATATAAAATAAAATTTTTCTTTTCTCTTTTTTCTCAAACTTTTCTTTTCTTTTTCTTTGCTAGGGATACTTGCTCGGATTAGCTGTAGAGCAAGGGATTTTTATTCCGGGTAGGGGTGAGCTTGTCCTTTTGCCAATTCTCAAAGATTCTAGACCATGTGCATGATAGGATAGCAGGGGAAACTTTTCGCTCAAGAAATCACTTCTACTATGTAGCAAAAAATGGAAATTACAAATATAATCATTTTATTGTGAAAAGATGTGCTTGGTTTAAGTAAATAACAAGATCAATTCTCTATGCTCAAACTTTATTTAATTGAATTTTGTGAACTTTGATATAAGAGAGATTAGTAATCATGCCAGATAAAATCAAGATATTTATTTTTGTGAGTGTGCAAGTGAGGGATTCCAAATAAATGCTAATTTATCAAAAATAATTTGAAACATATAACTGCAACATTTGTAAGAAAATATATATAAATACTTTTTGAGAAGTTTTGAGAATACTGACTCTTTCTTTCTTCTGTATATTGTTTTGGTTTCGAAAGAGTCAAGCATATTGCTGTTTTTATATTTTTATCATTATTTTGTTTTTTTTTTTGGTTTTATTTTTGTTTTTGAACAAAAAATTTAACAAGTGCCATAAATAAATGCAACAAATAGTTTTGAAGATTTTTGATGATTATGAATGTTTTTGATGTTTTTGAATTGATAAATTTGAAAGAAATACAAGATAGTGATTTTGAACATATACAAGGATGAAATGACCAAATTTATGCATAGTAACGTTTAAGATGCAAAATATTCATGGGTTCTTTAAGTTCTTTGCCATCTAAGGTAGACAATTTGTATGCTTTTGATTCAAATTTAGCAGTAATAATGTATGGTCCAAGCCAGTTGGGCTCAAATTTACCTTTAATGTCCTTAGTTGCATTTGTATTTTTTTGGTTTTCTTTTAAAACAAGGTCGTCGATCTCAAAGGATCGATGGCGAACTTTTTTGGCATATGATCTTTTAAGCTTGTTTTGGTAGGCACGGAGATGCTCCAAAGCATTGATGCATTTTTCATCTAGGAGTTCCAACTAACTAAGTCTGCCAACACGATATTCATCTCCTACTTCAATATCTTGAAGTAGCAGAGCCAAAGAAGGAACTTCTAATTCAAAGGGAAAAACTGCTTCAACACCATAAACCAAAACAAATGGTGAAGTTCCAGTGGGGGTTCAAACACTAGTTCGATAGGCCCACAAGGTTGGATATAATTGAATGTGCCAGTCACGACCAATTTTATTGACCAATATTTTGAGAATTTTGATTAAGGTTTTGTTAGATGCTTCCGCTTGACCATTACCCTGAGGATAATAGGGAGTGGACCAACGATGTTGAATCTTATATTTTTGGCATAATTTTTTAACATATTTATTTTTGAAACAAGTTCCATTGTCAAAAATGAGATTTGCAGGAATTCTGAACCTACAAATGATTTGATTAAAAATAAATTTAGAGACTTGTGTGCCAGTGCAGGAAGCTAAAGGCATAGCTTTGACCCATTTCGTGAAATACTTAGTGGCGGTTATGATGAACTTGTGTCCATCAGATGACACAGGATTGATTTTGCCAATAATGTCTAAACCCCATTTGGAAAAGGGCCAAGGAGATGAAATAGCCTGCAGTTCTTATGCAGGCGCATGGACAAGGTCCGCATGTTTTTGACACTTGTCGCAATGGCGCACATACTCATGTGCATCCGTTTCCATGGTAGGCCAAAAGTATCCTATCCGAAGGAGCTTTTTAGCAATGACGCTACCACTAAAGTGTCCTCCACAAGATCCCTCGTGGGCTTCACTTAAGGCTAATTTAGACTCTTCTAAGTTTAAACATCTTAATAGGATACCTTCAAAAGATCTCCTATATAAAGTATTGCCAATTATTACAAATCGACTTTCTCGTCTACGTAATAACCGACGCTGGTTGCTAGTAGAATTGGCAGGGAAAGTCCCATTTTGGAGAAAATCAAATATGTCCGTATACCAAGGTTTAGGAGTAGTTTCATTGATTAGAAACACATCCAAAGGTTCTAAGCATGACTTATTTGAAGCGGGTTCCTGGAGTCGATGAATAATGATAGTGGCATATTCGTCATCTAACTCCAAGGGCAGGAGAGATGCAGCTGCGGCCATAGCATCAACTGCACGGTTGCTAGTTCGAGGAATAGCTTCCAAGGTAACTTGATCAAATAGAGACATTAATTATAAAACATAGGCCTTATATGGACGCAGTTTATCATCTCTGGTCTGATAAACTTCATTAATTTGGTTTATAACCAGTTGAGAATCACCATAAACTAAAAGGTGTTTAATTTTTAGCGCTAAGGCAGCTCGTAATCCAAGGATTAGAGCTTCATACTCAGCAGTATTGTTGGTGCAAGAAAATGTCAATTTGAAGGACAGAGGAATAAGATGTTTTTGCGGGGATATTAAAATAATTCCCGCAATAGCCCCACTCATGCATCGGGCTCCATCAAAGTATAAGGACCATTGTTCAATATGGTCTACCTCTGATTGAAGGCATTCATCCAAAAACTCGATGATGAGGGGATGGGTAGACTCTAAGGGTGTAGCAGCTAATTGATCTGCTATGATTTGACCCTTAACAAACTTCTATCCTATGAATGTGAGATCAAACTCGCTTAGAGCAAGAACCCACTTGGCTGTGTGACTCGATAAATAAGGTCGACTCATGAGATACCTTAAGGGGTCGTATTTAGCAATGACATAAGTTTTTTGACTAAGCATATAGTGTCATGATTTTTGCATAGCAAAAATGACTGCTAGACATAGTTTTTCTAATGTTGTATAGTGGGTTTCATAACTGATGAAGGTTCGAGTAATATAATAATTAGCACGTTCTCTCTTTTCATCGTCAAGTTGAGCTAACATAGCTCCTAAGGCAGAATCTGAAGCTAAAATATATAGGAGGAATGGGCGATCAGGTTTAGGTGGTGAAAGCATAGGTGGATTAAGGAGGTATTGTTTGAGAAGTTCAAAAGCTTCTCTACATTCGGTGTCCCAATTAAAAGGGACATCCTTCTTAAGGAGTTTAAGAAAGGGACCGGTTTTGTCCGCCAGCTTATCGATGAAGCGACGGATAGCTTGAAGCTTACCTTGTAAACTTCATAATTCAGATATATTAGTAGGTGTGGGCATATCAGTGATGGCCACAATCTTGAGAGGGTCGATTTCAATACCACGAAAAGAAACTAAAACCCCTAATAGTTTGTCGGACTTAACTCCGAATATGCATTTTGTCGGATTTAATCGAATAAGATATTCTCGTAATCGATTAAAAACTTTTCTCAAATCATCTAAATGATTATCTTCAATAATAGAGCGAGCTATAATATCATCTACATAATCATGTAGGATATCATGCATCATATCATGAAAAATATAGGTCATAGCTCGTTGATAAGTTGCACCTGCGTTCTTTAAGCCAAATGGCATCACTTTCCAAAAAAAGGTACCCTAGGGGGTAATAAAGGTTGTTTTAGCCTGATCTTCAGGAGCTATCCTGATCTGATTATAATCGGAGAATCCATCCATTAAGGACATCATCCCACTTTCGGTAGTAAATTCAATGATTTGATCCATGTTTGGAAGAGGAAAGTCATCTTTAGGGCATGCAACGTTAATATCTCTAAAATCTATGCAAACCCTAACTTTGGTAGCTTCTTTCTTGGTGACTGGAACTACATTTGAGATCCATTCAGCATAATCAATAGCTTGTATAAAGACAACATTCAGGAGTTTTTCTAACTCCCCTTTGACTAGTAGAGCCACTTTGGGATGCATTTTTCTAAGTTTTTGTTTAACAGGTTTAGCATCCGGATGGACCACTAGATGATGCATGACTACGTAAGGGTCTAGACCTGGCATATCTTCATATGTCCAAGCGAAAACATCTTCATACTCTTTAAGGAATGCAATGTATTGTTCTTGTTTTTCTTGACTTAATTCTGATCCAATATTGATTATGTGAGGATTATCCTCAGTTCCAATATTAATTTTAATGACGTTTTCTACCTCCATGTGTAGGTCTCTTTCAAAGTTAGGTGGGGCGGGTGAAACGCCCAATTCTTGTAATTCTTGTAAGGTTAATTTGGATAATTCATCTTGAGGATTAGTGGCCTCAAGTTGGGCTATAGTTGGTATAGAACCATCAAAATAAAATCCATTGTGTAACATCTCTTCAACAGAGACATCATGGAAGATATCTCCTTCCAACTCTTCATCGGAGTCAGCAATCATTTCAGGATAAGCTATGGATAGCATGTTACATGAAAACGACTGATTTTTAAGAGGCAAATCATCACACCTATCCAAATAATCTTGATAACATATGAGATGATCATCATCTTCAATAGGAAAGGGTTGACCCTTACTAGGAAATAGGCCCACACCACAACGAGCAGGCCACGGTTCTACCTCAAAAGGTTCTTTCATGCCATTTTGGAAAGGTCCCAAGCCTTTCCCTTTATATCCCATTTTAAGCATCATGGGTTTAGCTTTAATATATTCATTGGTAAAATAACACCGAGCGTATCCCTCATGATGAGTTTTGATATTCCGAGGGATTCTTCCCCACTCATATCCTTTATAAATGAAGGCGCAACTCCCGACTTGGTAAGTGCTTCCCATAGGTTGTGGGAGGCCCAAAGTACGAGGAGATGGCGGTAAGTTATTTAAAAGAATTGAATCTTGCATGAAAGCATTTGTTTTTTTTGATATTAATGTTGTGGATAAATCTGGTAAAAGTTCATCAGAAAGGGCATAAGATGTAGAAGGATCATTTCCTATATCTTGAGATGTGGAAGGTATGATTGATGTGTTTATAGGTTTTGAAATTAAAGGAAGAGAACATGAAGGATTGGTTATAGATTTAAGATCTTTTTGAGGTTCTAAAGTGATTTGTTTAGAAAATTGTTGATTTATATCGGAGGATGAAATTAATGGAGGGGAAGTAGGTGAAGTTATGGGTGTGTGTTTCACATGTTTAGATGAAAAATAAGAACTAGGATGTGTGGATGACAGAGCGGGGCAAAATTGCACTCCAACAGGTTCTGCCAAAGCACACATATCAAAGGGTCTAGGGTCACCATGGATAGTGACCAACTGATTTTTAAATTCAAACTTAACACATTGGTGTAAAGTTGATGGGACAGCCCACATTGCGTTGATCCAAGGGCGACCCAAAAGTATATTGTACGATGCTGGGCAATGTACAATAAACACGGTTGTTTCTAGGGTTCTAGGACCAACTTGCAATGGGAGGGTAATAACTCCACACGTTTCTTGTGTTTCATCATTGAAAGCTTTGATAATCATATCAGTTTTCTTCATTTCATCACTTCTAAAGCCAAATCATTGGTAGAAGTCAAAAGTGTAAATGTTTAGAGATGAGCCATTATCAATCAAGACTCGTTTGACAACTACATCTCCAATTAGAGCAGTAATGTATAAGGGATTGTCCTTATGTAAACTGTGTTGTGGTATATCTTTATCCCGGAAGTCAATACAATCAACCTCTCGAGTGATGATAGTATTGGCCATAGCTTCAGGTTGGATGTTTTGAGGTACCATCATTTGGCTTAATGTAAGCATCAACTCATCCCTATGGGTGGGAGAAGATCTTAACAGATCCAAAAGGGAAATTCTGGTTGTAGTATTGGACAATTGCTCATTAATATTGTAAGGGGGTTTAGGTTGAACATTAGGAGCATGATTCCCTTTATTGGGATTTTTCAAAATGAATGGAGCCGATCCATCATTCTGATTTGATTCTTGTTGGGAATTTTGAGCTTGTTTTCGGGTAACGACTCCAATGGTACCTACGATGTTATATTGAAGACATTGAACTAGTCTCGGTCTAGCATTTATGGCTTGTTCATTTGAGAGGAATTGATTAGAAGAGGGTCGAGTAGTAACTCTTCTAGGAAATGGTTCTTCTGGAACCATAGCATCTGTGATGGGTTGAATAGGATCTGATTCCTTTTTAGAACTATTCGATTGGTTTGAAGTAATGTCTAGTTCACTTTCACTATCTGATTCTACATCACTAGAATCAAAAGTTTGAAAATTATGTAAGGGCCTGGTCATAACCAGGGATAAGGTCGTGTCAAATATTTGAGGATCCTGAATAGGTAATTGTCCGCTAATGGTTCCTACATATCGGGTAGGAGGGGGAACGTTATGATGTTCAATTTGATTGGCTACCTCTTTACCATGTCTTGGTAAAGGGTGTTGAAATATGTCTAATGTTTGATTAGCATTTTGATTTTGATTTTGGGGAACGGTCTTTTGAGTATTATTAGGAGGGTTTTGTTTAGGTTGGAAGGCTTGCACTTCCATTTCATTATTATCAATCAAATCTTGTATTTTATGTTTCAACCTTTTACAAGCATTGGTAGAGTGCCCAGGTCCTCTATGGAAATCACAAGTGTAAGTCACCTCCGTATCCGGGTATAGTTGGATCAGGGTTCCCAGATAGTTGGTAATTGGATCAAACCTCTTTCGAGTAATTGAGGTAAAATAGTTGATAAGGGTTGGTTTAATCTAGTAAATTCTCGAGGAGGCTTATCAGGAGGTTTCAATATAAATTTTTCTATTGTCTTCGTTGCATTGATATTAGCAACATTTATCGTGTCAATGACTCCATCACCGACAACTTATTTGTTTTTATATTGATTTCTGGATGTTTTCTCATCATCCTTCTTCCTAAGTTGGCCTCTCCTAATGAGGGCATCTTCTACTCTTCGAGCTAAATCTATAGCTTGATCGAAGGTAGTTAAAGTAGCAGTTGATAGCTCATAAGATATTTGTTCTTGTAAATTATTGATAAAAATGTCCAACATTTCCCTATAAGGTAGCACAAAGTGCGGTTTTCCCGTCAATTGCCTCCATCTAGCTAAGAAATCGGCAAAACATTCATCCTTGTCTTGTTTTAAGTTGTATAAATCTTTAATGGTTACATGCCTCTCGATGTAGGCACTAAATTGATGGACAAATGATTCAACTGTTTCTTCAAAGTTTCTCAAGGAATGAGTGGGCAATTGATAGTACCACTCTAATGCCATTCCACCTAAACTTTTCGGAAACATTTTTAGTAATAGCAAGTCATCATGTGATATATCATGACATGCTATCCTAAACATGCGAAGATGCTCTATGGGATCTTCGGTTCCTTTATATATAGGCAAGATGGGCATGGGAAAATGCTTAGGGTACGGTTGAGCTACAACTATGGGATCCAAAGGTTGACTACAAATCTCTCGATAATTGTATGAGGGATGGTAGGGATCTATCTGGTCCATACGTGAAGCTAATTGTTTCACCATGGTTTCCAGATTACTAGTTTGCCCCCCATATTGGTTTGGTAGGGCATTGACATGGGTTTTGTGAGCATATGATGGAGGGACATGAAGATTAGATGCCATGTTACTATTGTGTAAATTATTGGTAGGAAAAGTGTTATGAAGGAATTTTGAAGTTGTATTATGATGTATTCTAGATTGTTGAAAATTGGTATTTGGCTTCGTTTTAGGTTTTTGTTTACTTGAAGCATATTGCTCAATAGTTTGGCAGAATAAAGTAGTGAAGGAAGGTTTATTTTGTGTGGGAATGATTTTAGGTTGAATAATAGGTTCCTTAGGAGGTTGGATAACCTGTTTCTTTGACATGTTTTGAATCATAGTGACCATGTCTGTATTGGATGGCCTAGCCTTGTCACTTTCTTGTTCAATGAAAGACAAGGGATTAGTGCACACATCATACATATATTCCATGGCTTCTTGAGTGTTACTAATTTGCCCTTTATCCATACGAACTGCCACATTAAGGGCGTCAATGTTATCATCAAGAAATTTCTTGAAATGATCTATGTTGTCAAAAACAATAGTTCCATCTGGAGCTACTCTAGGGGATGAGGATCCATCCTCTTTAACACTTCCTTCTTGTTCATTGTCTTCACCTAGGTCATGTTCTGATTGATCTAGAGTTTTTCCTTCCGAAATTGGATCTCCAGGAAGGACATTTGGGTCTCTAGTTGTATCTTGTAACCAATCTTCTTCTTCTCCTAAAGTTTCTTTACCATTCCTAAGTTTAGTCATGGTGCTTTAATTTTGATTTAAGCAAATATATATATATATATATATATATATATATATATGCAACAAGATTAAGAGGTATATATTTACTATATACCTACTACAATATTTGAAATGAAATGTTTAAGTTTTTGCTATGTTTTTTTTATTTTTTAGTTTTTTTGTTTTTGAAATAATGTTGTAAAAATGACAAACAATACAATAAATGCAAGAAATAAGACTGAAAATAATAATCTAGTTTTCTATAAACAATTTATAAATATCATTAATGGGCTCTAATTCTTCAGGAGTCATGAAGTGTTCTTCTTCAAATTGAAAGTTTTCTTTTAAAAATTTAATGAAAAGAGCTATAGTGATATTATCTGTCTCAGATGCTGGTTGATAAAAGTAAATCTCGTGGCAATACTCTCGATATAACACAGCTCGAGGAACTCTATTCCATATTTCCCTATCTATAAGAACAACCTCTTGGTCTTCTACAAGACCTAGGAACTGGTGTACAATGGCTGCGTTCTCAAGGTATTCCTCGAAGGTGAACAATTTTGAAGATACAAGAGCTCTCCTATAAGCTAACCATCTATGACAGGCTCTCTTAAGTTCATGATAAAAGACAAGTTGATGAGGATCCAGGATTCTATCTAGGACTAGCCTCTTGATTTGCTTAAGTTGTGTTGACCTAGATGAGATGACACTAAGTCTCCTCTCAAGTTCGTCCCACAAGAATTGATTTCTATCTGTTTTAGGCACACTAAGTACAAAATTGACTTCTATGGCTGCCAATTGGTTTTCTACATTTATAGTAACTGCTAATCTTTTCTTAGGAGCTACCATCTAAACATGATATTAAACTTAAATGATTTTAAAATGCATCTATGTTTTAGTTGTTCTATTTTTTTTTTTGTTTTTGTTTTCAAAAGGTTATGATGCATTCACGTCGGGTTCACCAAAATGTATCGCTCCAAATTTTTCGCACCCTTACCTTCAGGCTATAGGATCCGTGCCCAAAAGGGGGATGGGAAAAGGATGTCACGGTACCTCGGACTGAGAGGACTTGCGAAGGTCCCGCCTCTCAAGGGAGGTGTATTTTGATGATTTTTTGACGGATGGTGGGTTCACCAAGAAACATTTAACGGCAGTTTCTACGCATAGGTTTGGAATGTGTTTTCATGTGTCATTTTTAGCCTTAAGCATTCATATCCTAGGTTTGGCCAAATGAATCTAAATTAATCTATATGAAAGTGCAGATTTAATGAATACAGAGAACAAATTTAAGACAGAAAAACAAAGAAATTAAGGAAGAATACCTGATCCGGATGTCTGATGGAGATTCTGATGTTTGAAGCAGTCAGGATCATCTAAAATTCAACAGAATCATCTGAGATCTGACAAGATCATCTGAGATCTGATGAATTCGTCTGACGAATTCGTCAGAGACCTACAAACAAAAAAATATATGCCAAATACAAAGAATACCACTGTGATGACAGAGGGAAACAACACAAAATGACAATATGAATACTAAACAATAGTTATGAATAGAAATTCAAACAAATTATGATATTCTAATGAGAAATTATGATCTTATCATGCAATCTAAGCTAAATGGGTGAACTCCAAATGCTTATGTGGCCAAGAAGCATGTTGAGAAGTGTGGTGAATATAATCGTTTACTCACATATTATGTAGCTCAAGATGTGAAGTAGCACATCTCTAATTTTGCTACTGACTATACTCACTAAAGGGAGGTAATTCTGATCGAGCCAATCTGTTTGATCGCTCTTCACGCTCCTTTTGATCAAGGAGGTGTTCTTCTAGATGATGTTCATATAACCGTTGTTGGTGTAACCGATGTTTTTTTGCACTTTCACATTATAAATTCTCTATATGCTCATGCTCGATAGGAAAATCCTCTAATTGATATTGGAGGATTTGTTCTCTTTGAATTGCATCTGATCTATGTGACCGATATGCTCGATTTGCTGTATGAGGTCTATGAATTCGTAACTCTATGTAAGGGGCTTTGTTTGATTTGAATTGTGAAACAAGGTTGGCAAATTGCTTCCCTTGATTCCTTGAGGTTGCATTGACATTAAAATATTCCCTAGGGGTATGATCCTTGTGTAATCGTGTTATAGAGGTGTCGCGTGTTCACTGGGAATACTCACCATGGGTACAAACAAGATGCAACTAAGTTACAGTTCCTTCATCCATGATGTACTCTTCAGTAGATCCAACAGATCCATGAGGGGTACAATTGCAATATATGCTTCCATTTTCAACTATTCCATGTGATCTTCTAGCACCTTGATCTAAGAATTCAAGGTGATGGATTTTCCAAGGTTGGGCAAGAGGCATACCTTCTTCACCAATGTTATGATAGGATAAATGACACCCTCCATGATTATAAGGATTTGAAATTACAATGGGTATGCGAATGGTTACACCCCCTCTATCTCACCTCTCATTGGTCTAATATGGTCTCTCAATGTGATGAGATGAAGTAGGCCTAGAAATGATCTCATATGGATCACAAGAAGATCTATTGTTTGTTCTCCTGGGCAAGGTTTCTTGATGATAATAATTGTGAGTGGTTTTGTCTTCTCTGATAATATATGAATTTCATTAAGGTATGTTAGTGGCATGTGTGTTGCCTCTAGGGAATTTTAGGTCCTTTGGTGCATTGGGCGTCATCTCGATCGTGGATCGAGGGTGGCCCCATGTAGTGACCATAACCTTGTGAAATTTGACTTCTAAAAAGGGTTTTAGGTGTTATATACCAAAATTATCAGTGTTATGAGCTGATCACAATGGACTAGGACTCCAAAAGGTGACCTCCAGGTCAAAATTTGTTTTTTTTGGATATTTGACCAATCGGAGCTTGTGGAAATAACCAATTTGAGGAATTTTGGTCAAATGCAAATCTAGGCCTCAAAAATGGTATGAGGGGTGCATAAGGGTCTAACTAAGAAAAAAAAACAAATTTGGCAAATTTTGGGGTTGTTTAGGACTTTTTATGACTGTTTTAGTGCAATTTTTCCCTATTTTTGGCTTAAAAATCACTCAAAAATAGAGTAATCATACAACCAACATAAATTTTTTGTTATAGCTTCAATTTGCACAATTTTTTATTCATTGTATGTATAATAAAAAATTAGCACTTTACTTTTTATTTTTGATAAATTAGGGTTTGGTCCTAGATCGAGGATCTTATGTTGATTACCCAAACAATAAAGAAACACACAAAGTAGATAATATGATTATCTCTTTTAAGGATTAGATGTGTGTCCTAAAACTTATTTTGAGAATTTTTATTTGTTGTGTATACACTCTAAAATCTTATCGTGTTTTTCAAAAGTTGATGTTATACTCAAATTTTTCAAAGTTTTTCACCCATATACTCGCACACGCCATAATATGGGGATGAAATCCATACTCAACAAGGTAGCATAGGTACTACCAACCCTCACCCAACACACCATAGTCAAATATATACCCTATAGAGAGGAGTGCATGTGATTTTCTATGGATAGGATAGTTCTTGGGTTGGCCATGGCCACGAACGGGTCCCGATGATACAATGTCAGACAAGCCAATCGAGTGGTAATAACTTCCACTATTGGTCTTGATCAACGAGTTGGATGTGAAATCCCAACACTGTTGATGTTTACTTTAGAACATTGGATGTGTGTGTGCCTTTTAATTTTATATTAAGGAAATATGCATAAATAAGTATTCATGATTTCTCTCTACATGCCTAGAAAATAACCTTTCATTTTTAGAAAAATGCAAGACTAAATGCTCTTTAAAATCTAGAATTTCTAATGTAAAATTAACATGAGATTGGCCTTTGATAAAACCCCAAACAAGTAATCCCTAACACATAGTCTAAACAAGGTCTGCTAATATGTATAGCAGGCAACAGGCTCAGCCGCTATACATAGTAGCATTCAGAAAATCTAGTCGTGGGATTTTAGGGTGGATAACAACATAGACCATTGTTCCTAAAAGCGGCTAGTAGCAAACATAGAATTTTCATAAATTTACCCTTAAAATTTTGCTATGTTTGCTAATTAATCTATAATTTACACTCAAAAAGAAAAAAATACAGACATAATACAACAAATGCAGAGAAGACCACTTACCATGGAATCTTCATCTGATGGAGAAACATGCTAATGACTATTTTTATCTATGTTTTTTGTTGGCCACTATTGATCAGAATGGTTGGGACGTTAGCTACTGATGCCATCCATGGCTAGGACTTCTAGCCATTGTTGCTCAGAGCGGCTGAGCCTACAACAGGAAAAACATAAAAATCTAAGTTAGTAGTGCAAAAATAGGGTCAGTCCCACCATGATCGCCACTTGTATAAAGGTAAAAACTATACATCTACACTGTTTTAAGCATATAACAAATTGAAAATAATGAAATCAAGTAATCATTGCAAAATATAAAATATATTCAAGAAATGGGGGTGCTCTTTTGTTAATAATTATGAAGATTGATTACAACTCCTCCCTCTTAGGGAATAACTCAAATTGATACAAATGTTACAATAGTTGAAGTCCCTAAACGGGGAAAGATACACTTGAATGGTCTTCACTTTAACACCAATTTGATTGAGGGTTTACTAGTATGCCTCCTCTAAAATCAACAGGAAGAGTCTTGAAATATGCTTTATCTTTGAGAGATATGTTACCTGCGTGTAAAGAAACAACAAGAAACATTATAAGCACATGTTGCCTCTCAAGACAAGGCTAATTTCCAAGTGAATGCAAGAAATAAAGCAAATATGTAAAGAATGCATGAAATGATGAAGAATGATTGAAAACTTGAAATAATGCTTGAAATACTGAATATAAATAATGAAAATGCTGCTATGCTAGGCTAGAAATCCAAATAGAAGACTGCTAATATAATCTAATGGCTAAAAGTAGGGTAAAAGAGACATCATATCCTAATCACTATAGCTCATAGCACCTGGCTTTGCTAGTCATTGTCGAAGTCAATGGCTAAGCCCATGGACCACTGTTGAAAATAGTGATCGCAGGGTGAGGGTTCTACTTTTTGAATCTCGAGCTTGGCATAAATCGATTCCACTACAAAGAGATTTGAATTTTTTAGTGCATTCTCTCAAAATGACTTTGGGTGAGAAATTGGCTTAGATCATGTTGAATTGAGTGTTTGAATAGCGATTGTTCTTCTCAAGAGGTGGCAATATCCATTGGTGGATTTTCACTTATAATTTCTCAGTTGGACAACACTTTGTTACTCCTCAAGGGTGTGTGAAATTACTCTCCAATATAATAGGGCTTCACTATGTGATTGACACATTAATTCCTTCAATCAATGTGGCATCACTTCATTAGGGAAGACAACTAGGGTTTGATTGATAAATTTGGGATCTTAATTAGACTCCCAAATTCCTTACTCTAGCTTCATGGAGAATCCAAGAACAAGAATTGGTTATGCCCAGGTAGTTGAGATAAGTCTTCCAAAATCTTCTATTTTCCCAACTAATCAAGAATTTGTTATGCTTTTAAATAGATTTTTCTCAGCTCAAGGGCCAAGTTAGTGACAGAGCTAACCACTATTAACCAAAGTGGTTATGGAGATAGCCACTATCACCACTATTAACCAAAGTGGTTAGGGAGCTAGCAACTATCAAGACTTTGCTAACATTGAAAGACCTGGTTAACACAGAGTTCACCTAGTTCAATCTCTAGACAAGGTTGGTTTCTTGCTTATTTTAGGAAAATGGAGAGAGAATAAAATGCATAAAGAGGGAAATATAGCTATTTCTAGAGTTGATTAAAGGGTGCAAATTAGATAACAGTAAAGAAAATTATCACAACCTTTTATAGAGAAGCATAAAACTGAACCGCCAAAATAGAGAAACTAAACTTCTGGTAGAAATATATCTAAGTGTAAGCTTATTTATAAAGTTAATTTTTTATCTAGCAGAAATTTTTTGTAGGAATTTAGAATAAGAATTGATGCAAGTTAAATTCAATCTAGATTTATATAGCAATCAACAATACATACTTGATTTAGGACACCAGTAAGCCAAAAAATAGAATGGATGATCTTTTATTAAGATTTTAGAAGTCTGTGTACATAGCCTTGTAAACACCTAAGAGCCGACCATTTTTTTGGGTCACTCATTCTATATATAAGAGTTTTACATAATAGAAAAACTTAAAGTTTTTACAACATCATACCCGTAGACTCATTCTGGTTTAGAAGCAGTTAAGGGATCATGGAGTCCTCAACTGGAAGTGGTTGAGATCTTCTTGTTATGATGATCTTCCTTAACCTCCTTAGAGATGTCATGGTCCACTTGGCCTTCAAATTTTACACCATCATGAATTTAGGTCTTAGTTTTTCCCTCAAACTTCAAAATGTCGTTCCATCACGACTTTCTACCTCAATTTGGCCCTTGGCCTTCAAAATTTCATGCCATCACAACTTTTTATCTCAGTTTGACCCTTGGCCTTCAAAATGTTGCACCATCATGACTTTCTACCTTAGATTTGTCTTTGACGGCCTTCAAAATGTCACACCATCATGACTTTTCACCTCAGTTTGGCCCTTGGCATTCAAAATATCACACCATCGTGACTTTTTGTCGTAGCTTCATTTTCGACCTTCAAAGTATCATGCCATCACAAATTTTTACCTTGGCTTTGCTCTTAGCCTTCAAAATGTTGTGCCATCATAACTTTCTACTTTAGATTTGTCTTCGACCTTCAAAATGTCGTGTCATCATGACTTTTCACCTTGGCTTTACTCTTAGTGTTCAAAATATTGTGCCATCACAACTTTTGGTTGTGGGTTGACCCTTAGCCTTCAAAATGTCATGTCGTCATGAATTTTTACCTCAAATCTACCTTTGCCCTTAAAAATGTCATGCTATCGTGAATTTCCTCTATACTTAGCAAAATATTGAGAAGGCTACTCCTTATTTCCCTAGATGTGGTCATTTCGATCAATATTTTTGGTGCCTCCTAGGGTAATTCTGTCAATAAAATGTTAGAACCTAGAGCATTTATCCATTGGGGAACAGAGTAAAAAGAACAAATTAAAAAAGAAAATAAGGGAAATAAGGGGCATGATACCAAGCATAAAAAATGCTTCTTGCTTTGGGGTGATCATTATTCCAGAGTATCTTCTTCATTAGATTTATCTACTTCACCTTGACCAGGAGCTGCTGCACTACTTGATGAGGCTTTCTTAGCATTTTACTATTTGTCCTTTTATTTTACCACTTCATTATAGATGGTGCAGGTCTTCCTCCAGGTTTCCTCATCTGTATCTACTTTTTCCTTGAAAGTGATGTACAGATACTCTAACTCTTCAACCTTGTCATACGATAAAGTTTTTTATTTCATTTACAACTCATATAGACAAGATTTGATTTGGGTAATATCTTGAGCTATACCGAATATTTGTTCTTCTTGAACAAGCTCTTTCTAGCTATCGATTTTTGACTCATCTTCTACAAATTTCCTCCAGGTGGATTTCAATTCATCTTAGATCAGGAGGTTTGAATCTTCATCCTAGAAGGTAGGCATGCCATAGTTTTTAGCTATGCTTATATGTTTTAGAATTGCCTTAGCTTATGCTCTAAGCTCTTGCATGAGCATAGCACTTTTAGTTACTAGATTATGCCTTTTGAAAAATCTCCTAGCAACTAACTTGGCCTGGGACCAATTTTTATCCCGTGATATGTATCTAGTTATTTCTTGGGTGTTGTGTGCTAGGACTTTAATTTTTGTAGTTGTTTATAGCCTTGTTGCTAGGAGTTTGACTAATGCTTTGAATTCATCTTCCATTTGCCCTAGCGTATTTTTAATTTTGAGTAGATAAGATATTGCGGGCCTTGCCTTCAGGGTCATCTTGTTGATTCTTCCAATCATGTCTCTCATGACTATCCTAGATTTATCTTTAGATAGCCTGCTGGTATTATTAGCGTTGTCCATGAACTAATTTTTAATATCGTCAACTTGTTGTTGCAACACTTGGATCTACTCTTCAAATTTCACCACTTTTTGTAGCACCCTAAAATTGGCGCAGTGAAATTCTAGTAATTACATTCACTCCAGTAAATAATTTAAATTCAAATTTTAACCTCCCAAATCGCCCGTTAACCATCGGGTAATCCGTTTCCCCCTTTTATGTGCCATTTTTAGAGGTTGTTTTGACCATTTGACGACATCGTCGCCGATCAGACGATATCGCCCCAGATCTAACGATTTTGTCTGGGCTAGGACATCCAGACGATCTTGTCGTAAAACTAATTTTGCATAATTAGCTTCTATTCCAACGAGACTCTAATCCAGGCAAAAGTGTGTCTACGCCGTTAGGGACCCTCCACCATTGGAGATCTCCCAAATAGGGATGATATCCAACTTCCTAACTACTCCCCTAAGCCTATTTAATCCTTATGACCTTCCCTTCCCAACCCCTAGCTGAATTTCTTTGTAACTTGATTTTGCGTGCATTAGAATACCTAGAGTATCATTTTGCCTTTGTTATTTTGAATTTTTCTTGCAGGGACCTCATTGATTTTTAGTCAGAGCAAGCTCAGATCGTTGCAGATGATCTCGTTCAAATCTCGGATGATCCTATCGCAATTCGAGATGATTTCATTACTTCCAGACAATTTTGACTGCAATCTGCATTGGGGGCAATCAGTGCCTAGAGTTTGCACTTTCTCTTATTCCTTTTGCTGTTTTATTCTACATTTTAGTTAGTTTTATCCTTATTTCTTACTATTTTACATTTGGAGTTCACCCATTTAGCTTAGATTGCATGATAAGATCATAATTTCTCATTAGAATATCATAATTTGTTTGAATTTCTATTCATAACTGTTGTTTAGTATTCATATTGTCATTTTGTGTTGTTTCCCTCTGTCATCACAGTGGTATTCTTTGTATTTGGCATATATTTTTTTGTTTGTAGGTCTCTGATGAATTCGTCAGATCTCAGACGATTCTGTCAAATTCCAGACGATCCTGACTGCTTCAAACATCAGAATCTCCATCAGACATCCAGATCAGGTATTCTTCCTTAATTTCTTTGTTTTTCTGTATTAAATTTGTTCTTTGTATTCATTAAATCTGCACTTTCATATAGATTAATTTAGATTCATTTGGCCAAACCTAGGATATGAATTCTTAAGGCTAAAAATGAACACATGAAAACACATTCCAAACCTAGGTGTGGAAACTATCGTTAAATGTTTCCTGGTGAACCCACCATCCGTCAAAAAATCATCAAAATACACCTCCCTTGAGAGGCGGGACCTTTGCAAGTCCTCTCAATCTGAGGTACCACGACATCCTTTTCCCATCCCCCTTTCAGGCATGGATCCTATAGCCTAAAGGTAAGGGTGAGAAAAATTTGGAGCAATACATTTTGGTGAACCCGACGTGAATGCATCATAACCTTTTGAAAACAAAAACAAAAGAAAACAAAAACAAAAAAAAAATAGAACTAAAACATAGATGCATTTTAAAATCATTTAAGTTTAATATCATGTTTAGATGGTAGCTCCTAAGAAAAGATTAGCAGTTACTATAAATGTAGAAAACCAATTGGCAGCCATAGAAGTCAATTCTGTACTTAGTGTGCCTGAAACAGATAGAAATCAATTCTTGTGGAACGAACTTGATAGGAGACTTAGTTTCATCTCATCTAGGTCAACACAACTTAAGCAAATCAAGAGGCTAGTCCTAGATAGAATCCTGGATCCTCATCAACTTGTCTTTTATCATGAACTTCAGAGAGCCTGCCATAGATGGTTAGCTTATAGGAGAGCTCTTGTATCTTCGGAATTGTTCACCTTCAAGGAATACCTTGAGAATGCAGCCATTGTACACCAGTTCCTAGGTCTTGTAGAAGACCAAGAGGTTGTTCTTACAGATAGGGAAATATGGAATAGAGTTCCTCGAGCTGTGTTATATCGAGAGTCTTGCCACGAGCTTTACTTTTATCAACCAACATCTGAGACAGATAATATCACTATAGCTCTTTTCATTAAATTTTTAAAAGAAAACTTTCAATTTGAAGAACACTTCATGACTCCTAAAGAATTAGAGCCCATTAATGATATTTATAAATTGTTTATAGAAAACTAGATTGTTATTTTCAGTCTTATTTCTTGCATTTATTGTATTGTTTGTCATTTTTACAACATTATTTCAAAAACAAAAAACTAAAAAACATAGCAAAAACTTAAACATTTCATTTCAAATATTGTAGTAGGTATATAGTAAATATATACCTCTTAATCTTGTTGCATATATATATATATATATATATTTGCTTAAATCAAAATTAAAGCACCATGACTAAACTTAGGAATGGTAAAGAAACTTTAGGAGAAGAAGAAGATTGGTTACAAGATACAACTAGAGACCCAAATGTCCTTCCTGGAGATCCAATTTTTCTTAATTTTATTCAAAAATAATTTTGCTTTTTCATGTTTTTACCTCAAATGTTCGATTTGGGTAAAAACACGGAGGGGGCACCATAGTAAGCTGTTGTACGATTCGACCAAGAATCGTCGCCTAAAAATGGGAATAATTTTTTTGCTTTCTCGTAGATCAAGAAGAACTCATCTTTAACGCATTTTCTTCGAAAAATTCTCTAAAGAGGGGGCAAAATGTAGCACCCTAAAATTGGCGCAGTGAAATTCTAGTAATTACATTCACTCCAGTAAATAATTTAAATTCAAATTTTAACCTCGCAAACCGCCCGTTAACCGTCGGGTAATCCGTTTCTCCCTTTTCCGTGCCATTTTTAGAGGTTGTTTTGACCATTTGATGATATCGTCGCTGATCAGACGATATCACCCCAGATCTGATGATTTCATCTGGGCTAGGACGTCCAGATGATCTTGTTGCAAAACTAATTTTGCACAATTAGCTTCTATTCCAACGGGTCTCTAATCCAGGCAGAAGCGTGTCTGCATCATTAGGGACCCTCCCCCATTGGAGATCTCCCAAATAAGGATGATCTCCAACCTCCTAACTACTTGCCTAAGCCTATTTAATCCTTAGGACCTTCCCTTCCCAACCCCTGGCTGAATTTCTCTGTAACTTGATTTTGCGTGCATTAGAATACCTAGAGTATCATTTTGCCTTTGTTATTTTGAAGTTTTATTGCAGGGACCTCATTGATTTTCAGCCAGAGCAAGCTCAGATCGTCGCAGATGATCTTGTTCAAATCTCGGACGATCCTGTCGCAATTCGAGATGATTTCATTACTTCCAGATGATTTTGACTACAATCTACATTGGGGGCAATCAGTGCCCAGAGTTTGCGCTTTCTCTTATTCCTTTTGCTATTTTATTCTACATTTTAGTTAGTTTTATCCTTATTTCTTACTATTTTGCATTTGGAGTTCACCCATTTAGCTTAGATTGCATGATAAGATCATAATTTCTCATTAGAATATCATAATTTGTTTGAATTTCTATTCATAATTGTTGTTTAGTATTCATATTGTCATTTTGTGTTGTTTCCCTCTGTCATCACAGTGGTATTATTTGTATTTGGCATCTTTTTTTTTGTTTGCAGGTCTCTGATGAATTTTTTTGATGAATTCGTTAGATCTCAGACGATCTTGTCAGATATCAGATGATTCTGTCGAATTCCAGATGATCCTGACTGCTTCAAACATCAAAATCTCCATCAGACATCCGGATCAGGTATTCTTCCTTAATTTCTTTGTTTTTTTGTCTTAAATTTGTTCTCTGTATTCATTAAATATGCACTTTCATATAAATTAATTTAGATTCATTTGGACAAACCTAGGATATGAATGCTTAAGGCTAAAAACGAACACATGAAAACACATTCCAAACCGGCGTGGAAACTGTCGTTAAATGTTTCCTAGTGAACCCACCATCCATCGAAAAATCATCAAAATACACCTCCCTTGAGAGGCGAGACCTTCGCAAGTCCTCTCAGTCCGAGGTACCGCGACATCCTTTTCCCATCCCCCTTCCGGGCATGGATCCTATAGCCTGAAGGTAAGGGTGCGAAAAATTTGGAGCGATACACTTTCTCTTTGTAGGGGGCCACTTCATTGAACATCAGCTCCCATTTCTTAGCTTCATTTTTTAAAGCCTTTTCAATTATTTTTTGTTGGTTCAAGGCTTCTTCCAAACACTTTCTTGATTGTTCATCCTAGAGATACTTTTCTTTATAAAACTCAGCATTTAGATAAATGGTTCCCATGTGGGTCTGGTCCTTGCTCCACTCATCATCCATTGGTAGTTGAGTGATATCTTCTGTGGTTACCTTGGATTAGTAGTCCTCCAGGGTCATTTCTTTCTCTAGATTCTGTATGAGTGGGGTCATTTTCATAGTGGAAAGTTGCATGCTAATGGGATACAACATTTTTCCTTCTCTGATGTGGGCTATATCTTTAGAACTTTGGGAGCTCTGTGATTTTAGCCATGTAGCAATGTTCAAGGTTACCTTTTTCAATTTTTTGAATTTAGCAATGGTGGGGTTGCTCTCGAGAGAAGTGGTATGAATGGATTGAAAGCTCAATAGGTTGGTGGAGTAAGGGAAAGGAGTAGTGGCTAGAGAGGCCTCTATGTTTGATTGTTTGGTGGGAGAACCTATGGGGGTAGAGGAAGATGCTTTTGGAGTCTAGTGAGTTGATGGTGGAGATGGTGGAGGCTGATGAGTTGATGGTGGCGATGGTGGAGGCTGATGAGTTGAGGTGGGAGATGCATTACCATGACCTTCAGAATGGGAAGGGGAATTATTTTGGGAGTGAGAAGAGGAAGAAGGAGTATCGAGATTTATAGGAGACATACCTAAAGGTTTTGGAGGATTGGTGTCTCTGGTTCCCTGTGACTTCTCTAGGTCCTCGGTATAAGCTTCTGCTATTTTCTTTAGACTCGAGTCATCGACACCAGTTGCTACTTTTTCTGGGATTTGTTCCATGCTAGGGGTTCCTTTTGTTGTGGGAGGCTCTTCAGTCATCCCAACCACTTGTTCATTTGTCTCTTGATGCTCAAAATTTTGCTTGAAGCTCTCCCCTATTCCTTCTTGGTCCCCTATTTCTTGATGCTCCCATGATTCTTCATGTTCCTCTGATTCTTCATGCTCCTTTGATTCTTCAGAGGGTGTTTCTTCTCATTTTATTTTCTTTTGGTCTCCTCCCTTCGACACTTCTACTTTTCACTTTCTTGATTCTTCTCTCTATCTCCTATGATCGAGTTGAGCATCATCATCGATCTCCGTATCTGATATGGAAGGGAGAATGAAACTTTGAGTTTTTCTTCTAGGGACTTCTATTTACTCAGTGGCAACCCCTTTCCCTTTGCCTTTTTTAGTATCTATTTTGCCTTTTATTGGTTTGATGGGGATGCCATTGATGCCTAAAGGGACTTTATCTACAAAATTTTCAGACCATTCATCATGATTCTCATCGTATTTTTCTGAGAAGGCCTTGTCAATATTTGTCCCATACCTGGAGAATCTTTGTAGGTGGCATCTCATTTGCCACCATGCTAATATCTTAGCATGGTCCCAATACTCCCATTTTTTCTTCATACTTTCGATGGTCTTGTTACTCATCTTGTGGGTTGGGTTCACCTCAGGGCACCAATCTACCAAGTGCAAATAGAAATCGTGCCATGGAGGTAGTGGCTGCATTTTTTCAATGTGTCATTCTAACGGTTGGTTCTCTGCATTGATCCTGCCTTGTTTATCAATTAGCCTATATGATGAATAAAATTTCTTGAATGGTGCCTTATTGAGGGTGGATTCCATTTGATCAAATTTATATTTAGGATCATATTTCCATTTTTGTGGTAATTATATCAACTTAATATTTCTCAAAGTTTGAGAAATTCACTCGTGGTCTCCTTTTTTTGACACTAATACACCCTCAAACTGGAAGGGCATGAGGCAAGTACCTATCTTACTAGCACCTGTACCAAATCTATTGTTGATGAATTCAGTTTACCTTACGTATTCTAGGGTGAATAATCACTTAGTAACATAATAAGGCAACAAAAAGGGCTTCTCCATGAAGCCATAGAGTTTGACGACCACTCCCTACGTCAAAATAAACCAGTCCCCCTCTTCTACATGGAGGTGTTGCAAAGTATCTCACATCTGTTGGGGAATTCTTGGCATGGCACCATACATGAGTTTCAATACGGGGCCCAAGAATTCCATATTGAAGTGATAGTATGAACCCGCATTTGAAAGGAGTGATGTCCACTCACATACAGGCAGGAGGTCTCCCTTTTGGTCCTTTTGTGTGGTAGGGATAAAACCCAAATTTTTTGCCTGAAAGAAGAAGAAAATCCATACCAAGTAAGAAGAGAACCTGAAGGCATCTAGGATATCTTTCTGTAGCTTGAAGAGCCCTGCATGAAGCTACTAGGCCAGGTATGCCAACCAGTCGAAGAATATTGGCACTCTGCTTGGGTCTACATGCATCGCATCATAAAACTTGGGGTTAGATATGCATTGTGCTATCACAACTTGCCATCCATAGACCTGAGTGTCTACTTCTAGCCCTGCCACCATGTCTAGCATGGAAAATAGCTCCTTGTTCTTGAATTTGGCCAAGGTAATTAGGGATT
Source organism: Wollemia nobilis (assembly GCA_028583015.1). Lineage (NCBI taxonomy): Eukaryota > Viridiplantae > Streptophyta > Pinopsida > Araucariales > Araucariaceae > Wollemia > Wollemia nobilis. The sequence continues at coordinate 2,395,681 of JAQPPZ010001268.1, read as the reverse complement.
TTGGTATGGCTCCCTCGGGAAGAGATTATAATAAATGCTCTTGCAGGAATAGCTGGATGTTTGGGGTATTGGTGTAATACTTTGCAAAATTAGTAGGATCTAATTGAATGGGGGATACTATATGCTTCTTGCCATGGGTGAAGGTGGCCCTAATTGAATCAACATCGAGAGTGAATATGACTCCATTCTTGGAGTTTCTCACTATTCTGTTCTTAATATCATAGAATTCTACCATGGCCTTGATTAACTCAGGGTAGAGGTGGACCTGGGGGTAGATGTACCAGTATAGAATGGAGTGGTAGGGGAACATGCTTGGGCTTTATGGAGATATTTTTGTGGTGATCTTGGTTGCTATGTCCTTCCAAATTTTCCCTAGGTCTTTCCATGTCAGCTTTGTATCAGTGATGTGGCTATCGGGATCCATGAAACTACTTCCATTTTTGTATGATGTTCATTTCCTCTTTGAAGTAGTATATGGAGGTGTGGTCATCATGGTTTTATTCTATGTTTAGGTAGTAAAACCAGTTTTTCATACTTAGCAAAGTGTTGCAGAGCATTCTGAGAGAATAGGGAGCACAGTGAGCAGAAGAGAAACAATGTAGAAGATGAAAGGGTGATGAAAAAAATATTTGTGATATAATCGATTGTGCATGCACGTGCCAAGGTGACATGCAATAACTACGATTGGTGGCACACACCCCAATACTATTTTCGAACATTTTTAGGTGCCTTGATTTGTGTGCCTCTTCAAGAATCCAACTACCATGTATTACCATTTTTCTTTGGGCCAATGATATTGCTCCGCTACTATCCTAGGCCAATAAATTGGTGTCACCTCTACTCTAGACCAATCAATGGGTATGATGATACCTTAAAAAGTGGGACTTTTTATAATGTCAAGAAAACTACTTTTCCTGCCAAAAGTTCTTGGCTGCTCTGAGGTGGCCTTTGGGCATCGAGATGTCACGCCATCATGACATTTTTCCTTGGAGTGGCCATTGGCTATCAAAAAGTCATGAAATCATGACAATTTACATTGAAGGGGCCTTTTAGCGTTGAAAAGTCACACCATCACAATTTTTTTCCTTGGAGTGGCCATCGGTTGCCAAAAAGTCATAAAATCATGATAATTTACATTGAAGGGGCCTTTGGGCACCGAGATGTTGTGCCATCATGACACTTTTCATTGGAGTGGCCATCGACTACCAAAAAGTTGCACCATCATAACATTTTTCCTTGGAGTGGCCGTCGACTTCCAAAAAGTTTCACCATCGTGACAATTTACATTGAAGGGGCCTTTGAGTGCCGAAAGTTATGCCATCATAATATTTTTCCTTGGAGTGGCCATAGGCTGCCAAAAATTCATGAAATCATGATAATTTACATTTAAGGGGTCTTTGAGTGCCAAACATTCATGTCATCGCAACATTTTTTCTTGGAGTTTTGCTTTTGAAAGAAGATATATTTACATAAAAATACATACAAGGTAGAGGGGAACCTTTTACTTGTAGTACAACTTCAGGTGGAAGTCGTTGACTGATGATAGGTTGAACCTGGCCCTATTAATTTCTTAGTTGGAAGGAGTTTTGTTGTTTTTCCTCTATTACCTCAAAAGGACCTTCCTATAATGCATCAAATTTATCATGATTTTTGGGTTTTGACTTCTTTTCATTCCATCTTAGGACCAAGTCTCCCACCTTGAAATTTCTCAGAGTGGCCTTTTTATCGAACTATTTTTTGTGGTGACCACATGTTTTTGATAGTGGTTGTAGGCTTGATCCTTTTGTTCCTCTAACTACGGGAGTTGGATCAACCTATTCTCCATTGGTTATGCTTCCTCTGTGCTAGTATGATTGAGTAATTTTAGAGTTGGGATCTCTATGTGTATTGGAAGAACTACTTCTTTACCGTAGACCAAAGAGTAGGAAGATGTGTTTATGGACTTCTTTATGGTTATTCTATCAACCCATAGTTCTTGATTTATCATATAGTGCCAACTTCTCTTATTGTCCTGTAGGGTTTGCTTCGAAATCCTCAGCAGGTTTTTGTTTATAGATTCGGTTAATCCATTTCCCTACGGATAATAGTTTGAGGATATTTTTAAGTAAATCCCATATTTACATGCAAAGTCGATCATCTTGGCAACTAAAAAGGATGAACCATTTTCTATGACCAACACATCTGGGATACCAAATATCATGATTAGACTTTCCACAAATTCCATCACAACCTCTTGGTCTACTTTTTTAGTGGGTATTGCTTCTGCCCACTTCGTGAAGTAGTCGATAGCCATCAGGATGTACTTATATCGAGCGGATGAGTTGGGAAATATTATTCCAATAAATTCCAATCCCCATTTTTGAAAAGGCTCTTCAACTTGAATGGACTTTAGAGGCATCAAAGCATTCTTGTTTCTCCTGACATATCTTTGGTATTCCTCATAGTTTCTTGTTATTATGAAGGTGTCTGCGAATATAGTTGGCCAGTAGCATCTAGTTTTGATGATTTTTAAGGTAGTGGTCCTTCTAGAGTAGTGTCCTCCAAATGAGCCACCATGGAATTCCTCCAAGATCTTTTGTTTTTTATTTTTTTTATGCATCGAAGCAACACTCCATCCAAATTATTTTTGTACAACCCCTTGGGTAGTAGAGTGTATTTCAAATCCTAGATCCTGTACCTTCTTCTTTGTGAATAATTCAAGCTTGCTGGTCATTTTGCATTTTGGAAGTACCTAATTAATTCATATACCCAATCAAGTTGCTTTGAAGGTTGGTCATCATCTGAGGCTGCTTCTTGAGTTTGGCAAGCCACGTATTCTGATGAAGCTTGTTTTGCAAGCTCTTGAAATAGTGCTCTACCTCTTACCATCTTGGTTAGGTGTATCCCTACATTGTATTCTTGTATATTCATCATCCAACCTGCTCTTTTATCATAGAGTTCCCCTTGTATTATAAATTTTCTAACGTCGGGGTGAACTACATATACTATAGTCCTACTTTGTGAGAGGAAATCCCTAAATTTTTTTAGAGATTTCATTATTGTGTAGATCTATTTTTCAATGAAGTTATACTTCTCTTCATGTTCTTGCATAGTTTGACTCAAAAAATCTATGGGTCTTTCTTCATTGTCAACCCCTTTCTACGTGAGCACTGCGATGTAGCTTTCTTGTTCACCTACAACGTATAGGATGAAACCCCTGGAGTAGTCTAGATTTACCAAGATGGGGGCTTGAGCTATTTGTTCCTTGATCTATTGGAAGGCCTATTTCCTTTCATTTGTCTACTTGAACTCGATGTCTTTCTTCAACAAATCGGTCATGGGTTTGACAATTTACGTAAAATCAGCTATGAATTTATGCACAAAGTTGATTTTGCTGAAGAATGACCACCAACATTTTTTGTTAGGGGTGAGGGGGAGTTTTAATAGTGCTTTAACTCTATTAGGGTCTATATCTAGATAGGAATTAGAAATAACATGGACAAGTAAAATTCCTTCCTCCATAGTGAAGATAGATTTCTTGGGATTTATGGAGATGCCAAATTCTCTATATTTTTTGAACACACTCCTGAGGTGTCCTATGTGATCCTCTTTTCAGTGAGATAACATTGTCATATCATTTAGGTATATAACTATTATTTTATTTGTGATTTCTCTGAACACTACATTCATAGCTCTTTGGAAAGTTGCTCCAACATTGGATAATCCGAATGGAATTATCTGATAAGAAAATGTTTCCCACTTGGTTGTGAACATGGTCTTGAATTGATCTTCATCCATGATCCATACTTGATTGTATTTCAAGAAGTTATCTAGGAGTAAGAACCTTTCTTCTCATGCTACTGTGTGTAGGATCTGGTTGATCTATGGGAGAGGGTAATGGTCTTTCAACGAAGCTTTATTCAAATTATGAAAGTCGATGCACAACCAGATATCTCCATTCTTATTTCTAACCAATAATAGGTTAGCAATCAAGTCAAATGCTTGATTGGGTAAATAATTTTAGGTTCAAGTAATTTTAGCATCTCTTGCTTCATCAAAGCTTCAATTTTAGGATTTACCGATCATTGCTTTTCCCAAAATGGCTTTGCGCCTTCCTCAAGTTTGATCGTATGTTGGATCATTTCTTTGGAGTAGACCTTCAGGTCACCATAAGTCCAGGCAATGATGTCTAGAAACTCTTTGCATAATTCCTTGATCTCGTCTAGTTCTACTTTTGTAGTGTTCACTCCTACTTTGATGGCTTTATCAGGTCCCATTTGAGCTTCCTTGTATCTATGCTTATCAACTTTCATTTTATGTCCAGTTGACCTATCATTGTTATCAAATAAGATTTCTAGGGTGACCAACCCTTTTGGGATGTGATTGTTCTTTAACTGGATCATACTTACATCCTTCTCATCTTCGGTTGTCCTATTGCTAGAGCAGTTCATATCGTGGATGAGGAAGTCCACTATCTATTTGTCATTCTCAAAAACTTTCCATAAGGTATCCCTATCTAGCATAGAAGACCTGTAGATTAGCCTAACTATTTTTGACTTTTGGATGACATTGCTGATAGGGAAAAAATTTACCCCTACTGAAGTCAACAAGTCTGCATGAGTATTTTTCTCTCTTGGAATTGCCTTGATATTCAAGGACTCAAAATATTCTATCAAGTCCCAAACTTTATTTCTATAAGCCTTAAGGTAATTCTGCTTGCTTACACATTTCTCAGTTACCTGGTTCACTATCATTTTAGAGTCTCTGAAGATATATAGCTACTTGATACCCATATTTTCAACTTTCTTGAGGCCTAAGCAAAGTGCTTCATACTCTGCTATGTTATTAGTACAACTCCAAGTTAACCTGTAAGAGAATACTTTCTCTTTTCTTATTGGGGAGATTAGAAAAATACCTATTCTAACTCCATTTTTACATCTAGCACCATCGAAGAAAAGCTTCCACAGCTGATCAGTGGGTTGGTTAACTAGAGGGGGAGAAATGGGATCACTTTTCTTAGGTTTTAGAATTGTGTAACTCCCAATGTCAGTCTCGATCATGGCATTGAAGTCTTGGAGAGAGAACTAGTCTTCCTCCTGTAATACATTTAGAGCTTCTTCCATCAAGTTCAGGTCCTCTAGTTCCTCTATCATCATGTTCATAGTGGTGGATTTTTTACCTTCCTCTTCAAGTATTACGATATGAAACATTTAAGGCTTCTCATTAAATATTTTCACCTTTTTCCCTTGAATGGAATTTCTAGATGCGATAAATCTAATGACAAATATCCTCCTATCTTGGAAGTGAACTCCCTAGAGAGGCACATGCCGAAATAAGGCTCTAAATATACTACCACTACTTCTTGTATAACTGTGAGTTGAGGTAGTCTATGGAGAACTATTGGAATGTCTTTAATTACTCCTACTATTTTCATAGGGGTTCCATCTAATTGCAAGACACCAGGGTTGCTCCTTGTATATTCCATTCCCATGATGTCACATATTGCTTTGGGAATCATAGTGGTTGTAGCTCCAGAGTCTATCATACAGTTGTGAACTACCCATCCTTCCATCTGGAGAGATAGGATGAGGTCTATTTTTTTAAGTGGATGTTAGACTAGCTTGTGCTGAATCCATTTGAGTTGGGGTCTTATTCTTATTCTTCATAGACCTCAAGGATTCTTGTAATAGGTCAATCTATCCTAGAAGTTGCAAAGCTTCATACATAGTTGCCTTGGAGGGGGTTTTCTTCATTTCCTCGACTATGTTAAAAGGAAGGGGTTCAACACTTTTCTCCTTCACTATTGCATCATACTTATTTATGTACCCTTGAGTAGTGTCAATCCTTTGATGCTTAGTCAATGAGGGGTATCTCATTTTATCCCTAGCTTGTTCCTGTGTTTCTACTTCTTTCTATCGAGGTGCTTCCTTACGAGTTTCTGCATCTCTCTGGCTTGAACTCGAGGGAGATTTTTCATAAGAGGTCATTTTCTCAATAGGGTTCCTTATAGGTGAAGGCACCTTCAGGGGGTTGAGCTCTTGGGGATCAACTTGTAAGGGTTTCTTTCTTGATATGGTAAGGATAGCTACTTGTTCAATAGAAGGCATCATGAAATTTTGATTCTCTTCTCGGATCATATTTACCTGGCCTTTGAGGGTTCTCTCAGCCTTTTTGATAGCTATCTTCTGAACATGGTGTTGATGAATCATGCAAGAAGTTTCGCCATGGGGGTCATTACATGTGGAGCACTAGAATTTTGACTCTATCGAAATGTTACTAGGTTCACCTTCTTCATTGGCATAAATCGTGTTAGATTTTTCATAGCTTCTACCACTAGTGGAGGCTTGATATTTTGTCACTTGTGGGAACCTTCTTGGTTGGAAATTCCTTTCTGCTTCTCTTCTTTCCATTGACGTAAATTTATTTGCCAGAGTTTTGATAGATGCTTGTAGATCCTGAAGAACTACGAGTTGAAGATCTGGGGTTGATGGAACTAATGCTATAGGGAGTGCAGGAATAACAGGAAGCATTGGAGGGGTAGGGGGTGTCTGTATGACTGGAATATTAGGTTCTCCCATCCATTTGGGGAGACTAGTGCTAGAAGTTAAAGCAAGAGTTGGGAAAGTAGTACTAGATTCTTGAGGCAGATATAGGAAAATTGGCATTATCATTTTAACTGGGAACCTCCCAATAGTGATCAGATCTCTCTCTACTTTATGTGCTTCTTGGTAATATCAAGGGAAGGTAAACACTTGGGACTGCTTGATAGCCATGCTTCTATCTAATTTGAAAGCTCTGAGATAGTAATACATTGACTACTCATTAGTGGGTCACAGCCCATAAGGTACTCTCTACCATGTTCAACTGAACCTGATGTTGAAGTCAATGATCTCCTCTTATGGGTGTTTTTGGATAACAGTAAACTGATTCAGTAGGGAGAATGGGTCTACGTGCTCATTGAATTCTTCTACTAGTTTACCAACAAGTTGGGCCCAAGTAGATATAGTTTGGTTGTCAAGGGCTCTATACCAATAGAGCATTTTCCCTTTTAAGGAAATGACTAGAAATATTATCATAACATATTCTTCAGTAATATTATGTATTGGAGCTAGTGTGGCTACATCTTGATAATGTTCGTAAGTCATATTTCCAGTATCGTCATATTAGGGTAGAGCTTTCAAGGCCACTACTAGAATCAAATGTTGAGCTACTAGATTCAAAGGGCCTGTGTGATTCCATAAGGGGTAATGTAGAATCGGCTGATTTGCGGCCATTGTGATTATAGTTCTATCGGATCTTATAGGTATGTGGGTAGCTGGAGTTAAGGTTCCACTAGCGACAACACTAGGGAAGGATACAAGGGAAAGATTCATGTATCCTATGCTAGCAGTATATGAAGAGGATGTTGTAGCAACTAAAACAAGATTAGCTCTGAGGCTACCAAGGTGTAGTTAGAAATTTCTTAATCCATGGTCACATTCCTAAAGTGAAGACTCTTAATAATGTTGGTTTGGATCATTGGCCAATCATGGTGGAAATGTGGAAAACCAATGTGAGTTTCTCTCTTTTTATTTTTTAATTAATGTGGCTTAGAGACATTTCCTTCAGACCTCATGTGCAACAATGGTGGAAGGAAGGTAAACCTAGGCATGGGACTAAGATGTTATGTTTTGCCAAAATACTACAATACATTAAATCCAAAATCAAGACTTGGAACTGGAAATAGTTTGGGGATGTTCATAAAAAAATCATGAAGTTATTGCTCATCTTGAAAATTTGAATAAGAAAATCCATTTAGATGACCTCACAGAGAAGAGAAGTGTGGATGAAATTAAAATCACAACTCAGTTAGAGGAATGGGACAAAAGAGAAGAAATATTATGGAAGCAAAGATCTAGAATTCAATGGCTCAAATAAGGAGATCGAAACACAAATTTCTTCCACAAATATCTTTCAATAACTTATTTAGGTATTCCCATAAATATTCAAAGGCAAAAAAATAAATATTGGAATTGGTAGTTGGAAAAAGTCAAGAAGAAAATTGGAAAGTGGACCAACAAGTGGCTTTCTTCCAGGGTAGAATCACCTTGGTAAAATCAGTCCTTCAAGCTATTCCTATTTATGTTTCTTCCATTTTGAATATCCCAAAGGTTGTTCTTCGAGAACTGGATCAAATCAATCATCGTTTCCTTTGGAGAGGTACTAAGGAGAAAAGAAAATGGGCCTTCATGAAATGAGACACTTTATGTCTTCCTAAGAATAAATGGGGGTTAGGATTCCGGTCTTCAATTAATAACAACAAAGCTTTAGCTGCTAAATTGTATTGGAGGATGTTGCATAACCCCAATGCTCTTTGGATCAATAATCTCTATGCTAAATATGCTGAGAACAAAAGTCCTGAAGACCTTGTTCGCTATCAACTTCCTACAAAAGGTTCTCCCATTTTAGCAGTTCTTAAGACTGGTGAGGATTTGATAAAGAAAAATTTATTTTGGATCTGTCATAATGGTCAACAGGAAAATTTTTGGATAGATTCTTGGGATGGTCACAAGCCTTTGATAACTTAGTTTTCCGATTGGAGGCCTTGGATGGAGGACCTTCACTGAGCTAACTGGATAAAAGTGACTAATTACTATCGGTACCATACTGGTAATTAAAATGTTGGTAGATATTGGATCCCTATTGAGGACTAGCCTATTCAAATCCTAGAAATGCAAAGATAAGATATCCAAGGCATCCTTCATATGAGATCTCTCTATTGGTTCCATGAAAAAGATTGTTTTGGATGGAACAACACTACTAAGGGTGAGTATTCAGTTGCTCAAGGTTATTTGACATTATGCCATAATAATCCCAACCATTCTTCTGAAATATTTTCTCAATTGTGGGCTCAAAAGATCTAGCCTAAGGTAAGGTTCTTTAATTGGCTTTTATTGCATCGTAGGGTGCTTACTAGTGATCAACTTATGAAGTGTGGTTTTCATGGCCCTTTTAGATGTGAGATGTGTGAAGAGAATGTAGAAACCATCAACCATATTTTTATTGAGTATACTTTAGCCTCTAAGCTATGGAGGAGAATGGCCACTTTACTTTGCTTACAGTGGTCCAATGTTTTTACTTTTGAACAAATTTGGAGGGATTTGCCTAATCAAGAGGGTGCTGATCATTTTATTAGGTAGTTAGTTTGGATGGGTTCTATCATTCTTCTTTGGAATATTTGGATTGAAAGGAATAACCAAATTTTTAATCAATATAGAATGGATATTAACTATATTTGGCAAAAGACCATAGCCAACTTAGTTGAATCAGTCCATCAACTCCTTAATCACCCCCAAAAATCCCACCAAATATGGGATAAAGTGATGCAAAGATTGAAGATTAAATATTCTAAGGGCAAACAACTTAAAGGAAATGTGAGTATTAGTAAGATGGATAGGACAAGAAATTGGAAACCTCCTCCTAAGGATTTTGGAAAAGTCAATACTGATGGAGTCTCTAGAGGGAACCCTAGAAAAGCCATTGTGGGAGGAATTGGTAGACTTTCAGATGGCTCCCTGGTTTTTACTTTTCCTGAGAATTTGGGTATTCTTTCCAATAACCTTGTTGAGGGGTATGGTATCCTTAGAGGCCTTTAGGAGGCTACTAAGGTTGGATGGGAAAATGTGTTAGTTGATTCTAACTCTCAACTTATGATTAATCTCTTGAAGACTCCTTCTAAGAATCATAAGGTGGATTGGAGAATAAAAAGAATTATTGAGAAGATTCAATTAATCCAGATGGGATTTTTGAAATTTGATTACAATCATGTGGTTAGAGATCAAAACAAGAGTGATGATGCTTTAGCTAATTGGGCTTTGGACAAAGGTGATCTTACTTGTTATGGCCACCCTCCTAGATGGTGGGCTTCTCAAATTAGGGAAGCTCTTCTTTCTATCATTTCTTTGGATGGCTCCAATTCTGAAGGTACCTAGTTTCTTCTTGTTTTTTTTTTTGCTTCTCTTTGGTTCATTCAGTTTTTTTTAGTTCCCTAGATCATTCTATTCTTTATTTTGTTTCCTTTGTTTATTCTTGCCTTAATAGTCTTCTAGTCTAGATAGGTCATTGTTTTGTTCAATTTTTTTTTTCTTTTTTGTTTTTTGTTTTTTTTGTTTAGTTTTTTAAGGTGGGTGGGTTCTTTTGTTTTGTTTTGTTTTTGTGTTCTTTGTGTTGTTTTTGTTGTTCTTGTGTTTTTGTTGTTCTATTTTTTTTTAATGTTTTTTGTTATTGTTCTTGTGTTTTTTTCGTTCTTGTTCTTGGGTTTCTCTTTGTTTGTGTTATTTCGTGTTTTTATGTGTGAGTGTTTTCTATGTTTTTTGTTTTTGTTTATTGTCTATTGTTGGTTGTTTTTTATTTTTATTTTTATTTTATTTTTTTTATTTTTTAGGTTTTGGTTGTGTTTATTTTTCATGTTTTTTTTTAGGTTATGTCTTTGTAGTGTTCTATTGTTTTTGTCTTGTTTGTGTTTTGTTATGTGGTTCTTGTGTTTTTCTATGTGGTTTGTGTTGTGGTTTCTTTTATATTATTGTGCGTGTTTGGTTGTGCTTTTGTTTTTGAAACATTCAAGGAGCATGTTTTTTATTTTATTTTATCATTTTTGTTGTTATTTACTTATTTTTAAATTGGTTTTGTGTGTTTGTTTGCTCCTTGAGTATGTCAAATGTGGTAGGCCAGGTCCGAGTCCTCGGAATTTTTGGTGGAATGGATACCCCTGCCTCCTTGGGTCTTACCCGAAAGTAGCATACCTTTTGGGATGTTTTCCACGCAAAAAAAAAATGTGTAGTTAGAATAACTCTATGGGCTCTTCTGAATTTCTTGCTTTAGATCTGGTTATCATAGAAGATGGTACATAATCAAAATTTGGATAAAGCCTTTTTAAGGGTTCCTTTCTGGTGTAAATTTGACATGTGATTTATAAAATATTGACAGGGAAAATCTATTCATCAAGGCTTTGATCTATATACTAAATGGGATTTGAGTCCCATCGGATATGCCAAAAACTATTAGAGCAAAATTTACCTTTGGTTACATTTGCACCCAATACTTTTCCAACATTGAAAGACTAAGTTAACACAAAGTTCACCTGGTTCAATCTCCAGAGGAGGTTGTTTCCTTGCTTATTTTAGGAAAATGGAGAGAAGGAAATGCACAAAGAGAGGTAAATATAGCTATTTCTAGAGTTGATTAAAGGGTGTATATTAGATAACAACCAAGAAATTTATCACAGCATTTTACGGAGAAGTATAAAACTAAACCGTCAAAACAAAGAAACTAAAATTTTGGTAGAAATATATCTAAGTGCAAGCTTATCTGTAAATTTAATTTCAAATCTAGCAAAAATTTATTGTAGGAATTTAGAATAAGAATTAATGTAGGTTACATTCAATCTAGATTTATATAGCAATCAACAATACATACTTGATTTAGGACACCAGTAAGCTAGAAACCATAATGAATGATATTTTATTAAGCTTTCAGAAGTCTATGTACGTAACCTTGTAAACACCTAAGATCCGACCATTTTTTTGGATCACTCATTCTATATATAAGAGTTTTACATAATAGAAAAACTAAAATTTGTTACAACATCATGCTCATAGGCTCATTCTAGTTTAGAAGCAGTTGAGGGAGCATGGAGTCCTCAACTAGAAGTGGTTGAGATATTCTTGTTATGGTGATCTTCCTTAACCTCCTTAGAGATGTCATGGTCCACTTGGCCTTCAAAAGGTCATGCCATCACAAATTTTAGCCTTAATTATGCCCTTAGCCTTCAAAATGTCATGGCATCATGACTTTTCACCTCAATTTAGCACTTGGCCTTCAAAATTTCACGCCATCATGACTTTTCACCTCAATTTGGTCCTCGACCTTCAAAATGTTGTATCATAATGAATTTTTGCCTTAGCTTTGTCTTCAACCTTCAAAATGTCATGCCATGATGACTTTCCATCTCAGTTTAGCTCTTGACCTTCAAAATGTTGCATCAACTTGACTTTTTGTCTTAGCTTCATATTCAGCCTTCAAAATATTACGCCATCGTGACTTTTCACCTTGGCTTTACTCTTAGCCTTCAAAATGTCATGCCATCATGACTTTCTACCTTAGCTTTATCTTCGGTCCTCAAAATGTTATGCCACCATGATTTTTTTGCCTTGGCTTTGCTCTTAGCCTTCAAAATGTTGCGCCATCATGACTTTTGGTCGTACCTTGATCCTTAGCCTTCAAAATGTCGTGTTGTCCTAACTTTTTACCTCAAATCTATCTTTGCCCTTCAAAATGTTGTGCCATCATGACTTTCCTCTATAATTAGAAAAATCTTGAGAAGGCTACTCCTTATTTCCCTGGATGTGGTCATTTTGACCAACACAACCACCTTCACATGTTTCTATATAAATGTCAAATCCAAGCATAAGCGAATACCTTGTACATAATGTCATATTTGCTCCTCCTCTTATTGAATTATTTAGGTATTTTGATCACTCGCACAACATCTCCTTAACTATTTGTATAGTAATTCCCATCAACTCTTTGACTAGTCATACTAATTTTGTCTGTGGATAACTTGATTCATCTTTTGCACAAACAACCCCTAAAGAGCCTGAAGCACCATATTATGGTAATCTTAACTATTTATTTAATCCTTTATTTGCCATGTGATAGTTTCAAAATTTCAATTGGAAAGGCTTCGATCTAGGAAGATACGAGCATCTTATAAGGGTATGTGCTTCATCCTTGAACCCCATTATTTGCCATCCAAAGACAAATCAAATTTATGATATGATAAGAGTTCTTCAGTAGATCCCCTTGAGAACAATCTCCAATGCCTCACTCTAGATCTCATTGAGGATGATTATGATGAGTCTTTTGATATTGAATATACCCATTTATTTCCCATGGAATTTTTCCAAGTCTCTACCATCCATACCTCTAATTTGATACACTTTCAATCACTTCTAATAGCTCTGAAGAAGAATCCTCTTCTATTGTCCCCCTAATTTGAGGACCCCAACAAAGGTAATTTTTACCTTTGTATCTTTCCCCTCCCACTCCCTATTCTTCCTAAAATCCTTTAATTAGAGAAACCCAATGCTCCCATCTTCCCACCACCATAACCATTGCTACTTCAACCTAATTTATGTCCATCTATTCTATCTCAATCCCTTCCTCATGAGCATGCATCAAAAAATCCATCTTCTAGCCACCTTGCCTCTTCACCTCATTAGGTCAATATGATATCTATAAAATTCTTCACTTCCCTTTATTTTGTTACCAATCCTCCTTCTCTCATTAAAATGGATCCAAGTGCTATCGACCTCACATACATTTCTTCTTCTTCTTCCCCTTATGACTTCCTTGCAACCAATTAGTTATTTCAAGAGTCCAATATCTACCTTTCTCCTTATTCTACTTCTATTTCCTCTTTTGTCTTCCATGTTGAGATTAGTGACACTGAACCTACCTTTCCCACAAATTCCATTAATGATCTCCATATCATTCCTACACCTCATCAGCTAGAGGAAAATTCTCACATGCTCATGGAAGAAACCATCGCTATCAACATCAACCCTGATCCTGCAAATCACAAATTTCTTAAACTTAGCAAAATAATTTCACCCAAATAAAGAGAGAACTATATAGCCCTCCTAGTGGAATATAAGGCCATTTTTTCCTGGTCTTATAATGATATGACTGGCCTTGAATCCAATCTTGTAGTCCATAATCTTACCCTTAATCCTACTACTAAACTGGTTAAACAAAAGCTACGGAAGCTTCACCCCATAATTGTACTTATGGTCAAAGAACTCCAAAAAATATTAGATATGAGCTTCATCCAATTCATTAACTTATATGGAATGAGTATCCAATATGGTACCTATCAAAAATCCTAATGTAGGGATATGCTTATGCATATATTTTTATGATCTTAACAAGGCGTGTCCCGAAGATGACTTCCTACTTCTGACTATTGATACCCTTGTGGATTCTACTATCGACTATGAAATGCTCTCCCTCATGGATAGATTCTTAGGAATAATAAAATTTGTGTAAATCCTAATGATCAACATAAGAATTCCTTCACAACACCATGGGGGAAATTTTTCTACAAGGTCATGTTTTTTGGTCTCAAAAATATAGGTGCTACTTACCAACGTGCTATGACCTACATTTTTCATGATTATATGCATAAATTATCAAATATTATTTGGATGACTTACTAGCCAAGTCTAAAAATAATTATGAGCACATCAATATCTTGTGTAAGGTCTTTGACCAGCTATTGAAACATAATGTGAGACTCAATACTAAAAATTGTATTTGGTGTAACCTTTGGAAAACTTTTAAGGTTTATTGTCTCTAAACAAGATATTGAAGTGGACCCTACCAAGTTCAAGGCCATTCTAGAAATACCTCCTCCTATGAACCTAAAAGAATTGTACAACTTACAAGGGAAAATCCAAGCAATACGTCATTTCATTGCTCAACTCTCAAATAAATACAATCCCTTAATCATCTATTACAAAAGGGGTTCTCTTTCATATGGACCGAATATTATTAGGAGGCTTTTGAAACCATTAAGCACTATCTCACATCCCCACCTATTTTTTCCTTACCTAGGCTAGGCATCCCCTTCCATTTTTATATCTTTGCTATGGAATTTGCCTTAGGGACCATGTTAACATAGAAAAATAAAGTTAATCATGAGCAAGCCATATATTACATCAATTGAACCCTAGTCAACTACAAAAGTATGTGTAAATACCAAATCCTAGCCACTTTTCATCCATCTAGGTCTTCCCACTATTTTTATCCATTATTTTTATATATATATATATATATATATATATATATATATATTTGTTATATATATTTAATATTAATATTTTTATATTATATTTTATATATTTAATAAATACATATATGTGTGTGAATTAATCATAGTCATCCATATTACTTTAATCCCAGCCATTTATCCACCTTGATCCATGTCACATGCCCAGATCTAATCTCCACCCTCCATCACGTTTTAATCTTGATTGCACAAATTGTGTCATTGAAACCCTAATGTGCCCTAGGAGATATTATAAAGAGGAGTCATTTTGATGGCTCAATCCCTAAGCAAATCCATGGATTTTTACTAAGCAATTCACCCTCTGATTTTTAATTTCCCTAAGCTTTTAGAGTCCTCAAGTATCCCAACATTCTCTCCATCCTCCCTCGCTCGTTGTAGCCTTTGAATTCATCACCACCCACTTTGCTTAGCTAGATCTGCATCTATAGATTTTTATCCCTATCACCGTCAAGTACCTTTGAGCATTCCCTATCATTGTTGATCATCTCTGGGTGCTTCCCTCCACTGCTGAGCATCTCTAGGCATCTTCCCTCCATCACCAAGAGCCTCTGGGTTCTTCCTACTACTGTTGAGCACTCACGAGTATCTCAAACCCTTGTTCTACTGACTAGTGAATCCTTAGGTGTTGCTAGGGCATCTACACACCTATTTCCTACAATGACAACCAACAAAAAATAAAAAAGTGACAAGTCTATAAGGTAAATATTTTGTTATTGTATTAATTTTATTATTTTCATATTTGCATGCAGTTTTATCATTTGATAGCTAGGGTTTTATTGATTTTTGAGGGTCTCACACAGTGGAGCCCTCATAGTTATTACTAACTCTCTTTGTTATCTTATGTGTGTAGATCTAGAGATATACAAGTATTGAGTAGTTGTTTAATCTGGAGTGATTCGGTCAATGTATATTTGAATCCCACTCACCTCTATTGGGAGCAAGAACAAACATTGAAGACACCACACGTATTGTTGACTAGGATTTCGGAGAACCCTAGCATATTGTATTCATTTATATCAAAAGAATAAACACTGTAAACCGCTATTTGGGGTGAATTTAATTGTATTGATATCCATCTAATAAATATAAAATTCATTCTTTGTGCAATCTCTTTTATCATTACTTATTCATTTTTCTATTATCTATATTTGGTGTTACATTTTTTCTTCAGAGTATACTTATGTGGAGAAGCTATGCTTGGTAGTCGTCTTCACCACTAAGAAACTCCACAACTATATGCTCAATCATACCATGTATGTCATTTCTAGATAGAGTCATTTATGCTATATGATGGGTCGTACCTATAATAATAGTCGCACGATAAAGTGGATTTTTCTCCTAATGGAATTCAGTCTTGAATACATCAATCAAGAATCCATTAAGGATTAGGTCATTGTTGATCAACTTATTTAAGCTCCCCTTCCATGCTAATAAATCTCTCACAATTGAGCTTCTTGATGGTTTTGTCTTCAATATCACCAAGCAAGATGACCACATCAAACTTGAGGATAAAGTTGACCTTACCTTATTCTTTGACGGTTCTAAGTGCAAGAAATGGGGTAGTGCTAGAGTACTAATTTTTATGCCACAAGGGGCTCCTATCCCATTTTCCTTCAAAATTGACTTCCCTTGTAGTTACAACAACATTGAGTATGAAGCTCTCATTCTTGACCTAAATATTACACTTGATATGTGCATCAAACACGTCAAAATATTTGGTGACTCTCTCCTCATTTTCAATCAAGTCAAACGGGTCTACCAGTGCAAATACCCAACCCAAAAGGTATATAAATAAATTATGCATGACATATTAACACACTTTTAATGGTATGATATCCAAGCTTCCCCAAGGTCTACCAATCATTTTGTGGATACTATGGCTTCTCTTAGTTCATTAATCCTCCAAAATTCCTATGACAAGGTCATGCATGTCCATGTTACCACCCTTTCACAATCGACTATTTCTCGTAAATATTCTAAGGATGAACAAGATGTCTATTTTTTCCAAGTAGAGCCTTATCATGTCTAGTTTCCCAAGTGAAGGATTTTCTAAAACTTGGTACACTCCCTATATATTTCACATCAATTGCTAAATGGAAATTCAAACAAAAAGTAGTCTGGTATACCCTCTTGGGGATGTACTTTATCATTGTGGTTATGATAGTTTTCTCCTCCAATATCTTGAACCACAAGAAGCAAATTGGATCATTTCTCAAGCTCATGATGGCACATGTGGTGATCATTTTAGTGGGATGGCCATCAGCAAGTGTATTTTATGCATGGAATATTATTGACCCACCATAGAACATGATTTTTGTGCATATATCGAGAAATATCTTAAGTGCCAATTTCATGCCAACTTATCCCATGTGCCTTCATAAGCTTTGCATCCAATTTAGTCCCTATGGCCTTTCTCACAATGGGATCTTGATATTATGGGAAAAGTTTCTCCTCCTTTTTTTGACCAATATACCTTTACAATTATGCCCATAGAGTACTTCACTAAATGGTTTGAGGCCATTCCTCTTACTAAAATGATGAGACGTCAAATTAGGGAATTTATCCTCCATCATATCATTTGTTGCTTTGGTATCCCTTCTAAAATAATATTAGACAATGGTCCTCCAAGAACAAGGATGTTCATGATATTTTCACCAAATATCATATTAAACATAGCTTCGTGATACCTTATTATCCTCAAGGAAACAATCAAGCTGAAGCCACAAATAAGATCATTTATACAATTTTAAAGAAAACTGTGAAATAAATTCATAAATATTGGCACCTTCAACTCCCTTTGGCACTTTGGGCTTATCGCAGAAGCATTCACACACCCATTGGGAAACACCATTTTTCTTATTTTATGGTTCCAAATTCATCATGCCCCTTGAGCTTGAAATTCCCTCACTATGCATCTCATTATAAGAATTCATGGATGATGATATTGCATGCCAAGCATATCTTAATCAAATTACCCTTCTTTATGGGCATAAAATAAATGCTCTTGAGCATCACACAATCTTATAAAAACAAATTCCATCCACATGAATTCCAATTTGATGACCTTGTGCTCAAAGAAAACCAACAAAACTCCAACCTCCCTAGCCATTTGTATGATAAATTTATCGTCAATTGGCTTGGCCCTTACATTATAAAGAAAAAAATTGGTTTCAATTTATATAAGCTTGTTGATCTCAAAGGGATTAAGGAGCCTGACCCCATAAAAATCCTTCACTTGTGGGTATTTTACACATAAATATTTCGTGTAGCAACCCCGGGACGCACGCACCACTCTTTTTACGCTACTTGCAATGTATTAAAAACCCAAAATGAAATGGAAGACAATGAAAAGATGAAGAACATGAACTTATACTAAGATGGGGGGGTGAATAGTATAATACTTAACCATTTAATAATTTTCATTTCAGATAGCAGTGGCATCAATACAATATTAAACAAGACAGAAAGCATCACACATAGAAGACCCATTTTTAATGTGGTTCACCCAGAAAGGCTGGGCTACATCCACAAAACTTTTCTCTAAAAGTTTATCTCAAATTATTTGGGAAACCTTCCCAATTACAAATTTTATGGGCACAAACCCAAAAGAGACACCTTCCCCTAGCTCTGCTCTTAGTGGTGATCCTCTAGAAGACCTCTACCTCCTCTGCCCTTAGCCAGTGGAATTCTATCCACAGAAGACACCTGTCTTCACTGCTCTGGCTGGAGATCTCTGTCCTCAACTCTATCACTACAAAGCCATTCCTCGAATTCACACCAAACACAGTCCTTAAATCTAGCACAAATCTATCCTCTTCTTCTATTCTTTTATGTTACAGCCGCACTTGGTTGAAACCAACTTTTCACTGTCTGCGCATACACAGCAGCACTCGATCAACTTATGCAATTCTATGAAAACACAGCAACACAGTATTTGCACACTCTTCACAAACACAACAACACAGTCTTTGCACACTCTACTCAAACACAGTAGCACAATTTTTGCACTCTCTAATCAAACACAGTAGCATAGTTTTTGCACTCTCTACGTAGACATAGCATTCGATCAGACTTCCACTTATGCACCTCTGTGATAAAACTTCTCCCCACACTATATCTATGCAAATCGCACTTTGAACGCACACTTCATCCATCCCAAACTCTTCAAGCAGCCCTCCTTTTATACTCACAATCTCAAGATAAAAACCTTGGTCTTAGTCGGTTGTTTACCCTTCAACCACGTCGGCTGCAAAACCCTATGCTGCATTGGCCCAGATTTAACTCTGTCGGCTTCACTGCCTCCCTATAGCTTCTGGCATAAAACTTCAACATGTCTTGATATCATGACACCTTGCCTACCGTACACCTTCTATTGCTTGCTATCATGAAATCGTGACACTTTTTGCCTTTGTCTGCTTTGACAACATGCTTTTCACAAAATCGTGACACTTCTGACTTTTGCTGACATCATCTTCACTCCTATCATGAAATCGTGATGCTTTAGACTTCAAAGCCTTCTTCTCTGCTTTTGTCATGAAATCGTGACATTACTGACGCCGTATAGTCTCTCTCCTCTTAGAGTCGTGAAACTATGACATGTCACAAAATCACGACATCTTCCTACGCTGGAGTCTGCACTTGCCTTCTGGTCATGAAACTGTGACATGTCACAAAATCGTGACATCTTCATCCTACTAGCTTCTTCACTTCTGCCTATCACAAAATTGTAACACTTCTAGCTTTCTAGCTTTTGTAGCTTGTCACAAAATCGTGACGCTTCTCCTTTCAGAATTTTCCCTTTGCTGCATGTCACGAAATCACGACAGTTCCCATTTCAAGCTTCTGCAACATGTCACGAAATTGTGATAGTCCTCAACTCGACCTCTGTAGCATGTCACAAAAATGCGACAGCCCTTACTTGGAACTTTGCATCATGTCACAAAATCGTGACAGTTCTTGAATCACTTTCTCTCTTCAATCTTGTCGTGAAATCATGACAGTTCACACTGCGGACTTTCTCTTCTGCAACATGTCGTGAAATCGTGACACTTTCTCGTCTGTACAGCCTTCTTTCCAGAATGTCGCAATATCACGACAATTTTCCTTCTCTGCCTTCCTACACTTTTCGAGTCATGAAAATGCGACATGTCTTGAAATCGTGACACTTTCCATCTTGCTCTGCTTCTCTGCCAACATGTCACGAAATCATGACAGTTTTGCTAGAACTTTCTCTCTCCTCAAACATGTCGCAAAATCATGACAGTTTTGCTAGCACTTTCTCTCTCCTAAAACATGTCACGAAATCGTGATAGTTTTTCTAGCCGCCTACATACTTTTCCATACTAGTATTTTTCTTGATCTTTTGCAACTGGGTTACTTTGATCTTCTTGGAAACTCACTGTCCAAACTGAAACCTTCATCAAAACACATTCTGAGACACCAAATCAAATTGCTTCAAGAAATCTTTGACATCAATGACAACATCTACACTTAGAGCAAAGGCAATGTACCCAAGGTACCCAAAATTGCCAACAATCTCCCCCTTTGTCATTGATGGCAACCCTTAACTAAAAACATATCTCAAGAGCCAAAACTGAACCCTACTGATTCAACAACTGAGAATCTGCACTAGAAGTTTTTGCTCCCCCTGACTTGAAGCTTTCTTCTTCACTTGAAGTTCTCCCCCTTACTCATATCTCTCCCCCTTTGTCATCAATGGCAAAGGGTCACCTTTGGGGCTCGGGACTAAGAAAGAGCCTCTTGGCTTGGTCCCTTCCCACCTCCTAATGAGGTGATTAATTTTGAGGTGAGAGTGCAACTCCCAATTTCTCCCTTAGATACTCAAACATATCTATTGGAAGAGGTTTGGTGAAGATATTTGCAATATGCTCTTTAGTGGGCACATACTCTAGCTTGACCTGCTTCTATTGCACTTTCTCCCTTAGAAAATGATATTTGATAGAAATGTGCTTCGTCCTTGAGTGCATTACCAGATGTTTAGAAATACTTATGGCACTTGAATTATCACAAAGAATAGGGATAGGTTGTTCATGCTTGAATTTGAAATCCTCTAAGGTGGTTTTCATCCATAAAACCTATGTGCACCCAGCCACTACTGCTATGTATTCAGCCTCTGTTGTAGATAAAGAAATTGAAGGTTGTTTCTTTACTTAGCCAAGAAACCAAACTCTTTCCCAAAAAAAATGCTCCACCACTAGTGCTTTTCCTATCATCAATATTGCCTGCCCAATTTGCATTTGTATAAGTTGTGAGAGTGAAATCATCACCTTTGGGATACCAAAGCCCAAAGTCCATAGTGCCCTTCAAATATCTGAATATTCTTTTAACTGTTGTAAAATGAGATTATTTTTGAGCTACCTGAAATCTTGCTACTAACCTAATGGCCTGCATGATATCTGGTCTGGTAGCTGTACTGTATAGTAAACTGCCAATCATAGATCTGTACAACCTCTAATCTACCACTAGAGATTCATCATCTTTACTCAGATTGCACCCTGTAATAATTGGAGTACACACGGGTTTGTTGTCCATCATTCCAAATTTCTTCAACATTTCTTTGATATACTTTCCCTGAGAGAGAAATATACCATATTTGGATTGTGCAATCTGAAGACCTAAAAATAAAGATAGCTCTCCAATCATAGACATCTCGAATTCCTTCTGCATGGTGTTGGCAAAAACTTTGCACATATGAGTATTATTTCCCCCAAAAATAATATCATCAACATAGACAACTATGATCAACATATCATCACCTTCATTCTTAATATACAAGTTGCTATCTGCCACGCCTTTCCTGAAACCTTGTTCATGAAGATACCCGTCAAGTCTTGAGTACCAAGCCCTGGGTGCTTGCTTTAACCCGTACAAAGCCTTTTTTAGTTTACATACATAGTCTGGCTATTCTGAGAGAGACACTCCTTCTGGCTGTTCTATGTAGACTTCTTCATCCAACACCCCATTTAGAAAGGCTGACTTTACATCCATTTGAAATACCTTGAATGATTTGAAACTAGAAAGGGCCAAAAATATTTTGATAGCTTCAAGACGAGCAACAGGCACAAACGTCTCCTCGAAATCAACACCTTCTACTTGAGAATAACCTTTACAAACTAACCTAGATTTGTTTCTGACAATATTTCCATCCTCATTGAGTTTATTTCTGAATATCCATTTTGTGCCAATGACATTCTTGTCCTTAGGTCTAGGAACCAAATCCCAAGTTTCACTTTTCTCTATTTGATTTAGCTCTTCATCCATCGCTTTTATCCAAAATTTATCTACACAAGCTTCACTAAAATATTTTGGCTCAATTTGAGACAATAATGCAACATTTGAAGAATCGTGTGAAGGAATGACTCTTCTTCTTGTTTTCCTGCTATTTGGATCACCAATGATCAAGTATTTGGGATGATGTTTCTGAACATACGGTGAAGGAGTTTTGGGAAGCAGTTGTTGTCTTTCCTCTTCTTCATCTGAAACCTCTCTGAATTCTTCTTGACAGATTTCATCACCCAGTTCCTTGACTGGTTCTCTTATCCTTGTATTTTCATCTACTATTACATTTATGCTCTCTACAATAGTATGAGTTCTTTTGTTGAAACATCTGTAGGCCTTGCTTCTGTTGGAATATCCAAGAAAAATTCCCTCATCGCACCTAAGATCAAAATTTCCCAAATTCTGATCTTCCCTTCTGATGAAGCACTTACTCCTGAAAACTTTGAAATGTTTTACTGTAGCTGGTCTTCCTTTCCACAACTCATAGGGAGTTTTATGATGATTTACTATGAGTTGAGCCTTGGTGATGATGTAAACTGCTGTACTGACTGCTTCTCTCCAAAAACCATCTGAAAGTTTTGACTCATTTAACATTGCTCTAGCCATATTTTCAAAAGTTCTTTTTTTCCTTTCAACTACTCCATTTTGTTGAGGAGTTCTTGCTGTTGAATATTATCTTTTGATTGTGTTGTTCATAGTATTCCACAAATTCATTTGAAGTGAAATCTCCTCCTCTATCTGATCTTAAGCATTTGATTCTCTTGTTAGTCTCATTTTCAATCATTTCTTTAAAAGCTTCAGATTTTTCTTTGAGAAAAGTAACCCAAGTCATTCTAGAATAATAATCTATAAACAACATGAAATAACTATCTCCCTGAATGCTCTGAGTTCTGGTGGTGCCACACAAATTAGTATGAATAAGATCCAATGGATTGGAATATGTATACCCTTTTGATTTGAAACAGGTTCTGGTCTGTTTACCATGTTGACAAGGACCACAAATGATGTTATGGGGCCTTTTTATTTTGGGCAAGTCTCTAACAGCTTCCTTGTTACTAATACTGACAAGATTATCAAAACTCAAGTGTCCTAATCTCTTATGCCATAACCAACTCTCATATTCTTGAGTTATAAAACACTTTTCCCTTTTTATCTCTTTTTATCTCACTTAGCATGTAAAGATTGGTCAGAGTCCAAGCAACACTAGCAATGAGTTTTCCATTTTTTTATTTACTTATCTCACATCTATCTGAAAAGAAAGATACTATGTGCCCTTGATCACAAAGTTAACTCACACTAAGAATATTATGTCTTAGGCCTTCTACATAGAGCACATTCTCTGTTTTGGATTTCCCATCCAAACTAAGAGTCCCTTTACCACAGATTTTTGCGGACCTGTTATCTCCAAAACTGACTGTTCCTTTGTTTGTTTCTTTTAAAACCAAAAAATTTTCCTTTTCACCAGTCATATGTTTTGAACAACCACTATCAAGATACCATTTTTCTACTTTGTCTTGAGCATGAAAAGCAGTTTGAACTATCATTGATTTAGATTTGATCTCATTCCTCTTTTTAGTGAACTCAAGGCTAAATCTATTCAAACTACACATCCTTGCTATATGCCCAAAATTCTTGCACTTGTAACACATGATATTTTTATTCATAAGAGATGCAAATGAGTTAACATTTTCTTTATTATGGCTATTCAGAGTTTTATTGCAATGCATAGCTATGTGACCAAATTTCTTACAAGAAAAACAATAGCCATGGAAGGTATTATGTGACCTATTTTGATGTCTTGGATGATTGTTCTTCTTGCGATCAACTGGAATCCACTGCTGTTCAGAATGAAGATTGATCTTGCTCGAAGACCCTGTTTCATGAATGGTGATACCATCCTTCTTTTCACATGAAATATTCTATCTGAGAGTCAACTATTCCAACTTCACTCTGAGAGAAAAAATCTCTTCTTCTAATTTCTCACAATCAGCTTCCTTTCCTTTTAAAGCCTCTGTTAGAACCTGTTCAACATTCTTCCCTTCTTCAGCTAGAATTTTGAAATCTATAACACTTTGAGACAATTCTGATCTTGCTATCTCTTCTTCCTGACATTGATGCTTGAGAACAGAATTCTCTTCCCTGAATTTCTCGAGCTTTCTCAAGGCCAAGAAGAATTCACTTTTGAGATTGAACTCAACCTCTTCACTTATTTCTGAGTTTATATGTTCCTCTGATAGATCCTTCTCCAAGCTGTTAGGCTCTTTCTGGATGACCTGCTCTGATACCAATTGAAGAACATGAACTTATACTGAGAGGGGGGGTGAATAGTATAATACTTAATCATTTAATAATTTTTATTTCAGATAGCAGTGGCATCAATACAATATTAAACAAGACAGAAAGAATCACACATAGAAGACCCATTTTTAACGTGGTTCACCCAGAAAGGCTGGGCTACATCCACAAAACTTTTCTCTAAAAGTTTATCTCAAATTCTTTGGGAAACCTTCCCAATTAAAAATTTTATGGACACCAACCCAAAGGAGACACCTTCCCCTAGCTCTGCTCTTAGTGGTGATCCTCTAGAAGACCTCTACCTCCTCTGCCCTTAGCAAGTGGAATTCTATCCACAGAAGACACCTGTATTCACTGCTCTGGTTGGAGATCTCTGTCCTCAACTCTATCACTGCAAATCCGTTCCTCAAATTCACACCAAACACAATCCTTCGATCTAGCACAAATCTGTCCTCTTCCTCTGTTATTTTCTATTATAGCCGCACTTGGTTGAAACTAACTTTTCACTGTCTGTGCATACACAGCAGCACTCGATCAACTTATGCAATTTTGTGAAAACACAACAATAGAGTCTTTGCACACTCTTCACAAACACAACAGCACAGTCTTAGCACACTCTACTCAAACAAAGTAGCACAGTTTTCACACTCTCTACTCAAACACAGTAGCACAATTTTCACACTCTCTGTGCAGACACAACATTCGATCAGACTTCCACTTATGCACCTTTGCGATCGAACTTCTCCCCACACTCTATCTGTGCAAATCGGAATTCGAACACACACTTCATCCATCCCAAACTCTTCAAGTAGCCCTCATTTTATACTCACAATCTCAAGATAAAAACCTTGGTCTTAGTCGACTGTTTACCCTTCAACCACATCAGCTGCAAAACCCTACGCTGCATCGGCCCAGATTTAACTCTGTCGGCTTCACTGCATCCTTGTAGCTTCTGGCGTGAAACTTCAACATGTTGTGATATCGCGACACATTTTCCTGCCGTACACCTTCTATTACTTGCTGTCGCGAAATCGTGACACTTTTTGCCTTTGTCTGCCTTGACAACGTGCTTGTCACAAAATCGCGACACTTCTGACTTTTGCTGATGTCATCTTCACTCCTGTCGCGAAATCGTGATGCTTTAGACTTCAAAGCCTTCTTCTCCACTTTTGTCATGAAATCATGACATTACTAACGCCGTACAGTCTCTCTCCTCTTAGAGTCACAAAACTGTGACATGTCATGAAATCGCGACATCTTCCTACGCTGGAGTCTGCACTTGCCTTCTGGTCGCGAAACTGCGACATGTCACAAAATCATGACATCTTCATCCTGTTGGCTTCTTCACTTCTGCCTATTGTAAAATCATGACACTTCTGGTTTTCGTACGCTTTCTTTTGTAGCTTATCGCGAAATCGTGATGCTTCTCCTTTCAGACTCTTCCCTTTGCTACATGTCACAAAATCGCGACAGTTCCCATTTCAAGCTTCTACAGCATGTTGCAAAATCACGACAGTCCTCAACTTGACCTTTGTAGCATGTCACAAAAATGTGACAGCCCTTACTTGGAACTTTGCATCATGTCACGAAATCATGACAGTTCCTGAATCACTTTCTCTCTCTTCAATCTTGTCGCGAAATCATGACAGTTCACATTGCGAACTTTCTCTTCTACAACATGTCACGAAATCGTGACACTTTCTCGTTTGTATAGCCTTCTTTACAGAATGTCATTATATCGTGACACTTTTCCTTCTCTGCCTTCCTGCACTTTTCGAGTCACAAAAATGCGACATGTCGCAAAATCGTGACACTTTCCATCTTGCTCTGCTTCTCTACCAACATGTCGCGAAATCATGACAGTTTTGCCAAAACTTTCTCTCTCCTCAAACATGTCGCGAAATCATGACAGTTTTGCCAACACTTTCTCTCTCCTAAAACATGTCGCAAAATCGTGACAATTTTTCCAGCCGCCTGCATACTTTTCCATACTAGTCTTTTTTTTTATCTTTTGCAACTGGGTTACTCTGATCTTCTTGGAAACTCATTGTCCAAACTGAAACCTTCATCAAAATACATTCTGAGACACCAAATCAAATTTCTTCAAGAACTCTTTGACATCAATGACAACATCTACACTTAGAGCAAAGACAATGTACCCAAGGTACCCAAAATTGCCAACAAAAGCATATAACACAAAAATAAAAAATATGGATCTCTTTATTTGTATTGAAACCTGGTTACATGTCGGTCCCTCTTAGGATACCTATTTCGATACAATAAGGTTACAAATAGGCAAAGAGTGCCCCTTTCGCAAAGAGGTGGTGCGCTTTCAAAATATTCCCAGTTTCGCACACAAAAATGTATGAGGGCTTACAGATTCCTCCTTCTCTAGGCCTGTTTCCTAGAGGGATCTCTTTTGCTCTCGTATGTTGCATATTCCGTCCGATGAACCTGTGGCCCTATAAGTAATGAAACAACAACACATGCTTAGATTTTTGAGAATACCTCCCTATATGAGGTTGTTAGCAATGAATATACCTAATTAAATCAAGTGTGTATTAGACTAATTCTATGAGTACAAATGAATGAAATGATGCTATGCTAATGATATGCTAAAAAAATAATGAATCTAATGTCTAAAACCCTAAGTTAAGCCTATGGGACACTATCCAAGGCAGCGGGCGCTAAAGTGACTCTCGTCCTCTTTGCTCCAAAGCTATGGATCAAAGCTTGTACCCGATGTTGAAATAATGGTTGCTATACTCTCCAATTTGTCAGGGCTTCACCGTAAATGTGATCTCCAAGGGAACTCTCCAAGTCTCGAAAGCTCTCCTCAATGACCTATCCTAATAAATTCAAGATAAATTTTCTGGATCCTTGGTGCTCTTAGGCTTGCACCTTTTATAGTGTGAAACCCTAGGTCTATGTCCAATCCCTAGGAATGAATTCATCATGTGTAGTGAGAGTTAGCATGAGAAGCTTTTTGTCCTTTGTCTATGTTTTGATGCTAGTTAACTAAATTCTAAATTTAAACTCAAGTATCCTATATGAACTGGTCATGAAAAGGAATGCAAAGTTACTCCCGCTCACCTTTATTGCATGCAGATTGCCACTTCTGCCCATGATTAGGCTTGTTTGTCAGTAAAAATACTTTTATGGTTTAGCCATTGTTGTCTGCAGTGACTAATATATGGCCGCTATCGTCTACAGTGGCTAATGTCTGGCCACTCTAGGCTTGAGCAACTAGGATATGATCGCTCTTGGCTTGAGCAGCCAGGCTTGGATGGCTTGAAAAGGCCCCAAATGAGTAGTGAGAACCACTGTTTATGCTTGGAAAGTCCAATATTATGTAATATAATCTTATGAATATGTTTATGTGAGTAGCTCCACTAAGCATGACACGTTTTAGGTGTCTACAGATACCTCTTTTTGCGATGCACTATGTGGAAAAAACAACACTGAGCAAAAACATAGACTGATCTATTTTATAGGGTCTATGGTGATCAATGGTCTGATCAACATCGGATGGCCCAATCATGTAATATGGCATGCATCCTTCGAATCATCATCTCAATGTTTGGAGGACTTAGCTCAGTGGCTTGGATATGTTAAATTGCACTCATTTCTCAAACTCAATCAGGTAGCTTCAGGTGCTATAACAATTCTGATCGGTAGGAGAGCTACAATTGAAGATGTCATGTCTATTTACATTCCCAGTAAACAAGGGAAATTTGTGATTGTTGTATGCAATGATTCATAGGATGAACATGATTTTGATGTGATCAAGTAATATTTTGTTGATTTGATTATTATTATGTTGAATTTTTGAACTACTTGCTCACACAATAGATTAGTGAAGAAATGACAATGAATGAAGCGACAAGTCGCTTGACCAATATGACTAATCTGGTTTCTTTCATAGTATTTTTTGCTTTTAATGGGCAATCACACATCCAAGTGTGATTCCAATTGTTTATGATAATCATCCATCCCTATCTCGAGGAGCGGTCCAGCTATCAATAGCCTTATTAGAGAGTTAGGATGAGTGATGCTATTTATGTTCATATTGTATTACTTTGGCTTAATGTTTTTGGTATCATAGGGGAATTAGGATTACCCTTTCGCATCCATGCAGCAGTCCGACCATCTTGGTCTTCTTCGGGATTGAAGGGTGGCACATCGTAATTCTAAAATGAAATGTTTTTGCCCCAAGTGGCCTTATGATAGCCTACTCATCTCATAGGAATGCATGGAGTGTTAATCATTGCAATCACCGAGTGGATAGAGTAAGTAACTGGATACGAGGCCTACTCGAGATTATATTTATATGCGATTTTTTTGTTATTTTGGTCATTAAGATGACTTCAATTCATCAAAATGTGTTTATTTAATATTTTTTTTATCTCGCATGGAAGGAATTTTCTTATTTTTATCTGTGGAGCAGCCTTTAAGTATCTTCCTGTGGTCGCTGTCACCTTGAGCTACCATAAAGTCTGGGTTGCTGACATCAGCAGCAGCCAAGGCATAATTTGAAAACATATAAAATGCATTTTTAGTGTTTTGACCTGTCACTTTAGTTTGTTGTCAATTCAATTTTTAGAGCTCCAATGAGACAACGATAGGTGTGATTTCTAAAGTTACCTGCTGCACAGGGTGAGGCATCAACTATTGGAGGAGCCGGAGCTTCTCGGGTATTCTTTCAAACCCTAACCTCTTTTCCTCTTTTAGGTAAAACTGAACCTCACTAAGTAACTGATAATTAAACCTCACTAAACCTATTGGTAATGAATGGAATCCATAGTTAGGCTTAGTATAGGTTTTTAAGTGGTGGGTTGATCCCCATTTTTTGTTTTTTCCAATTTTTTTGCATTTTATGGCCTAAGGTTCACGGGTTTGTCATGTTACCTTTCGACCGCTATCACTCAAAGCGACAAAAATTTTGTCGTTGTCGCTCATAGTGGCTAGGTTTGAACCCCAACAGTCAGAAATTTGACCATTGGGCTTTGGCCACTGCTGTCTCCAGCGGCTAGATGATGGCTGTTGTAGGCAATAACGCCTAAACCCCTTAGCCAATTTTGCACAAATTTTTGCTTTTTATTGGATTTTCTGAGATAGTTTAATAAAAAAAAATGGAATTTTGAACTACTCTTTAGCATGTGTTGTACGCCTAGGTGCATTTATTCCCACCTCTTTGCTCAAATTTAGGATAATATCAGATTTTTTATGTTTTATTAGGATTTATGCCTTAGATGCACTATAGTCATGTTTCATCTTTCTTTCATTTTTTTTATATCCTTACTACTCAGGCTCAAGACCCAAATCTCATGACTGGCATTCTACCTCTTCTGGATGCCACCGTTTGGACGTGGCTTAAGGCTTGCGAGCTCCAATATGTTACCAGACTGCCTTACATTATGTCATACCAAGCTTACCTTATGACTTTAGCCCATCATTGGGAACCTCATACTAATACCTTCCACATCTTGACTGACGAGATGACCATTACATCGGAGGATGTGTATAGGATATTTCAGATCCCTTTTGATAGAGTGGCCATCATTTCTTCAACCACTAATTATCAGGTGGTTGTCTTCACTAAGGTGTTTAGATAATGCTCTGAGGTGGCCCTCAAGGACACCAAGTCTGGGGGAGTGTCTATTATCTACTGGTACTAAGAGCATGTTTTCACAGTGAGGCATGTGGTATTGGTGATGGTCATCAGTAATTTCCTTATCCCAGACTGTTTAGGCTTGAGGTTCCCTTGGAACCTCCTTACGATGGTTCAGGACCTAATGGATAGTAAGGCACCCATCATCTATGCATGGGGTTGGTCTTTGTTGGATCAGTATTATGACAAGCTATACCACATTAATTGAAGGGATCATGTCAGCATCACTTGTAGTTGGCTCTTCCAGATCTAGGGATGGGAGCATATTAGGGTAGATCGCCCTAATGGGCTTCCTATTAAGATCACAACTATGGACAAGTGAATGTAGTGCTATGGTGCTAGATGAGCTAGATGGATAGAGGAGCACAAGAGCTACAATTTTGTAGGGTAGTTGTCTCATTATACTGATACTTGTATTGGAATCTGAGCTGGAGATGTCATATGGCACTTGTATCATGAGTGTCTTGCTTGGGATGATCCTAACAACTTTACTGCTAGGACACGACGTGATCGATGGCTCATCGACCGTAAGATCAGCATATGGGAGTACTTCTACTCTTAGGTTATTTTTTAGTATGGGTTGCAGCAAGATGTGCCACTAGTACCATTTTTGTATAGGCACATCAGATCATAGAGACCTCCCTCCCTGATAGGTTACAAAGCTAGCTGATGAGGAGGATGTCCCAACTATTGATATTGGAGTAGCTGGTGGATTCACAGATGCATTTACATGGTGGTGGGGTGACTTGATGTGGCACAGTGAGGGCAGTCTGGGCCAAGAGGATGATAGCGAATATGGGGCAGATCCATTGGGGTGTAGGGTTCATGCTAGGACTATGGCATGGGGTCAGCAAGAAAATCAGGTGGTAGTGGAGAAGTAGGAGGATCCTGAGGAGGCAGAGGAGGAGATGGAGATTGAGGAGAGAGATTCTCCTCTCAGGGTATAGCTACATGATGTGGAGGTTGAGCTCCAGTTGGCCAAGATATAGGTACAGTAGCATGATGCCATCATAGATCAATGGGATACAACTATAGCACAACTTTCAGACCAGATACAGGCTTTGCAGGCCGCTATGGGAGGAGCTACCTAGATGCAAGTTTTTGTTGCTCCTCCTACTTTCTAGGGTCCTTCAATGGCAGCTCTTGAGGATGAGATTAGTCATCTATAGAGTTTTTTGTATGAGATTTATGTATATATTGCTGAGGATGCAACCCATATTACCGCTCTCTAAAGGTAGATTAGGAGGTTAGGAGCCATCCCTAAGGAGAGAGGAGCCACAGGTGGGCCACAGGTCAAAAGGAGTTCTACCATAGGGAAGTCTTTCATCTGGTCTGTTCATGGGGCCCAAACTCGTATTGAGAGACCAGCAGGATCCAGCTCACACCATTCTCCCATAGATCCGTACATAGGGGGCATTGTTGCAGGGGGTACATGCCCAATATTTTATTGATGGTTCACTTGGTTTTGATTCATTTTTTAGGTCATTTGACCTATATTACTATGGCCCATGGACATTTTTGTATATCCATGGACTTGAAACACATACTTTTATGATATCTTTGCATTATGACTCATTATGTGTATCGTTTATTGCTCATGTTTTTGTTGTAATTTTTTTTTATGATGTGATGTGATGATGGCATTATGATGACTTGATGTATATGTTAGATGATAGATGATATTGTAGATGCTTATATGGATGTGTATATGCTTATATGATTTGATGATATGATGTGATGTATTTTGATGATGAATGATGAATTCATGATTGTATGCAAATGGATATTGCCTATATGTTTTATGATGTGCTTTATGATGTAATGATGGGTGATTTGGTTTTTGTGTTTATGGATGTGATGTTATTGTTAAATGCATGTTTAATTTTTCTTTAATTGTATGCATATAACTTATGTGATGGGATGGTATGAATGAACCTGCATGCTGTAATAACTTAAAACATAAGGAATGCATATGACATTGACACTCTTAATGGGTGATACCATTGAAAGTAAAAAATTAATCATGAATTTAAATAATCACTCTTACCATAAGAATTGATTAAGTATTCATATATGAGATGTATTTTCTTGATAAGTTTCTATAAATTAAATGATATAAAGTAGTCAGTGATCGTCTATATACTATTTCTAATATATATGTAGTATTTGTCCTACTATGTTGATACCCCCTAATTTATAGAATATTATAAAGAAATTAATGGTGTGAATGATGATATGATTTGTTGCTATGTAAGAATTTTTGGGATTTCTAGAGATCCAAACACTCTAGTTACCCTATCAATAATTGTGTACTGATCATTTAAGGCTTTTGAAAATTAGGCTTTCATCATGGTCCTAGATACTCATTCTCCTTGTGTGTGCAAATGAATATATTTAGATAGAACCCATGCATTTCCTCCGATGTTCATCTTATTCTTATGTTGGACTCTATTGGACTATACCACTAGGCAGTTTTGAGTTACCTAAGCTAGCTCATCCACATTCAAACATTGGTCTATACAAATACCAGGAGCTTTTGTGATAGACATATCATCATGCGTAAGTATTTCTCCTTCCAGTTTTGTGCAATGTTGAGAATTCCAGGGATTCAAGTTCTATTCCTTTTTTTCTTCATTCAGTTGGGATACTTGCTCATACTTAGTGATGAAAATCACTGTTTATTTTGATTGATTTTTTTTTGTTCTTTTGAGCAAGGGATTCTTGTAGTGATGATAATAACTATTTTTTTGCTTTTGATATTTTGAACCATGACTTTGGGCGTTGATGTTTGAATTTTGAATAATTTGAACTTTCGATTTGAGATTTGAATTTGTTTTTTTTTTTAGATTTTGCTTATTTTTATGAAAGCAAGGGATGTATGCAATGATGATAATCACTCATTTTTGGGTAGGGCATAACTTTTCCTTTTGCCAATTCTCAGCACCTTTAAACCGGTTGCACAGGGGGATAAGCAAGGAAGTTCCTTTTTTCCTTTGGTAACTATTGGTCATCAAATCCACATAGGAAAGGACTTTCGGTGGGGTTTGCACGCCTTGGACCTGCGACCAACGTTGAAAGGCCGAGAGGAAGAGATGCCCCTCATGCCAATATCCAGAGAAAGGCCGGCTCCTATACTAATCTACTTTTGGGGTTTGAGACAAGAGTGCAGGAAAGAAATAAACAGGATAAGGGTTAGAGAAAGAAATAAAAAGAGTAAGGGTTATGATGAGGCCTGGAAATGCCTAAATCATAACATGTTTTGAACATTAAAAATGCCTATAAACTCTTATGTTTTATCTGATATGTTAGTTAAGTTGATTCAATATGCTGTATATTAACCATTTTGCATGATCAATGTATTTGAAATATTATATGCTAATTTTATAGCTTTTTGCATAGTTTTGTGTTCTTTTTGCTATGATTTGCTAAAATGAGATATGCTTAAAATAATAGCAACATTTCACTAATCATGTTTTGATTTTTCTCAAGCATTTATTTCACCTAAATCTGCAACAAGCAGTAAGCAAACCGTTGTCGTGCAAAGAAAATCGGTCTTTCCCATGTAAATTCCAGCCACTTGTCCATAAATAGCAAGGCATGGAATTCACATGAGGAAAGGGATGAAGACCATTGGAATTTGATCTTAGGAGATAACCCACTTGAGAGATGCAGAAGAAATCACTGGAAAAGCATACATTTGTTCATTTCGAAGTATCTTCGAAATGAATATATATCTTCAAAATGAAAGAACACGTCTTTGGAATGAACAGATATCTTTGGAATGAAAGAACACAGCGTCTTCGGAATGAGTGGATCTTTGGAATGAAGAATGCATTGTCTTCGGAATGAAGCCACTTATCTAAAAATGAAAATAGAGTGTGCTTTTTGACTTGTTGACCGATTTCTAAAGCCGAAAAAATGGAAATAAAGGTTGAAAAAGGTAAAGGAAAAGATATTCCATCTGTATTTGTCATCATTGCCGACCAAAGCCATCATTAAGGGAAATATCAAGTTTTAATCTTCTTCTAGGATAAAACCAAAATTTTTTGCAGCATTGTAGGATTATATCTTTTGAGATATTATTTGTTTGTAATTAGACCTTAGGACATCTATAAATATTTCTCCTGTTCAGGTTGAGCCTAGTAGTAGCATATAGGATATAGAGGCAGAAGAAGTAGAAAGTAAAGAAGAAGCAGAAAATAGATAGAAATTGACTGTTACAGTCCTGTAACAATTTTTCAGCAGAATTATTATAATCATGTCTTTTAATCAATAAAGTGCACCAGTTTTATTTCATATTGCTTGTAAATGAGTGTGACTAAGATTTAGATAGAGAGAGAGATTTATACCTTCTTCTAGACAAGGAGGCTGGCCACTTCCAGACCTAGGAGGAGGACTAACAAGCAGGTTTTTATTTTGATTTTGCTGCAGTAGAATGAGTTGTAGAACTTGTTATTTCAATTGCTTGTAAACAACTGACAATATTTGCAGTCTTAGTTTATTTATGCTTAGATTAATCTTGTACTTAGTGTTTTAGTTGCAATCTTACTTTCAGTAAAGCTTCCACTCTATTTCAGACTATTATTTCTAGAATTTACTGTTTTTCAGCAAATTCTTGCATTTTATGTTTTACTGTCAAATCCTGCACAAAAGATTGACAACCTTCTGTTACAGAACTTTGACAGTTTTCATTTCCATGTTAGAAATACACTTTCATTACTACAAGAGTAATTAGATTTTCTTTCTGCAATTAGGATCAGACTTTCAATTATGCAACTGTTATTTGTACAATATAATTAGGTCTCATTCTATAATTGTAATTAGGACTTCATTTCTACAGTTAATGATTAGTTTCCAATTCTAAAACTTATATTAAGGTTTATTTCATGCAATTTAAAGGTAAGAATGTCCTAAAACCCCCCACACAACCGGTTCCACCAATAAAGACTTGTTGCTCTAGATTGACCTAAGTTATAGCTGTTTCACTTCTTCTTTCGTAGATAGCCTTGTACACTGCCCTGGATTGACAGATTCATTAATAATTAATGATGGTATAACGACTATGCATCATTTTGGCACCATTGTCGAGGAATAGTGTTGTCAAAAGAAAACAAACAATCTAATAGCTGTAATATGACTAAGCTATGAAAATTCAGGTTAAAATCTAAATACAACAGCTGAGGAAGATAACAACTATTGACTTAATTTATGTCATTTAGGAGTAAACATGAATGAATAAGTCTAGGGACGAAAAAGGTAGAACTAACCCAAAGGATCCCTGGCTTGTTCCATTAAGGAGATATTCACGCCTAAGGGGTGAATCACCTGTGTTTGAATTACCAAAAATATTGATAGAAAAATCACCAGTCTCACCATCACTAGAACATTCTGAGATAGGAAAATCACCAATTTTATCATCATCAGAATATCCTAAGAAAGACAATTCATCAGACTCATCATCAACAGAGAGGCTTGGACCTCTTGAGAGAATAATTTGGGAGGCTTTAACTTCTCCCAACAAATAAGAAATTATGGCAGAAGGAGGAAATATAGATGGCCAACATGGCTATGTTCATAATGAAGGAGATGATCAGGATATACTCCAACCTTCTAGAACATTTGAATATCCTATTCATCTAAATCCAACACAAAACTCTCCCATGAAGACCATTTCACCTTCAGTACTTCCAACCTTTCGAGGTGTTGTATCTAAAGATCCTGACCAATTTTTGTTTGAATTCAAGGTAGTGTGTCAGACCTATGATTATATAAATGACAATCTGAAACTTAAGGTTTTTCCCTCAACTCTCAAGGATTCAGCATTGCGCTGGTTCATGAGCTTAGAGCCAAATTCCATAAGAACCTGGGATCAAATGGAGACTGTCTTTTTAAACAAATATCAGGAATATTATCGTGTAAGGAATAGAAAAGATGAATTATTCAGAATCAAGCAGGAATATGATGAGAACTTGGAAGATTATCTTGATAGGTTCTCCTTTGTTCAAAGGAGATGTGGACTTGTAGAACCAAAATTATGTAAAACCATCTTTTTGAGAGGATTGCAAGATGAATCCAGAGAAGTTCTAGATTTGATGGGAAAAGGGGATGTAACCACTCTCAGTAATGAGGAAATTATGGATATCTATAGGAATTACTCTCGCACTAAGCAGAGAAGAAGAAAAAGTCATACAAATGGCACTGATGTAAAGGACTTGATAGAGGAACTTGCAAATTTCAAAACAGATATTCTAGTGCACTTAAAAACTACTTTGGGGGAAATGTCTACAAAAGCAAAAAACATAGAACCTTTGGCAATTTATTGCCCAAGATGTAGAAATAAACATGCTTTGCAAGAATGTCTTTTGAATAAAACATCTATCTCAGCCATTTGTAGTATCTGTTCAAAAAGGCATTCAACTGATCAATGCCACCTGCTACCACAACTCAAAACTATGTTAGAAAACCAGACTGAGGAACTCAACTATATTGGACCAAAACAAGGGGGAAATTTCTCTCAATATCAAAATCCCCTTCATTTTCCTACAAATTGGGGGCATAATCTTGGTACTATGCCTTGGGGTCAATAAGAACCACCCCAACGTCCTTGGAATTATCCTCAATGGACAAATTCCCAAGAATGGCCACAAGCAAATTGGAGTAACCCAGCCTGGAATCAAAATAAAAACAACCCCTCATGGAATCAAAACAACCCATCTTGGAATCAAAACAATCTAGCTTGGAATCAAAATTAGACTAATCCACATTGGATGCAAAACCAACCACAGTGGAATCAGCAATACCAATCCTATCCAAGGCAGCAAAGGAATCAAGGTCAAACTCAACATTTGTTGCCTGCACCTAATCAAAATTTTTAAGAAAAACAACAACAAAGACAGCAAGTGAAACAACCTCAATTGCCAGCTCAGCCAGTCACTAATCCAAACAGCATGAGACAGACACCTCCTATCTATGTGGCTGAAGCTGAAGAAAATGTTGAAATTAATGTTCTTGATTGTAGTAACATCCAACTTCATTTAGGGAAAGTTGTACCTGAACCAGTTTCAATTGAAATAAAAAAAAATGAAGAGCAAGAATCATCAGAACTAGAGAGAATCCAACCAAAAATAGAAACAGAAGAATTGGAACCATAAAGAATCCAACCAACAATAGAGAAAGAGACACAGGCAAAACAATTACCAAGGATAATTCCATATCCTAAAAGACTTAATGCAATACCAGAAAATTCTGAGTCAGAATTGGTCAAAGAACTCAAAAAGTTGACTATATCATTGCCCTTATTGCAAGCCATTAAGGAAATACCAGATATTAATAGTATTGTCCAAAAATTTGTGCATTAAAAGAGCAGGAAGGAAGAAGAAAGCATTTCCCAAAACTATGCAGGTTGAAGGAAAGATAGCTGATCTCTTATCTGGAAAACTACTACCTCCAAAGTATAGTGACCCAGGAAGTCTAGTTATCACAGTTACCATAGGTGCAGTACCAATATCAAATGTTTTAGTAGATCTAGGAGCTACAATAAATGTCATGACCAAGGATACAATAGAACAATTACAGCTCAAACATCTCAGCCCCACATTTACAATTTTAGAAATTGTTGATAGGTCAATTGCAAAACCTAAAGGAATCATTGAAGATGTCCCTATAGAAGTTTATTCTTGGGAATTCCCTGTAGATTTTTTGGTTTTACAACCAAGAAATTCAGCACATGGATATCCCATTATTTTGGGAAGACCTTGGCTTGCAACTGCAGCAGCCTTCATAGACAATAGATCTGGAAATATGACTATTTCAAATGGTATTGATTTGAAACAGATTTCTTTATATCCTCCTGCAAAACCATCCAGCAAATTTTTAGGTCAATTATGGTTTTTTTACTCAGAGGAAGAACCAGAAGAGGTCATTTCTACACTAGCTACCTTAGTAGTAAGAGAACACATAGAAGACCTCAGTGACATAGAAAATTTAGAAAATGAAACAATCCTGATGAATGTTTTGCATGAACAAGGTTTAGAAGGGGAAACAACAAATATCCAACAGTTAAGTAATGAGGAGAATCAAAAATTTGAATATGAACCATCTATACTATCACAGGGAAACTTTGTTTCACTACCACATGGATGGCACCATCATCTAATTTTTCCTTCTCACTATTCCATACAAGATATGCTTCCCTCAAGCAACAATAAAATAGAAACTGCTTCTTTTCTCCCATCTCAAGCAATGTCCTCTTAATCCCTTAATCACCAGGTATGAAGGAGTGAATTCAGTCCTTCTATATACAAAAGAAATAGAAGTCCAGCCAGGGCAAATTTTTGAACATTTACGACCAACTTACTAGGGAAGAGGAAGAAAAATTGATAGTTGTCTTGCGGAAGCATGTTCATGCTTTTGCTTGGAACTACAAAGATATGTCGGGAGTTCATCCCGATATATGTACCCACAGAATCTATACTGAAGAATTCAAGCCAGTTAGACAACCCCAAAGAAGATTGAATCCTGCCTTAAGAGATATTGTGAAAGAAGAAATTGAAAAACTCCTGGAAGTAGGATTCATTTACCCAATTTTTGATAGCCAATGGGTTTCTCCATTGGTAATAGTTCCTAAGAAAAATAGAAAAATGAGAGTATGTGTAGACTATAGAGAGTTGAATAAGGTGACATACAAAGACCATTTTCCATTACCTTTCATAGATCAGGTGTTAGATACTCTTGCTGGAAAAATACACTTTTGTTTTCTTGATGGATTTAGTGGATATAATCAAATTCAGATTGCACCCGAAGATCAAGAAAAGACAACTTTTACATGTCCATGGGGAACATTTGCCTATAGGGTTTTACCTTTTGGTTTGTGTAATGCCCCAACAACTTTTCAGCGAGTAGTCCTAGCAATTTTTGCTAATCTGACCACCAAAAGTGTTGAAATATACATGGATGATTTCACAGTATGTGGACAAACTTTTGATTTTACATTGGAAAATATTGACAAAGTCTTAACTCGCTGTGAAACATACCACTTATCCTTGAATCCAGAAAAATGCTTCATTATGATGAAGGAAGGGATAGTTCTTGGTCATCACATCTCTCTTGAAGGGATACAAGTTGATCCAAAGAAGGTTGAAATTATCAAGAATCTCCTTTCTCCTAATACTCAGACTAATGTTAGAAGCTTTCTAGGACACATTGGTTTTTACCGCAGGTTTATTCCCAACTTTAGCACAATAGCCAGTCCTATGTTTGCCCTATTGACTAAAGATTCTGAATTCTCCTGGACTGCAAAGTGTCAGGAAGCATTTGAAGCTCTGAAAGAGAAATTGATAACTCCACCTATGCTCAGAGGACCTAATTGGACATTACCATTTCACATACAGACTAATGCCTCCAATACAACAATTGGAGCAGCATTAGGACAAATTGATAATGGTGAACATTATACCATCTACAATATTAGCAAGAACTTGATAGGACCCGAGAAAAATTATACAATTGAGAAGGAACTCCTAGCAGTAATTTATGCCATCAACAAATTCAGGCATTATATCACAGGTTATCAAATATTTATTCACACAGATCATACAGCCATTAAGTATTTGATGAATAAACCTATGGTAAGTGCAAGAATTATTCGTTGGTTGCTGTTGTTGCAAGAATTTGATATCACTATAATCAACAAACTAAGAAAAGCTAATGTTGTGGCAGATTTCTTGTCCAGGTTGCAGAACACAGATGAAGGGGAATTAGTTGATGACACTTTTCCTGATGAAAAACTATTTGCTATATTAGTCCAATCACCTTGGTTTGCAGATATAGCCAATTATTTGGTCACAGGGAAATTTCCTCCACATTTCACTTCAAAATAGAAAAAACAATTGATCAAACAGAGTTCTTTTGAATGGATTAAGGGTATGCTTTTTAAGTGTAGTCCTGACCATGTGTTACGTAGGTGCATTCGAAAGGATGAAGTGTATGATATCCTTAGAGATTGTCATGATGAACCCTCAGGTGGACACTATTCTGTAAAAAGCACAATGAGGAAAATCTTAGGGACAGGATATTATTGGCCATCTCTTCACAAGGATGTGAGAAAGTACATCAGACATTGTGATGCATGCCAAAGAATGGGGAAACCCACTCATACAAATGAGATGCCATTGCAGCCTCAAATGGTTTTAGAACCATTTGAGAGGTGGGGGCTTGATTTTTTAGGACCTATTGATCCACCTTCTCAAGGAAAGGTGCATATTCTAGTAAGCACTGATTACCTGACAAAGTGGGTAGAGGTGCGTGCTTTCAAACATGCTCATGAAGAGAAGGTCGCTGATTTCTTGTATACTCAGATTTTTTAGAGATTTAGAGCTCCACGGTCTATCACCATAGACCAAGGACCCCAATTTGCATCCAAAGTCATAAAGGCATTTACAAAATTGTATGAAATCAAACATAGGAAATCATCACCTTACCACCCACAAGCAAATGGCTAGGTTGAAGTAACAAACAGGGAACTAGAACACATCTTGACAAAAATAGTAGCTTTTCATAGGAGAAATTGGCTAGATAAATTACTTGAAGCAGTTTGGGCCTACAATACTACTTGGAAGTCCACTATTGGATTCACACCTTATGAACTAGTCTTTGGTAAAAAGCCTCTTTTACCTATTGAATTTGAGCTACTAACATTGCGCAAAACACTGGAAATTGGAATTGAATTGTCGTAGGCACAGACAGACAGGATTCTGCAGCTGAATGCATTGGATGAACTTAGATTGGATGCTCAGCACCAAACTAAGGTAATTTAGGAGCAGAGGAAGTTGTGGCATGATAGTCACATTCAGTAGAGGAAACTTCAACAAGGAGATTGGGCTTTACTATTTGATTCTCAATATGAAGACTTCTCTGGAAAACTAAGAACTAGATGGTTGGGACCTTACTAGATTGAGGAGGTATTTAACAATGGAGCAGCTCGTTTATCCCCTATTGATGGGTCACAAAGAAATTTGGTAGTGAATGGACATCGCCTCAGGGTATACCATACACCTCTGACTAAAGAAGAATTCTTGCAGCAACTTGATAGTTTGGATACACAGTAGGTGGAAGAGATTCCCTCTTCCACTTCAAAACAATCAACATGATCAATGGATTTCAAAAAAAAGTAGAAAATACAAAAAAATCAAAAAACAAATAGAAAACAAAAAGATGAATAAATTCTGAGTATGAATTCCTTCACGGGCATGGTTTTAGGGGAAATCATGAAATTCCTTCATGGGCATAGTCAAGATCAAGAAAAAAAAAAAAAAAAGAGAAAAGGAGAGGTAAAAATTAAAAAAAGAAGAAGGGAAAATCAAGAAAAAGAAAAAAAACGAGAGAAAAATGAATAACTCAGCAGTGAAAACCTTTTCTTAAGGCACTACTGAGTTGGTGTGCATGAAAACCAGTTTTATGGCATGCATAACCTTAGGAAATTTTTGAACCATCATTGTACAAATTCACCAAGTGCACTTGTTTTGAAATGTTGCAGAAAATCTCAACAGAATATCAACAAAGGCAGTCATTCTTCAAAACTAGCATTAACTATTTTTATCAGGTATATATTTCTTACATTTTTTTATTGTAAAATGATTGGTATATAGTATGTGACAATTAACCATTAGCATAAAAGGTATTCATAAGAGTTGGCATACTTAAGACATGTTTTGAAAATGAAAATATTGATTTCTGCCTAATCTTCGGAACAAGAATGCCAAAAACAGTGCCTGCTATATTATCTTCGGATTGAAATTGTCTTCAAAATGATAGCAAAATGAATGTTGCACTTTGTCTTCAGAAAGAAACTTTGTCTTCGGAATGAAAATTTGTCTTCAAAAATTAACTTGGTCTTCAGAATGACAACTTGCTGCATCATCTTCGGATTGAAGATCTATCTTCGAAATGAGGATCTGTCTTCGAAATGAAGATCTATCTTCGGAATGAGGATCTATTTTTGAAATGAGGATCTATCTTCGGAATGACGATTTACCTTCACAATACAGCCTGATATTCGGAATGAGGATTGATCTTCGAAATGAGGATTAATCTTCGAAATGAAAATTTTGCAAAGAAGATTTGTCTTCGGAATGAAGACCTATCTTCGGAATGAAGTCATAATCTTCGAAATGAGGATTTGTCTTCGAAATGAAGACTCGTCTTCAGAATGAGGTCATAATATTCGAAATGAAATTTTGTCTGCACAATAAGTTATAATCTTCGGAAAGAGCATTTCCACGTGGCATCCAAGAAAAAAAGGTACGACAAAATCAAACTCTTTTTTGCATGCGATGAAGGAACACGTGTCAGTCAATACATGGTTTGTTTTTGTATCCATTGGAAATACGAAGGACGTGACCAACCATATGCCACCAATTTTTAATGTTAATTAACATGCACGTGAGAATCTGCAAAACTAATGAGGTGGATCTGACGACAAGGACATCCATGCAATCATCAACGAACAGGTGTATAGTTCCAAAGTAGAAATGTGTGCCACCTTTCCTTTTGAAGACATGTTTGCAAAGTACAGTGCACAAGTTATGATTAATTTCAAAGAAGATGAGAAATAGGGCAACGAAGGTTTTAAACTAAAACTCTGCAAATCTGCAACATTAAACAGCTAGAAATCTAGTAGAAGAACAACAGCCGCAGTGTACGGTTTTTAAACAAAAAATATGGGGCGAAAGATCAGAACAAAGCCTACAAACACCACTTACCTCTGATAAAATCCGGCAGTCATGTAGATTTTTGAATATGGAGGGTTTATGCCATTTATGGATAAATTCAATGGGTCTTCTGAAGATTTGGCTGGCATGTTCGCCCATATGTTCAGAAAAAACCGAGCACATGTTAACGACATGACTATTGAGGTAAGCCCTAAAATTTTAAGTCAGATTACAGAGCTGCCATTAGAAGGGATTTCAATTTTTAGATCTGGCAAGAACACATTGGAAAATGTAGTTAATCAGTTTATAAAAGAAAATGATAGAGAACCAGAGTATTTAACCCATAACAACACATGTAAAGGGTTAAAAAGGGCTAGCCTGCAGGAACCCTGGGATGAAGTAGCCACCTGGGTAATTAAATTTCTAACCTATGAAGGGCAGTATGTGCTATTATTAGGGCATCATTTGTGAATTTTGAACCATCTCAGACATGGTGGGCAACAACCAAAAGTTAGGGTAAATATTCCCTTGTATCTGTATCAAGAGTTAAAGAACATGGCAAAAATATATCAGGAGGGTAAAGGAAGCCTTCGCCATCATGGCCTCATTAAATTAGTTTGCCAACACCATTTTAGAGGAAACCCTAGGAGTTTTGATAGGTTTTACTCTACCCTAAATGATGTCATTTTTGGGGATGAAATTGAGGAAGAAGAACCAAATGCTGCTGATGTTGCTACAGAAGAGGAAACTGCTGCTGCAAAAAATGTTGCAGAAGATGCTGCAGAAGAAACTATAGAAGGTGCCCCTGAAGTTGTTACAGAACTACACCTCACAACAGTAGTAGAAAACATTGCTCCTGAACCCTCAACTTCACGAGCTAAGAAACAAAAGAGAAGAGGATTTGGAACTGGCAACAGAGTAGAAAAACAAAAGAAGGTTCGTTTTGCTGAAGCTACAACTGATTTGTCAGAACAGAGAAGTGAAGCACTTAACCAAACAGAGGCAGAAACAACAAGGGAAACAAAGGCACATGAAACTGACCCCATGACCCCTGCTATCACCAGAAAATAAAGCAAAAAGAATAATTTTGCATCTGGAACTAGGAGGTCTACAAGAATCCATTTGAAAGAAACTACAGAACAGGTCATGGAAGAAGAAGATAGACCTAGTAGCCCAGATGTCACAGAGATACAACCAACATCTAAAAACTTTCCAGAATTCTTTAAATAGATAGCTGAGGCAGAAACTGAGCATGATGGTTTGGAGGAGGCTATAGTTCAACAGGCTATAGATATGGTAGATACCCTTATAGAAAGTCTCACAGAGCCTACTGAACAAGAACAAATTATTGCAGAAGAAGAGG
This sequence comes from Wollemia nobilis, assembly GCA_028583015.1. Lineage (NCBI taxonomy): Eukaryota > Viridiplantae > Streptophyta > Pinopsida > Araucariales > Araucariaceae > Wollemia > Wollemia nobilis. The sequence continues at coordinate 2,351,480 of JAQPPZ010001268.1, read as the reverse complement.
AAATATTGGTTGAGTAGCCAACTCATAGTCGATTTGTCTACATCAGCTTCTAAAGTAGAAACGAAGTGGAAGACATCACGAAGCAGTTGAGGGCATCAAGGAGTGTTGTCAAAACACAGACCAGATGGATTTTAGAGAAAGAAAGCATCATTGAGATGCAAGAAAGAAAAATTGCAGAGCTTCAGTAGGAAGTGGTAGAATTGAGAAAACTGCTGTCACAATCTAAAAAACAGCCAGCTATATCCAATGATGAAGACAATTTGGCTCAACTGCTTCTGGGTCTATCAAGGGCAGATGACTCTATTGAGGCAGACATAGGAGTTCATCTTGAAACAACACTCCTTCATTTTGAAGAAGTGTCTGTTCATTCTAAAGTAGCACCATCTTATTTTGAAGCATTGCCTTCTTGTTCTGAAGATGCTTTAGAAATGATAAATAGCATAGCAGAGGATGTTGAAGATGAGCCACCAACATAGAAACAGTCCCAGCAGCAAGAAAATGTTCAAGTAAGTACTCCTATTGAGGTCCTTGCATTTCAACTTGTTACACTTTCAATAGAAACAACAGATAAGGGGGTGCAATTAGAAATACTATCTGATGACAACCCCATAAAAATAGCAAATAAGGGGGTGCAAATAGAGTTATTGATAGATGAACAGCCAGTGGAAGTGGCAGAAAAAGGAGTTCAGATAAATTTGCTACCTAGGGTCTCCCCTATAGTCATACCACCTAATACTATGTCTCTAGAGCAGTATAATGCAGACATAGCTAGCTGGATGATTAGATATGAGTAGCTTGCCACTAAAACTGAAAAGTTCAAATTGGAAGCAAAACAGCTAGAAGCCAAGGACATAGAAATTTAAGCAGTGAAAGAAAAGGTGTCTGACTTATGCCAAATTGCTGAATTTTTAGTCCAATTTAGACGACCAGCCAAATTTTACAGCCTTATTTTGAAGGAAAAATACCTCAGATGGCAGGTCATGAGGATTACTTCAAACCTCCCATATAAATTGCCATTGTCAATAATAATATTGCAAATATTACCAGCGCATTTACACCTTATGCAAAATAAGATTTTCTTCTGATCTGTGGCCCCCTCTTAATTTAGAAGGACTCTCCTCGCGATCATTACTTCTCCTCTCTCTGCTTCTTCAGAATGCTTAGATCCTGCATCTTCATCAGCGACCGCAGCTCTGGCATTTCCTTTCGGCCTCCTATTATTCCTTTCTCATTGCTGTGGGCACTCGTATTGGTGATGTCCCTCTTCTCCACACTGGAAATAAGTTCCACAAAATCTTCCTCTTCCCTGGCCACGTCCAGCTCTGCCCCTTCCCCATCGGTAACCATTATTCTGATTACGAGGGTGATAGGTATTTTCTCTCCTTTGTTCCTGATTACTGCTACCTTCTCCATTCTTCTAAGAATCTTCTTTTTTTCTTCCACTAGTCCTTCCACTGGTTCTTCTACCATGACCTCTTCCTCTTTGCTTGTTCTCAAACCTCCTATTGAGATTTTCTTCCACCTTTAGGGAAAATTGGTAAGCGTCCTCTATGGTGGTCATCCGGACCAGACTTAATTCTTCCTGAATACTTGCTCGTAATCCATTAATGTAACGGGCTACCTTCTCCTTGTTGGCCTCTGAGTGGCCTGTTCTGATCATAATTTTATGAAACTCTTCTATGTATTCTTTTATAGACTTACTTGATTGCCTCAGCCCTTGCATTTTCTTTAGCAGGTCTAAATCATAATCACCAGGGATGAACTGCCTCTTCAGCTTTTCTGTCATCCATTCCCATTTTTTTATTCTCTCTTTTCCTCTTTTATGTCACTCTAGCTACACTCCCTTCCACCAAATGCTGGCATGAACTTTCATTTTGGTCTTAGCAAATCTGACCCTATCAAGATCTTCAACCTCCTCATACTCAAAGTACTCTTCCAGATCGTTGATCCAATTGATCAATTCCTCTGGATCAAGGTTATCGAAATACGTGGAAACATCCATCTTTGGCCTCTTCCCAATCTAAGATATGGCTTTGTATAGTTTGGCTTGAGCAGGATCTACTACTTCTTCTTCTTCCTTAGGTTGGCCTTCTTCTTCGTCATCTTCCTCTTCACTACCTTCATCTCTTCTTGGCTCCAATCTTCTATGCATCTCTTCTTGCAGGGCTTGCATTTGCCACTGCAAAGATCAGACATATTCTGTTGTCGTCATGCCTCTCCCACCAATAGGGTTTCTTCTTGGAGGCATTTTGCTCACCCAATCCCAAGCCCTTCCACAGATCCTGGTGTAACTGCCTCATGTCCGACGATCTATTACACACTCAGGAAATTTCGGCTCTGATACCACTTGGTGGAGAACAGTTCTAGCATAAGACAGGAAACAAGAATAACAAGAGCCAAATTTCGTATTTCATAGCTTCAAAAGAATTTACAAAGAATATACATCAATCTACCATTTTGCCAACCCCTTCTCATTAAAATTATTGGGTTTTTATCGAGGTCCTGACCCTCTGTGTTTTCCAAACTTCCCATGATCTGCAATTGCCACCTGGAACAATACTGGAAAGTTGCATTGATAAGACTCTAGGTGAGGTGTGCGACTGGCTGCCATAACCACTGGGATCTTCTTCTCAAACTGCTGCTTCGTTGCTAGTTGCTATAAATGCATCTCTAGATATCCTGTGCGAGTGGCCAACATGCTTGTTGGAATCTTCCTCTTAGACTGCTGCTTCACTACCGCTAGCTTGCCGTGCACGAAGGGATGCATTTATGAAAGCCTAGAGTGCATGTTTTTATTTTGGTCACGATATCGCGACATGTCATGATATCATGACAATTCCTTTCTATGCTTTCTCTCTCTTACTTTAGTCATGATATAGCAACATGTCACGATATCGTGACATTCCTTCCTTCATGCCTTCTCGCTTCCGCTTTGGCCGCGATATCATGACTTATCGTGATATCGCACCATTTTTCTATTGTGCCTCCGTTCTTTAGTTTTGGTCATGAAATCATGACATGTCATGATTTCATGACCTTCCATCCTCCGCGCCTTTGCTCCCTGCTCTGGTCATGATTTCGTGACCTTCGATCCTCTACGCCTTTGCTTCCCTGCTTTGGTCGCGATTTCGTGACCTTCGGTCCTCTGCGCCTTTGCTCCCTGCTTTGGTCGCGATTTCGTGACATGTCACAAAATCGCGACATGTCGTGATTTCGCGACCTTCAGTCCTTCACGTCTTTGCTTCCCTACTTTGGTTGCGATTTCGTGACATGTTGCGAAATTGTGACATGTCACGATTTCGTGACCTTCGGTCCTCTGCGCCTTTGCTTCCCTGCTTTGGTCGCGATTTCGCGACATTCTATCCGTCGCTTCTCTATCTCCTATTTTGGTCATGATATCATGACACTTTTTGTGTTGCGATATCGCGACACATTTTTCTTTGCAAAATACTTAGAAAAATTTGGTTGATGCTAGATTGCTTTGCTGCCCTCGGATGCTCCTGCATCAAATTCCTATAGACAATATCTATCTAAAAAACTATCCATAGGCTTATTTATATTATGCATACTATCTATATATTTTTGTAAAATGACTTATTTTTTTGTAGGAAACACCTTGGCAGGAAAGGACCTTAGAATCAATGAATAAATAAATACTATGGAAAATTATAATCCATGAGCAGCACCCTATCAAAAGGAAGAGCATTTTTAGTCATTAGATTGAAAGATAGATCCAAAGTATTTTTATCCATCTAATTATTTAGAGTCATTGGGAGATACATGTAACGACTATCATACAAAATGACAACATTACACAAAGTAATGCAACTAGATCAAGAACATTAGTGGGTGAAGCATGCATCAAGAAAGGTGGCCCCTAGATATTATTATCAACCAGTTGAAGACTATCGAACCATTGAAAATATTATAGTCATAGTCAATGTAATATTTAATATGAGAGATGGCAACATCCTCCCTTTTTACTCAACATGAAGGGTAGTTTTATGTGATGTAAATCCAATACCCACATAATATGAATCCAATACTTGGAGTAAGATGATGAGATCTTTATGTCACCCTACTAGAAGAAATATAGATTCAATGCAAAATAAAGATGGTGGACAAAGAAGGCATGATTCCACATGAGGTAAAATTCAATTCAAATAGGTATGACCTTTTTAGGAGAAAATTCTATAAAAGGATCACTTGCCATACATTTTTATATGAAAAAGAGATGTTGTTAGAATAATTAGAGCATTGTCTTATCGAGCTTGTATTTTCAAATTTTTATCCTTTAGATTTACCTTTTTAGTGACTCCATTACCCAATATATAAGGCCTTGTTTTTTGGGTTTTTTATCTTATGTAGGCAAAAGATCCACTATGAGTCATCAAAAGTTGTAGTGAAAATTCACTACATTAGATAGTAGTGTTCCAAGAAGGGTGACTCCAACCCTCAATTAATGTTGACTTGAGAAAAAGTAGGATGAGGAAACCCTGATACCCTATGAATATCCAATTGGACTACACAATAGGATTACCAAGAAGATTTTTAGGAGTAAGTCTCCATTCGAGGCCTGAAGTGGACATATAAGAAGTGCAAAGACCACTTGATGGCCCATGCTCTCCCTAACATCCTTTTTGGTGATAACTAATGTGAAACCAATAATTGATCAGAGACCAAGAGCCATTTTGGTGATAAGTAAAATGGCTCCACCACTAGATGAGGTTCTACCCAAATAATGACTCTGGAGTCATTCTACCCCTACATGATCAAGCCTACGAATGTAGTTAGCTTCCATGTCTAATTAGGCTTATGATAACCATTCATGTGACTATCATATCCATTCTACCTATGGAAGAGATCATCCAAGTGAGATTAGGGTGTAAAGAATCCAATATCTACTAAAGATAAAGGTGGACTCAAAAATCATTCATCATGCAAATTTTTTGTGAATTATCTAGTCACAATATTTAATGGTCCTAGCAACCCCTACCACATATTTCTCTTTATTATTGGTCTAAGAAGCCATAATCTAAGGTCCTTCATATCAATATTCCCATAAAGAGGAGCTTAGAATTTAATAGTCTATAATAATAGAAGATCATATTAGATCACTTTAAATATTTGAGCTACACAGGTTGTTCAATCTAAAATCAATGGTGGATGCTAGCTTTGGCATGCAGAATATGGGTAAATAATCATTGAAATCATGTTGGTTGTCCAATATCCATTCCATGGTTGATATTTATTTTGTGTTTGATACAAGTGGTTAAGTGTTTCTAAAGCCACATAGGCCCTTGATATTTCATTCGATGGCACCTACGCAACATAAATAGAAGCCAATGTAAGGTAAAATCCCTTCCAACAAGTAGGATCCAAACACATGAAAATCCTAGTAGTCACATTTAGGTGAAAGTGGTAGAAAAAATAAGCAATCAAAGAGATTCACAACTAGATAAAGTGTCTACTAAATTTGACTAAGGCAGACCAACCTATTGTAGTTACACACAGGGTGATTGAACTAGTCACCCAACACACATACGAGCCTACCCTAACAAATTGCACTAGTTAAAATCAAACCTAAGGAGCCCTATTGGCCATTCAATCAAAAGAGGCCATTTTGAAGATGCTAGTATATAAATGGTGTCATTTCTTTTATCTACCTTCTACTATAATAAAAAACTAGATAGAGCAAGTAAAATTACTCTAGGTATGCCATTTCAAAAGATTAGGTGGTGGTCAAATAAATCCTAATTTTTGAAGCCTTGAACCAGGCAAATAATTTAATGTAAAAGATCCCTCATGTACTTTCGAGGTGGATCCATAGTAGAGGTAGTTGATGATGGAAATAATAGCTACCCATTCAAAGACTTGGAGGCTTTAAATATTTATGGTACCAAATCTATATAGCTCAAGGTGGCTGACTATTGAAAGCAAAATGATCTTGGGTGCAAATCAGAGATGATATTCCAGATTTCCTACACAAATTTTTAAAGGGAAAATCCATCTAGTTTTAGCTATAAATATATATTTAAAATTCATTGTAAGGCATTGGGAGATACCTACTCATTCTTAATAGTTTGCCTTGTATGTTCTTCCTTTCACCCCATTTGTATAAGTTGAACTTGAGCCATAAGTCACATGGTTAAAGAGCACTAAATATTTTTGACCTCATGCCTTTGTAATATTTGGATATATATGGAACTTGTGGCTGATTTTACTCTATCTTGCTTCCATTATGTTTTTGGATGCTTGGATATAAATTAAAATCATGTTCAATTTCTAGTTGTTAGCATGCAATGAATGTGTTCATTTGTGTTCATTATACATAGGAATGTTTTCAGATCTTGGTGCATCACCTCCATAGCTTAGGTTTTAATTTCCCATAATTTTTAGTTATATTTTTTGTTTTCCCTTTTTTCTTCAAATATCATAGGAAAGATAATTATATAATTAAGAAGGTGTACAAATATCACATATAAGGAGGATCCAACCTCAACAAAAATCTTTAAGGTTCCCCTATAGACACTTTCACTTCCTAGAGAGCTTCATGTTGTGTTGCTCAAGTGAGGCACGAATGCCTAGGAACGTTGGGCCACTATAGTGGATGGAAAAGACACTCTAAGGTGATAATAATGGGTACAAAATAATTACTTTTTATTGATTAGATATTAGCTTCAATTTTCTAGGGAATGAATAATTGTGAGTATTTATTTATCACAAATATAGTTGATTTTCTTAGGCAGTTTAAGATTTTGACTCTCATATATTATTAGGTGACCATATTGCATAAGAACAACTCCAAGAACCACTTTGAAAGCATTGCATTCAATGATAAATGGTTTAGAAAAATTAGGAGTTTATAACATAGGTGTTGAGGATAATACTTTATAAAGCTTTGATTGGCTACTTCAGAGTATTCAAACAAGTTTGTTTTAAGAATATTTCATGATGAAGTTGTAATATGTTATTTAATAAATTAATGAAAGTATAACTGAGGATTTATTTAATTTTGGACATATATTTAGGTTTATCCCATTCTATTATTGATTTATTTTTTGAAGGGTTAACTTTAAAATATTTGGATATGATATAATCCCAAATATTCATGTTTTATCTTTCTAAAACTACAATTAGAAGTTTTTGCATAAACTTGCAATATTTATAGCACCTTCTCCACATTCTTGAGATGATCCTTCTAATTATGGATGAATATTAACATATCATCAAATAATATTAGGACACACTTTTATAGATAAGGGTGGAAGATTTATACATGGCATCTTGAAAGGTAGAAAATCCATTAGTTAATCCAATTGACATCATCTTGTGTTGGATGTATTATATTATGTGACATATTACAATATTAATGCAAGGACCATGTAAATAGTTTAGTCTAGGGCGTGTTTAATATTTGAGTATATAGTAGGTGTCAAGTTATTAAGTGTGAGTTATGTGTCATGTAAATAAGTGTGGAGTTATGTAGGAGGTGTCATGTTAGTAAGTGTGAGCTATGTGAGTAAATTGTCATTATTATAAGTGAGGAGTTATGATTTATGCGCAATCATGAGAGTCTTTATATTTATGTAAATATGTGATATTTATTATGTATTGTGAAATATAGTGTTAGATCTCTCATGAGTATGAGGAGATAAAGAGTTTATGTAAGTGTAAAGGTCAAGATTCTTGTGAATATAAAGAGTCTCATGTATGTATATAGTGAAGATAAAGCTTTGTAATAGAGGATAGAAGAATAAGCATTGTATTTATGCATTTATTAAAGTAGATACGTATTTAAATAATATTTAGTGAGTTTTATGTTCGTTGTTGCTATTGTGCATATATGTTCTTCAGATATTGTTTGATCTTAGAAGAGTGATAAACGTGTGATAATAATCATTATTTGCTAACATCTTGAACTCATAATGACCTTCATGATATCTAAATACTAATTTTAGAATATATTTTATCCTAATTTGAATTTGGTATTCTTAGGTGAAATTTAATAAAATATTTAGCATCATGTAGTTTTTTTAGTATTTCATTGATAAATAGGATAGGTAGTGGATGCTTGATTGTAATTTTATTATGTTCTTTAAAATCAATATATAGATGATAATATTTATCTTTCTTTTGTACAAGTATAACTAATACTGAGTATGAGCTCTTACTAGATGTGATAACACATAATTTTAGTAGTTCTTGGACCAAATATTCACTTTTAGTCTTATGGTGATGCATATAATCATATGGTTTCATATTAACTATATATGCATATGGTTTAACTTTTATAACATGTTTGATATCTCATTTAGGAGGTAATCCTAATGGTATATCCTAGAATACCATGACATATATATTGATGGTTTGTTTTATTTTGTTATCTAGTTTATCATATTCTATGGTCATAGGGATTATGGTAAAATATCAAGTGATAACTATGGATACTCCTTTACTAATTATTATTTTTTAAAATTTTGTATGAAGATACTAGATATGATGGAGGTTTTTATTCTTTTAAGGTATATTTTTGGCCTTGCCATTTTTATTTGAAAATTTATCTTTTGAGACTACATTTTAAAATTCCAAGGGGAGTTAACTATTCTGCTCTAAGTACTACTTCCACTCCACCTAATGACATAACATAGAAGTTAGTTTGACATTTATGATAATTCACACTTAGCTCCACTTTGTGGCATTTTTGTTGGTGACTTAGGTGATTTCCTCCTAGAATTACCATGTTATCCTTTTGTTGGATGTATACATAAATTTATTTGCTTAAAAATGGGTAAATCAATAAAATTATGTGTATTACCTGAGTCGATTAAGACCCTAACTAACTAATTTTTAATATACCCTTGTCTTTTGAAGGTTTATAGATATTGGATTCTTGTTAATGCAACTAGGGAGATTACAATCTTATTTTATTCTAGTGAAGGTTCTCTCTATCTCAAATACATCCTCGCTACTAGTACTACTCATCCCAATTTTTCTCTTTGTGTTTCCTTTTTTGATGATTATAAAATTTATTTTTTTAATCTTTAGAGTTTGATAGTTTAGGAGGTCTTTCTTCCCTTTATGTGACATATTTCTTGTAATTAGGGTTTAATTTATGTAAGGGTTTATATCTTGTTGATTCTACTAGATTTTCATTTTTTAAATAATTTTCAATATGAAACCTTGTGTTTTGACTCTTTTTGAAGATCTTATTTTTATAATTTTGACCTAACCTAATTGTGAGTGATAGGGTCAAATCATCCGTAGCTTGAATTTCATTGCTTATATCAAGTTTGAATCCACCTATGTAACATTGAACTAACTGTCTATCTAATATGTTAGTTACTAGCACTGATAATCATTAGAACTCTAAGGTGTATTTATCCACTAATATTTTTTATCTTATTCGAGTTAATTGACTATAATAATCAATATCTATTAGATAAATTAATTGACTAAAATCTACAAGTAATCCTACCCATGATCATGTAATCCCTTGTCTTTTCTTACTACTAGGTATGCCACTTTTATGTCATTTCTTCAAAATAGAGGGATGCTACTTAAATAGTATCCTTGTCAATACTAACACAATTTAATTCAAGGAAAATTTTAATGCTTATATCCCATTCAATAGATTCACATTGATTTTTAGTTGAATTTAGGTACATCAATTTGATCCTTTATTTTGAACAATCTATTCTATGCATTATAATGTTGATTTGGCTATTATTGAGTATGAACAATTACATTTTGAGAAATATGGTTAGGATCTGGTCCTAACATTTATGTGCACATAATTTTTTTACTCTTGAGGAAATTTTTTTAGTGGCCAATGCTGGGATGTTGGCTTCAATAGAATTGATACCTTTCTCTATATTTTTTATCCTTCTCTATATTTATTTCATGCTTGATCCAATCTCTTATTTGAATTGATTTATGTAATTATGTATGTTATCATATATATTTTATACTTTATTTTGTAGATTTATGTGTTCTTGCTATAAAGACTCCATTTCTTGTTGCTAGGAGTTGTTCAACCTCAAAATTTTTATAGGATATATATATACTCCAATAATAATATTTTGAGTCCTTTATCAACTTTTAAAAAATATTTTTTAGTGAACGAGAACATGTTTATATATATGATAAAGGTAAATAATCAAAGTAAATATTTTGTATATTTCCTTTGGGATGGACACAACAAGTTACAACATATGATAATACAACCATTGAACATAGTTCCTCCAAACCTCAAAGTACTTAATATACTAATGAAAACTAGATTACTAACAAGCTTGATGAAATTGTGATTATCACAATGAAAAGTGATTGGAAATTATTAAGGGATACATAATTACCCCAAAATTATGAGCATATATTAAATATGTTTGGTGACATCCTTGGTAGCATAAAATTCAACTTCCATAGAAGACTAAGATATGGTGGGTTGTTGTCCACAACACCAAGAGATCAACTCAAAACTAAGGTAAAAATAATCTAGAGGTGCTTCAACCAAGTATTGAATACCCATTTGGCATGTGCCTCTATTATAGTTAAGGATCTAATTGCATGATGTCTTGTGACTCTCATAAGGTGACTACATATACCTAGAATAATAGTTGATAGTAAATATAATATTTGACTAAGTATGAGTGAGATAGAGAAGGGATCCAACAAGTGAATAATATAAATTAGCAAAAAATAAAGGAGAATTGCAATTTACTTGTAGCTTCAAAGTAGAAGAAAAGGGATTTTGAACAAATTTTTAATCATCAATCATGAGTTGTTATATAAGATTCAAAGAATACTTGGGATGAGGAACAATCATCTTAGAGGGTGACTAATAAATTTAAATCCCTAAAAGCAATAAAGGATATCCAAATATGTCATATCAAAGGCGTCATGAATTTGTGACTTAACCTCCTAGATAAAATATGTTGAGCTTTGCATTATGTGAAGATCATCAAAATTTAATAAAATAACCATTATTTGAGAATCTTAATGCTTGATATAGACATAATGATTTGCTTCATATTGTTGAAACACAAAACTTATAAAGAAATATAAGCATCTAAAATATTGATCCCACATCAAAAAAATCCTATCAAAACCCAAAGGTGCTCCAACTTAGTAGTGAATACCCATCTGGTATGTACCTTTGATATATTGAAGGATCCACTTGGATTATATATATGAATCTATGGGTGACTGCATATACCTAGATTAATATCTAATAGTAGATAGAATATATAAGTATGGGTGAGATATAAAAGGGACCCAACAATTGACCAATACAAAGTAGCATCCACCAAAGTGGTAATGAAGTTTTCGTGTAGCTTCAAACCAAAAGCAAAGGAAATTCAAGTAGGTTTCCAATTCTAAATATTAAGCCATTATAGAAGATCCAATACATACTTGGGATGAGAAATTGTGATCTTAGAGGGTGACTAATAAATTTAAATCCCCCAAAAATAATAAATTTTACCCAAGTATGTTATCTGAAATATTTCACGAAATTATGACTTAATCTCTAAGATCAAATATGTTTAGGTTTTCATTATAAGAAGATAATAAAACTAGAGTAGAATCATCAATATTTGAATATCCTAATGCTTAATATAGACATCATGATTTACCTCACATTTTCAAAACACAAATTATACAAAAAGAATGAATATTATAATACCGACCATGAGGAGTCTATTTAAGCCCATAGGAGGACCTCTTCGGTCAATATACCAAGAGAGTAGGCATATTAAGATTTAAACTAGATAAATATCATATATAAATATTCTCCTAGATCACACCTTTAAAAATACACTCTTCAAATTTATTTGATTTACCTCCTAATTATTAGAGGCAACAATAGAAAAGATTATTTAAATAGATTTTGCCACAAGGAATACCTTGTGCTTATCTAAATGACCATAAAAATATACTTGATCTTATAGAACAATTTTTATATCATATGTAAAGGAGTCTACCTAAGTTATATGAGAGTATTAGGCTCCCTTGGATAGTATCGAACCCCTATTCAGTGTGAGCTAAAATATGATAAAATGATAAAAGTTTGGATTAAATGATCAATAGTAGAATTACCATTAGGATAATGATAGTGATATCAATGCTTTTTTTTGACAAATAGTTCTTTTGATTTCTATGACTACGTTAAAAAGAAAGAGTGATAGCACCATTAAAACTGCATTTTGATAGTGTTTTTGCTTAGATGTGTAATAAGATGAAATTAAATACAATACTTAAGATATTTATGGAAGGTGCAAGGAAGGTCATAAGGTACAAATATCCTACTAATTTAGTAAAACAAGAAGATTATTCATTCAAATTGTAAACTAATAATGACAATATTTAAAATGCTAGGCTCAATGCAATTATAATAACCAAATTAGATTAGTGTGCAATAAGATTAAATATTAGAACTGTAAAAGAAAAAGATAATGTGGTATAAAAATTGCACCATTTTTATTAAATAATAAATATATTACAATAGTTTTTTTCAAATGCATATTTTGGGTTTTACAATAGGGATCTTCTCAAGATGAGGGAGATGCCCTCTTTTTGCAAAATATTACAACTATGACACTCTAATAGGTATTCTATACCACCTCGAGGGTTGGGTGGGTTTTATATATTTAGTTGCTAGACCAAGCTAGGCTGAATTCTCCTCCATGGCACCTACACATAACCCACAACAAGAGGTTAGTAGCATCAAGTGGTCCTACCTCCGTTAGGCCCAAACTATGTAAAGGATGAAAATAGTAAAACTTGGAAAATATCAATTACAATGAAAACATAACCTCAAAATGTCATGAAAACCTCAAAAAATATACCTTATCTACCTTGTTATTTTTTCTATTGATATATTTTTTTGGATTGGGCTCTAGAATTTTTGTGTAACTCAAATCTATCTTCTACGAACATCTTCAAAAGTGGGGAAGATGTATGTCCATGCACAAATTTCTCTCCATGGCTGCACTGCACACATAGGGAGAGTGGTGATAATGAAAGGGGATAAGCACATACACACAAAGGATTTGACAAGAATTTTTTGCAAAATTTTCATATGTGCTTCTCTTTTGCATTCCCATGAAAGAAAATAGGGGAGAGGGTGTCATGATAGGGCATGAAAATTCTTCCCCATCCAAGAGGTATGTTTACACTTGTAAACAAGAAAGGGAAATGATGGGTGTGAAAAGCCTTCCCCATCCAAGTGGCATGTTCAAACTTTGTAAATAAGCATAAGGAATTATGGATATGAAAATTCTTCCCCATACAAGTGGCATGTTCTCACTTGTAAACAAGCATGGGGAATTATGTGCATGAAAATTCTTCCCCATACAAGTGGTATGTTCACACTTGTAAACAAGCATTCAAAATGATGGATGTAAAAATTCTTCCCCACACAAGTGGCATGTTTGCACTTGTAAACAAGCATGGGGAATGATGGATGTGAAAAGTATTCCCCATCCAAGTGGTATGTTCACACTTGTAAACAAGCATGGGGAATGATGGGTGTGAAAAGTCTTCCTCATCCAAGTGGTATGTTCACACTTGTAAACAAGGGAGAATGATAGGAATGCATTGAAAATAGTATGATGGGGAAGGTAAGTCACATGGTGAGTAGGGGTTTATTTTAGGAGGATGTTTAGAGGGATAAAGGGGGGCTAAGAAGGGAAATTTAACTTTTTATAATGTTATGGGGTGGGGTAATATAATTCTAGGGGATTATTATAGATTTTGTAGAAATTGTTAGGAAGACTTTAGGTAATCCAAAAATGATGCATTTTGGGTGTCTATAGTTTCTCCTTTTTGTACCACATTGTGTATGAACACAATGTGGTACAAAAATAGATGAAACTAGGTTAGCTAAACTTATAATGGGTGGTTGTGGATGGATTATGATGATCTATAGGTGATGATTATGGTTTTGGTGGAGGATATAATATTTACCTTAAGTTGGAGACTGTGTAAGGTGATCCAATTAGGGAAGAGTCGTGTGACCTTAAAACTTTACCTTTGTGGGACTTGAAGTGAATATTTTTCATGGTAGATTATTTACCATTGGTAGATATCCTCATGATACTTAAATCGAATTATAAAATTGTGATGGTTGAAGATTTATTGAGTTGAAATGGGAAGAGAGATTATGCTTTTACCCCAGAAAAGGAGGACTAATGGTGATTTTTGGCAAAGGTTGTTTTTGGAAGGGGGGGACAATTACAATCCCAAAATTGAGTGTTTTGGGTATTGGACCAATTTGGGATAAAATTTTATTGATGATATCTACCCCCTCAAGAGGAAAGTAGTGGGTGGAAGGGATGGATGACAACGCTGATATAATTAACAAAATGTGAATGAAGAAGTGCCAAATAAAAGGAGAGATAGAGAGAGAAGAAGATGTGAGATAAATATATTTCAGTAGAGATAAATGATACATGATATGTGATGAGTATGATTGAATAGTAGATAATCATAAATGCTTGTGTGATCACTTCTGAGAAATATTTGTGTGCATGTGAAAAAATATGAATGGGTTAATTAATCAAGGATAAATGCACAATCATAACTACACAACAATATGGTAAGAAAATATAAGACCAACACGCGATATGAAAGTAGTGAATGAGACTAAAGGATGAAGGAAAATAATATAAATAGAAGTATGGAGATAGGAATGCAATGAGGGAAGGTAATGACAACATCTATCATCTCAATTACCCTAGGAAGTGGGAATTGTAAAGTCTTTCAAGAAACTCAAACAATATAAAGAAACCAATAAAAATCCCTGAGAGATGAAGACCATCCTAGAAAATATTAAGCCAATAATGGACCAATGTGTCTGTAGTGAGGTTAATTTCCTAATCGTGAGTGGGGTCTAACTAACCAAGTGTAGTATAATCCAAGATAATCTAGCTTACCCATGATTGGCCAAAGGTTTGTACAAAATAAGGTTGTTAATGTGACAAACATATTTTCACACGGAGGACATAGTACACTCCCAAACAAACATCTATAGCCCTTGTGGAGATAGCCCCATAATACTTCAACGTATATCTATTGCTAACCATAGCTCTAGTGGAGGTATCTAAAATGCCTAAGGATCCATTATTAGGAATATTGATTTTTTTTATTTATTTTTATTTTTTTTACAAGTACTGTGGATCCTTAGGTTTGGATTATACACATGATAGGATGAATAGGGTAAACCATTCACTTTTATGGTAAGAGATACACATAGGTTCATCTGACCAAACATAAAATATGATTAATATGTGAGATATGTGCATGGTCCAAGAAAGAATTCAAGGTAGCCAAGGGACGCCTATATCACTAGAAGACATAATGACATTTTATGAAAGGTTGAATGGAACACTAAGCATGGTTGAGTAACTGAAATAATCTCAAAAACCCAACAACCGAAGGTAAAGAGATCATTAAATGGGGAATGTGTGGTGAAACATGGGAAGAACAAAAAAATATCAAAGACAAAAGGTGAAATGAGCAAAAATACTATAAGGATAACATGTGAGACATAGATACTACTACCATGTAAATGAATTTGTAACATCCTTGATTAATGCTATAAATCTCGAGGAAACAAAGCATACGAACAGATCCAAAAGGTGATTAAAATATTATTTGATGAGTGATATGAAAAAGTATGAAAATTAGATAGAAAAGGGAGGATGTAGGTAAGATATGATAATAGGAAAGAGAGGGTGAAATAAGGAGAAGAGCTAGAAGAGTATAAGAAGAGAGGAAAAAACAAGAAAAGAGAAATAGGAGGAAAGAAGAAAAAGGAAGTGGAAAAAAGAAGAGAAACTATTTAGGGGTACATAGAAAAATGGAGAAAGTGAGAGGAATAAGGGAATATGGAGAAATAATAAGGTGCTAAGAAGTGAAGTAAAAATGGTAGAAATTATAAGAAAATAAGTATGATAATGTGAGGGAAAGAGAAGTGAAAGGGATGTGATGATGTAGTTATGGTGATAACTATGATGAAGTCATGTGTGTTTTTTTTTTAAGATACATAAGGAGAAAGATCCTAAATGTAGACACCTAAAATGTGTCATGCTTAGGGGAGCTACTCACATAGACACATTCATAAGATCATATGACATAATATTGGACTTTCCAAGCATCAAAAGTGGTTCTCACCACTCATTTGGGGACTTTTCAATCCATCCAAGCCTAACCGTTCAGGCCAAGAGCAACCAGATCCTAGCTGATCAAGCCTAGAGTGGCCAGACCTTAGCCACTGTAGATGACAGTGGCTAGATATTAGTCATTGTAGACGATAAAGACTAAACCATAAAAGCATTTTTGTTAATAAACAGGCCTAATCATGAGTGAAAGTGGCAGTCTACATGCAATAAAGGTGAGCGGGAGTAAATTTGCATTCCTTTTCATGACCAGTTCACATAGGAGACTTGAGTTTGCATTTGGAATTTAGTTAACTGGCCTTAAAAAATAGACAAAGGACAAAAATCCTCTCATACTAACTCTCAATACACATGAGGAATTCATTCCTAGTGCTTGGACATAGACCTAGGGTTTCACACTATAAAAGGTGCAAGCCTAAGAGCACCAAGGATCCAGATAATTTATCCTAAATTTATCAAGATAGGTCATTGAGGAGAGCTTTCGAGACTTAGAAAGTTCCCTTGGAGATCATGTTTACAATGAAGCCCTGACAAATTGGAGAGCTAGCAACCATTATTTCAACATTGGATACAAGATTTGATCCATAGCTTTGGAGAAAAGAGGATGAGAGTCACTTTAGCGATCGTTGTCTTGGACAGTGGCCCAAAGGATTAGCTTAGGGTTTTAGACATTAGATTCATTATTTTGTTTACCATATCATTAGCATAGCATCATTTCAATCATCCACACTCATAGCATTAGTCTAATTTGTAGTTGCTTTCATTTGTTATATTCATTGCTAACAACCTCATTCGGGGAGGTATTCTCGGAGATCTAAGCGTGTGTTGTTGTTTCATTGCTTATAGGGCCACATGTTCATTGAAAAAAATTTGCAACATACGAGAGCAAAAGGGATACCTCTAGGAAATAGGCTTGGAGAAGGAGACATTTTTAAGCCCTCATAAATTTCCATGTGCATAACTGAGAAGCTTTTGAAAGTGCACCGCCTCTTTACGAAAGGGACACTCTTTCCCTATTTGTAACCTTATTGTATCGAAATGAGTATCCCTAAGATGGACCTACATGTAACCAGGTTTCAATACAAATAAAGAGATCCATATTTTTTATTTTTGTGTTATATGCTTTTCATTGTCTTCCATTTAATTTTGGGTTTTTAATACATTGCAAGTATCATAAAAAGAGTGGTTCGTGTGTCCTGAAGTCATTATAGATGGTGATCACGGTGGGACCTCCACTGATTTTTTTTCTTCCTAAATACTAACTTAGTTTTGTGTGCAGGTCTAGCTGCTCTGAGCTATAGCGGCCATAAATCAACCACTCTGAGCTATAGTGGCTAATAGAGCTTTAGCCACTCCCACTAATGATGGCCAAGATCTAGCCGCTCTAGTCAACAACGGCCAAAACTGGAGAGCAGTAGAGGATAAAAACACTAACTCTCTGAGATAGATCAAAGGTTGGTATAGCCTATCTGATATTTTATAGCTTTCTATTTGCTTCTGTGTGTCTAAAAAATAGAACTTAAATCACATTTATGTTTGGAAAATGAAAGAATAAAAGGATAAAGAATTAAGCATTTTACATATCTTAGATCTTCTTTTAGATTTCCAATAGGCATTGCTAGGAATAGTGGCTTATGCCTAAAAATTTCACCCTAAAATCCAACGTGCTAGATATTGTATGTTGTTTGCTTGCTTTGAGGCCCTGCTAGAGGCCATAGTTGCATGAAATAAAGTGCGCTCATACAAATCATAGTAGCTCATGGATATTTTTTAATATTGAAACATATTTTTGCACTTAGGCGTATAGGAAAGACTCATTGCTTCTATATGATGCACTTTATGTTATGTAAGCTTAAAATGAACACCACACATGCACGTATCATTTAAAAATTAGGGAATTGAATTTCATCACCAACCCTCAATTCAGTCCAGTGACATTGGAATTCATCTCCTTCCATTGGTTTTACCCCTAGAACTTCCTAGAAATGGATTGAGAAGCTTACTTATAGTGATAATAAGTTACTTGTGCTCAAATTATCTCCCACTATTGGAACAATTATTGGTTTAGAGTGGAAGAGCTAGGTGAACCCCCCACTGGGAATTCAATGGTGTACCCTATCTTCTTTTGAGAAAATCATGTTTAGCATGAGTGCACTTGATTGTAACTATAGATGAGTCTTCTCATTCTTAATCCAAGAACAAAAGTAAGAATTCAAGAGAACGATACATAAAATAGTTTAGGGCACACTTAAATCGATAATAAAGATAAAAATTTGTTTGGTATTGTGTGGATATTCCTAAATTGCAACTCAAATTATCAATTCATAGACAAAATGGTCAAAACAAGAAGTAAAAACCCTCGGTTTGATATCGAGGGAGAGACTGAAGCAACTCATACCCATAGGTGAAGTTGTAGTAACATTGAACGACCTACCCTTAAGACCATGGGACGTAGCTCCGCGAGCCTAAGGGGTGATAAATCAACCTTTGGGGAATATCCTTGAGAAACCCCAAGTAAGGAACTACATCATGGAACAAAGTCACATAAACAAAAATAGGCTTCACAACCATCCTCATTAAGGAGACATGAGGAGACCTCGAGGACCTCCTCTAAACACACATAAACATCTCAAAGACATGAGGAAGCTTCAAGGGCTTCCTCCTCACATGGACATAAAGAAGGTTCTAAAACTAATTCTTCACATAGGTATGACGATACTGCTACATATCCATCCACATGGAGAAAACATGTCACCATAAAGCCCTCTTCATCAAGAAGGCAAGCAAGAGTTGCAACAACTCAAGATTCACAAGAAACATATGAAATAGGTCTACCAACTGAAGGGTAGGAAACTAGAGCTACATCTAGTCATGGGAATCACATAGAAGAGACCCTTCACACAAAAGGAAATATTCCCATAGAATATGACCTCATAGGAGGTAATGGCACCCCACAGGACCAGCCATGGAAAACAAGACAGTTAGGTGGGTTGGATCGGTTTTCTGCACGACCAACTCAAATAACTATAGCTACTAAAAAATCTGCATCTGGAAGCTCATGAACTATGACTTCTAAGCACACATCTCAATCTGGAGGTACCTTAGAGTGACCCCACAGTAGACGTATAGAGTTTTATCATAGGGATACTCAACAGTACACTGAAAAAGTCACATTAGCTAGTAAGAGTACAGGTACAACAAAAAACTCCTCAAGGAATCTACGAGTCAAGACAACAAGAAAAAAATTAGATAAACATGAGTCTTCTATGATAGTATAAACTGACAGTGTGATATGGTTAGAAAATGCATTACATAAGGAGCGAGAGTTGGTGGAAGCTCTCGAATAGGATAAACAAAGAGAAAGACTCTTGCACCAACATGAGCAGTGCTTAAGAGAGCAGGTTGAGTGGTTAGCTCTTAGCAATTTATAGATAAATGGTGGTGACCACCAAAGAACTAGATGCACTGACTCACCTAAGGAGAGTCACACTAGACAAGATAGCCCACAATGAAATCATCCACCAAACCATGAACGAAATCCAACTAGTGGGGAAATGGCAAACATAACAAACCAGGATCACAATCTTGAGTCCCCTCATAGGAGGGAGGAAAATAGAATAAATAAAATGGATGGAGAGTTACCTCCATTGCCACTATGAGTAGGCCTATAAGAGGAGGAAATCTGTGCATCAAAGGCATTTCAATAAATTACTAAAAATATAAAAGCCTTTGACAAACAAAATGTAGTTGGGAACTTGCCAACATTGAGCAAAATACACAACCAACCATAGTGCCCATCAATCTCTAGCCCTCCATATCCTAAGCACTTTGAGATGCCTAGGTTAAAAAACTAAGGGTGAAGAGGATGCACAAGAGCACATCACCAATTTTATCAACACATATTTTCATCTTGAAGACAATGACGCTCTCATGCTAAGAACATTCATAATGACATTTTTAGGTGCTACCACTCAATGGTTCAACCAACTACCTAAGCATAGCATAACCAACTTTGAACAACTAGTCAATACATTCCTAAAGCATTTCTCCTTTGGTGCTAAGAAGAAGGTGAACCTTTTAGACCTGACCAACTTGAAATAGTATGATGATGAGCCAATAATGGATTATGGGAATAGATGGAGAAAATTCATGGCAAAATTATCATTCTTCATTCCCACAGAAGAGATCATTCGCATGTTCACAAAAATTTGTACTAAAAACATCCCCCTCTTGCTACAACTTCAGAAATATCCTTTGTTTGAAGAAGCTTTGGCACATGCCAAACTCATTTAAGAAATAAAAGTAGATGAGGGAAAAATTAAACTCCAAAACAAAAATGAGTGGAACAAGAATGGTAAGAATGACAAGTACAAGCAGAAGCAGGGCAACCCTGCTCTAGTAAATCAAGTCATATTGGCTACACCTAAGGATGGGGGTGCACAACAACCCCAAAACTATCAAGCACATCCCTCGCTAGCCAATTATGACCAAAGGAACAATTAGGGGCAAAACAAAGAATGCAAGCCACCTCGCTATTTCATGCCTCTAACAGAATCAATGCAATCAATCTTTAATCAGCTGAGCAAGGCCAGGAGGATTAGATTTATTTATTTACCTCTTATAGATCCCAACAATCCTAGCCAAATGTATAGGGAAGATCATTTTACCTTACATAGGATACCGGGCATGACATTGAGGATTGTTTGGTTTAAGCATCAGTGCAAAACATGATTGAGGGAGACTAAGTTGACAACCCATTAGCTCCCTTAACGAGAATGGGATATACGAAACTTGTTTTCCAATCATGAGGTCCCTAGAGACAGGGCCCAAGAATCAGGTCTAACTTGATATACCGGATGATTGGGATGGTTGTTTGTACAAGCAACCAGGACTAGGGTATGGCACAACCTCTGGCCCATGAATGTCCCACGCCTAGGTAGAGGCAAGACAACCTTCTAGGTCCACCAACATGACCTATTGTAACTATCTAGAGTATATTGGAGCAGAACATACAAACAAATCCAGCTAAGTTATCCTTCTATGAGATCATACAACATTCCCGAAAGCATAAGGAGACTTTAATAGAAATTTTAAGGATAATTGAGCTCCAAATACAAGATGCAAATGCATTCACTCATTTTTTGGGACAAGTACAAGAATGCCAATAACCTATAATTTGATTCTATGATTATGAGATTAAGATAGTGCCTACTGCCTTACCAGACCCTCTGCTGAATATTGTGGTGGCAATCAATGACTTACCTTTCAAGAGGGTCTTGGTCGATATAGGTTCATCGATAAACATCATTACAACAACAACAATAGAGCACCTCAAGATCCCCAAGTCCAATATCATTCTAGAAGCCTACACATTGAGAGCTTTCAATGATGCTTTATGCAATACTATAGGAATGATAGTCCTACCCATCAAGGTGGGGCACAAGACCATCCCTATGATGTGTCATGTCTTGGAAGGGGCTATGCAGTACAACATTATCCTAGGGCATCCTTGGATAAGGGAAATGAAGTGTGTTCCTTCAACCTTGCACTAGTGTGTCAAGTGTGTGCATGAAAACAAAGTCTATGTGGTCCTGGATGATGAAGAGCCTTTTAGATACGTCCATAAGGTGGAAATTTTAGGAGAATTTATAATTCCTTCTACCCACCTATACGTAGCACCTTCATCCCCAACCACACAATTGGATAACAAATACAAAAGGGTAAGAAAAGACCCATTCACATCAACACCTCCTAGTGCACTTGAAATAGTCAATGCTTCCAAAGTACCATCAATGTCAAATAAAAAGACAATCAGAAGCTAAATGTGCCCTTAGTCAAGGAAGAAAGGCCCAAGGAAGTGCCAACTATAGCCATTGCTGAAATGCCAAGTCCTATGGAATAAGGAGATCTTCAAGATCAAGATGAAGATAGTGATTACCATCCCGCTTTTCCAGTATCATCCATAGGTCATCCACGTCACATGAATCAATACACTTGGAAAGCACAGGAATAGGGGAGTACCTTGTATAGAAAATTACCTTTACATCTATTATTGAGTCTGCACAAGACATGGGAAGACCTAAGGACTTGAGACCACCAGTGGGAATAGTGGTTCCACTTGGAATCCCTCCCAACCAAACCAATTTTGTCTATGCTAGCCTAGACTGTGCCCATAAGTATTCAGACATAGAATAGGATTATGATGAATTATTCACGCTCAATGTTTGTTACCTCTCTAATCCTGAGTTTGCTCTAATCTACTTTGAGCATTGCCATTGGCATGGCTATGGCCTTTGTATATATGAGCAGGGGTGCAAGCGACCATACGATCCATAATATCAACTTCCCTCTGATAGGTTTGGGTTAGGTTATTATATTAGAGGTTGAGATGATTCTCTTGTAGTAGCATTGGATAGATTAAGCTTAGGTTTAGGAGAATATATCAATTTCATTCCTTATCACCCCCTTATAACAAGAAATTTAAGCAACATACAGGTGGCCATGGTGAATGTACCACCACCAAAAATTTATCATCCAAACATCTCAATTGATTGCACCCCAATAGGGTACAACTTGTGGGATGTGGAGAATGAATATGAAGCAAGTGATGATGAGGCATAACTTGGCTTAGCCGACCATGGGCCTCTCTATTTAAAAAGATTCACATGGTCCATCCACAATGAGAGTGGATACATATCATATGAAAATGACTATGAATCAGAAGACTCAACAAAAAGAGCCTACTTAGGCCTAAGCCATAAACCCCTAACTTTGGGGTAAGAGACAAATGCAAATGGATTCTTAATAAGTGATGAAGAATATGAATATGAAATAGAGATGGCCTACTTGGGGCCAAGGCATGAGTCGCTTGTCGTAGGGCCACATACCAATGCTAACAGTTTCTGGATAAGTGATGATTTTGACTCTAAAACTGAGATGGCTTATCTTAGGCCTCACCACTTGCAGCAAGTCAACATGCTGGTAGAGAGAGAGGTGGCACTGCATGCCGTAGATCTTGGATTAAGGTTCCTCAGAAGACCTGTTGACATAGGGGCTATTCACCACATGGTCAATTCCCCTCCACTCGCATTTTGAGATATTATTGAGCCAAGTGAACTCATTTCATAGTCTGTGCATAGAGAGAATCCAACCACTCATATGCTACATAGGGAGGATCCATTCATACCCAAACCTCTAGAACCTCATCACAAGTATGGAAGGGAACCCATTGAAACAAGATTACACCCATGTGGTCCTAGAGATTTCATCCCATTCGTCAACATAATTTCCATTGATTTGACCACTCCACTTCATAGTCTAGCAGATCCTATCAAATCATTGCATCTTGATGTAGAGAATATCGATTGAGATCATGTTGATTCACCCATAGAGCCTGAAGACCTCTTCTCCAATGAAGAGATGTTACAGTCGTTCCATTTGGCATCAGGTTATACATATGATGTCTTCCATGTTGGTATGGATCCTGAGTCAGTAGGTCCTACAAATCCCATCGATGACATTCATTTGATACCCATGCCTCATCAACTAGAGGATGGGTCACATATAGCTATAGAAATGACTTTCAAGGTGGACATATGTGATGATCCTACCCAACCAAGAAAATTCAAGTTCAGATAAAGTCTATCTCCAAAGGAACAAGCCATCCTAATTCCTCTCCTCAAATAAAGGCAAAATATTTTTGCTTGGACTTACAAAGACATGTCAGGGATAGATCCAAAGTTAGTCATTCACAACATTTCATTGGATCCCATGAAGAAGCTAGTCAAGCAAAAGCTGAGAAAAATGCATCCAACCGTCGCTTTGATGGTGAAGAACGAATTGCAAAAAATATTGGATGCAGTGTTCATAGTTCCTATCGACTATCTTGAGTGGGTGTCAAACATGGTACCCATGGAGAAGCCTGATGGAAAAGTCCATATTTGCACAGACTTCAGAGATTTAAATATGGCAATACCAAATGATTCATTCTCATTGACAAACATAGATGCTTTTGTAGACGCAACCATAGGTCATGAGATGCTCTCCCTAATGGATGGTTTTTCAGATACAATCAGATTTGGATTAAGCCCGAAGATCAACATAAAACTACTTTTATTACGCAGTGGGGAACATTCTGTTACAAAGTGATGCCATTCGGTCTCAAATATGTTGGTGCCACATATCAGTGAGCCATGCCATACATATTCCATGACAATATGCATAAGATCTTATAGGATTACATGGATGACTTACTGGCCAAGTTTGTATTATGGAAAGAGCACGCTGAAGTACTTAGAAAAGTTTTTGATCACCTAATTGAGCACAATGTCTGATTGAATCCTAAGAAGTGTGTATTTGGGGTAATTTCTGGCAAACTTTTGGGATTCATCGTATCCAAGAGAGGCATTGAAGTCGATCCTATAAAGGTAAATGCAATATTGGAAATGGCCGCCCCTACCAACATTAGGGAGCTAAGGAGCCTACAAGGCAAGATAGCATCCATCAAAATATTTAGCACATAATTATCAGACAAATGCTGACATATGAATAGGTTTCTATGCAAAGAGGTCCCCTTTGATTGGGACGAAGAATGCCATAAAGCCTTTGTAGAGATCAAAACTTATCTGGCAACATCGCTAGTGTTGGCTCCGCCAAGGCCAAACATACCATTTTTACTGTATATATCAGCTAATGATTTTGCATTGGGCACCATGTTAGCCCAAAGGAATGCACAAGATAAAGAGCAAGCCATATATTACATTAGTTGCACCTTTATGAGTTACAAGCTTGGATATGCATATGTCGAAAAACTGTGTTTAGTAGTGGTCTTTGCAACTCGAAAGTTGTGACACTACATGCTAAGCCATACAACCTACATCATATCAAAACAAAATACTTTGTAGTACATGATGAGCAAGACATATTACAATACACATATCGTAAAGTGGATCATGCTATTGATAAAATTTGATCTAGATTTCATAAGCCAAAATTCCATCATGGGACAAGTCATAATAGATCAATTAGTAGAAGTGCCTCTTCAGGATGACAAGCCTCTCACCATAGGATTTCTTGATGATGCACTATTTGCATTATAAGATCCACTAGAACTCGAAGAACCTAAGAAAGAAAGGGACATTTCATTGTTATTCAATGGTTCAAAGTGTGAACAAGGGGGTGGAGAAGATATTGTATTTATCACACCGCATGGCGCTCCATTGCCCTTATCATTCAAACTAGACTTAATATGAAGCATTGATCTTGGGACACCAAATAGCCATAGCAATGGGCATTATAAGATTAAATATCTTTGGTGACTCCTTTCTCATAGTAAACCAAGTCAAAGAACTATTTCAATTTAGGTGCCCACTCCTGAAGACTTACAAGGAACTTGTTGACACCTACCTAGCCCGACTAGAATGGTACAACATCGAGGCAATCTCTCATATGTCAAATAGATTTGCAGACACTATGGCCTATTTGGTATCTTTAATCCCTTAGAATATATCTACTAATTTTGCAACCGTTCATGTGAAAGTGCTTTCGTACTCAGTAATACATTGTGAAGCTTTTGACAATCAAGAATTAGTCAACATGATCAACATCGAACCAAATCAAGATTGATACTTTGCAGCTAGAGATTTCTTGCAAACGTCACCTTGGGGATATTTGATATCCCAAGGACCTGTGGAGTGTAGCACAACCATACACCATAGAGTTGTTCCTCAATCCATGTTCACCAATTCAGGAATGCAGGAAAAGCAAGCCATATTTTCTATAGAAGTCATGGTTTATCAGGATTGGCTTTCCCAACTGTGGTACTTCTTGAAACTTGGAATAGTACCTTAAGGTTTGTCACATACTGAAAGATGAACGTTCAAATAGAAAGCAACAAGATACATCTTGCTAGGAGAAATCCTCTATAGATGAGGATATGATGGAGTATTACTCCATTTTCTTGAGCCCCATGAAGCATCCTAGGAAATTTTGCAAGCTCACGATGGCACATGTGGAGGGCATTTCAGTGGCATGGCCATCGTTAAGTGCATCTTGAGAATGGGTTACTATTGGCCCACCATGGAAAAGGACTACTATGAGTATGTCAATAAATGCATTAAGTGCCAGCATCATGCAAATCTAACGCACTTACCATCACAAGCCTTGCAACCCATCCAGGCAACATGACCATTCTCGCAGTGGGGACTAAAATTGATTGGGAAGATCTCACCCCGACCTTAGGCCGACACACATTCATCATAACGGCCACAAAATACTTCACTAAATGGGTCAAAGAGATCCCCTTAACATCAACAACTGGACCAAGGTTTGTGGAGTTTATACTCCATAATATCATAAGTCATTTTGGAGTCCCTTTGAAGATAATATCGGATAATGGGCCATCTTTCAAGAACAAAAATGTGCATGCTTTAATGAAAAAATACCATATTCAGCATAGTTTTTCAATGCCTTATTATCCGCAAGCAAATGGGCAAGCATAAGCCTTGAACAAAATAATAGTCTCCATCTTGAGGAAGATGGTGCAATACAATCACAAGGATTGGCACATGTAGTTACCTCTTGCACTATGGGCATACAGGACTAGTATACGGATGCCCATTGGAGCAACACCGTTTTCACTAGTATATGGTACTAAGGCCATCATGCCACTAGAGTTAGAAATTCCCACTCTACGTATAACATTAAAAGACTACATAGATGATGATGTCGCACGATAAGGCTGCCTTGATCAGTTGATGCTTCTCGATGAACAACGAGTCCACTTAAGAGAATTCAAGGTTGGAGATCTAGTGCTCAAAGAAAACCAATAGAATTCGAATCTACCATCGCACCTATGAGACAAGTTCGCAACAAATTGGATAGGCTCGTACATGATTTCACAAAGAGTTGGACCTGGAGCATATCACCTTATATCATTATATGGTGTTGAAGAGCCTGAACCTCTCAATATCATTCACTTGAAGGCATTCTACACATAAAACACAAAAACATTCAAATATGTCAAAAACACAAAAACATTCAAATATGTCAAAAACACAAACAAATCATAAAAACATAAAAATTCAAAATACAATCAAAGGCTCCAAGGGTATCAAAGCCACTTGGTCAAAATCAAATTCAAAATTCTCCAAGGACATTCAAGCCACTTGGTCAAAATCAATTCAAAATGCTCCAAGGGTATACAAACCGCTTGGTCAACTCCAATAAAAAATGCTCCAAGGGTATTCAAACCGTTTGGTCAACTACAATCAAAAAGCTCCAAGGGTAATTCATCCCACTTGGTCAAAATTAAAAAGCTCCAAGGGTACTTCATGCTACTTGGTCAAAAACCAAAAAATCCCCAAAGGCACAATAAGCCCTTTGGTCAAATTAAACAAAAATACAAAAAACAACATAAAAATCAAAAATACAAAAACAATTGCATCTCACATCTTGCATCCACATAATTGCATTACATTTTCATATCCACTACAATCACATATGTCATGAGAGCCTTAAAGTGATGCCACAGTTTGTCTCACAAACCATTCAAATCCATACCTCCATCAACACATGTGTGTCATTGTGTTTTTCAACACAACCATTATCTGTTGCTATACATAATATACTAAGGTTTTTCGGTTAATCAACCACACCTAGTGATCTTATCAACTTTTGTAGAAAACCATATTGGTTAGTAGAGAATAAGGTCTAGTGGTGACAAAGCCTAGCATATCTCAGGATCACACCACTAAATACAACACTAAATTCTAGCTGGTACATGGGAAGATGAACACTACAAAGTGGTCTAGGTTACTGTTGACAATATTGTCACATTCCACCAAGGGGCAAAAAAATTGAAACTTTATATAATATTTGTTAAGTTTTCTTTTGTTTTCAAGTTATAGCAATTTTGGTTTTCCCTATCACCCCCTGATGGACAAAATGAAAAGAAAAGAGATTCGGGCCCGAAGCGCTTCAAATCATCACTTCGGGCGAGGACTTTGCCGAAAAGGTCCGAGGGAAACACTTCGCACCCGAAGCATTCCCAGCGACTACTTCGGGTGAAAAGTTTGCGAAGCAGCATCCAAACAAGTTCGTCGAAGAAGAAAAGGTAGCCCGAATTGGCTAAGGCAAAGAAAATACTTCGGGCCCGAAGTATTTCTAAAATCCACTTTGGCCAAATTTTTCCCGAAGCAGTAGAAGTCGAGAAAGTACTTCGGCCAAAACTTCCCCGAACCACCGTTCCAAAAGAAGATCGGCCCGAAGTGTTTACCCATCAGCGAAGCAGTTTTGCCAGCGAAGCAGCGAAGGATAGAAGAGGATCGTCTTCGGCACTCCATGCCCCCAAAGTAGTTTTGCGAAGCAAAAATCAGTGAGGCGCTTCCTAGGAATGCTTCCCGAGTTGGGTATTTTCCCGAGGCAATCAGAGGGCCTCATAAATGCATATTTTCTTGCCCAATAAGCTCACTACACATTTTTGGCAATTGGATGCAAAGTATCAGCCTGAGAAGAAGAGCCCGACAAGCATGGCCGCCACTCGAGCACCGCACTTGCAATCCAAGGACACCCAAGTGGCTCATTTAATGCATCTTTCCCCGGCTGACTCGGTCATCGTTACCAATTTTGATAGTCGATTTGAGAGTTCATCCGCAACAGCAGCGAGGAGCCGATTTCTCAGGGCCCAAGGGTGTACTCCACCGATTTTGTAATAATGATTCAGAGGGCCGGGTCCTCTATAAAAACCTAGGCTTTGCAATGTAAAAGCGGGGGGAACTTTCTGCTAGAAAGCTGCTGTAACTTGATGTCCTGTGTCTAATACTAAAGACTTTTGTACTCTATTTCTCTCTTTTATGCTGTCTTCTGTGCTTAATTCTTTTGTCTTTTCTTGTTCGCCTATTGAGACTTTGAATCCTGAATCCGGTATGCGATCGGGGACTGAACCCCTAAAATTCACCCTGAAGGATACATAGGAGAGGAAAAATGCCTTGTCACCTTCTTTTATGCTGCCTGGTGGATTGCGGTTTCTGTTATTCCCTTATCTCAATCGTTGTTACTCTAAATCCTGAATTCCAGCGAGAAGATAAAGGAGAACCCTACGAACCCGTCCAGAGGATACATAGGAAGTTCGGTATTTCGTTTCTTTTGTCTGTTCTTGGTGTTTTTTGCTGCTATTTGAGTTATTAGTGAGTGATTGTGCTTCCTATTCTTCCCCACCTTAAATCATCATCTTCTAACATTTACTCTTTTTATTTCTTTCTCTAACCCTTATCTTGTTTATTTCTTTCCTGCACTTTTGTCTCAAACCCCAAAAGTAGATTAGTATAGGAGCTAGCCTTTCTCCAAATATTGGCATGAGGGGCATCTCTTCCTCTTGGCCTTTCAACATTGGTCTTAGGTCTAGGGCCCGCAAACCCCATCAAAAGTCCTTTCCTGTGCGGATTTGATGACCAACAGTTTCTGGAACGCCTGGTGGGACACAAGGTCCCATACTTGAGAAAATTTCTAGCTCGTCCTCGTCAGAGCCAGTAGTTCTAACAAAGTTCCCGGTGAGATCTGGTCAGTCTCATCCCCTGAGTAGTAGTGAGAATCGATGCTCTCATTACTAAGAGACTCTTAGCATCTGGCGACTCTGTTTTACCTGAGAATCTTCAAGTCGTAAAGACCAGTACTAAAGCCTGTGCCTTCATGCAAACAAGATGGAGAGTTAGGAATAGAGGTGAGGAAACCGAGTTCTTTGAGCTTGATATTGACGCCTTTGGGGAACGCTCTAGGTTAGTTACCATCGAATATCTCTTACGTGGAACATCCTTGCAAGAGGCTATTGTTGATGAGCAAGGCCTAACTTTTGATAGCTTAGCAGATAGTTTTTCTCTAAATCCTCCCAACTCACTAAAGCATCCTAGTGCCTCTATTCCCGTTGGCCTTTCAACGAGCAACCCAAGAGGGATTTCAGGGACCTCTGTTCCACAGAACCCAGGCACAAATATGGCTTAGCAATAACAACAGCAACAAATGCAGCAGCAATCACCACCTAGATTATTTCTAGCATGGAATTCTTCATCACCGTTGAATCTCGCGGGCCAAGGGCAGGTTCCTCCTGCTGCAATCAAAAATCTTTCGACGTTCGATGAAACTGGAAATATAGCTTTAGAGCATATCCAGGATATCATTTCCATGGTGGCAATCCACAATATCACGGAGGAGAGAGTGATGGTGAAGCTCTTGGTTCTCTCCCTTAGAGGAAAACTCCTCTATTGGTACAAATCTCTGCCACCCGACACTATTACAGGATGGGACCAGTTAGTCGAGCAGTTGATGCAAGGCTTCAATGAGTCCATCGATCCAACTTCTCTTTTGCAACAATTCATTTCAATCCAAAGACATCCAAAAGAAGATATTGCAGACTTCAATGTTAGGTTCAATAGGACCTGGCAAAGAGTCCCGGTTGGACTTCGCCCAACTGACGAAGCCATGGCGTACTACTTCCTTCGGGCCTTCAACCCTGATATAGGGCTTATGATAAGGTACTCAAATGTCAATACCTTTCCAGAGTTCTATGGGTTAGCCAAGAAAGCAAAAATAGACCTCATAGCCATGGGCAAACTCCCTCAAAGAATGCCAATGCCCATACTCCCTGAGTTCCTTCAATCCCAATACGTGAGCGCAGTCACTTCACATAATTCTACGACTCCTGCATATCTGATCTCATCCTGGAACCCGAATCCCTGTGTGCCGTAGATCACCATGCCACAAATACATTTCCCTACACTTTCAACTATGCCCCCCACTATCACTCAAACATTTTTGATGTTGCTAGCACCCCTCCAACACTTTGCCCTGCCTCTGATACCGACTATGGCTTCTTTACCATCAGTTCCCAAGGTCGATGATATGCAAGCCAAAATATTGCAAGAAATGCAATTGTTAAATGCCACAGTGCAGACCTTGTCCAACGACATGACCGTTGTCAAGAAGAAGCAAGCACAGTAAGAGTTTCTACCAAGAAGGTCTTATCCCACGCCTGCACTTACCAAAGATCAAGCGGTCCATCAAGGAAAAGCTTCGACAAGAAATGTTGTGATAGATGAAGCCCCAAGCACTTTCGATCATGTATATTGGTGCTCTACATGTAATGATCCTCATGAGGAAAATACATGCATGTTGCACCAGCACTACGTGCAGACACTAGCAAGCAGTGGTCAAGGTGGCCAAGTCAACGTCATTAGACAATTGGATCAGAACTTGTCCATCGGCGAGGAAGAGCCAGTCGCGGTCCTTACCAGGGGAGGTAAAAGGTCGATAGAGGTGGATGCTACTCAGATGGCTCCTTTGAAGGTACACGCTCGATTTGAGAAGGGACATACATCCTCTTTGGCTCCTAGCAAAGCTCCTCTGCTAGCTCCAGCCAAAGAAAAGTCCCAAAATGCCATTGTCGAACCACCTCCTGTGGAGACCAAAGAACAAGCTAAGGAGAAGCTCAAGTTTCCCTCGCTCACCAAGCGATAACGGGTCGAAGCAACAGAACAATATTGCACCAAGTATGAACCGAGAAAGGAACCTGAGGTGCATAGCTCCCCAGCATACAACATCGTAGAAGAGTTGAAGAGGATTCCAGCCAAAATCAGTCTGTATGATGCTCTGCAACTTCTTGGACAAGTGGACTTGCTGCAAGAATCATTGAAAAGGATTAATACAAAGAAGGCAGAACTGCTCGCCCTGGTGCAGACCTTGTCCATGTCCATCACGGGAAAAAATAAATCACCACCATTCTACTTATCCTTACAAACGGAAGGATATATCGTGCATAACTGTATGATAGATTCTGGAGCTGCAACGACAGTAATGCCAAAGGAAGTATGCGAGGAAATAGGTATGGAATACACACGAAGCAGTCACGGAGTCCTCCAGTTGGATGGTACCCCAGTGAAGACTGTAGGAGTCATCAAAGATATTCCTATTCGGCTACATAAGGCACCTCAAATCATAGTCATACAAGAGGTGGTAGTTGTGGACCTTGAGCCCTACTTCAGCATGTGCCTGTCGATGGAATTCACGACAAATCTGGGTGGATATCTGTCCATGGACTACACTCATCTGGAGATCCCCTTCAAAGGGAAGAAGGTGAAGATCTATAATGAAAAGCCTTCTACGTTCCTTGTTCAGAAGATGTCCGAAGAAGAGAGCAGCGGCCCTGTGCACACGATCGTGGAGGAACTAGAACAAGTGGATCTAGTCTAGGAATCCCTCGCACAGTTGTGTTGTGAAGATAAATTTTCATTGGCAGATTTCAATGCCATGATAGAGACTGAGGTGGGGTGTTAGACCATCTCCAAGTCTGAGAAACCAGCCAAAATGGAGGGGAAGGTTTTTGCTCAAGAAGGACTGTGGAGATTGTTCTTCGATGGTGCCCAATGCAAAAATGGCACCAGGGCAGGAATCCTTCTGATTTCACCGTTCGATGAGCAAAAGGAATATTTCTACCGATTGACATGGAGCTGCACCAACAATGCAGCAGAGTATGAAGCCTTGTGCTTAGGACTCAAGAAAGCTGACAAGTTAGGCATAAGGCATCTTCAAATCTTCGGAGATTCCAAACTAGTTTGCAACTAGGTCACCAACAGATGCTCTTCAAATAAGCACTATCTTAAGTCATACCACAATAGGGTATGGGACCTGTTTGACCAGTTCGAATCTCTCAATCTATAGTCTATTCCATAGGAAAATAATCGACCAAATGTCTTAGCATCTATCGCAGCCCGATATTCTCCAGTGGATGATATGGTGCATAAGCCGAAGGTTGTAAGGATGATCTATAGACCCTCTGTCCCCGATAGAGATTTACACTAGCAAGTTTTTGACAACGATGAGCAGATCATCAATTTCATGATCCAAGAAGTTGCTACAGTCGAAGGCCGAAGCCCGGATGAGGAAGAGTATGAAGGATTGGTCCAGTTGAAGAACAACCACATTCCCAAAGGATTGATCACGCTTGAAAGCCTTTTTGATCAAAATCATCGATCGCTCTCCCACAGTATTTAGATCAACGCATAGCAATATCAAGATTTGGAACTGGAACCAGGGAAAGTAATAAAGGTCAGGACCGATTATACTTCGAAAGAAATAGAGTGAATCTGATGTTTGTGTAAAAGGTACCCAAATATTGTGGCTTGGTCTTATCACGACCTCAAGGGATATGATCGGTGGCTGATCCAACATACAATAAAATTACAAGAAGGGGCCAAACCTTTTCGATAGAAGTAAAGGCCAGTTAATCCAAAGATCGAGGTCCTGATGAAGGCTGAACTACTAAAAATTCTTGAAGCAAAGATCATTTATCCCATCAAGCATTCCTCCTGGGTAGCGAACTTGGTACCTATCCAAAAAAAAAATGGAGACATCCGGTTATGCGTGGACTTCCGCAACCTGAATCATGCTTCCCTTAAAGACCACTATCGTCTCCTGTAGATCGATCAGATCTTGCATTCGATGGTCGGAGCTCAACGATTCTCGCTGCTCGATGGTTTCTCTAGATATAATCAAATCTGGGTCAGGGATGAAGACCAGCACAAGACCGCATTCACAACCAAGTGGGGCACATTCGCCTACCAGCGAATGCCTTTTGGCCTCTCAAATGCGGGAGCTACTTTCCAGAGGGCAATGGATCTAGCTTTTGGCGAGCTTCTGAACAAGGTTATTTTTATCTACTTGGATGACATGACCATCTTATCCCAAAAGAGAGAAAATCATCCAGAACATCTTCAACAAATTTTTGAAAAATGCCGAGAGTTTGGCATCTCAATTAATCCAAAAAAGTCTATCTTTGCAGTCAGCGAAGGAAAGCTGCTAGGACACACAATTTCAAAAAAGGGTCTCACCATGGATCCTGACAGAGTCGAAGCTCTGATGAAACTCCCAATCCCAGCGAATAAAGAGAGCCTTCAATCTTTCTTCGAGCAGATTAACTTCGTAAGGAAGTTTGTCCCAGACTTTGCCTAGGTCATTAAGCCAATGGCTGAGATTTTAAAGAAAGGCACAGAATTTGTCTGGACAGAAGAGAGGAGAAAAGCATTCAAAGAAATCAAGGCCCGAATTGTTCAGGCATCGGTCTTGATCAACCCTGACTACAGTCAAGATTTTATCCTGTATGCAATAGGAGAACCCAAAAGCTACGCCATAGTCTTGACACAAAAGGGGGAAGATGGAAAGGAGTGTCCCATTGCATTCCTTAGCCAGATAATCAATCCCCATGAAGAAAAGTACAATTTCATCAAGCGTCAAGTGCATGCAGTAATGAAGTCTCTTAGGAAATTCAAATAGTTCATTTCTTAGAGTCGAACCACAGTCTTCGTCATTCACCCTGATGTGCATAGTTTCATTATTCAAATGGAACTGGGAAGCAAGAGAGCTGGTTGGGTAAGCAAAATCCAAGAGTTCGATATTGAGATCAAGCCCACCAAGATGGTTTGCGATTGCACACTATGTCAAGAGCTGGCGAAGAATGCAACGACCAAAATAATGGACTGTCAGTCGGGGGACTTGCCAACAGGAGAATGCCTCGCTAATCAAGAAGAGGCCAAGAAAGATTGGGTCGATGAAATAGTGGAATATTTCAACATCGACAGATGCCCCTCGCATCTAAATGCTTTGTAGTGAAGGTATTTCAGGATGTGGTCCACCTGATACGCTATGCGCCCAGAAGGCTTGTTTTTCAAGAACATCGACGATGTCCTCCTCAGATGCATAAAAGATGATGATAAGAGGAGAGTCCTGGGCGAATTTCATTCAGGGCTATCGGGAGGACACTTTGTTGGAAGAGCGACGATGCTAAAGATAATCAAGGCGGGTTACTATTGGCCCACACTTTTTGCCGATGCCTTCTTCGTCTGTCGAAGGTGCGAGCAATGCCAGAGATTCATCGACCGAAGTAGAAATGCTTCGATGCCACTCCGATCGATACAAATGGAAGCCCCATTTTAGCAATGGAGACTAGATTTTTTAGGGGCCATATCGCCAAACTCCTTTGTTGGACACAAATTCATTCTGACTGTGACTGATTACTTTACCAGGTGGGCCGAGGCAGTCCCCACAAAACATGTCGATCAAGATACTATTGTCACCTTCCTAGAAGGATTTATTACCTGCTTTGGCATCCCTGAAGAAATTATTACAGATAATGGTCCTGGTTTCACGGGCACAAAGATCAATGAGTTCCTATAAAAGTATGGGATATATCATCAGGTGTCTTCCAACTATTACCCCCAGGGAAATGGATTGGCAGAATCCACCAACAAAACCCTGTTGAGGATACTGAGAAAGCTGATCGATCAAAACAAAAGAACTTGGAACCTCTTTCTGGATTGGGCCTTGTGGGCCAATCGGGTTTCTGCCAAGAGATCAATCAATACTTCGCCTTATGCTCTGGTCTACGATAAGGAGGCCATCCTGCCAACTCACCTTGAGATCCCTGCATTACAGTTGCTAGAAGAAGATGAAGCCAACCCAATGGAGGAATGCCTAGTCCAGCTACTACAACTAGAAGAGGAACATGAAAATGCCTACCAGAACTTGGCACGACATGCTGAGGTCACCCGAGAATGGTTCAAAAAGAAATCATCTAATCGCACATTCAAAATAGGAGACCTAGTATGGAGGTGGGATTCGTGGAAGGCCAAGCCTGGAAATCATGACAAAATGGATGCTTTCTAGGACGGACCATTTGAAATAGTAAAAGTGAATTCGGCCAATTTCTTCGTCCTCAAAGATGTGAATGGCTAAGTTTTACCAATCTCCGTCAATGGTCTTCACCTGAAGACCTTCAACCGCTGAGTTTTGTGCTCTAAAAAAAAAAAAAACTTTTGTATATATCTTTGTATATAGGGTTTTCAGTCCTTTTGTCCATACTCTGATCAAAAGGATCACGGGGAGAAAATGCCACTTCAACCACAAAAGATATATTCCTGGATTTGGCTTCGCAAAGTACGATCGAAATCGCCTTCAGGGGGTTTCGGTCCGAAGTAGCCGACGAAAGAAAGTTCACCGCGAAGCAGTTCATCCTCGAAGAACCAAAATACAAGGACGTAGAAAATTCTTTGCTAGAGCAATGTGTTGAAGACGTTGTGTGAAGTGGTTCTTGGTGATGCCCTCCTTGGGGAAATGGGTTTTGGTCGACGGTGCTCATGATCCAAAGCAACAACATGGCAAAGGAGAACTTTGGGCCTGAAATGAAAAAAATTAGCCCGAAGAAGAACTTCGTGACGAAGTATTTTCTTCGCCAACCCTATATCGCTGAACCGCGCATGCAAGGTGGACACGTTTAGGACGTGCCTCGAGGAACATGTTAATAACGGCCTCAAAAGGGGGCCAAAGCGAATGAAATCAATACGAAAGAAGTGGCACTCATCTCAAGGCAGTTTATTAATCGAAAAAGTCACACCAGGGTACCCGATGGCAGTGATTCGCGTTCCCAATACAAAATCTAATTGCCGAATTGCATGGCCCCACGTACGACGTCGCTATATGGCCAATCAGATGCCACAGCAATTTTTTTGAGCCAGGCCCACGAAGTAATTACGATGGTTACCATAAATGCCAAAAGTTGCCCTCCAAAGCTATAAAATGCAGATGCTCGTTAAGAGCAAACCATTTGCAAGTGTGAGAGTCGAATCTGCATTCTATCACCTTAGAGAGTTTTTGCATCAAAGACTCCGCTGTTTGCTATGATTATCCCATTCCTGCTTTCAGGTGCTGACTCTCCTACACCACAAGTCATTCTGCTATGATCGTTTGTAATGAGAAGGAATAACCCCACTCAGAAAGGAAAAGAACCAAAGACGACGGTTCCAAAGAAGTTGAGAGTCTCAGAAGAAAAGAAACAGAGACCTAGGAGGGTCAATCCTCCCCCACGACTAGGAAAACAAGTGATGGAAGAAAGGGAAGAGTTTGACGATGAGCCCAACATAGAACCACCTGTCGATAAGTGGGCAAAAATCAGAGACCCAGAGCTCTCAAGAACCGTGGTCGAGCTCCGGTACACCATCGACTTCATGAAAAGTAGGCTCTTAGCAGAGAACAAGAGGGTCGCGGCATATTATTCCCACATATACTAGTATCTGGTCCTTCCTACACATCACTGCCCCGAGCTCATATACGCCATTGCTCAGAACTACCAACCGCAAACCAGGTAGGTGTTGGATGCCTTAGGTAAAAAATTGTTTTCCATTCTAAAGGAGGATGTGTAGGTAGCATTCGCACCATAGCAAAGGCCACCAAAAGGCTATACCGTTCACTGTGTTAGCCTAAGCGAACAAACGGATAAGTTCACCTCTAATCCCTTCATCTGAGTTTTTTTGTGTGAAAATCTCAAGAGCGGACTTCCTTTCGGCAAGCGACCCCAGATGCCCCTGCCCCTAGAGTCCTTTAAGAACATAGATATATTCTCTATCATTGCATGGGTAAGGGGCTTATCAAGTGATACTTTGGTATGCCCATGGCAGGTTTTTCTAGCTTAATGCATTTGCAGAGGAGAGTTCTATGCCCCCGACGCTTCGCGATCGAACACCAACCTAGTTTTCTTTGATTGGGTAGAATGGGTGGCCCAAAATCTACATATGCGGTTGTCATCCTTGAAGGATGCTAGCAAGGAGCCATGCTTCCAGCCTTGTTCCTTCTTGGTTTGGCTCTTCTTCTTCCATGTACATAAAGCACTTCCCCATTATGATGTTTCACCAGTCGACGAGGGTGGGATCCCTTTGCTGGTATATCAATGGACCTGCCTCTTGCTGAGGACAGAGTCCTATTACCCTTTTAATCAACAGTTTTTGGGACCTGCGATGCACATTCTGACAGGGTCTAGCCCTCGGGTGCCTCTCTGTCTTAGAAATAAAGTGGTACTAGAAAGAAGAGGGGATGTGTTTCAATTGACACAAGTGCTTGTGATCCACCTTTTCGGATTCAAAGGGAAGCCCTTCTTGCTACCCTTTTTCCCTTCAGAGTACCAATTTGCCCTGGAAGTTGCTCAGCAAAGTGATGCGATCAACGAAACCTACGACCATGGCCAGAAGTGGGCACACACCTGTGACTTCCCCTTCAATATGGGAGTGATCAAAGTCTTTGCTCTGAAGTAGAACATATACCTAGAGGAGAAGCTCACCGATTTTGGTCTACTTCAAATACCACAGAGGTGGCTCTACGACCCGTTGGGGGTGATGAGAGACCATTTGAAAAGCAAAAACTTCCATGTCTATCCTTGCACCAAAATTCTAGAGCAGAGGAATAACCCCAATAATACAGACTTGGAGTGGCACTTAGAGGAGATGAGGATGTTGCCTCCTTGGCATGACTTCTATCCTATGGAGGTCGAATTCGACCCAGACCAGTACCCATTCCAAACTCCTGACTCCACTTTCTGGAAAAAAGTAAGGGATGATTTAAAAGAGGAGTTAAAGGACTGGGACAAAGAGTAGTTAAGAGAATGGTGGATTATGAGAGTCCATCGTCGAAAGATGAATTCTTACGGGCTTCTAACCATGGACAAGGAATTCGTAATTGTGTATCAGACCAATATTAGGTCTTGGAAACCTTTGTCCTTCGTAGATTTTGTTCCCCCAGCCACCCCAAGTTTAGACAAGGTCCCCAGGAGAACTGACAATGTTCCCAAGGAAAAAGCAGCCAGGGCTACGCCAAAAGCTGTACTACAAAGTCCACCCGAAGATCCTGAGACAGCAATAGAAGAATCAGAACAACCCCTCAAGAGGAAGAAAAGAAAGGAGCGAGAACCTACACAAGCACCCCCAAACTTTCCAAAGCGACCACGTACAGGCACCCCGAGTGCTCCTGTCGAAAGATCAATATTGGGCTTGACTGAAGCAAATAGCAGAGAAAATCCACCAAGTGCCGAAACGATCCCAAACATAGATGTCATTGACGTGGAGGAACTCATGGAAGTCATTGAAGCTGAGAGCACCGAGGCCCAGGAGGAACAAATACCAATCACCCAGGAGGTCACCATGGTCGCTCTGCCAAGAGGGCACATAGGTACATTTTCTTCACCTTATGCTCTAGTTGCTCGTAAGTCCACCCTGGTCCTGGCCAAAAGCTCTCACCTGTCCACCCTGCCTCCACAAGGTCAGTCACCTTCTCGCATTGTGCCCCTAACTACTTCCCCCGAGTCTTCTATCCAAGACAAACCTGTTGGAGTTTCTTTGCCTAGACACACCACCAACCCTTCAGTCATCAACTAGGGTGAAGCTAACAGTCTGGTGCCAAACCTCGAGTCTCATTCCTCTGTTGTACATAACATGCTTCCCCTCATCGAAGCCCCCATCACCCCCGTTGCCGAACCTTCGGGTGAGGCTGTTCCCTTAAATTCCTTATATTTGTTCAATCCCTCGGTTGTAGACCCAACCGCATTCGACTCTGAGCTATCCTTAATACAAGAATCCCCCTTGGACAAAAAGCTCCTCCAAGCTCGATAGAACACAGAGAGGATGTTGAAAGAGGCAAGAAAGAGGAAAGGGCGATCGCTTGCTCAAGTTGAGAAATGTGCCATTTTCGATTTCAAGGCAAGAAAGTTGCATAAAGTAAAGAAGATAACCAAGGTCCAGAAACCCCTGGATGAAATGACTGCAGCAAACTATGAATATCAGGATAAAGAGAAGGACTTGGAACATCTGAACGTGGACAAGCAGTCCACCTCCATGCACATTGGAATCGAGACTTTCAAGGCACATGCCAACATTGCCAACAAGCGTAGGTTCGAAGCCAAGAATGCTAACATCAATCTGGAAGAGGAGTTAGCAAGGGTTCACTCCAAATTGGCAGAGGCTGAAGAACAGTGCAAGCTGATGCAGAAGGAAGCACAAGCCCTAAAGCTGCGAATAGCCCAGTTAGAGTGCACCACTGAGAATCAAGCTCAAAGACAGGACGAAAATGAATTGAGGGCCAAGGATCTTGAAAGTAAGATCTTGTAGGCTCAGATACAACTGCATAAGAAGGAAGGCCTAGGGCTATTTTATAGGAGCAAAATCAAGGAAATTCACTCATATCTACTTAAGAATTTTAGGTCTCAGGCTGTCAATGCCCTTTCAGTGTTAGTCTACACCATAGAAGCCTAGGTTGTTGCCACCGAAGGAGGGCCAATTGTTGAAGAAGTCATTTAGAATGTCAAAGCAGGTTGCTGATTACATATTGAAATACTGTAGAATTATCGCTTCCCTAAATGATCTACAAACTAGATCCCAACATGCAGAAATCAGGTAGATCGATAGGTTCTGTGCTTTGGTCAAGTCCTTGGAGGATCAGGAGTTGTTCACAAAAAGCGCCTGGTCTCAGGTTCATCGAACCTTCAAAAACATCCAAGTCTACCTGGACCCACTGCCAATAGCTAAGGACATAGCAGAAGCAATGGTGGCAGGAGAAGAAGAAGCAGTAGCGGAAGAAGAGGAGAAAGAAGAGGAAGAGGAGGGACAAGCTGTGGAAGCACCCCTAGAAAAAGAACAAGGAGAAGGATCTGGAGGTAACTTTGGCCCAATGGATGAAAGCTGAGGGTTCTACCACAAAGACAAGCTCGTTGCCCCGCAAGCTACCAAGAATGTTGATAATATTGTCACATTCCACCTAGGGGCAGAAAAATTGAAAATTTATATAATATTTGTTAAGTTTTCTTTTGTTTTCAAGTTATAGCAATTTTGGTTTTCCTTGTCGCCCCCTGATGGAAAAAATGAAAAGAAAAGAGATTCGGGCCCGAAGCGCTTCAAATCATCACTTCAGGCGAGGACTTTGCCGAAAAGGTCCGAGGGAAACACTTCACATCCGAAGCATTCCCAGCGACTACTTCAAGTGAAAAGTTTGCGAAGTAGCATCCAAACAAATTCGTCGAAGAAGAAAAGGTAGCCCGAATCGGCTAAGGCAAAGAAAATACTTCGGGCCCAAAGTATTTCTAAAATCCACTTCAGCCAAATTTCTCCTGAAGTAGTATAAGTCGAGAAAGTACTTCGGCCAAAACTTCCCCGAACCACCATTCCAAAAGAAAATTGGCCCGAAGTGTTTACCCATCAGCGAAGTAGTTTTGCCAGTGAAGTAGTGAAGGATAGAATAGGATCAGCTTCGGCACTCCACACCCTCAAAGTAGTTTTGCAAAGAAAAAATCAACGAGGCACTTCCCAGGAACACTTCCTGAGTTAGGTATTTTCTCGAGGTAATCATAGGGCCTCATAAATGCATATTTTCTTGCCCGATAAGCTCGCTGCACATTTTTGGCAATTGGATGCGAAGTATCAGCCCAAGAAGAAGAGCCCGACAAGCATGGCTACCACTCGAGAACCTCACCTACAATCCAAGGACACCCAGGTGGCTCATTTAATGCATCTTTCCCTGATTGACTTGATCAC
Source organism: Wollemia nobilis (assembly GCA_028583015.1). NCBI lineage: Eukaryota > Viridiplantae > Streptophyta > Pinopsida > Araucariales > Araucariaceae > Wollemia > Wollemia nobilis. The sequence goes on along the minus strand of JAQPPZ010001268.1, from coordinate 2,309,911 downwards.
CGCTACCAGTTTTGGTAGTCGATTTGAGAGTTCATCCGTAGCAGCAGCGAGGAGCCAATTTCTCAGGGCCCGAGGGTGTACTCTGTCGTTTGTAATAATGATTCAGAGGGCCGGGTCCTCTATAAAAACCTAGGCTTTGCAATGTAAAAGGGGGGGGAAATTTCTGTTAGAAAGTTGCTATAACTTGATGTCCTGCATCTAATACTAAAGAATTTTGTGCTCTATTTCTCTCTTTTATGCTGCCTTCTGTGCTTAATTCTTTTGTCTTTTCTCGTTTGCCTGCTAAGACTCTGAATCCTAAATTTGGTATGCGATCGGGGACTGAACCCTTGAAATTCACCCTGAAGGATACATAGGAGAGGAAAAACGCCTTGCCTTCTTTTATGCTACCTGGTGGATTACGATTTTTGTTATTCCCTTATCTCAATCGCTATTACTCTGAATCCTGAATTCCAGTGAGAAGAGAAAGGAGAACCCTGTGAACCCGTCCAGAGGATACATAGGAAGTTTGACATTTCATTTCTTTTGTCTGTTCTTAGTGTTTTTTGCTGCTATTTGAGTTATTAGTTAGTGATCATGCTTCCTGTTCTTCACCACCTTAAATCATCATCTTCTAACCTGATGTGTAGTCATTATACCATCATTAATTCTTAATGAATCTATCAATCCAAGGCAGTGTACAAGGCTATCTATGAAAGAAGAAGTGAAACAGCTATAACTTAGGTCAATCTAGAGCAACAAGTATTTATTGGTGGAACCGATTGTGTGGGGGGTTTTAGGACATTCCTACCTTTAAATTGCATGAAATAAATCTTAATCTAAGTTGCAAAATTGGAAACTAATCATTAACTGCAGAAATGAAGTCCTAATTATAATTACAGAATGAGACCTAATTATATTACAGAAATAACAGTTGTAGAATTGAAAGTCTGATCCTAATTGTAGAAAGGAAATCTAATTACTCTTGTAGTAATGAAAGTCTATTTCTAACATGGAAATGAAAGCTGTCAAAGTTTTGTAACAAAAGGTTGTTAATATTCTGTGCAGGATTTGACAGTAAAACATAAAATGTAGGAAATTGCTGAAAAATAGTAAATTCTGGAAATAATTGTCTGAAATAAAGTGGAAGCTTTGCTAAAAGTAAGATTGCAACTAAAACACTAAGCACAAGATTAATCTAAGCATAAATAAACTAAGACTGTAAATATTGTCAGTTGTTTACAAGCAATTGAAATAACAAGTTCTACAACTCATTCTACTGCAGCAAAATCAAAATAAAAACCTGCTTGTTAGTCCTCCTCCTAGGTCTGGAAGTGGCCAGCCTCCTTGTCCAAAAGAAGGTATAAATCTCTCTCTCTCTCTAAATCTTAGTCACACTCATTTACAAGCAATATGAAATAAAACTGGTGCACTTTATTGATTAAAAGACATGATTACAATAATTACTTGAAAAACTGTTACAGGACTGTAACAGTCAATTTCTATCTATTTTTTGCTTCTTCCTTACTTTCTACTTCTTCTGCCTCTATATCCTATATGCTACTACTAGGCTCAACCTGAACGGGAGCAATATTTATAGATGTCCTAAGGTCTGATTACAAACAAAGAATATCTCAAAAGATCTAATCCTACAATGCTGCAACAAATTCTGGTTTTATCTTAGAAGAAGATTAAAACTTGATATTTCCCTTAATGATGGCTTTGGTCGGCAATGGCGGCAAAGACATATGGAAGATCTTTTCCTTTACCTTTTCCAACCTTTATTTCCCTTTTTTTGGCTCCAAAAATTGGTCAAAAAGTCAAAAAGCACACTCTGTTTTCATTTCGAAGATAAGTGGCTTCATTCCAAAGACAATGCAATTCTCATTCCAAAGATACTGCATTCTCATTTCGAAGATCACTCATTCCAAAGATACTACATTCTTCATTCCAAAGATCCACTCATTCCGAAGACGTGTTCTTTCATTCCGAAGATATCTGTTCATTCTGAAGACGTTATGTTCTTTCATTTCGAAGATATCTATTCATTTCAAAGATAGTTCAAAATGAACAAATGTATGCTTTTCCAGTGATTTCTTCTACATATCTCAGGTGGGTTATCTCCTAAGATCAAATTCCAATGGTCTTCATCCCTTTTCTCATGTGAATTCCATGCCTTGCTATTTATGGATAGCTGGCTAGAATTTACATGGGAAAGACTCGACTTTTGTTGCACAACAACAGTTTGCTTGCACTCTGTTGCCAGATTTAGGTGAAATAAATGCTTGAGACAAATCAAAACATGATTAGTGAAATGCTGCTATTATTTTAAGCATATCCCATTTTAGCAAATCATAGCAAAAATAACACAAAACTATGCAAAAAGCTATAAAATCAGCATATAATATTTCAAATACATTGATCATGCAAAATGATTAATATACAACATATTGAATCAACTTAACTAACATATCAGATAAAACATAAGAGTTTATAGGCATTTTTAATGTTCAAAACATGTTATGATTGAGGCATTTTCAGGCCTCATCATTTTCCCCCCAACTTATATTAATGCATGCCCTCATGCATTCTATTGGGCTATGGAATCACACATGTCCATGTTTAGATTCAATGACCTGTAGAATAATTTCTTGCCTATGTAATACCCCCTGTTTTCCTGAATGTTTCTGAGCTAGTATTCAAATTGTTCATCAGGCTAGGCATCTTCCTCAAAGTAGAATGAAACTAGAGAAATTATGGTCGGAGGCCTGAACCTAAGACCTATCCAATTATGTTGCATGATTTGAATCAGCTGGATTACACCTTCTGCTCTTCTTCTGGACCATTCTAAGTTGATGGGGGAGATAGGTTCTCTTTTCCTCAAAGACATGGAAAGTTCAGCCCATATGTCTCTGCATACTGACAATGCTGGGAAGAAATTATGATCATAGAAATTGTTAAATTTGGCCACATAGTCCCTTAAATTGTTCAAGTACATTTTCTTTATATCATCCCTGTTCATCATTGAGAAGTGCTGCCTAGTGATAACTAGGTGGTTTGGCTGGATTGCTCTAACTAACAACTCAGCCCTTGTTTCAATCACTTTATTCTGCTTTTTCTCTTGATCCCAGTGAAAGCTGATTCTGCAAAGTAGACATAAATGCTCTCAACTGAACATCTCCAATGTAGATTTGAGGATGAGATTCAACTTCCTCTGGAATAAAGAAACTGTGTAAAAATAGTTCACACAGGATATTTTTTTGATCAAAAGGACTGTCAAAATATGCCTTCAAAAAATCTACAATAGTGTCCTAGCACGGATAACCTAGTTTCATATGGAATGGTTACAAAGCTACAACTTGAGAGGAAGAGACACCCGCATCCATATCAGATCATGTGGTTGTAGAAATACAATAAGGTGTTGGTCAGTGAACAATGCCTGGTAAAATTTAGTATTGGGAATTACCATGATGAGGTCATGTGCGATATCCTGCCCATGGATGCGTGCCATTTCTTCGTTGGGAAGGCCATGGTAGTTTGACAGGTGTGCGGTTCATGATGGTCGTGCCAACACCTACTCTGTAACAAAGAATGGAATGCGTCATAAGCTAAAACCCCTGAAGGAGGTGGAAGAAAAGGTATGTGGCAGTGCCAGAATTTGCTTAGTTGACAAAAGAAAATTTTTAGATGATTTGAAGCATGAACATATGTGTTATGCATTAATTCCTAGAGTTGGAGAGAAAGAATACAAAGACACCCCAGCAAAAGTCCTAGATCTGTTGGAGGAATTTCCAGATATTATATCTAATAATGTGCCTAAGGGTTTGCCCCCAGTAAGGAATATCAGTCACCATATCGATTTGGTGCCAGGATCAAGCTTGCCCAATAAAGCTGCGCATAGAATGACGCCTATAGAAACTGAAGAGCTAAACAGGTAGGTCCAGGAGTTGCTGGAGAAGGGACTAATTTGGGAAAGCTTAAGTCCATGTAAAGTACCTACAGTGCTAGCACCAAAGAAATATGGAGAGTGGAGAATGTGTACGGACTCTCGAGCCATCAACAAGATCATAATAAAATACAGATTTCCATTGCCAAGAATGGATGACATAATGGACTGTTTGAGTGGAGCCAAATACTTCACCAAGATTGACCTCAAGAGTGGTTACCATCATATCCGTGTCAGAAAATGAGATGAGTGGAAGACAGCCTTCAAGACCAGAAAGGGTTTGTATGAATGGTTGGTAATGCCATTTGGGTTGTCCAATGCACCAAGTACCTTCATGTGGCTAATGAATGAGGTACTAAAAGAGTTTTTAGGCAAATTTGTCATTGTCTATTTAGATGATATATTAATATTTAGAAGAACTCTGGAGGAGCACCTGGCACACATCAGAAGGGTTTTTGAGAAGCTGCGGGAGGAGCAGTTATTAATTAATCTAAAAAAGTGTAATTTTTGAAAGGAGTTAGTGTACTTGGGATTTGTCATCTCAGCAGAAGGTCTAAAAATGGACCTAGAAAAGGTGAGAGCTATCATCAAATGGCCTACCCCGAGAAGCACAACAAAGGTAAGATCATTTCATGGTCTAGCCAGCTTTTACAGAAAATTCATTAGAAATTTTGGCAACATTTGTGCACCCCTCACAGAAACAATGAGAGGGGATAAGAAAGAATTTAAGTGGACCTTAGGGGCTGATAGGAGCTTTGATGTATTGAAGAAAAAGGTCACAGAACAACCTATTTTGGCACTTCCAGACTTTAATAAAGTATTTCAGGTAGACTGTGATGCCAGTGGTAGTTCAATAGGAGTTGTACTTAGTCAAGAAGGCAGGCCTATTGCTTACTTTAGTGAGAAGCTCAATGATGCTCGAAAAAAGTATTCAGTTTATGATCAAGAATTTTATGCTATAGTTCAAGCTCTAAAGAAGTGGAGGCATTATTTGTTGCCAAAAGAGTTTGTTCTATTCACTGATCATCAGGCCTTACACTACATTAATAGACAAACAAAACTGAATCAGAGGCACTTGAAGTGGGTTGAGTTTCTCCAAAGTTATACCTTTATGTTGAAGCATAGAAGCAGAAAATCAAACAGAGTTGCAGATGCCTTAAGTAGAAGGCAAAATTTGCTGATTGAAATGACAGTGGAAGTGGTAGGATTCAAAGAACTAAAGGGTCTGTACCCTGAGGATCCTGATTTTGCAAAAGCCTGGACGGCTTGCTTGGCACCTGTTACTTTGGACAGGACAAAATGGTTGGATTTTCTAATCCAAGATGGAATGTTGTTCGAGAGGAAGTAAATTATGCATTCCAAGGAGTTCCATGCGGGAAAACTTAGTCAAGGAGAAACACAGCGGAGGACTGGCTGGACATTTTGGCCGGGATAAGACCATTGCCCTGGTGAGTGAGAACTATTATTGGCCGCAACTGCAGTAGGATGTGAAAATGTTTGTGCAAAGTTGCAGAATATGCCAGATGGTAAAAGGCATGAGGCAAAACATAGGATTATATCAGCCATTACCTATACCTGAGAGGCCATGGGAGGACATCAGCATGGATTTCATTCTTGAGTTACCGAGAACACAGAGGGGAAATGACTCCGTATTTGTGGTGGTTGACAGATTCTCCAAGATGGCACATTTTATTCCCTGCTAGAAAACAAGTGACACGATTCACATTGCAGGGTTATTTTTCAAGGAAGTGGTATGACTTCACGGTCTACCAAAAAGCATAGTTTCTGATAGAGATACAAAGTTTGTTGGGTATTTCTAGAGAACATTGTGGAAGAAGTTGAAGACAGATCTAAATATTAGTTCTGCATACCACCCACAGACTGATGGACAGACAGAGGTGGTAAATAGAAGTCTGGGTAATTTATTAAGATGCTCGATAGCAGATAAACCCAAGGGATGGGATTTGGTTTTGCCGTAGGCGGAATTTGCATACAACAATTTTGTCAATAAGAGTACAAAAAAATCTCCATTCCAATTCATATATGTAAACAGCCCAAGAAATGTTTCTGAGCTGAGGAAATTAGATAAAGGAGAAAAGTGCAGTGTCGAGGCTGAGGAATTTGCAAAACAAATGAAAAGCCTCCATGAAGAAGTAAAGAAAAAAATTACAAAAATGAATACTCAGTATAAGACAAGAGCAGACCAAAAGTGGCGGTTCAAAGATTTCGAAGTGGGAGATGAAGTCATGGTCCATATTAGAAAAGAAATATTTCCTGCCAAAACTTATAACAAATTGAAGATGAAGAAGTTTGGGCCATGTAGAATATTGGAAAAATGGGAGTCAGGCAATGCATATGAAGTGGAATTGCCAAGTGGGCTTGACATTTCGCCTATTTTTAACATATCAGATTTAGTGGAATACCATGAGGGAAACAATACAGAGGCACCAAGTACAGAATTGTGGAGCATTCCAGAGTCTAACCCAACCACAGACGAGATCGAGGAAATATTAGATACTCATGAAGGCAGAAGCACAAGGAACAAACAGTATTTTGAATATTTGATCAAGTGGAAGGGCAGACCTGTAGAATATGCAACTTGGCTATCAAAAATAGAGGTTGATCGCCTGGGTCTTCCTCTCAAAGATCAGAAGTGAGGATCACTTCTCAATCCACCCCGGGTGTCTGATGTAGGAGCATCCGAGGGTAGTAGAGCAATCTAGCATCAACCAAATTTTTCTAAGTATTTTGCAAAGAAAAATGTGTAGCGATATCGTGACACAAAAAGTCTCATGATATCACGACCAAAACAGGAGATAGAGAAGCGGCGGACAGAATCTCGCGAAATTGCAACATGTCACGATTTCGCGACATGTCGCAAAATTGCGACCAAAGCAGGGAAGCAAAGGCACGAAGGACCAAAGGTCATGAAATTGCGACCAAAGCAGGGAAGCAAAGGTGCAGAGGACTGAAGGTCGCAAAATCATGACATGTCACAATTTTGTGACATGTCACGAAATCACGACCAAAGCAGGGAGCAAAGGCACGAAGGACCAAAGGTCACGAAATCGTGACATGTCGCGATTTCGTGACATGTCATGAAATCATGACCAAAGTAGGGAAGCAAAGGCATGGAGGACTGAAGGTCGCAAAATCATGACCAGAGTAGGGAAGCAAAGGCACGAAGGACGAAAGGTCACGAAATCACGACATATCATGATTTTGCAACCAAAACTGAAGAACGAAGGCACGATAGAAAAACGGTGCGATATCGTGACAGGTCACGATATCACGGCCAAAGCAAAAGCGAGAAGGCATGAAGGAAAGAATGTCGCGATATCGCGATATCGCGACCAAAGCAGGAGAGAGAAAGCACAGAAAGGAATTATCGCGATATCGCGACCAAAAGAAAAACATGCACTCCAAGCTTTCATAAATGCATCCCTTTGTGCATGGCAAGCTAGTGGTAGTGAAGCAACAGTCTAAGAGGAAGATTCCAACAAGCATGTCGGCCACTCGTGTAGGATATCTAGAGATGCATTTATAGCAACTAGCAACGAAGCAGTAGTTCGAGAAGAAGATCCTGATGGTTATGGCAGCTAGTCGCTCACCTCACCCAGAGTCTCATCAATGCAACTTTCTAGTATTGTTCCAGGTGGCAATTACAGATCGTGGGAATTTTGGAAAACACAGAGGGTCGAGACCTCGATAAAAACCCAAGAATTGTAATGAGAAGGGGTTGATAAAACGACAGATTGCTATATATTCTTTGTAAATTCTTCCGAAGCTATGAAATACAAAATTTGGCTCTTGTTATTCTTGTTTCCTATCTTGTGCTAGAACTGTTCTCCACTAGAATTAGTAAGGCATCACCATCCACCATTGATTGTTTAAATATATTTTCCTCCTTATAGGTATTTATGATGTAAGGGTCACTCCATATGGCATAAAATTTAGTATGGTGTCTTGGCTTGCTTCTATATTCATCCACTTGAGTACATAGTCACCAACATCAAACCTTTGAGGGGTGACTCTTTTATCAAACCATTATTTATTTTTCCTTTGATGCTTCAATGATAATTCTCTAGTAGCCTCTCTTTGTTCTTTAGTCCTAAGAAACTCTCCCATACTTATTGTTACATAATTATTCTCTTGGATCTCTAGCTTATGGAGTAGCTATAAAGTTAGTAGCTCTAGGGAGATGGGTATTGTTGGTTGAAAATATGCATCTAACAAAAAAGAGGTCAAAATTTTAAAGGTTTGTGTTCCCTGTGAACCTCAACCAACATTGAATGGTCATGAGGCCTCAGGAAGGCCAAGTGGTCGATATTTAGAGAAGGTTGGTTCCTTATATAAGTCCTAGCTAACTATGCCTAGAGGAGAAAGGTAAAAATGAAAGAAATAAAAGGAGGTCATAGCCAAAACTCACAAGGATGGATTCAGCTACATCAATACATATGCACAATAGAATTACACCCCTTTGGCAAACACAAACACACCTAAAAAATCAACCAACCTCACCCCTACTCAAAGTTTGGAGCACACAACTCTGCTAGGGTTTGATGAAGAAAAATTGCTCTATAGGGATGCTAGAAACTTCGAAGAAGGTCTAAAAAATTAGAGGATGATGGCATCGGCTCTAGCATAGAGAGTGCATGCTCATGATATTTTTTCATCTGAAAATGACTAGAAGGAACAGGATTTTCCAGTGCATGTTGGGAACCGCTTGTTAAAGAACAATGGATGTTTGGAACGATGTGAAGCCAAGTCAGTTCTAGTGGTTCAACTAGACTTGATGGCGGAATATGTGGAGTATCTAACCAAACATGCCCTTATTGGTAAATTTTTAGGCGTCCGAATTTCTCTCCCCTTTGTGGAGGCTTGGGTTAGAAAGACTTGGAATTTTGAATGCGATGTGGAGGTGATGTTGAGTGCTAACATCTATTTTATGGTGGTTTTCTCTTGTATTCCAGATCTTAACAAAGCATTTTAAGGGGGTCCATATTTCTATAACCAAGTGGGACTCTTTCTTAAACCCTGGAATGTGGATTTCAACCCATCAGAGGAGCGGCCATCAAAGGTTCCAGTATGGGTGCGGCTTCCATGGCTCCCATTGGAATTCTGGAGAACCGATATCTCGCATAAGATTGCCCTTCTGCTTGGGAAGTCAGTTGGACCATCACAACAGACAATGGATAAAAAGTTAATCTCTGTTTCTCGTATTTGTATTGAAATTGACTTAAATAATCCTATTCTAGATTCTAATGAAATACAATTTGGATCAACTACATGGGTTCAAAAACTTGACTATGAAGCTCTTCCATTTCGTTGTTCGATTTGCCATGAATATGACCACCTGCAAAGAAAATGCCCTAATTTTGTCTCGCATATGGCTTCAAATCCTAGGCCCTCTCGGTCTATAAAAAGTTTGGATAAAGGAAAAGCCCCGATAAAGGAAGGGGAACGGGATAAGGAAGGTTTTGTTTCGGTAAAAGCTAGAAATAGAGGATGAAGGAAAAAAAAAGACCTTGATAGCCAGCCAGATGCTCTACTCAACCATTTTGAAATATTAGATGATCTTGATCAGTGTATGGAGATACCTAGAACATCGCTACTTGATGCAAATATAACAAGGCCAAATCATATGTCTCTTATTGAGGGGGAACTTAAGGAATCAGATATAGGGGGTTTAAATGAAGAACAAAGGGCTTTGGATCTGAGTATAGGGGACATGGTTGGGTCTAGCCCTATAAGGGAAACTATTTTGTAAAGTGGTACAGATTTAGTTATGCCCTCTCCTACTTAGGCACTGATGCAGTAATTCTTGGACTGCAAAACTCCTACGGTGTTGGGATTGCAGTAGAAAATAATTAAAAAAAGTGTTTCGGATAAGAATATGAAGGTGGGTTGGAAGAAGGACCAAGATAAAATTAAGTTAATGGGGGAGACTTTTGTGGAGTCAGGATTGGTGAGAAAATTGGACTCCCATTTTTATAACCCCCAAAAATGATTATCCTCTCATGGAATGTAAGGGGGTTGAATAGCATCCCCAGACAAAAAGTTGTTCGTGATTTGGTTCGTGTGCATTCTTCGGATGTGGTTTTTATTCAGAAGACTAAATTGGCTATTGATAGTATGTTCAATATGACTCCCAAGTTGTGGATAAGGGGGAAATTCTAGTGTATTGGTGCATCTAGATATGTTGGTGGTGTCGCTTGTTTATGGGATCCGGTTAAGATATCTTCTCATACTTGGATTTTCAGCAGATGGTCTATTTCAATGGTCGGGCATGATAATGAATCTGGTTAAATCATCCTACTTTGAAATGTGTATGCTCCTATTTATTACAATGGTAAAGTTAATTTGTGGGAGCACATTTTCTTTGTGAGAAGCTTGGTTCCCATATACCCATGGATTTTGGCTAGAGACTTCAACTCTATCACTTGTCTAGAGGAGAAACGCGGTGGGGTGGATCATCTCAAGTATTTTTCTTCTGTGTTCAGTATTCATATCCAGGACCTAAACTTGGTTGACATCAAGCCAAATAATGGGATATTTAATTGGTACAATATAAGGTGTGGGGAAGCTTCCATCTCAAAGATACTGGATAGGTTTTTTATATCTAGTTATTGGATGGGTAATAACATAGGTGCTAGTTCTGTGATTCTGGAGGGTAGGGGATATGATCATTGGCCTATCAAACTCTCTACTTTGGAGTTAGGGCTAAAAAATAATCCCTCCTTTAAGTTTCAACTTATGTGGCTTCGTGATCCTAAGCTTCATGATTTCATGCAATGCTGGTGGACCAATGGCAAACCTCCTCATGGCACCGCTATGTATTCCTTTATGAAGAGACTACAATTTGTAAAACATAAATTGAAGAGATGGAATAGATTGAATTTTGGGAATCTTTCCTTGGCTAAGATGGTAGCTCTTAGGAGGATGGAAGAAGCTTCAAGGAAGATTAGAAATGAAGGATTCACGAAGGAGCTTCTTTTTGAGGAATCTGAGGCTGTGAAAGACCTTGCTGAATGGGAACTGAGGGAAGAAATATTTTGGAAATAAAAATCTCAAGTAGATTGGATTCAGGAAGGGGATAGGAACACAACCTTCTTTTATAACTCAGTTAAGGCTCACCGTAATGGTAACCTGATTACCTCTCTTATGAATTCTCAGGGTGCCCTACTCTCTTCTTTCAAGGATATTTTAGAAGATACTAAGAGGTATTTTTCCTCTCTATTCAAGGAGGACTCCCTATCATATGATGAGAATGAAAAGCTTATTCTAAATTGTATTCCAACGATTGTTTCTAGAGAGATGAATGAGCACTTTATGGGTCCAATTTCCTTTGAGGAGTTGGAAAATGTTTTATTCAAGATGAAAAAGGAAAAGCCCCAGGCCTAGATGGATTCCTGATTGAGTTTTATTAGGAGTTTTGTGATTTAATAAATTTTGATCTTTTGGAGGTGGTCCATGAGTCTCAAAAGAACAAACATATGCTAAGGGCCCTAAATACTATCTTTGTGGTTCTTATACCTAAAAAATAGGGAGCAAATTCCTTGGATATGTTTAGGACTATTGCTCTCTGCAATGTTGTGTATAAGATCATCACAAAAATTATTGTTGAGAGGCTAAAGATATGGTTGAGAAAAATCATCTCTAAGGAGCAAGGAGGGTTTTTGGTTGGTCGATAAATCTTGGATGGGGTTGTTATTTCTACAGAAGCTATTCACTCGATGGAAACTTCTAAGGAGAAAACTATGTTCATTAATTTGGACATGGCCAAAGCCTATGATTGGGTCAGATGGTCCTTTCTTCATAAAGTTCTTGCTGCTTTTGGATTTGAGGAGGAATGGATTATATGGGTGATGAGCTATGTTTCTTCTTCCTCATTCTCTGTTCTTGTTAATAATGAGCCATCAGAGCTATTTGAGACCTCAAGGGGATTGAGGAAAGAATATCCTTTATCTTCTTATTTTTTTATCATTATGGCGAAAGGGTTGGAAATGTTACTCAAGTATCAAGTCATGAAGGGTCTCATTTAGGGGTGGAAGTGGGATAGTAGTTTGCCACCTCTTTCCCACCTTCAATTTGTTGATGATATTGCTTTGTTGGGAGTTGCCACTATCAGGGAAGCTAGAAATATTAGACAGTATCTTGACATATATCTTGGTGCTTCTGGATAGTTGATTAATGAGGAAAATTCTTCTATTTTCTTCTTCAATATCCCTCCTCTTATTCAAGCCAGGATTGCTTGCATTCTAAGATTCCAAGTTGGGACTCCCCCCTTCATTTATCTTGGTATTCCAATTTCATCTCACCCTCTACCTAGATCTTCTTAGTAGTCTATGCTTGATAAGTTTAGAAGGAAGGTGAATCACTGGACTTTCATATGGCTATCCACTACAGGTAGAGTGTTTCTTTTAAAATCTATTGTTCAAGCTTTACCCATTTATAGATGTTTTGTACAAATAGCTCCCTCTCACTTCATCAAGGACATGGATGCTTTTTCAAGACAATTTTATGGTCTGGAAAACTTGATTAATCTAAATGGATTTTGGTTAGGTGGGATTCTATATGTATGCCGGTGCAAGAGAGAGGCCTTAGGTTACGACAAAAAACTCTTTTTGGGCAGGCTTTAGCTACAAAACTTTATTGGATATGGTGTACCTCTGAAGATCATATTTGGGCTAAAATACTATCTTGTAAATACTTGAGAGGTATTTCTGAGGCTGAGATCCCTAGATTCAGCTTGGTTGAGAAAGGTTCAATTATTTAGGACACTCTAAAAAGAGGAGCTAATTTAATCAAGCAAGGTTTGTTCTGGATTTACAATCAGGGATCAAATGCTCTTTTTTAGGAGGTTGGGATGGCTACCCTCCTATCTTGAATCAATATCCTAGGTTACATTCCATAAGCATTTTTTTCTTGCAAGTAGGTTGATCTCATGTGGAGGACTTTAAAAAATTTAGTCTTTTGGAAATATGGAGATGTATAGGTGGAAAGATCCGCAAGAATGGCCCTAGGGGGGACTGGCCAAGGACAGAGAGGTGCTTTCTCTTATTCTTATGGGGAGGTCTTTTTCTTCATTGAGGGGTAAAGATATTTTGGCTTGGAACCCTGATCCTAAGGGAACCTACTCGATATCCTATGGTTATTAGGTTCTTGATAAGCAAAAGTATGGGAGTCTTCCTATCACTTGGTGGAAAAATGTATGGAACAAATTTTCCTGGACAAAATGTAACTTCTTTCTCTGGTTGGTAGCTCGTAATAAATGCCTCACTTGGGATAATGTGAGGAAGAGGGGATTTCAGGGTCCCTCTTTTTGTATCCTTTGCAGTAAGAATGAGGATGACTCTTCTCATTTATTTTTCCAATGCTCCTTTGCCAAATACATTTGGCACTGTTGGTGGAGCTCCTGGAACCATCCATGTTTTCATGTGTTGTCCCTGGTGGAGTTTTGGAGTATTCTAGGCAGACCTCCGGCCAAGGCCCCCTTCCTTCGGGTGGATTGGAATTTGGGCCCTTCTTGCATCATTTGGTAAATTTGGCTCAAACAAAACTGGTGCATATTTTAGGGCAGTTATTTGGCTATTCAATAGATCTGGCAAAGGATCCTGTATATGGTTCAAGAAACCATCCATAGCAAATGTGATGTGGACCCTCTTTTGGATTCTAGGGAGGAGAAGGTATAGCAAGCCCTTGGTCTCTTTGGGGATGGTGTGAACTCTTCTAGCCCTAGTAGGGTTCCTTAGCTCATCAAGAAGGTTAGGAGAGATGGTATGTGGAGGCCACCCCCTAGAGGAGTTTTAAAAATTAATACTGATGGATCGTCCAGGGGTAATACTGGACATGCTGGCATTGGCGATGTTGGGAGAGATTCTACTGGTGGTGTCATTTTTTTCTTTTCCATTTATAAATGTGTTCACTCCAAAAATTTTATGGAAGCTCTTGCAATTCTTGAGGCCTTGCAGGGGGGTTTTCTCTTGGTTGGCATAGTATTATCTGTGAGTCTGACTCTCAAATTGTGGTTAATATTTTAAACAGTAAAAGGGTGGAGGAAGTTAATTGGAAGTTGGCCTCTGTAGCCATTTAGATTCTCAGAATGAGTGAAGAGTTTGAATTTATATCCTTTGTGCACATTCCAAGGGAATGGAATGTGGTTGCTTATTACTTGGCCAAAAGGACTTCTGAGCTGCTAGATCCTTGGAGTATGGATAATTGGGAGAGTCTCCCGTCTGGGGACTCTCAACGCCTGTGGGAGTTGAACCACAAGGATGTATAGACTTAATGTGGTTTATTCTTATTGTCTTTTTTGGGTGTCATTATAGTCTAGTGGTTTTAGCCTGTTTGGCTATTTATTTGAGTCTTGGTTGCAAGCTCAGTTGTACTCTATAATCTAGAATTTTTCTCAATAAATTTTTACCCATTTATTTAAAAAAAAAATTGGAGCACACACATTGAAAGTGAATTCTAGAACCACTTAATGAAATGAATAAGTCTAGAATGCAAAATTATAGCACATTCATCCAACTAGATTTAACAAAAATAAAATTTCAACATTCACACACATAGAGGAGTCAATTTGGAGACCAAAAAATAGTATACTTGCATTACATAATGGCAAAAGCCTTACATATGAATTATAAAGAGCTACGCTTGAAATGCCATACATTTTGGAATATATAGACCTTACAATAAATCAATAATTTAATATGGTGGATGAAGGATGATATCGTTGAATAATGCTAGCAGGAATCGCCATACTACAAATATTTCCAAATCTCCTACAAACTGTAATGGGGAGTGGCTATTAAGCATGCAGTAGCCCATGTGCATGAACCTACACTCTTAATTAGTTGGAATTCTCCTCACAACTCTATCATACCATAAATTCCATCCCTCTACACCCACAATAATTAATTGCATGAGGAGACAAGGTGAGGTTGACCATTTTTATCGATGCATAATTCAATCAGTTACCATGCACTAAGTAGGTATGAAACCTCTTTAATACCATCCACCCATCATGCACCCTCTTAAATGAGTGCATACCTTTTTGTAGAGGTCCCTCGATATTGGTGAAAACTCAATGATGGATGGAAATTTAGGATGTGCTTATTGTTTGTTGCCAACTCAAAACTCCACCTACTAGGCTTCATCCTTTACAAGGTGGGCTCTTAGGCTCTTTTAGGGGATGATGGATGCCTAAACCTCCATTAAGCCCTAAATTTGGATGATCCTCCACCCTACCTCTAGGGTGGGGATCTAGGAGCTGGTCTTGACCTACTAAAATATTGCTTATCTATCCCCTACATGGGATGGGCATTTGGGATCCTAATTCCTTGCCTAATCATTGAAGAAGGGTTTTGGGGTCTGTTTGTATTTTGTGAGTACCCTATTTTTTCTCACCTTACCACTTATCCTGAAGAACATAAGCTTATACTGAGAGGGGGGATGAATAGTATAGTGCCCACTTTTTACTTTCTTTCCAAACCAATATCAATTGTCTTTAATTGCAATAACCAAATATAGCAGTGTGCATTAATAACTCAGACAACAATAGTAAGCAAGAGCACAAGTCACCACACACAATTGAGACATAATATTTAACGTGGTTCCCCCAATTTTGGGTACTCCACAAGATAATCTCATTATAATATTTTACACATAAATAAATATCCTTATCCAATACAATGATTACTTTGATCTGCTCAAATCTAGGAAATACATTGATCTGCTTAGGTAGGCACTCCATTGATATACTCAGCTAGGGAACACACTAATCTGCTCAAGTAGGCAATCCACTAATCTTCTTAGCTAGGCAACACACTGATCTACTCAGGTAGGCAATCCATTGATCTGCTTAGATAGGCAACACACTAATCTGCTCAGGTAGGCAATCCACTTATCTGCTCAGCTAGGCAACACACTGATCTTCTTAAGTAGGCAACACATTGATCTACTCAGGTAGGCAACACATTGATCTGCTCAAGTAGGCAATCCACTGATCTACTCAGCTAGGCAATACACTAAACTGCTCAACAATATCACACATAACTTGTCCAAATATGCTCAACAAGCAAACACATAACTTTTCCAAATTTGTTCAACAAGCTCACATAGAACTTGTCCAAATCTTCTCAACAATCTCACACAAAAATTGTCCAAATATGCTCAAAAATATCACACATAACTTGTTTAAATATGCTCAACAATCTCACATAGAACTTGTCCAAATATGCTCAACAAGCTCACACAAAACTTGTCCAAATATGCTCAACAATCTCACCAGAACTTGTCCAAATCTGCTCAACAAGTTCACACAGAACTTGTCCAAATATATCCCAAAAATTGTCCATAAATCTATTCCAAAAGCCTTCTCAAAGGCTCAATCAATCATACTCAAGTAGTACTCAAATATCATTCACAAATCTATGAATGCAAGGCTCAAATATGAACTCAACAATGAATGGTAATACGCTATTCAAAGGATGACAACTATGATCCATAATGATATCAACTCAAATCAATCTCATAGAAGCATAAAGAGAATTGTTAGACTCAATATGTTCTATACTCAGATCCAATATCTTTCTTAACTCAAGGCAATATCATAGAAACATATGGAGAATTGTTAGAGACTCAATATTTTCTAATCTCAATTTCTTTCTCAACTTAAACTCAACTCAAATCAGAATATAGAATAGTTTCTTTTATGGAATTTGAACAATCACTTCTCATAATCAGTTGACTAGGCACAACCAACTCAACTCAACCATTCATCACAAGAGACAACTCTTTCTCACAAACCCTAGTCCAAGCATGTATCAACCAACTCAAATGTTTACAACAATGTTAAACCATAAATCTCACATAACAATTATACTCATGTTCTCTTCAAGTTCTTTGCATAACCAATGGGCTTCAACAACTATGCTTATAAAATAAGGTTTAACTACAACTTTCAAACTATAAAACCTTGAAGAATTCAACCAACCACTTTCAAAAAGGAAACCACAATCAATCCTTTTCAATCCAATGATATTTCAGAAATCAACCACCATAATCAATCAATAGGAGAATATGCCCATACCTTTTATGAAGATGAAGAAACCTCTTTGGAAATCTGCCACACTCAACAGACTTCTTTTTCAACTTTCAACAAGGGTTAGAGATCATGATTAATATCATAACAACAATATCCAAATAACAACTTATCACTCCTACTCAACAAAATGCATCATGTCCCCTTATGAAAGAATTAATCACTTTTGAAAAAGAACAAAATAGCCTTCACTTTTGAATCCCTTTACAAAAACAAAAATATCTCTTTACATACACCTTATTTCTCCCTCTAATCAAGTTAATAAAATAGCCCTCAAAATAATATTTCCAATGATATATAATATGATATACTTCTAAAAGGAAAATCACCAAAAATATCTCTTTTTCTCAACATGCATCACAACCCTTATCTCTCCTAGGGCAACCTTAGAAAAATAAAATATTAGGAAAAATTATTAACTTGCATTTGTCCTCAGTGGGATTCGATCCCCGGTTGGAACCCCTGCACCACTCTAATCATGGTGCCAACAACCACATGGGCCAACCACTCACATAGAATAGTGAGCGCAAACCTTCTATGTGTTTGCTCCGAGCATGTCCTCAAACACCACATGTGCTAAGAGAGTCCTCCATTTTACTTTGCAAAACCAACATCGACAGGATTTGAACTTTGGATTTGCTAGTGCTTTAACACCTTACACACCTTCCTCTTGCCATTAGGCCACAAGCACTTACGGTGCTTGGTATGGGACCTCCCTTACTTTTATTGCCTCATTTATTCGCTAGATTCGAACGAGCTGCAACGCTTTGTTGAGCAAAGTGCAGCAAATAGTATTGTCATTGTTGTCAACACAGTCAGACAGATTTATTGATGCAATGGACAAGAGTTTATTGAACAGCAAGGTGCAGCCAAAGTACAATGGATAGGAGTTCAGTTTTGAGCAAGGTGTTGCAGGAGGATTGTCATTATTGTCAATACAGTCAGTTAGATCTAATGATGCAATGGACAGGCAGTTCAGAAGTCACTCAGATGTAGAGGATAAAGTTCAAAAGTTAGTCAGATCATGAGTCCTTAAATGATAGATGCACAAAAATAGAAAACATAATTCAGAATGAGAAGAAGAAGTCTTCAGAACCTGAGATGTCAAGAAGCGGAAAGGTTTTTTGTGAAAACCAAGGCAGTCAAAATAAAAAGTTTTATTTAAAATCATGGATAACAAATTTGAAATGGGTTTTTCTTAAAACCCAAGTTGGCTCTTCGTTTCGTTGAAAAAGATGCCCCAGTGATGAAGATATTTAAATAGGCAGTCAAAATAAAAAGTTTTATTTAAAATCATGGATAACAGATTTGAAATGGGTTTTTCTTAAAACCCAAGTTGGCTCTTCGTTTCGTTGAAAAAGATGCCTCGGTGATGAAGATATTTAATTTTAAATATTTAGTTTAAATTTTATTTTATTTAAAATTTAAATTAAAATATTAAATTAAATTAAAAGGGCCGACGTGTTACTATTTCGCGGCAATAAGCTACAGGAAGGTGACGAAGGTGGAGAAGAGTTTGAGGCCGACAAAGTTAAATCTGGGCCAACGGATTTTAGGGTTTGGCAGCCGACAATTTCTAGGGTTTTGCAGCCGACATTCTTAGGGTTACAGTCGACGGATTTTAGGGTTTGGCAGCTGACAAATTCTAGGGTTTCTCAGTCAACGTTCTTCTAGGGTTTGTTTCTAAAATTTCTTTTATAAAAGCAAGGGTTATTTGAGTTTGAAAAAGGTTTGTGAAGATAAAGTGCAAATGCGAGCATAGTTTTTGTGAAAGTGAAGTTCATGTTGAGCAGAGAGCAGAATGTTAAATGACACAGAGTGTGCAGAGAAGCACGAAGGGCAAAGTTGATTACAAAGTCTGGCTGTAGCAGTGCAGCAGACTGTGTGAAGTGATTGCGCAAGAGAGAGCAGAGTGCACAGAGATTGCAAAGGTGATGTAGACCAGTTAGAGTCTTGCAATAACAAAGGTATATGTCAAACATTTTTATTCAAAATTGAAGTCCAGTTGGTGCTAGCAAATTAAGGGGTTGGTGCCTCTTTCCAGTAGGTGCTGGTAAAATTAGAGTTGGTGCTCCATTCTGTTGAAGCAGATAAAGTTAATGGGTTGGTGCCTTCCAGTTGGTGCTGGTAAAGGATTATGTAAATTTGTAGCTTTGCATTGACTAGATTTGGATGGTAGTCCAAGTAGTCTTTTTGAGGAGTAGCCACATTGGTGAACTTCGTTAAAATGTTGTGTTATGTGTGATGCTTTCTTGATGCATTTAGTATCTCTTTTATCTGCTTGAAACTGCTGCTGGTTTTAAAATCATATGTTTTAGAAATTTTAAAGAACACACTGATTCACCCCCCCCTCTCAGTGTCATTGTGATTACAACAATTTTTCTCCCTCTTTGAACGAACACCCTTTGCACACTCTTTAACACGCTATGACCTTTCTCTTCCTTATAAATTTGAACACATCACCATCATCGAGCACATGGGGGTATAAATCAAAGCATTTGGTGGCATATTTATATATGCCTTCCTCCTTTCTTTTGATGTCGACGCTATAAATTAAACATTAATATTATATGCCTCCTTTATTTTTATGTCAGTGCTATCAATTAAAATTTAATATTATATGCCTCCTCCTTTATTTTGACGTCGGTGCTATAAATTAACTTTTAATTTTAAATTTTAATTTTAATTTTAAATAATTAAAATTTAAACTTAAATATTTAAAATAAAATATCTCCATCATCGGGGCACCTTTTTCGATGAAACGAAAAGCCAACCTGGGTTTTAAGAAAAACCTATTTCAAATCTGCCATCCATGGTTTTAAATAAAACCTTTTATTTTTCCTGCCTTGGTTTTCACAAAAACCCTGTATATATTCATGCTTTCCAAAATATCATAAATGCTTATTTATAAAATACTTTGGCCACCAAAACTCAATGTGATCCATGTGACATCAATGACAACATAAAATACCTCAAATTTTCAACAATCTCCCCCTTTGTCATTGATGGCAACACCTCTAATGCAAATCACCACAGTCACTGCAAAAACCATTTTTGAGAATCAAAGTTGCTCCCCCTAACTCAATACTCTCTTTGGAGGCTGATCCCCCTAACTCAATGCTCTCTTTGGAGGCTGCTTCCCCTAACTCAAATCTCTCCCCCTTTGACATCAATGGCAAAAGGGACACCTATGGGGATAAAATATATGACTCTTAAGCTTAGCCCCCTCACCACCTTCTCTCTTGAGGTGATTAATTTTGGGGTGGGAGTACTTTTACTCCCATCTTACATTGTTTCTTTCCTCTATCAATTTCCTTCCATATTTTTTTGATATCCTTCTCTTGATGAATTACTTGATCTTCTTGTCTTGAACATGTTTGTCCTTCTTGCCTTGAACCTATTTGGAATTGATTCCTACACCATTTTGCAATATGTCCAAAGTTATTGCAATTAAAACACTTGATATTGTAGCCTTTGGATGGTGCCCAAATCCTGAATTCTTTGAAATAATTTCCATATCCAATCCTTTCTTGAACCCTGTATTGTGAAGCTCTATTTTCATGACCATTATGACCATGACTTCTGAATTATGTAGCTCTAAAACCAAAACCATTTTGCTCATTTTCTTTGCACTGAGAAGCTCTATGACCAATCCTATTGCATAAGAAGCAATGTCCCTAAAAACCATACCTTCTTCCTTTTAATTTTCTTCTAGAAAAATCAAACTTCTTTGATCCATGGACCCTGCAGTGTATAGCCCTGTGTCCAAATCCATTACAAGAAAAACAATGTCCTTGAAAATCCCTTTGTTCATGCCTTGGTTCCTCATACCTTTCTTGACCATTATCCTTCTCTTGATGAATTACTTGATCTTCTTGTCTTGAACATGTTTGTCATTCTTGCCTTGAACCTGTTTGGAATTTATTCTTACACCATTTTGTAATATGTCCAAAGTTATTGCAATTAATACACTTGATATTGTAGCCTTTTGATGGTGCCCAAATCTTGAATTCTTTCTTGAAATAATTTCCATATCCAATCCTTTCTTGAACCTTGTATTGTGAAGCTTTGTTTTCATGACCATTATGACCATGACTTCTGAATTATGTATCTCTAAAACCAAAACCATTTTGCTCATTTTCTTTGCACTGATAAGCTCTATGACCAATCCTATTGCATAAGAAGCAATGTCCCTAAAAACCATACCTTCTTCCTTTTAAGTTTCTTCTAGCAAAATCAAACTTCTTTGATCCATGGACCCTATAGTGTATAGCCCTGTGTCCAAATCCATTACAAGAAAAAAAATGTCCTTGAAAAGCCCTTTGTTCATGCCTTGGTTCCTCATACCTTTCTTGACCATTATCCCTATGATCATTTTCAACTTGTGCATTGCATCCTTGAACCTTCTTTGTAGTATCTAAATCCTTTTCCTTAATTTCTTCCTTGCTTTCCTCTTCAAGAATTTATTTTCCTTTTGAACTTGATTCACCTATCTCAAAATAAGATCCAAACTGAATATTTGGAGCCATAGGAACTTTGGAACTTTCTTTATAAAACTTATGTGCTTCCTTGCTTTCATATTTTAGAACTTCCTTTCCTTTTGAGTGTGATTCCCCAAACCTGAAATATGAGACCTTTGGTGCTTTGGAATCTTCCTCTTCTTTCTCTTCATTTGTGTCAAGTAGTAAATTGGCATCCATCTTTATTGTCTCTTAAATACATGTTTCCTTCTTAGTGAAAATATCTTGACCTTTTGAGTCATGTGATGGATCAAACTTCTCACGTATGGAACATCTCAATTCTTTTAGATTCTCCTTAACCTCTTGTAGTTTCTCATGGATATTATTGAAGTCTTCCTTTAGATCAGCTGAGACATATGTCTTTCTTACAATATTCTCTTGTATAACTTCTTCTATTTGGAGTGAATGTTCTTCTTCTACTTCTCTTATCCCATAGAAAAACCCTTCTTCATCTTCACTATCACTGAGATCATTATCATCTTCTATAGAAAATAAACTCTCATGATTTCTTTGACCATGCATGTTTCCTTGATGTGTCATCTCATCTTCACTATCACTGAATCCATTGCAATATCTTGATCTGTGATCTCTTTGACCACACACAAAGCATTGTTCTCTTTCACCTTCTATTCCAAGGAATAGATGTTCTTCCTTTTCATCATCTGACTTGTCTCTATCACTATGATCTGAGCTATCACTTGCTTCTACAATGTAGTAAGATTTCTTTACCTTATGAAAAAATTTCTTCTTCTCATACCTATTTTTCTTGTATCTATCATCTTTGTCATGCTTATGCTTTCCATATTCTTTTCTTTTGTGACCCTATTTTTCATCATCACTATTTTCTTCATGTGGACACTTGTGTGCATAGTGACCAAGATCACCACACTTGTAGCATCTGACTTTCCTCATATCCCTGAAATTCCTTGAGTCCTTATTCCTTTTGATGAAGTTAGCTTCCTCATAATTAATTGGATCTCTATCTATCTCTGGAACCTTCTCTTTCTCTTTCTCTGAAGCCTTGAATGCAATCTCTTTTATTGGAACCTGATGCTTACTCACCCTCATCTCATAAGCTATGAGAGTTCCTTGTAGTTCTTCCATTGTTAGCTTGTTGATATCCATTGTTTCTTCTATTACTGAAACCTTTGCATCATACTTCATGGGAAGTGATCTCAAAACCTTTTGAGTAACTTCTGATTCTTTCATCTCAAATCCTAGGCCTCTCATGGTGTTAGTAATCTCATCAACTCAAAGTAAAAACTTTGCAATATCTTCAGAATCTTCCATTTTCAATTCCTCAAATATTTTTCTATGAGTTTATAGTTTTGACAACTTTACCTTGGAATCTCCTTCATAAGTATTCCACAACTTGGTCCACATTTCATTAGTTGAATTACATACCATGACCTTTGCAAAATTTGTCTCACGTAGCCCACTCAAAATACAATTTATTGCCCTTGCATTGATCTCAACCAATTTTTTGATAGTCTTATCTACCTCGGGATCACCTTCAACCTTATACTCTTTTTCAACCATCTGCCATACCTCATATCCTTGTGATATCAAGTAGTTCTTCATTCTCATGCTCTAGAAAGCATAATTGTTATCATCAAACAGTGGTGCCTTATTTGTAGATGATCCATTCTATGAAGCCATCTATGTTCTTGTAGAATCTACCCTCAAGTTGTTAGCCTTTTTGAAGGAACCCTCTCTAATACCAATTGAAGAACACAAGCTTATACTGAGAGGGGGGTGAAAAATATAGCGCCCACTTTTTACTTTCTTTCCAAACCAATATCAATTAATGTCCTTAATTGCAATAACCAAATATAGTAGTGTGCATTAATAACTCAGATAGCAATAGTAAGCAAGAGCACAAGTCACCACACACAATTGAGACACAAGATTTAACGTGGTTCCCCCAATGTGGGGTACTCCACAAGATAATCTCCTTATAATATTTCACATAAAAATAAGGATCCTTATCCAATACAATGATTACTTTGATCTGCTCAAAGCTAGGCAATACACTGATCTGCTTAGGTAGGCACTCCACTGATCTGCTCATCTAGGCAACACACTGATCTGCTCAGGTAGGCAATCCACTGATCTGCTCAGCTAGGCAACACACTGATCTACTCAGGTAGGCAATCCACTGATCTACTTAGCTAGGCAACATATTGATCTGCTCATATAGGCAATCCACTAATATGCTCAGCTAGGCAACACACTGATCTGCTCAACTAGGCAATACATTGATCTACTCAGGTAGGCAATCCACTAATATGCTCAGCTAGGCAACACACTGATCTTCTCAACAAGCTCACATAGAACTTGTCCAAATATGCTCAACAAGCTCACACAGAACTTGTCCAAATCTACTCAACAAGCTCACACAGAACTTGTCCAAATATGCTCAACAAGCTCACACAGAACTTGTCCAAATCTTCTCAACAAGCTCACACAGAACTTATCCAAATCTGCTCAACAAGCTCACATAGAACTTGTCCAAATATGCTCAACAAGCTCACACAAAACTTGTCCAAATATGCTCAACAAGCTCACATAGAACTTGCTCCAAATCTGCTCAACAAGCTCACTTAGAACTTGCTCCAAATCTATCCCAAAAACTATCCATAAATCTGTCCAAAAATCTATCCCAAAAGCCTTCTCAAAGGCTCAATCAATCATACTCAAGTAGCATTCAAATCTCATCCACAAATCTATGAAGGCAAGGCTCAAAGATGAACTCAACAATGAATGGTAATACACTCTTCAAAGGATGACAACAATGATCCACAATGATCTCAACTCAAATCAATCTCATAGAAGCATAAAGAGAATTGTTAGAGACTCAATATGTTCTATACTCAAATCCAATATCTTTCTCAACTCAAGGCAATCTCATAGAAGCATAAGGAGAATTGTTAGAGACTCAATATGTTCTAATCTCAATTTCTCTCTCAACTTAAACTCAACTCAAATCAGAATATAGAATAGTTTCTTTTATGGAATTTGAACAATCACTTCTCACAATCACTTGACTAGGCACAATCAACTCAACTCAACCATTCATCACAAGGGATAACTCTTTCTCACAAACCCTAGTCCAAGCATGTATCAACCAACTCAAATGTTTCCAACAATGCTCAACCATAAATCTCACATAACAATGATACTCATGTTCTTTTCAAGTTCTTTGCATAACCAATGGGCTTCAACAACTATGCTTATAAAACAAGGTTTAACCACAACTCTCAAACTAGAAAACCTTGAAGCATTCAACCAACCACTTTCGAAAAGGAAACCACAATCAATCCTTTTCACTCCAATGATATTTCAAAAATCAACCACCATAATCAATCAATAGGAGAATGTGCCCATACCTTTTATGAAGATGAAGAAACCTCTTTGGAAATCTGCCACACTCAACAAACTTCTTTTTCAACTTTCAACAAGGGTTAGAGATCATGATTAATATCACAACAACAATATCCAAATAACACCTTATCACTCCTACTCAACAAAATGCATCATGTCCCCTTATGAAAGAATTAATCACTTTTGAAAAAGAACAAAACAACCTTCACTTTTGAACCCCTTTACAAAAATAGAAATATCTCTTTACATACACCTTATTTCTCCCTCTAAGCAAGTTAATAAAATAGCCCTCGAAATAAGATTTCCAACGATATATAATATGATATACTTCTAAAAGGAAAATCACCAGAAATCTCTCTTTTTCTCAACATGCATCACAACCCTTATCTCTCCTAGGGCAACCTTAGAAAAATAAAATATTAGGAAAAATTATTAACTTGCCTTTGTCCTCAGTGGGATTCGATCCTCGGTCGCTGCCCCTGCACCACTCTAACCGTGGAGCCAACAACCACGTGAGCCAACCGCTCACATAGAACAGTGAGCACAAACCTTCTATTTGTTTGCTCCGAGCGTGTCCTCAAACACCACGTGTGCCAAAAGAGTCCTCCCTTTCACTTTGCAAAACCAGCACCGACGGGATTCGAACTTTGGATCTGCTGGCACTTCAACACCTTACGTGCCTTCCTCTTGCCGCTAGGCCACAAGCACCTACGGTGCTTGGTAAGGGACCTCCCTTACTTTTATTGCCTCCTTTCTCCGCTGGATTCGAACGAGCTGCGACGCCTTTGCTCCCTCTTCGAACGAACACCCTTTGCACACTCTTTAACATGTTGGCACCTTTCGCTTCCTTAGCAATTCGAATGCATCACCATCATCGAGGACATGGGGATATAAATCAAAACATTTGGTGGCATATTTATATATGCCTTCCTCCTTTCTTTTGACGTCGGCGCTATAAATTAAACTTTAATATTATATGCCTCCTCCTTTCTTTTGACTGTCGATGCGCTATAAATTAACTTTTAATTTTAAATTTAAATTTTAATTTTAAATAATTAAAATTTAAACTTAAATATTTAAAATTAAATATCTCCATCATCGGGGCACCTTTTTCGATGAAACAAAAAGCCAACTTGGGTTTTAAGAAAAACCCATTTCAAATATTCCATCCATGGTTTTAAATAAAACCTTTTATTTTGCCTACCTTGGTTTTCACAAAAACCCTGTATATATTCATGCTTTCCAAAATATCATAAATGCTTATTTATGAAATACTTTGGCCACCAAAATTAAATGAGATCCATGTGACATCAATGACAACATAAAATACCTCAAATTTCCAACATATCCCACTTTTATGCACTTATTACTAGTGGTATTATAGGTATTACTCCATGGCATAAAGCCCTATTTTTCACCCTCCATCCCCTCATATTTATTTTGTGGTGACCTTTTGGAATTAACCCTATATCCATCAGAGGCCCACCCTTTTGCCCTTCCCAACAGGATCAAATTCTCATTATCTTCAAATTAGTTCATTCAGCATCTTCCACCACATTTATGAGGCCTTCTTTTAGTGATCAATACTCATTGCAAAGGTTGGGATCCCAAAATTTATCCATTTCTACTATCTAATCCATCATTTCTAAAAGGAGTAGATGCGTAAATGCACGTAAAAATTCTCCCACACTTATGGTGGCTCACATGGGATTTCCACATTGTGGGAACAAGAATCCAAATGGCATTTCTTTTAAAAAATCACTTCTAATAGGAGAGAATGGTTATAGGGATAGAAAGAACAAATTGGATAAGAAGACAACCAGGGATGGCTGCAAGGCAAAGGAGGGATACAGATGATGGGGTGGGAACTAAGCTCACAACAAGGTGGAACACTACAAAAAAATGAATGGAAGCAAGGTACAAGAGGAGAAAATGGAAAAGAGGTAGTCATAGGAAGAAAGAGTAAAGAGACAATCATAGGAAGAAAGAGGAAAGAGGCAGTCATAGGAAGAAATAAAAAGTAACTAACTGAAAGAGTTAGCGACAACAAGCATAAAGGGAGAGGGAAGAAGAAGTTAGTGAAAACAAAACAAAGAAACAAAAGGGAAGGAGACCCTAGGGATATCCCATGGCATTCTCATGATGAATCACCTAGTCCATGGGACACCCCCATAGACATCCTTCCCATCAATATACTCCGCTACATCCCAAGGCTACTTCAAGAATAGATAGAATGCCAAAGACATTTCTCTACCTTGTTATAGCCTTTCTTATTTATGCGATCCAACAAGGACTTATTTATCTTATTAAGATACATTGTGGAAATCTTTGACTCATTTTTTTATGAATTATTAATCCTTCATATGATGCATTTTATAGAGTGATTATCCCAGCTAACCATGATCTCAGTGCCACCCTTGAAATATTTGGCATGATGTGGATCCTTGATAGTACATCCAAATCTTGCTTTTTGGGTGCCTCCAGTTGATCTTATGATTTGGTGCTTGTGTTGGGGTGATGCATGCATGAGTCTTGATGTACTTGCTTTGTGGGATCACAAATTTTTAGGAACATTATCCATTGGGTTGTGAATTCACAACAAAAATGAAATAAAAACAAACAAAAAAACCAAGGAAGAGAAGCAAGAGTGCAAATAGAGAGAAATTTTTTTCAAAAGAGGAGGTGCCACCTAGGAAACCATCATACATTTGGCTTTGAATATTCTAACAACCTAGCTATTTGGCAATAACCTAATGGAAATAAACACCCTGCAACCTAGATCAAGATGAAGATGGTTACTATGTGATTTTGTACTTATCACACCTTTTATTTAATTATTGGTTTATTTACACAAAATTTCATTGTGGTTCGCACACCTAAGTTGGAGGTCCTTCTGCAACCTATCTGGTGAACTTGTAGTATTCAAACCAAATGATGTCAAAATGAGCTACTCCTTGTGCTAAATTTGGTAGTGCTCATGGTTACCGTTAATTGCACTACAACTTAACCCAAACCTCATGCTTAGTCTTTATACCCTCGTACCTTTCCCATACACCACTCGAGTGGAGATTTCCTTTACCACCTTGGTACATGCTTTGATTGATGATCCTCTTAGGAGAAAGTACCAAAATTATACTTTGTATGGATCGATATGCACTATCACTCATACCTCATCCCTTTTGGGGGGAGTGATAGTCTCATTCAGGATCCAATATTTATAATCTTACCCTTTTATATTTTCTTAGATCTATAGACTATCAACAAGGTTGTGGCAGGGAACTGTGTGATACAATCTAGGTTGGACTATCCCTACTACCGCCACCTCACTTGAATTCAACCCAAGCTTACACAAGGGTTGTTTGGTGAACTTGACCCCTTATTTGATGAGAGGTCATTCTTGCTTGGGAAGTAGCACTGCAAAGGCTACTTTAGATGCCCTTATGTTTGGTATAAATATGAGTGTTGTGCATTTGTTCCTTCATAAGAGAAATTTTCCATCGTGTAAAGAGTTGGAGGTAATAACATTTTCCATCATGGGGAATGAACAGTGGTCTCTTCTGCACGGGCCAAAATCCTAATCTCCTTCCCATACTCTGCTTCCTTATGGTTGGATGTTAGACTTATACACCTTTTATTCCCACCCATTAAGCTCTCCTTCTTCATCTACTAAGACCTTCATTTTCATGTTGTTGACCTCTTCAATCACCTAGTGGATTTTCATTCTCATCTCTTATTGCATTTGATGTGCATTCTCATGGAGGTATGAAGGGGTATTATTCAACACAACTTGATGTTGCATAGGCATGAATCCTATGGGAAATAGGATCTGAATTGAGGATGCATAGGATGGAAGAGGTTTAATATTTTCTCTATGGGAAATTTTTTCAACCTGGAACAACATCCTTTCAACTCGGGATACTTCCCTAAAGATTTGTGAGAATCTCTTCTCTCCTGAATGTTGAACAAGGAGGCTTATGTTAGGATCAAAGGCATTAATATAGTATATGTATACCTTATCATATGATGGCCTAGCCTCAAGGGGTATCTATTAGAAATAATAATATGAGAAATAAATAAATACAAAAATAAAACGTAAAGAAATAACACAATACAAGACACAAATTTATGTGGTTTACCCAATATGGGCTACATCCATAAAGAAAATAACCAGACCTTTTTATTCCATACATAAAAAGGGATACAACCTTTAGCACATTCGTTATAACCTCATCTTCACTCTATCACAGTCTGTTACCCTTCTACACAACCGTCACTCAAAATCCTCTTTATAAAATAAAGTTATAATTTTAGGGCAAAAATGCCAACATAAAATCTATCGTCCAATTTGTGACCTAATATTGAATGGTCTATATTTGCAAAGAGAAAAATGCATCTATTTTATAAAGAATATTTGAACCAAAATGCTTGAAAAACTAGGAGTATGCTCTTCACCTGCACTTTTGTGATATGATGAATCAAAAACTTGTTTACTTTTTGAGTATTGCTTCACCATGTTTCTTTTTTTATTAATGATTTTACCCTTTAATGGCGCATGTTGCTCTACTAGTTATTGATATTTTCACATTTTGAATCCTCTTCCATAGTTCTTGATAGTTCCTCTAGTTCCCCTGTTCATCTTCATCTCCATCGTCTACAGCAAGAGGGTTCATGACAACAAATTTGGGAGCTTGAAGAATGGATTTTCGGTACAGATAAAATGGAAAAGTTTTGTAGAGGTCTAATAGAAACATAAGTTTTTTTTCAAAATGGAAGATTTTCTTCTACACAATATAGAAGGACCTTCATATATGGAATCGGTGCAATGTGTGGCATTCCTTCATGACCATATTATGTGAACAAGTTGTTGGAAACAAGGTTTAAAGAATTTAAAATTTTGAGCAGAAAGGCAAAAAAATGCCATTCCAAGCTAGCCCATATTGAAGAGAATTTGGGCAAAGGTACTTTTATCCATAGAATACGAATGGAAAAACCACATCTTCAACTTCTAGATGAAGATATTAATAAACAATTTTTTGATGAGTCGGAGGCACTCATAGAAAAAAATTGCTTGGAAATGGCTAAATTGTATATATGTAATTTCAAAAAATACATAGATAAATTAGCTACTCAAGCCAATGATTATATTCCCAAAATTTTATTACCTACAATTAAGGAAATTTTTGCAGATTCTGTAAATAAACATAAGAAAATTTCTCATGAAATTGCTTTAGAATGGGAATCCCAGATTAAAGATCTTTTTGAGGGAAAGCTTCAAGCCTGGAGATTTAAAATGCAAATCCAAATATATATATAAGAGAAAGCTAAAGCTACTCAAGAGAATGCAACTTCATAAGTCCTAGAAGTTAATATGTTAGAAGCTATAGAAAGTGTATCTGATTAGGTTAAAAGAGAAATCAAGTAGCAAATTGATTGTTTGGAAAGATTAATCATAGGTGCACAAAAGAAATTTCCTGCTCAACACAACAAGAATAGAAGTCACAATAGAGGGCCAAACCAGAGAGCCTCTACTACACAGAAAAGGCAATCACAACAACATCCACAACATAGAAATAAACAATAATAGCCACAAAAAAGGAATAAACAGCAAAAACAACAACAACAACAAAGGTAGCAACAACAAAAATGGTATAATTTAAACTTTCAGGACCCTTCTCCAAGAAGAAAGAAGGAGAGAAACTTCCAGAACCACACTTTCTCTATGCAACGACAATTACAATAGAACAATGGAAGAAATTCCCACAACTTTGGTTTCAAGAATCCAAGAAAGGGTTTTGTCCCATCTGTTTAGAATTAGCAAGCACAGGGGTTCTTCCATTTCCAAAATAACAGTGAAAACCAAAAATAACCTTTTGGTCCATAATTTTCAGTCCATAGGATTTTGGCCATCGATATTTTTACAGGAGTCCTATCTAGGCTATGGATGGTAAAATCACAAATCTTGTTGTCCATAAATTTTCCTCCAAAAAACTTATCCAAAATGAAATTGAGGCCCTTGGCCTAGATTTCAAGTTCCTCCATGTTCCTCCTCCCATTTCCAATGAGGTTCTAAAATAGGATTTTCCAGCTTTTTGTAGATGTCTTCGTCTTGAATGGTTCTTTGGGCTGAGAGGTGGCCCTCCAAAACCACTTAAGCCCATCGATCCTTTTCGTGTTTCCAAACCAAGTTTTAATCCTTCATAGTTTTATAGGTCTTTGGAAGAAGTAATTGGCATGGGTGAAATATTCCTCAATAAAAAATTATTTGCTACCAATCCCACCTGCCAATGCGCCTTTCCACCCCATATCTAGTATGCCATTTGTTCCCTTACGAATGAAAAATCCATTGTCATTAGTCCCATAGATAAAAACTTGGGTTTTTGTGTTTTTTTCATGGATTGGCACATTTTAGAAGTCTTTTCCCAGCTTTCAAATCAAAATGTTTACTCTTAAGTGAACAGAGTCCCTTGGTAGGATATTTTTTATCAACTCTAAGACTTGCTTAACTGGACTTTTAGGATAAATCTACTTTCAGAAAATAATAAGAAATTTATGCTCTAGGTAACACCACCCTTTGCAAGAGTGTGTGTCTTTTACTTGCTCCTCAAAATTGCTCCTCAAAATATACAATTTCAATATTTTTGGCTGATCCTTCTGTTCCTATTGTGGTTTCATGCTTGAACTTGCTTCCAAATGGCTTCATCATCTACTCTTGCCAATTTTGTTGAAGCAAAAAAATTATCTTTTGAATTCTATATCTCTAATTAAATATCTGCATGACCATACTTTTCCTTAGGATATCATTATTTTCTCTTTTTATGTTGAGAGCCTCTATCCCAACATCCCCACCTCTCAAGGATTAGTAGCCCTCCATTTTTTGAGGAACGAATTTGATCCAACCAAGATAAAATTTGTGGTAAGGCTTGTAGAGATAGTCTTAACACAACACTACTTGGATTTCAAAGGGAAAACATATGGGCAAATAAGAGGAACAACCATGGGAAGTAATTTTGTTGTGGTTTAAACTTGTTTATTTCTCTATCATCTAGAAGAACAAGTATTTAATAATGTTGTTGTGGAAAATATTTTATTTTATAAAATATACATTGATGATGTCGTTGGAGTTTGGCATGGCCCTAAGGAAGATCTTAATTTTTTTCTTGCTACCTATGATTCCTTCTATGATAGTATTAAAATTACTTCCTTTGTTTTTGATTGTGAAGTAACACT
Source organism: Wollemia nobilis (assembly GCA_028583015.1). Lineage (NCBI taxonomy): Eukaryota > Viridiplantae > Streptophyta > Pinopsida > Araucariales > Araucariaceae > Wollemia > Wollemia nobilis. The sequence goes on along the minus strand of JAQPPZ010001268.1, from coordinate 2,277,747 downwards.
TCTAGATACTGTGTTTTTTAAAGGGTTTGATTTTTCTCAAACTGGAATTCTTTGCACCAAATTATTTTAGAAGACGATGAATGTCTATCAATACATCCATGTTTCCTCCCATCATCCAATTCATCAAAAAAGGCATTTATCATGAGTGAACTCAAAAAATATTTGGTTAGAGAAAGCTCTAAGGATGGATTTATTTCTATTAAAAATAATTTTTTTAACAAACTCAAAGCTAGGGGATATCAAATTAATTTTCTCCTACCCTTGTTTAAGAAATTTAAATTTTATGGAAGGCCTTCACTTTTGGCCAAAGTTTTAGAGTGAGAAGCACGTAGACATGGATCAAAAATAAAAATAATTCCTCTTAATTTGAAGTTGGACAACTGCAATTTTTTTAGATATCTTCGAATCGGCATAAATATTATTTCTCCAATGTTTGAAAAATGGAGAAAAGATAGAGAGCTCAAGCACATTGCTTGAGGCATAATTTTTTGGAGGAATTAAAAACCTCTTCGATATTATTTTTTTTTATATAAAACTATTGGAGGGACTCTTTCCCACCTTGTATTTTCATATTTTTAATGTGTTTCTTCTCTTTTCTGGGTGGGTATTTTTTTGAGGGGTTAAGCTTGGGAATTATCTTCTTTTCACCATATTAATCTATAAACGTGTGGTTTATAATAATGCTTACGTGTTTTATCCCACATGCATTACTTTTTAGCTCACCCTTAGAGTTATGTTCTTATAAATAGAGGTTGTACCTCTTTGAATCTCACTCTACTGATGAGATATTTAGGTCGAAACGCGTTCAAATTTTTGTAGATGTATCACTTCTTTTTTTGGGAATAAAAATTCAATCAAGTGTTTTTTATTTCGTCTCTTTCTTTAAGTTTTTAATCCCTCATTTTTTCCTTCTATTTTTAATGTATTTTTGTAGTTGGTATTATACTCTTCACTTGCACGTAATGTGATCTGGTGAATGAGAAAGCTTGTATCACTAGGAGTGTGCTCTTCACTTGCACATTTGTGATTTGATGAATCAAAAACTAGTTTATGTTTTCATAGTATTGCTTCGCCATGTTTATTTTTTCATTAATGAGCCCTCCTTGGACCTCCCAACTACACTAGTAGGGGGGGAATTACCCCCCTACATCCCCCTTCGTGGAGTGGGTCTAAATGCGACTAAAAACAAGACCTTCAAATTAGAGAGAGAATCAGGCTCCACAACCAATGGTATCCTCCTCCATGTTCTTGTGAAGTAGATATTAAAATCAATCATACTTTCAAAATGAGACTGCTTGATAAATGTGAGTTGAGTGAGTAGTAAGAAAGGATCTGTAGAGGCATCAAACGTGTTAATGAGATCTTTCACCAGGTCAACCCACATATGCATGCTTCCATGCTCTAAATATTTGAATCATAACAATGCTCTCGCTTTGAGAGATAGGGCAAGGAGCCTAAGCATGATGCTCTCAAAAGTAATGTTATGGATGATACTCAATGAGATCATGTATTGACAATATTTATATGTAGTACCTTTTGTACCATCATAACTAGGCAGTGTCTTCAAGGTTGCTTTGTGGATATTATGTAAATTTGAGATATTTAGGGGACCTACATAATTCTAAAAAGGATAGCTTAGCTGAGTCATTGTAAGACTGGTCTTTTAGATCTTTTGTGTTTGCCCTTGAGGTTGGAGTTGTCATATGAGCATAATTTCCCTACCATTGATATCAAGGCTACTCATCAAACCTTGAGTCCCCCAAGAAAGTAATCTTTTAGAACAATAAAAAAGGACAACTAATCATGAACCACAGTTAGTCCCTAGCAGAGTTACCAAGTTCTATATTACTTGGAAGACAACCAGTAATAGGAAACTCAATTCTTTACACAGGGGAATTGTCAAATGAACATATAGATGTTGTATAGTAGAGTATCACTAGAATCTGTATACAAAAGAGGTGAGACCATCAAGTCCCACTAAGCATACCAAAAATTATTGGCCAAAAATCCACACCTAATGGAAAGGAGGTGAAAAAGTTAAAGGTTTGTGCACCCTACGAACCTCGACCAACATTGAACAACCGTTAGGTCTCAAGAAGGTCGGGTATTCGGTCTCTAGAGAAGGTCAGTTCCTTATCCAAGTCCTAGATAACTATGCCTAGGGGGAAAGGAAAAAAGGAAAGAAAGAGAATGAGGTCATAGCTAGAACTCACAAGTATGGTTTTAGCCACATTAATACATACATAAAATAGACTTACATCACTTCGAAAATACAAACGCACCACCAAACATATTATCCAACCTCAAACCTACTTAAATTTTGGAGTACACATATTGAAAGTGAATTCCAGAACCACTTGAATGAAATGCATAAATCCATAATGTAAAATTATAGCACATTCACCCAACTAGATTTAACAAAAATAAACTTTCAACATTCACACACATAGAGGAGTCAATTTGGAGATCAAACAATAGTATATTGCATTTACAGAATGGCAAAAGCCTTACATATGAATTATAATGTCTAAAGAGCTATGCTCAGAATACCATGAATTCTAGAATATATAGACCTTACAATAAATCAAGCATTTAAAATGGTGAATGAAGGATGAGACTAATGGGCAGCACCAGTAGGAGTAGCCATATTATGAATCTTCCAAAATCTCCTACAAATTGTAATGAGGAGTGGCTATTAGGAGTGCATTAGCCCATATGCATGAACCTCGACTCTTAATTGATGATAAGAATGAAAAATGATATTAATTAATCAACTATAATATTTCATAATCAAGTGTTTAAATCACACTTGATTAACCTTACAATAGCCTAGGACTAAAATAGCCTATAGGTATAGGATCTGTAACCAGATTAGATGCTAACAAATTTTGGTAGAATAGATGCTAATCCTAACCTACTAACCAACGTAGTCAAAATGACTACAATGACTAACTTACTAACCTAGGTAAACAATGAATAGTAATAACCTAGTAGTAAAAGTAAATACTAGTGGTAAAAAGTAACAAGCTACTTTTTACCATGCAAAAAAATACACTCTACCTAATGTAGGGAAAGGGTAAAATATCCAAATGATGGAATATTTACTCTAACATCCCCCCTTATTACATTATTTGGGTAATACATACATATCCTCTAATACAACAATATTTGGGTAAAGTATATAACTGCCCCAATACAGTGAAAAGGATGTTGATCTATTGGTTCTTTGCTCTGTCACAGTACTCTAGCTACTCCTAAGCAAAAAGTGGGTCATTCCTCACTTTGTCTTCATGCCAACGAATGTCCTTATGGTAATCACATCATCCAACCGAATTGCATGGGTAACCAGTCGTTGCAATCACTAGGTGTAGTAGAATACATCACTTCATACGAGGTTCATCCATTTTACAATATGAGTTTGCAAAAGATAAGATAGCTAAGGTGTCGGTCTCTGCCAAAAATGCACCCTTATAAGTTCCCCCTTCTCGTTGCAAAACATAGTGTAATTAATTTCTGAAGGAAGAGTGACTAAGGTGTCGGTCACAGCCAAAAATGCACCGTTATAAGTCTTCTTCCCTTTTTACAAAAATTTGTGAATAAAAGAAATGTTTATCCCCCCTTAATTACAAAAAGATGTGCAATTCAAGAGTTTTGTGAAGGATTTTTACAAACATTGCCTCCTAGGCAATTTTACACCAGAAAATTCCCTCCTTTTGTTACAAGAACTTCAAACAATGAGAATTTGCTATTTATGAAGCCTAAAAGAGGTACAAACACCCCTTTATTACAAGTACTTCAAAAAAAAAACTTATGCTATTTATGAAGCCTAAAAAAGAGAGAGGAAATGGTGCTTTGCTTAAGGTGACAAAATGTGTTTTCCCTCTACAATATTGTCTTAGCAATGAGCACTCTGTTTGCTCTCTTTGAACCAGAATTAGAATCCGAATGAGACACTTCACTAGAAAGATGGCTTCTGTGATGTGCCTTTGCCATTTTAGTTTTGCTTGTTTTGAAACCAACACTGAATGGTGTCATGGTTTTTTTTTTTACAATTTGTGCAAAAATATGCTTTCTAGGCAATTTGATCAAAAAGTTCACCAAATCATCCTTCCTTATTGTAAGAACTTCAAGCATGATTGCTATTATGAAGTCTAAAAGAAAATGTATAATTTTTATGACTTATACTTTTATGATTGCCTTTACAACTTTTATTTCCCTCTTGTCAAAAATCTGTGTTTTGAAGGAAGAAATGAATTATCCCCCCTTAGTGCAAAGGATTGCAACTTTTTAAGGTTCCTTATTTTCAAAAACTTGTTCTTTCTTTTTGATTACCCTAAAAGAGTACCAAAAGATAATTCACTCAAACAGATATTTAATGGCACCTGCCTGAAAATCCTCTTGAAGAGGAATAATCAGTTTGAGGAAATTAAGCCAAACAAATAAGAGTGAATTAGGGAATTTGATTTAGGAGAGAATATCAATTAATTTTGACTTTAAATCTGTGCAAGCATTTACACAAATTTTTGAAATTTTGGGGTTTAGTGTGTTCTTGATTCTATGACTTATAATTGCAAAAAAAAAAAATGCAATAATCAAACAAGAAGTCCCACAAAATTATTATCACTTAGGTGTCGGATGCAACCGAGAATGCACCTATTTTGCCAATTTTGAAATGAAGGTGTCGAGTAAAATCGAGAATGCACCTTTCTTACTCTGAAATATCCCCCCTTTTTCATTACAATTTTGCAAACTATAGAATCAAAAAACTGAATTCTATCCCCCCATTAATGTTTACAAAATTTAGAATTTAGAGCACTCCTTTCAAGACAAGTCGACACACGACCCGCGTTTAAAAGGCTTCCAGAACTAGTCGACACACGACTTAGTTTTTATGGGCCCAAGGTTACAAGTTCTTCTCAAATTTGCAAAAAAAAAAAATAGATGTGCAATTTTATGTATTATATCTCCTTGGAGAAAACAAATGCACTCTTTGAACTTTGTATGTTTTGAGAAGATGGGTTTGAAGGTCTTTTTCTTTATGAGACAAAGCTTTGGATTTTTAGAAGTCTCATAATTTGCAACAAAGTTCAGCTATCCTTTCTTGTCTATTTATCCCCAAGTGTGGAGAAAACAAGAAAATGTGTAATTCTTATAGTTGCAAAACAACAAAAAAAATGGCCTTAATATTGCTATTTTAATGCAATTTTCTAATTAGGTTTAGCATATTGAAATCAATAATAAAATTATTTTATAAAAAAAATCACTTAATATATAAAAAAAATGATTTTTATATAAAAACAATTAAATTATTAATAATTAAAAAAATGCAAAAAAAATTACCTTAGCTTGGGCTTTGTATTAGGCAAAAAAATGCCTTTCATACCCGACGGGAGTCAAACCCTTGACTCCCCGCCTAGGGCCTTAGCTCGACCCGATCAACCGGTCGGGCTAGAGGGCCCGATGGGAAGAAAGGCACAGGTGGTGCCTTTTAAAGCCTTCGTTAGGCTTTAATAGAAGGAAATGAAATTTCCTTCGGGACTTTTAGTCCCACATTGCCTAGAAGGCAATGTATTTGCTCTTTAAATGAGCAAAAGCATGTATAGCGCTATGACTGCCTATGGGCAGTCAGTACCCCGCATGATTGGTTTTGCTGCCAGCCACGTGGACTGTCAGGGTCACGACTTGTGGCTTACCTGCCACTTGTCGCCAGTGTCAGGTCCAGTGACACATGGCTAGTCTGCCACATGTCGTGTCCGTCTCATCATCCGATCCCGCCATGTCAGCCAGGCCATGTCAGCACCAAACTTTCACCTCGTCAACCAGTCCACGTCATAGCAACTTCGAGTGTCGTGCCTTGATTTTTGTGCCCCGTCAGTAGGTATAGGTGTTTGTAGAAGGGTTGTGTCTCGTGCACATCTGAAAGATATCAGTATTATCGGTTAGGTGTCCCAATAGTCTTGTCGGACCTGATTGTCATGTCTATCCCATAGGAGGGCACTCCTGCCCTCTTCGATGGGTCACGTGCTGGTTTCGGTGGGATCTGACAGCCCGCAGGCTGTCAGCCCGGGCCTGACAGGATTAGATCCCTGTCAGGGCTTATGGTGCTACGCAGGGCTCTCGATGGCTCGCGTGAGCAGTGACTCACGTGCGGTGGCCAAAAAAAAAATGGTCATCGTCCTCGCATAGTCATGCACGGTGCCACGCGGATGCTCCAACTAGGCACTCCTGCCCACGGGGGTCGTGCGGTAACCGCCTAGTCTGCAGGGGAGGGCGCTCCTGCCCCCTCCTAAATGATGGTGGGTCCTATGGGGGAGGGCATGCCTGCCCTCCTCCTAAACCTCGAACACTTCAATCAAGGGGCCGGAGGCTCCTCTCCGGTCCTCTCAATTAAAAATTAAATGTGCAAGAAACATTAATTAAAAATTGAACCTAAGACGAGATCAAATGCATCAATTGATCTCCTGGAACGACGAAAGAGGGGCCTCTCGCCTTCTCCAGTGGAACGATAGGTGCTCTCGTCTTCTCCACTTAGAACGAGGGTTGCTCTTGTCTTCTCCACTTGGAATGAGGGTTGCTCTCGTCTTCTCCACTTGGAACGAGGGTTGCTATCTCCGCATTCACAGGAACCAGGTGAAACCTCGTGAATGATACCAATGATGATAAGAATGCAAAATGATATTAATTAATCAACTATAATATTTCATAATCAAGTGTTTAAATAACACTTGATTAACCTTACAATAGCCTAGGACTAAAATAGCCTGTAGGTATAGGATCTGTAACCAGATTAGATGCTAACAAATGTCGGTAGAATAGATGCTAATCCTAACCTACTAACCAACATAGTCAAAATGACTACAATGACTAACTTACTAACCTAGGTAAACAATGAATAGTAATAACCTAGTAGTAAAAGTAAATACTAGTGGTAAAAAGTAACAAGCTACTTTTTACCATGCAAAAAAATAAAATCTACTTAATGTAGGGAAAGGGTAAAATATCCAAATGATGGAATATTTACTCTAACATTAATCACTTGGAATTCTCCTAACAACTTTATCAGGCTATAAATTCCATCCCTCTACACCTACGAGCATTAATTACATGATGAGATAAGCTAATACTAACCATTTTGATTGATGCATGATTCGATCAACTACTGTGCACTAGGTGGGCATGAAACCTCTTTAATACCAACCACCCATCGTGCACCCTCTTAAATGAGAGTGCACACCTTTCTGTAGAAGTCCCTCAATGTTGGTGAAAACTCAATGATGGGTAGAACTTTAGGATGCACTTGTTGTTTGTTACCAACCTAAAACTTCACCTAATATGCTCCATTATTTATAGGATAGTCTCTTGGGCTCTATCAAGGGATGACAGATACCCAAACCTTTGTTGAGCACCAAATTTGGAACATCCTCTGCCTTGCATCTAGGGTAGAACTTTGGGAGCTGATCTCGATCTACTAACATCGTGCCTATCCACCACTACATGGGGTGGGTATTTGGGATACCGATTCCCTTCCCAATCATTGGGATGAGGTTTTAGGGTCCGCTTGGAGTTTTTGAGTGCCCCAATTCTTTGCCCACCTTACTACTTATCCCATTTTTTTGTGTTTCTTATTGGTGGGATTCTAGGTATTACTTTAGGGCATAAAGCCCTATTTTTCTACCCTTCATTACCTCATATTTCTTTTGTGGTAAGCTTTTGGAATTAACCCTGTATCCATCAAAGACCCACCCTTCTACCCTTCTCAGTAGGACCAAATTCTTATCATCTTCAATGTAGTTCATTCAACATCTTTTATCGCATTCATGAGGACTTCTTTTAGTGATCAATGCTCATTGCAAAGGTGGGGCTCCCAAAATTTAGTCATTTCTACTATATGATCCATCATTTTCAAAAGGAGTAGGTAGGTAAATACACGTAAAATTTTACCCACAAGTAGCCTAGCCTCTCTACCATAGACCAAGATGTAAGGCAAGCATCCTATCACTTTCTTAGGAGTAAACATGTTGGCCCATAAGGCTCCCTATATATGCAAGTATCATTACCTTTGGTTATAAAATCTGACCCTTTTTTTATCTTAATCATGTTTTTATTGGTGGACTCAACTAATCCATTCCCCTAGGGGTAATAGTTTGAGGTAAATTTTAGATATATGTCATGTTGGTAAGCAAATTCAGTGATATTGGTTCCCATGAATTCTTTGGCATTATCAGTGATGATAGTATTTGGTACACCAAATCAGGTTATAATTTCTTCCAAAAAATTCAATTATCACTTTCTTAGTAACCTCCTTCAATGGCACTACTTTGGTCCATCTAGTGAAGTAATCAGAGGATGTAAGAATCTATTTATGTCCTTCACTTGAAAGGGGGTTAATCATGCCAATGAAATCCAATCCCCATTGAAAAAATGGCTCATCAATCATCCATTGCTATAGGTTTTAGAGGTAATGGCACATTCATCATATTTTCTTACCCACTTGTGGGCACATGGGAATATGATGAGCCAATAATACCTAGCTCTCATGATCTTGGTGGTAGTGGTTTGAGGTCTCCTAAGAAGCCTTGATAGAACTCTCAAAGCAATCATTGAGTTTGATTATTTTGACACATCTCAGGAGAACACCATAAAACATCCTTCTAAACAAGGCACCCCCCAATAAAAACAAAGTGGACATTCTATAGTCTAAATGTCCTCCTCTGAGTTTTATCTAGATTGGGTGGGTATTGTTTAGTTTACATGTATTTAACATGTTGATCTATCTAAAATTTGCTCCATATTGCATGAATTGATCAAACATAGGTTCTCATCCACTCCTTCCTTAGTTATGTCTTCCACCATATTTTGACACAAGGTCCTTCCCCTAACTAGCTTTACAGGTTTGATTTCTATGTCAAATTCTAGGATATTGACAATCCATCCAACCCTTTTTTCACTAATCTCTTTGCCCATTATATATTCTTTTACGCTCAAGTGGATGACATACACTATGACCTTATTTTTAGAGACTAGATGCTTAAATTTCTTTAGCCCCTTAATGAGGGCATACACTTGATTTTTGAAAAATTTATCTCTCCTTGTATCCTTTCAAGGTTTGGCTAAAAAAGGAAATCAGGTGTTCATGCCAATCATTATCCCTTTGGCTAATCATGGTTGCAATACTAAATTTTCCTCTGAAGACACACGATGAAGTCCTTTTCAAACTTTGGGTTTGCCAAAACTAGATCTTTTGTTATGACCTTCTTTATCTTCTCAAAAGTCTCCTTTCCTTCTTTAGTCCATCTAAATGCCTTATCCTCTTTAAGCATAAGGGTCATTGGCCTGACAATGCCAGTAAAATTTAACCATAATACCATTAAATTCACTACACCAAAAAAGGGCTTTAAGGATGGCTGAATTAAGACAGTTATTTATGATGGTAAAAAACCACCCTAATAGATTCTAAGAGGACAGTTTTAAACCGCCCTCTTAGGATAACCGCCCTCTTAGGACTAAGACAACAGTTATAAACTTTCATCTTAGGGTGACTTAAGAGAGAACGATTATGAACCGTTGTCTTAAAAAAAATTAATAAATAAAATAAAATAAAAGACGGTGGTTATGAACTATTGTTTTAAAAAAAAAAAATTAAAATAAATAAAAGATGATGGTTATGAACCGTCAGTCTTCAAAAAATATGACAATTGTAAATTACTATCGTAAAAAAATAAAAAAAAATAGTGGTAATAATGATATTTGTGCATGGCCAATACAGATTTTCCCATGCAGTGAGGGTTGCAGCTTCTAGAGTCATGTTTTTTTTGTTTTTTTTTTTTGAAAGTTTAGTTAATAACCTCAACTTCTCGATAAATCTTTGAAATTGAAAACCCTATAAATCTTAAAAGGTGCAGTAAAAACTCCTATGATACTTATATTTCATCCATGCCCGAGAATTTTTGTTCCCTCTAAAAAAAATGTAAAATGGAAAAAGAGATTCAGATCTCGAAACTGTTGATGCATCATTTTATTATGAGACTCTGTTAAGCACACCTACCCATGATAATCATGTCTACGAAGCCTCCATAATTTTTTATTTTTAATTCCTAGAAAGGGTTTTTGGAATGTTAGCATATAAAATTTGAATAGATGCCGACATAATTGAATTGAGTTGATGCACCTAATTTGATTTTCTTAAGTCAGATTCAAACTGATGCATTTTATGGAATCTTGTAGTGCTTAATTTTTTTTTTTAAAACTATTGAATCGAGTTCATTTTATCACAGTCATTCCTCTTGGCTCTCATCTTCAATTTTTAATGGGAAGTGTGGTGTAAATTTCTCTAGGGAAACTTAGGTCCACATGTGGATGCATCTGCATACACCATACTTTATGTTTTGTGCAAAATCAATACCTCATTAACACAAAAAAATGAGGGAAGACGGTGGACAGGAAAAAGAGGGTGGGACTGGGATGAAAGAATACTGGTCAGAGTTACGATTACCATTAGAGTTGAGTGCATGGCTATGATATTTTGTCTCCCTATTGATGTCTATCACCACCCGCATTTCGAAACAAAATTTTTATTCTTATGGTTGATGTTGAATATGCTCCCAAAATATGTGTTTAGGACCATCATCACATCATATGTACCTTGGAAGCCCCTAGAAATTCTAATCGAATCCACCATTGGTTCAATATATTTTGCGATGTTTTCATTAGGGTTGTTGTATTACTTTAATTTTATTGAACTCGAACAAGTGTTGTGTTTCGTGATGTTTTCCTTAGGGTTGTTGTATTTCCTGTGAATTGGAACTCGATACCATAATCATTTGCTCATTTGCTTATATTTACAGTTATCTAGATTCTATGCTACTGGCAGGTTTACAATTACATAAATAGTAAACACAATTTTTAAGAAATTAAATTAAATTAAATAATCTTCAAGGCAAAAGAAGTTATATGTATCAAGAAGAGAACTGTGCAGACCAAATGAGATGGAGGTGCTAAAGTGAAATATGTGGTATAAAATCAATGTAACTAATTTAAAAATAAAATACCAAAGAACAAAACCTATGTATACAATAGAATTGAGGGTCATTAAGAGATTGCTTTGGTCAACAACAGAGATTTCATCAAATACTTTGGTAAAGTTCTTGGCTAAAAAATTAAAACCTCTGGTAAAGAAAACTTCTTCATATGTCAAATACTTAGAGTACTTAGTACAGAAACCGAAGAAAAGAAGGGTACAAGAGAATGGCATTTTAGTGAGCTTTGATGTAGTCCCTTTATTCATTGAAATTCCAATGGATGGTGCAAATCAAGGTTTGACTAAAACACTAGGTTGAATGGACAGTTCAAAATATTTTATTTTGTACAAAAGATGATTATATATTTGCATCAATATTGACTAAAGCATGTTATCATTAGATTAATTAAAAATAATTGGTATACTCCTATTTGCACAGCTTTATGATAGAAGAATACAGTACTACAACTCTTAGTAACAATATGTATAGAGCTAACATAATGACTACATAGGCATCCAATTCTCATCCATATCAGAACTAATGCGAGGCTTAACCATCCTATACCTAAGGCCTAACACACTAGGTTATATAATACAGAAAGAGGTATTTTTTTATGACAACAAAAAGCATAGCAACAATGTTACAGGAAGCAAATAAATCTTACTAGCTAAAAAGAGGAAGTAAATATCTCCAATGAGGTGTAAAAGGGAAAAGATACCTCTAATGAAAGTTTGAAAGGTAAAAATACAGCTATAGAAATTTGGTAAGTCATAATGAAAGCTCTATCCTAATAAAAAATGGAAATAAACTATATAAATTTTGCTGACTTCAACTGATAAAATTTATTTCTGGTTTTTGATGCCTTTAATCTTTTGAAGTGCTAGCTTAACCAGGGATTGATAAGAAGCATTGTTTTTTAGTTGAACAACTTACTACTTAATGGTTATTTAATTGATGCTTCCTTTCATTCAATCTGCTCAGATGATTGTATAGCCTCTGATGAATGTTGTAAGAATTGTAGTCAGCTAATTTTTATCAAACAAAATGTCAATCATGCAAATTCTTTTAATCCTTTGCCTTATTATTATTCACAATCAGCAGGCAAGTATATGGAGTAATGTATGCATATACCATCTAGAAAAGTATAACATTATCATAGACAAAACATAAATCTGAGGCTAATTTCAATGTGATCTATAATGGGTAGAATGTTTTACACTATAACAGTGATATGCACAGCCCTGGCACTAAAATTTGAATCTAAATTGGCTAAAGAAAAATAACAGTTTATACCATGAACTGCAAGTTGACATAACCAAATTCTGTCCAACTTGCATTAGATTTCAGGGATTCATAACTAGGAGAAAATTATGGGAAATAGATTAACAATGTGTTGGATGTAGCTCCCTCTTGCTAGTTTATGGATAGGCAAATTTCCAATTATATAGCTCAGTTTGCAACCTGGATACATCTAAAATAAAACATTTTAAACTATCCATTCAAGCAAGATCACTGACACAGAAACTATGAAACTGATGGAATTATGGCTTCGATCAACCCATTTTTAGCTTCAAAGGGGTTATATATGAAAAAACTGAGGGTGTGGCTATGGGATCAACACTCTCATCCATTATAGAAAAACCTGTATATGAAAGATTTTAAGAATGAAGCTCTACAATATTATTCATTAAAGTTAGATTGGTGGGACAAATTTGTAGATGATATATTTTCAAATTGGCCACATGGAAAATGTGAACTTGATAGATACCTCACACATTTAAATAGTATTTCAAAACATATACAGTTATGGAGGTGGATGTGGATGATCACATACCATTTTTGGATGTTTTATTTTAAAAAACCAATGGAAGCATGATGCATATGGAAAAAATACATGTACGGACATTTACCTAGAGGCGGATTCCCATAACCATCCCTCCCAGAAAGCAATAATGATAAACACCTTGGCCATATGAGAATTTAGAATTTCATATGAAGATCACTTGAATGATGAGGAAGTGCATCTTATCAATGTTTTAGAGAAAAATAGATACAATATGATGCAATTTAAGAATATCTTTCAAAAATCCAATCACAAGAAGAATAAAGATAAAGAGAGGATGGCTTGTGGGATTACAACCCCTTATGTTTAGAGAACTTCAAAGAAAATAGTGAGGATATTTAAGGAGTTTGGCATGAATGTATTTTTTGCACTCATGAACACTCTAAGAAAGGAATTAGACACTGGGAAAGATAAAGTGGATCTAAAGCTATACAAAGATGTCTATATGATCCCCTTCCCATGAAAAACCTTACATAGGTGAAACTAGTAGGTCAATAGCCACTAAACTTAGGGAACATCGAGTGAATATCCAACATAATAGGATCACAATGTCTTCCATAGCAGAACATTCCTATAAAACAAACCATCATATATACCTTGAAGATGCAAATATCGTTGCCAAAGAGGACCTATATTAAATGTAGAATGCACGATGTGATTGAAATTGAGAAACACTAACAGTCTGAATCATGAAAATGGACTCAAGATTAGTAAATCTTCGAAACTACTATTCCACCAGATCATTAGTGAGTAGTAAAAATGCTTGTATCATTTTCAAACGTTATAATATTTGCATTAACTCTTAAGAAATTGATCTTATTTGTAAATTATATTTGCATTTGAGATTCTTTATTTATGATAAGGTAACCCTACCTTAACCTACTCAAGAACACAATAGCCTTTGCTAATGGGTTGGATACTTGGGCTTGAAATATTAGAATTGGATAATTTTGGTACAGTGTCACCAGAAACTTCAACTACTAGAGATTCCATCATTGATAACTTACCTCTTAAGAGATAAAAGGTATTCTTGAAGCTGAAAGCATGAGTTGATTGGTTACAACTTACAAGAATTAAAAAATCAGCATGAGTAACCATGTGGGGCAAACAGAATGATGTCTGTGCTTCACCAAAGACCCAGAAACAATGAACTTGGTTATTAAAATGGATCCTTTGAAGAGTTGCTTGATGTTAAATGCTATTAGTTGATACATGGTGGCACTCATGAGCTCATAGAATATTTTTAGTTTCGCATATGTATTTGATGATGGATCACTTTGCTTGAAACATGGAGTGTTTTGTGTGGTTATAGTTAGATATGTCTGAGGTTCTAGTTCATCATAGTTCATTTTATGTTGTTGATAGACATTTCATTTATTTTGGGTGTTACTGCATGGATCTCACTATTGGATTATGGTGGGTGATTAAAATAACAATTCATCATCTCTTTTTTTTTTGAAGTATAATTTTTTTTTTTAAATCAATTATATGGGGTTGAAATGGGCCCTACTTGTATCACATTATGACCGCCATGTCATTATATCTCATCAAACCACATTATCATGTATTTTAACAAACCTTATTATCATGGGCATCTTATCATGGGGTGTCCATCACAATGCAGGTATTTAAACTTCGGCCATTGCTTATTCGATTGCATCACATTTATTGTTGCTCCAATATGCCTTGGATCTAAAGTGTCAACTTTATGCATTCTTTTAATTTTATAAACTCCTAAGTTGTAAAAGTTAAATAATCACTTATCTCATCTTATTAACAACAAATTGACTAGTTGGTCAAGCAACCTCAGAATATAAAAATGTTTGTGGTCTCATTTGTTAGTAACATGTTAGTAATGTTTGGGGCCAATTTTATTTTGGGAGGAGGCAAAGTTCTTTTGACTGATATTTTGTATAAGGGGGAACTTTTTGTGGCATATTTTGGGTAACATGTTTTTAGTCATATTTTTGAGGCTATAGGTGCTTTTTAGAACATTGTAAAATTACATATGTATTTGTAATTTATGGAAAGACGTTTTGCAACTATTTTAAGGATGTTTAGGGAGCAATTATTTCATGGATTTTGTCCCTATGGGAACACCCCAACAATATGTCATTGGTGTTTCATCTTGGTGACCTAAGTTTGAATCACAAGGAGGAAGACCCCCTATTGCTATGTCCCTAGGGAGTGTGGCCCCAGTTGTGCCACCCATTGTACTTCATATTACTTCAACAAAAAAAAGAAATTTTTATTTCATGGCTTCTCAAATTTTTTTTGATAAATTTATAGGTGATATTTTCACTAATGAAAGATATAAAATGCAACTCTACATGATTAAAAAAGAGTACAACGATATGTTTGTGATGATATTCTAAAGCCTACAAATGATTCAGATGTTGACTCACACATGGAGTTTTATGTCTCCTGCATATGCATTTTCACCATATGGATCTCACAAAGGTTCCCAAAGAGATTTAGGATTTGCATAGGACTATTTTTTGTGCTAATCCATCAAGTGCCGAAACAAATTTTAAATAATAGCTTCTTGGTCCATGCATAAAGGAATTGTATCTGCAGAGATCAATGTTCCATTTGATGATGATTATGTGAAAGCTATTTTGTTACGGAGTATAAAGACACTACTTGGAATTGCAAGAAACAAGCCAAATATATACTAGAAGCATAGGGGAAAATAAACAAAAGCATTCGACTATATATTCATGAGTATGATGAGGATGAGAAAATAACATTCTAGATGGTCCTAATTTTCTAGTATAGTACTCCAGTAGCATTGTCGAGTGATGTTGTTAAGGTCTCTTGCATGTATATCTTTTGTCAGTATTGTCTAGATTGATGATATTCATCCTCTTAAGATTGTTATCATTATTCTAGGGAAAAATGTTCATTTATAACTTCTATGTTGTATGCTTGGCTTAACTAGGACAATTACATGTAATCTTTTTTGTGTTATATATTTCATTGTAGCATTGCATGTCATGTACTATGTATTTGTGTCAATTATGTTAGCTTAGCTTAAATTCATGCTAAGTTGAAGATGGTAAATAGATCAATCTAGGCATAAATTTGGTAGTATAAGGGAATCAATTGCAAAAAATAAGTCAACATAATGGAAAATAGGAAAATATCAGCATGTAAATCCATTATGAAAAATATGATATTTAATAGTAACAACACTCTCGAGTTAGAATTTTATTATACAATTATTTATAATTAAGGATATATTCCATAAGATCTAGTAAAGGGATAGCACAAAATACGAATGATATGACATGAGACCCATATAAAAAGCTATAGTTTAATGAGAGTATGAGAAAGTGTAATTATAGCGCACCTACAACCATAGTGAGAAATATCTACACAATGCAACAAGGATGAATTGCAATCCCAAAACATGTAGGAAGAACCTCTTCTTGTACTCTCAATGAATGTGGTGGTGTTTTTGAGTTTGTATCTTTGTGGTCTCATAGACAATTTTTTGAACCTTCTTTTCCTTCTTCAATTGCTTTACTTTGGATACTAATACTTGATTATGATCTTGAAGTTGTTGATTTTCCTCATCCTTTTCTTTCAGCTTCTCCTTTAGTTGTTGTAGCTCCCATATTAACAAGTTTTTTTATTCCCTTTTTTTTGCACCATATGGCTAAGAATATTTGTTCTGCTTTCTCCTAGGAAAATCCAAAGCTAGTCTTGCGAAGGTTGTTCCACCATTACTTTGCTTCACCCTTAAGGTAAAATATTATCCTATAGTGCCAAACATTTGAATCACAAAACCTTTTTCTAACTCTAATAAATCATTTTCTCACATCTTTCTTTCTCAAGAATTTTTTTACATGTTCTTGATTACACATCATTGCTGATTTTTCTACCTATGGGGGTTTTTGATGCTTAAGATAGTAGAAAATTTTAGACCATATTTTTACACCAAGACTTCACCAAATCCTCTAAAATCTCAAAATATTTTAAATCTAATTTTAAACCAAAAAATAACTCTAATATTCGATACTTAAGGTAGGAGTTATATGTGATTGAAGTTAGAGTGATGGTGTGGGCTGCATTTTTGCATTGATTATGTGCAATAACTTGCAATAACAATATCTCCATTTATAGGTATCAAAAATTGATAAACTTTAACTTGTTAGATGTGTCTTGAAGTCTTCTTTACAATGCAACAAGTTTTTTGCAAAGCAAAATAATGATAAATATATGATGGATGTCAAATAATCCTACACTACATGATAATCGTGCACTATAAAGCAACAACAAACAACTGACCATATTCCTTCATAGAAAACTAACTAGATTCTCCTTTATTCTTCTTTATGATGTTTCTATTGATCATGTTGTCATATTCTGCAATCTTTCTTGAGGTGTCCCAACTTATCATAGTAGAAATATTTTCCCTTGAATTTGGACTTAAAAGATTTGAAATATTCTTCTTTCTTGACAGGTTGGTATTTTATCTTCTTCAAAAAGTCCTATTTTTTTTTATACTTTGCAGCATAAGATCCAAATGACTCACCTTCATCGTTATCCTTAAGCAATTTTTCATGTTGTAAAAGTAAACCCTCAATTTCATTAAAGGATATTGTACCAATTTTTCCAGATATAGTCAGGCTAGTGATAAAACTCTCATAAGACTTGGTCAGACTCTTCAGTGTAGATGTGATCAACTCCTTGTTGGTGACAGTTTCACCAATGGTCCCAAGCTGATTTTTAATTCCTTTAATGAGTTGCATATGATCAACCATGGAATCTGATAGTTTTAGACTTTATAACTGATTTATCAGCATCAATGCTCATGCATCATTTTATTCTCATACAAGGCAGTAATTGAGTCCCATGCTTCTTTCACAATGGTGGCATCCTGAACATTCTCAATGAGATTTCCTTCAATTGATAAATTAAAGAGAGCCAAAGCAATCCTACTTTTAGCATCATATTCAATATGTTCTAAGGTATCAAATTCATGTTTGACTACAGTGCCATTGATGAAGCCCCACAAATCATGCAACATGAAATATTTTTAACTTGGTATTTCCAAGAGCCATAGTTCTTCGCTCCCATCAATTTCTTAGTTAAAGAACTAAGAATATTATCAAATGCCATAGAGATTAACTCAAAAAAAAATACACCAAAAATAGTCACTCGAAAAGCACAACACGGACACTCACAATGTTGCTTTAAAGCAGTCCACCACAACAATATTATGCTTGGTGACAACTTAATAACTCAAATCATGTCTTCATGTAAAGTTATTTATTTTTTATGTTTGAAGATATGGAAAAGTGAAGGTAATATATGTAGAATTGATTCCCATGAAGAGAAACTTGCAAGCTAATACCTTTGAACACAAGTCGTCTCTTCATCTCACCAACATGGCTTGTGGTTGAGTTGGATTTAATTGTAGTTTTCTAGAGTTTAGGCTACTAGTTTCCATGAACTAATGGGGTAAATTTGCTTTGGCTACAAATAATATAAGATCATTTAATGCGCTAATATTTAGCTTCATATATTTTCTCAAAATTAATTGCCTTAACCAGGATTCTCTCTAGGTGTTTTATCCACATTGACCCTAAACTGACCTGCTTATGTGAATTTTCAAATATTCATTTTGGAGGGGAGTGGTGAAACTTACTGGAAGCAGGAACATCCAATGACTCTTTAACATGTGTATTGATGAAATCTAGTAAAGAGAACCATGCACTATAGGGTTTTTAAATATGAAACTTTTATAGGTAGTTTAGTCCTTGGTATACATAATAGAATAAGCCTATGCATCATTTCATATGACATACTACAAGATATCTAGGACAGAATATGTGGTTTTGAATGAAAAATAAGTAAGTATAGCTCTAGCAGAGAGTAATATTTGAAACCTTGGTGTCTCCCATTTTTCCCTCTGAACCACTTTCTATTTAGTGCAGGTTGTTCTTGGACAACAGGATTAATGTCTTTACTTTTAATAGCTGGATCATCCTCAAGACTCAGAGCACCAAATCTAGAGAAGTTAATTGGGTCAATAATTTGTCCTTAAAGTATCATGGACAAATATTGGCCAGGACCAGCCAAGTATTTCAACTATGTTATCTCCATTAACGAAGAAAAGTTGTGCTTTTAATCAAATCTACCCGTATAACTATACTGTCTTATTTTTTGAGGGGTCTGTTTATAGAAATAGCAAGTACTATTATCATGGGGTTCACCAATTTGTAGATTTTGCAAGAAAGAATTAAATGGACCCTAAAAGAACTAGATGTCCATATGAAAAGTGCTCAAATATGGAAACTCTTGGTTTTTCAGAGGTTCGTGACCACCTTATTTGGCACGGGATTTACAACACATATCGAGTTTGTTTTACACGTAGAACAACCCTCTAGTTTTGATAAATATGCATTGAACACGTGCTCTACCACTGATGAGGGTAAAATTAGCAAATATGTACAAGATGACATTGTTGGAATGGTCAATGATGCATACGGATTTCTCAATGACAATTGCTCAAAGAGTGGACAAGAACTGCAAGATCATGATGTTGAGTTCCAATCATCTTATGGAGCAGTTCTTATTGATGAATATCATAGGTTTCTTGAAGATGCCAAATGTTCATTATACCTAGGTTGTCCAAAGTACACAAAGTTATCGATGATTGCCAAATTGTATAATCTCAAAGCAAAACATGGTTGATCAGATAAAAGCTTTAGCAACTTATTGGAGTTGCTAAAAGATATTCTCCCAATCGATAATACAATTCCATAGTTCATATATGTGAATAAAACGATGAGGCTATTAGTATTATATTATGTAATGATACATGAATGCATCAATGACTATATTTTATATTTAAAAGATCATAAAAAGAAGTGAGCTTACCCAACATATGGTGCATGTCGAAGGAAAGCTAACCCTCATTCATAAAAGGTATGCATTAATGTTCCTGAGGAAGTGTTGAGGTATTACCCCATTATACCAAGGTTGAAGAGAATGTATAGGTAAGGGATTTTATTATATCATTAGCTTTGTTGTGTTTTTTCTTTTAGCATTGTTAGATGTGGTTGAAGTGATTTGCTTACTTATTGTAGCTCTGTAAAGGTTACAAAGAATATGAGGTGGTATTCCCAGCACATGAGTGTTAGCTTTTGATACCACATACAATGGGAGATAGCAATCACAAGATGCAAAATAATAAGAAATAAAGTAAATCTGCGAGATGACTGAAATATGCTATAAATAGAAATGACGAAAAAGATTACAATAGTAGCTATGGAGGAAATGAACACTCCATGATATAAGTTATTGCTCCATGAATGAGCTTTGAGCTTATAGCTCACACACACACACACTACACTACTACCTATCTACCACACACTAATTTCCATACCTATGGTATTTATATAGGAAGATAAGTTCCTTGGCCAACACTCTACCTAGTTGTACAAGTGGACACCTTGCACATTACAGCTTGCACATTGACACTTGTGCATTTATTACATTGCATGAAGTAACTAGATAAATTCCCCCTAAAGTAACCTAATGTCCTAAGTATGTACCAAGGAAGGTACATTTACATGACCCAAATAATGTAATATACTCTATTTCTAACACCCCCTGTATTACAATATTTGGGTATTGAAGACTTTAGTCTTCAATGTGGATCTTCTTCCATTTGATGGCTTTGAATTGGATCTTCTTCTTCGAAATGATCTTTGGCTTCTTCAGTAGTTGCTTCAGTCTTCAGATGATGCAAAAATAGGCTGAAGCTGTAGACCCTTCTTTTAGTTGACCTTGCACTGTATTCCTCCTTCATTGGGTTCATCTCCTTCTTCTTCCTTAGCTTTGCCTTTGAATTTGGTCTCTGCCTTTTCATAGGTGGTTGTGCTGCTACTTGGTTCTTACATGGAGGATTCTCCTTTCTTATATTCAATCTGTACATATGCTTCTGAACAACCACTTAGGGCATCATGATAAGATTTTGAGTTAGTAGAACTTGAAGTATCAATTTTGCATGAGGATTGAAAAACTTTTCTAGATATGACTCACTTAGTTCTGCCTTATTTTTGAGTAGTTCTATCAATCCCTTTTGTTCTACATTTTCATTCTTGAAGTGTTTATATGTGAGTAAATCCATATATAATATGCTCACAAGATCTAAGGAAAATGTAACATCACTTTCTCCATTGCCAATAGCTTCATTGAGACGAGTTTGAAGATAGCATTCCATAGTGTCAAAGTTATCTTCTAAGGCTTCACTATGGATTATTTTAGAAGTTAGATCTATCATTCTTTCCGATTTCAAGAGTAGATTCATGATCCCAAGCTTTATGGCACTAACTTTTTCCTTATTGATGTTTGCAGTATTTTGGAAGGTAGACATCCTTATGGCTCCCTATTAGGATATATGATCTCTGATAGAAGTATATAAGCTTGATTTGATAAAACCTATATTAATCCTTGATTTTTTTAGGCTTCCTTATGTCTCCCTAGTAATGAGAATGAGTACTCTTAAGGATTTTTAGGTTTTGTAGATAGCTTATATATTGCTGATGGATTTGCAACTTGATAAACAATAGATTTTGATATTACCAAGTTTTGTAGAATACCTTATGACTCCCTAGTATATTTTTGGACAAGATATAAAGTGCTTTTGTAAGTTATAGTTCAATCTTGGTTTATTTTGTAAAGTTTTGTAAATGCTAAAATCAACTTCTATTGTCCTTATTGCTCCTATTGAACTAAGCACTTTTCCTAGATTTCAAGAGGTTTTAATGTTGGATATTTTGTCTCGATTTGAGAAGATTTGAGACAAGTAAATATTATAATTTCCAACCTTTAAATATTTTTGATAAACCTCTTATAATGGCCCTTTGAGATTTGATTTTAATTTTTCTAATTTCCAATAAATCAATTTGTAGTAGTAGACCTTATGACTCCCAAATTTGGAAAATTAGAAAAGATAATAATATTTGCAAAGTATTAAATAGTTCAACCTAAGTAGAAGGCCTTATATCTCCTAGGTTAGCTTGCAAATAGTATTTTAATTTTTGGTAAGTTATCTCCTATGTCTTTTGCTTTCTCAACCTTAAATTTTATCCTTGAAATTATAACCTTATATCTCCTATGTTTGAAAGCAATATTAATGAGATAGTTCTCTTACCTTAGCCCCTTGAATTCACACTTGAATGGTGTTGGTTTTGACTGAAATATAATAGTCCTTTTACGTACCCTTTCTGTGGCACTTGACTTGACGAATCTAAATGGCCAAGTGTGGTATGGCTGAGTGAGAAATAGTTGGGCTTGCTCTTCGATGCTTGGAGAGTATATGTTGACCTTCTTCTATGGAGCCTTAAATGCTCCTTGCTCTCCTTCTTCCACGCTGCACTTAGGACCGGATTGACTATGCTATTCCTCCTATCCTTTGACTACACTTTTCTCTCCACTTCACTCTTCAGACTTTGGACGTAAATTCTATATTTTTGCTCTCTCTTAACTATATTTAATGGCATTCAATGATGGACAAGTGGCACCTACATTTCTTGAGAGCGCTACCACTTCTTCTTGTAACACTGTTGCACCGACCATTACTCCTTTGTAACATATTTAAACTTGCTTTGAGTGCTTGAAACTCCTCAACGTTTATCTCTTGAGCGTTAGAGATATGATAGCCATTAGGGAATATTATGCCAAGTGGCATTCAATCCTCTTGCATGGGATTTTCTATGTAACACCTCCAAGAAGGAGATTATAACTCCTTCGATTATCTTCCTCCTTAGCTTGCTTTGATTTCTTGAGTAGCAAACAACGTATTCTCTTTTGTAGGTAATTTATGAGCCACCTTGGATCTTTAAACGAGGATGAGGTAGCTCTTTTTCTTCCCTATGTTGATGCTATTTCCAACGTAGCATCTACTCTTTCATTTGTGCTTATACCTTCATTGTGCTCCTTGTTCATGTTGATAGAGGTGAAGCTTGATGCGTCTGAACATTGGATGTGCTCTATCTTTTTTTATGTAAATAGCTTCTTATCCTTGCTATGGTTTACGTAAATGATTTGATAGACTTCCTTTGGCTTACATAAATATCCTTGGTAGGCTTGCTATCATTTACGTAGAAGCTTCCTTTATCTTGCAGATTCTTTCCTAGAGAGAATGCCCTTTCGTTGTTGGAGAATGCTCGATCCTTTGGCCCTTCTTTTGGCTACCTTTTTTTTGTACCTATTGTGCCTATTGTGGCACCTTTAAATCTACTCCTTTCCCTATGTTTGATGTATTGTAGAAGTGCAATACCATGTAACCTTTACATGTATATAGAACCTTTTTATTGCACCTTTTCTTGCACTCTTTTGTAGGTCTGAGATTCTGATTTTTGTAGTAGATTAGTGAGTGCAAAATGAGGGTTTTGAGGATGTCTCTTTGGCTAGACTCCTTACCATTTTTGCTTGGATGATTTATGGTGAATCCAAGCCTTGTAAATGTTGTAGAACAGAAGCTTTATTTTAGTTGCACTAACCCTAAGTGCTTTGGATTTGAGACTCACCAAGTCTCAATCTTTGAAGCTTCTTTTTGGTTAGCTTTTATTTTCTTGTACTAACCAATTTTGGTGGCTTCTATTGGCCACTATGAGTTGCAGGTTTCTGTTCTTTAAGAGTGTCTTTAGACACTTGATCCAAACTAGATTTTGTAGCCTTTATTTCAAAGCACAAAACTAATTTCTTTTGAGAGTAATAATAGTGCAAATGAATCTAACAAATTCTACTTTTAATGCACTAACAAATTACACCTTATCACTCCAATATACTCTCAAGAAAATGCACTTAATCAATTCATTGCAACTAATCAAGAATAATCTGAAATGAACCTTCAAGAATTATTCTATAAATTTCTTATAAGCAAGATATTAGGAGATAGTCTTCTTTTTTCTTTCCAAAGTAGATAATAGGCTAGTTGATAGATTATTGAAATTATGAAATCTAATCAACTCCTAATGTGCAAATGAACCTTTCTTTTTGCACATTTGAAGAGTGTAATACAAATCTCCTTTTTGCAACTTTAATCAGGATTAAGGTGCTTTAATAAATCTGATAAGTAATCCAACTAATGAATCTACTTGCACTGATAGTTGCTTACCTTTTTTTGAATGCTTTTGTAGCTCCTTTTCTTCTTCTGTAGAGGATGTAGATCTTGGTGCCTAATATCACCAAGTTGCTACCTTGAGTAGGATCTTGCAGCTCTTTGTAGATTGTTTTGAATAGCTCCTTCTTCACCAAATTGATGGTCTCAAACTTTCTTTCATGAGCCTAGGATTTGGTGACTTTGATCTCCTCTTGTAATCTCCTCCTTTTTCTATAGATTTGGAGAAGTTTGTATCTCTGAAGTAGTGACCTCTTGCTGTAGGAGGTAATCTTCAAATCTCCTAAATTTGATAAGCTTCTTCTACCTTCAAGTCTTCTTGTTGAATTTTGACTTCAAGCAGGATCTTCTTCTCAAGATTTTGAATATCTTGAGGTCTTCACTGGATTCTTCTTCTACTCGGATTTGGCACTCCTTGCCAAATTCTCCTCCTCTTGGGCTTGTTGTCATATGGCGATAATTATCCCAAGTCCTTCACTATCAGGGGCTTCTCCTTGGTAGTGGATTTCTCCAGTGAGTTCTCCTTTGATGATTTCTTTAGAAAGGCTCTCCTAGCCTTTTATTGGATGCTCGTCGAGATCTTGTCAAGGTCTTTGATCTTGCAGCTTCTTTTGGTCTTCCTTGAGACCTTATCTTCAACCTTCTACTTCTGGAAGTGTTGGCATTGAGATCTTCTCCTAGATATTTGATTCTACTACTTTTGGATTCGAGCAAGACTCTCCTAGTCCTTCTTCTTCCTATTCTGGAAGTTCTTCAATGAGATCTCCTAATATCTTTTGCTTCAGGTGTTGGATTGATTTTGAAGAGGATTTTCTTCCTAACTTTCTTGTAGAAAGCTTTCCCAACTTACTGGATCTCCTTTACCTATAACAAAAATATTAGTACTAAAATCTACTTTTGAATTAGATACTCTCTTCTAGATTCTTCTTCAGGATAAAGGTATTTGTGGCCTATTTTAGTATCAAGGCTTTTGTGGCCTGTTATTCAATATCAAGGCTCATATGGCATTTTCTTCTAGATCAAGGCTTCTATGGCCTTTTCTTCTGGATCAAGGCTTCTATGGACTTTTTCTTCTTGTGAAGTTCTTCAATCTATCAATGGAGATATCCTATCTCCAGACTTCACCATGATTCTTTTCTAGAAGTTTCTTCTGAAGTATTATCCTTTCTACAACAACTAATCTCTACACTATGAAGGCACTCCGACCTTCGGGCAATGAAGTTGAGGTCTCCTAGATTTCTATTGTAGGAGGTATCCCAATCATTTGATTATTAATTTCCTACAATAAAAGAAAATTTTAGGTAAGTATTTCCAGATCTTCGAGCTTCACTAGTTGATTCATCAACCTAGTGGATCAAATGTTGAGTCCTAGTCTTCACGAGTTTTCCTTCAACTCTGTGGAAAGACTCTAGCCCTATGCAATCTTAGTATTTCTAAAATTGAGATTTTAGTCCTCACTTGTAACTCTCCCTAATTCTACCACCTAGACTCTTCTAAGAAATTTTGATAGTGACTGGTCCAATGGCACGTCAGGTTCTCAAAAAAACTCAGGGTTAATAATAATGGTGGTTTCCCTATAGACCTAATGTGGCTTGATCTATCGTAGATTTGATACCACTGTTAGATTTTGATACCACATACAATGGCAGATAGCAATCACAAGATGCAGAATAATAAGAAATAAAGTAAATCTATGAGATGATTGAAATATGCTATAAATAGAAATGACAAAAAATATTACAATAGTATCTATGGAGGAAATGAACACTCCATGATATAAGCTACTGCTCCATGAATGAGATCTAATATTATAGATCACACACACACTACACTACACTACTACCTATCTACCACACACTGAATTCCATACATCTATGGCCTTTATATAGGAAGATAAGTTCCTTGGCCAACACTCTACCTAGTTGTACAAGTGGACACCTTGCACATTATAGCTTGCACATTGATACTTGTGCATTTATTACATTGCATGAAGTAACTAGATAACTTTCCCCTAAAGTAACCTAATTTCCTAAGTATGTACCAAGGAAGGTACATTTACATGACCCAAATAATGTAATATACTCTATTTCTAACAAGAAGTTCAAATGGAAATATGCGACATCCAATCGACTCCCTGATGTGGAAAACTATATATGTTAAGTGGAAATATTTCATTGACGATCCATGTAGTGTACAACTTTCAATGGCAATTTATGGGTTCAACTCTTTTGTTGAATGTAATACTGCTTACAGTTGTTGGCCTATTGTTTTGGTCATTTACAACCTCCCACCATGAATGTGGATGAAGATAAAATATTCAATGCTCAACTTTTTAAACCTAGCCCCAAACAACTAGGCAATGATATTGATGTTTATCTACAGTCATTGGTTTATGACTTGCATGAAATATGGACTAAAAGAGCAGAAACATATGATGTATTTTCCAATACTATGTTCAATATGAGAGCAATAATGGTGTAGGCTATCCATGACTTTCCTGCTTATCGAAATCTATTAGGATGTATGACAAAGGGAAAGGCAACATGTCTAATATGCAGGGAGAGCACCTATGCAAAATATCTTAAATGTAGTAGAAATATGGCTTACATGGATCATAGGAGATTTCTTCCTTCAAATTATTTGTTTCATCATCAGAGAGCATCTTTCAATGGCAAATAAGAGCTCGATAAACCACCCAAACCTTTAAATGGGATGGAAATACTAAAATTAGTATAGGAAATCCCATAAAATTGGAAAATGAGCAACTCAAATAAAAATGAAATGCAACACGAATGAGGATAGCATGTTTGTTTCTGTAGCAATATGGAAGAAGAAATCTATATTCTTCAATTTTTCGTATAGAGAGGTATGACATAAACTTTATTTCTATATCTATTATTATGTCTCTCAATGTCGAATAATTTTTATTTGATGTTGCTATCTATGAACAACATATTCTAGTTTGTCACAACTTGGATGTGGTGCATGTGGAGAAAAATACCTGTGAAATCCTATTCAAAACACTACTAGGTATCGATAAAATGTCAAAGGATGGCAAAAACTCCCATGAGGATTTAAAAATATGGGTATCAAGAACACATTATGGTTAGTAATGGATGGAAAAAATACACATCTTCCACCATCATCCTACAATCTATCGAAGGTTGAGAAAGAAAGGTGTTTTCATACACTATACAATATGAAAGTACTAGATGGATATAGTTTAAATATTAGAAAATGTGTTTCTATGAAAGAACTTAAGATCCAAGGCTTGAAATCACATGACTTCCATGTTCTCATGCAATAACTTATTTTGGTAGCGCTACAATATTTTCTTGATAAGATAGTGCGACAAACCATTTATCGGTTATGCATGTTCTACAGGGATATATGTGCTAAAGTGGTGGATCCCATAAAAATAGAGAAATTATCAGTAGAGGTCGTGGAGACGTTATGTTTGCTTGAAAAGTATTTCCCCCTTTATTTTTTGATATAATGGTGCACCTAAATTTTCACTTGGTGCAAGAGGTTCATCTATGCGGACCTAGACAATATCAATGGATGTACCCTTTCGAGAGGTTTGTATGCATTCATCAGTTTCATAAACCATCATTTTTCTAATTTTTGTAGTGTCTCATGTAATCAAAATTGTTTGTTTTCTTTATTATAATTATGAATATTTTTAAGGGGTATGTAAAGAACCAAGCTAGGCCTGAAGGTTGTATTGTTGAACATTATCTTGTTGAGGAATCTCTTTCATTCTGTGTGAACTACATGAGAGGTACAGAAGCAATTAGTGATCACCTTGATCGCAATGAGGTATGTACTGACGAGGTCAAAGAAACTATAACCGATGGGAGACCTTTGTCTAGTGGTGAAGACTTTGATTTAGATGAAACTTCTTATGAGCAAGCTCATCGATGTGTTCTATTTAACATGAATGAATTTTATCCTTGGGTAGAGTAAGTAGTGTTCATTTGGTGTTGTTATATATGGAAAAATATTAATTAGATCCAACTAAGCTTGACAAACTTTGGACCAAATCAGGAAGCACTTGAAGAGTATCAAGGAATCCAACACCCATGCAATGAGATATGAAGGGGTGTTACAAAAAATCCATTATCAGATATTCATCACTTGGCTACAATATCAGGTTATTATTTGCTCTATTGAATATGATCTTTGATATTTATACTAATTTTCATGTACTAAACGTCATATAATATTCTTCAATCATCTTTAAACTATTCTTCTTTGTTTCAGTTCCATGGAGATGAAATACAACATAATGACAATGACTCCAACACAATAAAATGGTTGGCATGTGGTTCAAGGAAAGTTGCAACCAAACATTTAGGCTATTTGATCAATGGTTATATATTTCATATCAAAGATAAAGAAGATCAAAGAACAAATCAAAACAATGGTGTGTGTGTTGATGCTACTATTTTATGCAGAGCAAGCACAAAAGAAACAAACCCCATGCTTCAAAAAGTCACATATTATGGTGTTATTAGAGAAATAATCTTATTGGATTACTATCGGTTTTGATACCCCATGTTCAAATGTGACTGGGTAAATATTCTTGATACGAGGAATGGATGTAGAAAGGATGAAATGAGCTTCAC
The DNA here is from genome assembly GCA_028583015.1 of Wollemia nobilis. Taxonomy (NCBI): domain Eukaryota; kingdom Viridiplantae; phylum Streptophyta; class Pinopsida; order Araucariales; family Araucariaceae; genus Wollemia; species Wollemia nobilis. Next base: position 2,249,115 of record JAQPPZ010001268.1, on the reverse strand, counting down.
ACTGGTCAACATGAATATATTACTTGGTCGGGATAAACTACAAGATGATCATTTATCCTAGCATTGCAGACTAGACAAGTATTTTATGTAGATGATCCACTTGATACCAGTTGGTATGTAGTTCTCACATCACCTCCAAGAAGGATCAAATACATTGAAGCATACAAGGCAGAATATATCAGTGTCTCTAGAGTAACATATTTTGTTGGACCTAAAACTGTACAAGATGAAAATACAAACAATGACAACATTAAATATATCCATGAAGAATATGAGGGTACATGGTTGGAAGCCTAATTACTGTACCTCAAAAGTAGTTATAATTAATGGAAATAATTAACAAGTTTTATTAGATATTTTTTATTCTATTTTTATAAAATGCTAGTAGATAATTAATGGGCAGCCAAACTAGGAGTGAAGCAAGTAGGTATCCTGAGCATGATGTTGACCAATTAGATACAAGAAGATAATTTGGTAAAAAAAAGTGATAGAATACAAATGTTGCTAAGGCATAGGATTAAAATTCTAATCATGCATGCATGTTATAATGTGTTGAAATAAAAAAAAATTGTGTTGAGTATGTATTAGTTATGAAATTGATATTTTATGTTTGACTCTTAGTCCTAGTCCTTAGCAGCAGTACTTGATTTGCATGGATGGATATTTATGTATCTGACGAAAGTCTCAAGATACCCTCTTACCTCATCTCTGATGGTTGGGGCAGGTAGGGATGTTTAGACATCTATCCATTATATGGAGGGCTCAGTTTATCCATTCATCTATATTTGTAAATAAGAATTATACTTGAAATAAGAATTTTCCATTTACATATATAATCATAACTAATTTTGCACTTGAAATAATAATTTTTGTATAATCATATTCAACCGGTATAATCGTATAATTGTATTCAACTGGTATAATCGTATAATCATCCTCAACTAGTATAATTATATTCAAGTGCAAGTTTCATGTAGATGGTAGTTAATTGTTTGTTTCATTATGAGTAGTGTCTGGCATGCATTTGTGAAGATAGGGTTGATCTTATATAATCACTAACAAGTAGAACTCAAATGAACACAAGAGTAAAAAATGATAATGAATGCTCCAAGAAGATCTTAATTCAAGTCATCAACAACAAAATTTAACTGGCAATATAATTTTAGACCTGGATATGATATGTCGATATGTATATCATATTAACCATATAATTGTAGACCTTAATAACTAAAGGAGATGCACCATAAGGTTTAGTCATTAACTCATGCATAAGCATACCTTTATAAGGTCTTATTACCAACAGGTTGTCACAATGGGTCTTACGATAAAGGTCTTGATCCTATTTCCAATGAGTTCTCCTGCTCTATCCCCTCTCCCATTTGCTCATTCTGATGACTTGTACCTCCTCTATAATATCATAAAAAACCATAGTTGAAAATGCTTTGAATGTCCATTTAGTTTACGTGGATGATACCAATAACATGGCTATGCCTGCCAATGCCACGAAGATCCAAAGAGAGAATCTCCTCCACAACAAATAGATAAGAAGTTTCAATCTGAAAAGGAAGGGAATTTATGATAAATTTGAATTTTGATTCTAGCTTTCATATTTTAAGTATTTAAGTGTGAGTTTTCTATATAAAATATATTTCTAGCCTTTCAAATTTGGAATAGAACAATTTATAGTTGATTGTTAAGTATGATTATGATTTTTACAAATCAATTGGAATGTTGAAATGCAAAATATCAAATTATATGTCTTTGTTGAAAATGTATCTTTTGTTTTCTCTTGGCACTATGAGTCTTTCCTTCTTCATCTTTAGGATATAAATGTTGCTAATAATGCCTTAAGGTGGTCCTAACGAATGAGAAATGAGGAACTAGGTTGAATGGATAGTTCAAAATATTTTATTTTGTACAAAAGATGGTTATATCTTTGCATCAAAATTGACTAATGCACGTTATCATCAGGTTAATTAAAAATAGTTGGTATACTCCTATTTGCATAACTTTATGACAGAAGAATATAGTACTACAACTCTTAGTAACAGTATATACAAAGCTAACATAATGACTACATAGGTATCCAAATCTCATCCATATCAAGACTTAATTCAAGGCTTAACCATCCTATACCTAAGGTCTAACCCACTAGGTCATATAATATAGAAAGAGGTATTTTTTATGACAACAAAAATCATAACAACAAGGTTGCAGGCAGAAAATAAATCTTACTAGCCAAATATGGGAAGTAAATATCTCTAATGAAATGTAAAAGGGGAAAGATACCTCCAATGAAAGTTTCAAAGGTAAAAATACCGATATAGAAATTTGGCAAGTCATAATGAAATCTCTATCCTAATAAAACATGGAAATAAATTTTAAATTTTGCTGACTTCAACCGATAACATTTATTTCTGGTTTTTGATGCCTTTGAATATGTTGAAGTGTTATCTTAGCGGGATTGATAAGAAGCATTTTTTTAGTTGAACAACTTACTAATTAATGGTTATTTAATTGATGCTTCATTTCATTCAACCTACTCATATGACTGTATAGCCTCTAATAAATGTTGTAAGGATTGTAGTGAGCTAAGTTTTATCAAACAAAATGTCAATCATACCAATTCTTTTAATCCGTTGCCTTGTCATTATTCATAATAAACAAGCAAGTATATGGAGTAATGTATGCATATAACATCTAGAAAAGCACAATGTTATCATAGATCGAACTTAAATGTAAGGCTAATTTTAATGTGATCTGTAATGGGTAGAATATTTTACACTATAGCAGTGATATGCACAACCCTAGCACTAAAATTTGAATCTAAATTGTCTAAATAAAAATAATAGTTTATACCATGAACTGCAAGTTGACATAATTGAATCTTGTCCAAATTGCATTAGATTTCAAGGATTCAGAACTAGGAGAAAATTATGGGAAATAGTTTAACAATGTGTTGCATGTAGCTCCCTCTTGCTAGTTTGTGGATAGGTAAATTTTTAAGTATATAGCTCAGTTTACAACCTAGATACAACTAAAATATTTCCAAAACTTTGAACTCTCTCCTCTTTTTTGGTTAAGAACTATATTGAAATATATTTTTCCTAGTACTGTGTAGAGCATGGGTTACCCCAAAAAAGAGAATTTTTTACTCTACCTTCGTACTTGGTACCAAAACCTCAAAAATCTTGACTCATTTTCTTCATTGACTTTGCACAAGTATTTTTAAGAATCTTACTTCAAAATGCATATATGATGGAATTTTGATCTAGATCATAGATGTGGAATAGATGCTTCAGCTGATTTTCCTACATCGAGTGACATGGAAAAATATGTAGGATGTTGGAAACCTTGTCAAGTTATTCAACCCAATAAAGTTAGGGAGAGTAATGCCTCTGTTGTGTGACAAAATGAAGGATTCAAATTTGAATCTAGTTAAAGGATGCAAACAATTATGTTTATGGGAATGTTATAGTCTTTGATACAAACTTGATAACTGAGGAAAGTACTATGGACTTAGTGAAGATAAACCAATGTTGAGTGGAGAGGAAATTTATCTATCAACTAGAGTGAAGTTTGAAAAGAAGCCTATGATATATCACTAAAAATATATTAATCACCTTGTAAGCTTATGCATTGCATCAAAATACATAGAAAATTTCCTTAACAAATAGTATCTTGAAAAGGCCATAGTAATATTAGGTAGATAACATATAACCTTACACATTTGTGTCCCCTTCCAGAAATGGGTGAATCTTCTAGTATTAGGATTTTAAGAGTTTGGGGAGCCTTAATTTTTGTTGTGGTATGTCAAGCTGTTGGGTGTAGTTTTACAGAATTACAAGAATTGACTAGTAGGGGTAAAGAAGTGAATATTTTTAAACAGAGGAGTGTGCATGTTGGTGGCAGATGGATTGTAATGTTGATCAACACAATAGAAAAATTAGTTAGTATAAATAAAAGCAAATGAGCTTTTAGTTACACTAAAAATATTTTTTAATAAGATTAGGAAATGGTCAACAAAGCACAAATCTTATCATCAATTAGGTCAGCATCGATAGAGACAAGCAACAGGTCAATGTCTGCTAACCGAATGTAACATTTGTATAGACAAAAGCATGCATTTATCGACCCAAGTGAAATATGATCTATGGATGAAAGTGAAAATTGGTTTATGTGTTCTAGTTTTAAAACTTTAATGGATATTCCAAAATTTTCTAATAAAAAAGTCTCTCAATTTTCAACCCCTAAATGGCAGTCACCATCCTTGTTTGCAATGATAAGGTAGCAATTTAATTGGAGTTGCAATATGTGGTAGGAAAAATACTACAAGTTTGATTTGGGATGCCATGGCATGAACAATGTGTAAATTGAGATCTGTAGTTTTACATTAGGAAGACTGTAAATATGAATTGCATAAGTTTGATTTTTTAAGCAAGTGTGTTTTCGGTCATCATCTTAAAAACTATCATCTTAAGGGTCTAAGGCAAAGGTTTTTGGCCATGTTAGACCCTAGGATGGTGGCCAAAAACTAAACTACCATATGATACCCCTCATATGATAGCTAAAAACCATCATCTTAGGGGTCTCAAACGGTGGTTTTCATCCATCATGTTAGACCCAAGGATGACAGCAAAAAACCACTGTCTGAGATCCCAAAGACTACAACTAGAAACTATGTCTTAAGGGTCTCAGATGGTGATTTTCAACCACCGTATTAGACCCTAATACAGTGGTCAAAAACCATCATCTGATACCCCTGAGATAGTGGTTGAAAACCATTTCCTTAGGGGTCTCACATGACGATTTTTGACCGTTGTGTTAGACCTTAGGATAGTAGTAAAAAAATTTCGTCTGAGACATCTGAGATGGCTACTAAAAACCATTGTCGTAAGGGTCTAAAATTATGTCTAAAAACCATCATCTTAGGGGTCTCAAATGGTGGTTTTCATCCATCATCCTAAGGTCTAACACGATAGTCGAAAACCACCTAAGATGATAGTTAAAAATCACCATATGAATCCCCTAAGATGACGGTTTTTAATCACCATCGTATAATATGGACTTTTACAATGGTCTCAAATATGGTGGTTTGAAAACCACCCTTAAAGGTCTTTAAGGGTAGTTATTAACCACTGTTAAATCCCTTTTTTGGTGTGGTGAGTGTTTGTGGGCTTGCAATTTATCATCCAAAACTTGTTGAGCAATATCTTAGCATACATTATCTGTGACATGAAAACATGGTCCTTAATTTTCCATACCTCTAATCCAAGGCAAAAATTTATTAGCCTAATATTAGTCATGTCAAATGAATGCTTCAATGCTTTCTTAGTCTCTTGGATCTTACCTGATAGGTGCAACATGACAATTACAAACATAATTCCATTAAAGTGTTAATGGGATTACAATTTATCATTCAAAACTTTTTGAGCAATGTCTTGACATACTTTATCTATGACATGAACACATGGTTCTCAATTTACCATACCTATAAGCCAAGATAATTATACGTTAGCCTAAAATTAGTCATGTCAAATGAATTCTTCAATGCTTTCTTCATCTTATCAATCAACTTCACCAAAATCCTAGTGATAACCAAGTCGTTTACATACACAATGATGATCACTACCTCTCCTCCTTTCCTTTTGAAGTATAGGTTTGTATCATATGGACTATAATGGAATTTATGTCATAAAATATTCTAATTGATCTTCAAGGTATGTAACCTCATCAAATATCTCTATAGACTAAATCAAACACTCTTGACTAGGTATGATGAATCCCTCTAGTTGTATCATATAGACTTATTCATGAGGTAACCATTGAGAAATTCACTCTTCACATTTATTTGATGTAATTTCTATCCAAATTGTGCAACCAATATAAAAACCATCTAGATAGTCTTGATTTTTGTTGTTGGTGCAAAATTTTCATCATAGTCAATTCCTTCCTTTTGTTCATAGCCATTTACAACAAGTTTTACTTTGTATTTATCTATGCTCTCATCAAATTTATATTTGATCTTGAATACCCACTTGCAACCAATGGATTTCTTGCCAAGTGGAAGATCAACAAGTTTTCATGTCTTATTCTTCATCAATGCTTAATACTTGATGTTCATGGCATCCTTCCACTCCTTCGATGCAAGAGCTTCATGAACCATTGAAGGTTCATATGTCTACAACACAATGCTCATTAGGGATGGGTTAACCTCATTATAAACTCTTCTTTGAGTTCTTAGTCCAAAACTAAATGTATCTAGAACATAGTCTAACTTTGTATCACAAATTATACTGAGATACCACTTGATTTTGCAAGTGGTACTTAAAGTGAATGGTCTTGGATCATAACACAATGGTTGTAACCATAATTCCATTAAAGTATCTATGGGATTGTAATTTGTCATCCAAAACTTCTTGAGCAATATATTGGTATACTTTATCTGTTACATGAACACGTGGTTCTTAATTTTACATACCTCTAATCCAAGGCAATAATTCATTAGCCTAATATTAGTCATGTCAAATGAATGCTTCAATGATTGCTTAGTCTCTTCAATCAACTTCACCAAATTCTTAGTCATGACCAAGTTATTGACATACGCAATAATAATAATGACCTCACTTTCTTACATTTTGAAGTATAGGTTTGGATTATATGCACTACAATGAAATCCATGTAACAGAATATACTCATTTATCTTCAAGTGCTAATATTTGGGTGCCTACTTCAGTCCATAGAAATATTTGATGAGTCCACATACCTTGTTATCTTAATAAGGTATGATGAATCCATCTCGTTGTGTCATATAGACTTATTCATGAGGTAACCATTGAGAAATTCACTCTTCAAATCTATTTGATGCAATTTCCATCTAAATTGTGCAACCATTATAGAAACCATCTAAACAATCTTGATATTTGTTATTGGTGCAAAATTTTCATCATAATCAGTTACTTCCTTTTTTACATAGTTATTAGCAACAAGTCTTACTTTGTATTTATTGATGCTCTCATCAACTTTGTAGTTGGTCTTGAATACCCACTTGCAGCCAATGGGTTTCTTGCCAAGTGGAAGATAAACAAGTTTCCCTATCATATTCTTCACCAATGTCTAATACTTTATGTTCATGGTATCCTTTCATTCATTCGATGCAAAAGCTTCATGATATATTTGCATCACAAATGCTTATTAGGGTTGGGCTAACCTCATCACAAACTTTACTCTGAGTTCTTGGTCCAAATTTAAATGTATTTAGAATATGATTTAACTTTGTATTATAAATTATACCTAGATACCACTTATGTTTGTGAGTGGTACTCAAAGTGGATGGTCCTATATCATTAAGTCAATAGATCCATTATAAACATCTCCTTCATATTCATCAAAATCCTCTCTTAGTAGCTTCATCATCATCACTATAAAAAGAATAATAGGTGCTTTGTCAATAGAACATGTCTTATAAGAAGAGGTACACTCATTCTTCTAATCAAACATAACATCTTTGATGATATACAATTTCTTGGTGTCACGATCCATGAGATGATATCCCTTTGACTCAATGTTGTATCCAAACATTGCTTGGATTTCTTCTCCAACTTTATCTGCTTTTGTGTTGAAATGTGCATGAATGCAATGCATTTAAATTCATAGATGTTTGACATATAAGGTTTTTTTTTCTATCCATACCTCTTCAAGTGTGACACCATTCAATGAAAGTATAGATGCATGGTTCAACAAGTAGACCGCAGTATGAACAAATTTTGTCCAAAATGCTAGATCTAAATTGACATCACTCAGTGTACATCACACCATATCCTAAATTGTATGATTTACCTCTTTACATCCCCATTTAACCTTACGTGTGTAAGAATTTGTTAGCTATTTTTTGATTTCATGTTGCTTTATAAAAGTAAAACAATTATTATTGGTGTACTCTCTCAATTTGAGAAGATTGTATGAATAGGACAACCAATAACTCCACATAAGCTTTAAAATATTAGAAATAGTGAGAAGCTTCATCCCTTTTCTTCAAGAAGTATAGCCACATATATCATGTATAATCATCAATAAATAATTAAAAATATCTGTAACCACTAAAACTTGAATACATGGATCTGCATAGATTGATATGCACAAATTCAAGTGGATTAGCCACTCTACAACTACTTGAGACAAATGGAGCTCAATGTTGCTTTCCATTCAAACAAATTGCACTAGGTCACAAGGCTTCATCAAATATGGAATCTCATGTACCATGTCATGATGTAGAAGTGGTTTCAAATGGCCGAAGCTTATATGTCCAAATTGTCTATGCCATAGTGATGCAACTTCATATGCCTTGGAATCCAGTGTTTGGTTGTCTTCATGTATTACAATAAAAAGCTAAAACATCTTGCCTATGCTAGTAGCATGAGCAATTATTGTGAAACCTATGGATTTTTCTCAAATGAGATAGAGTTTCTCTGCACCTAGTTCAAAACATTCAACACACAAATTATGACCAAGTAATTGATTCATAAAAATCAAGTTCTTTGTGAGGTTAGGCATGTAAATAACTTGATTCAAGAAATAGGTACGCTCTCCAAGATGCAATCAAACATCATCGATTTCAATAATGGTGTATGTTGAATTATCGTCAAGTGTTACTTATCCATGGTAAGATGAATAATCAAGGCTCATGAACCATTTCTTCTATATTATCATGTGTCTAGTAGCTCTTGAATCAATGTACCAAACTAGGCTTAACTTTGAAAGAGCATCAAGATATTAAACTAAATAGGTGGTCTTGTCCTACATCAAAATTAACATCTTCAACTATACTGACATGGTGGCATTGAGGTGAGTTCCTCCTTTGTTGATGAGAATTATTCTACTTGTTCTTGATGAATTATTTGGTTGATTCTTGGATGATCCTTACTCCTAAAGGATATGCTCTAGTTTTCCATAAACTATATGTGTGATATTTATTTATCATTGATGTTGTTGATTCTCTATTTGGCCTTTGTCTTTTGATGGTTATGGTGCTTATTGGGGGGTTTTCCACCTTTCTTTGACTCTATTGACTTATTTCCTTTTTTATGCATGAGCAAAGCACATTTGTCTTCAATATTTAGCTCTAAATTGACTCCTCCTATTGAAGCAAATTCACAAGAGTCTTAAAAGTGGAACTCTAATTTGTCCTATTTATAGTTGTTATCAAAATGTTGAACACTAGTGACAGTGCATGTAGCACTATTGAAACAAGCACATTATCACTGACAATTTTTCCTAACACTTATAGTGAGGCTTGCAACTTAGCAATCCATTGTAGAAAACCTTTCAACTTCTCACCATGCTTTATCTTCAAGTAATACAATTGGCTCTATGCATGTAGAATTTGGTCTTAGTTCTTGGACTCGAACACCATACCAAGTTTTTTCCATGCATCCTTCATGGTTATAACATCATGAATATATGGTTGGATCTCATTAGCTATGCCAAACATGATGACTAATCTGTATTTTTGGTTAGCTTTATCAAAATTTCTTTATTCATTTGGGTCAATGATATATTTATGCATAGTGCCACATTCCACTCCCCACAAGGCTTTGATCTCGAGGTGAATCTTTCATTTTTTCTTCCAAAAAAAATAGTTGTCACCTTTTAGCAACTATGAATCAAACAACAACTACTTTGAAGTATTAACATCCATGTAAAAATTTCACAAAACTATAAACAAATACTTCCAATAGAACATGCCCATGAAGATCTTTTCATTGAGTATATGCAAGCCTATACTCATACAATGTTCAATACCTCTAACTATGAGAAGACAATTGGGTCTCGTTAAACAACTTCTTCAAATGGTAATATTTTCTAAACATCCTCTTCTAGGCGACAACTTTAGATGGAATATTATTGCCAATATGTTCAAACTCGTATGTAATGCATTCAAACTCCATTGCAATACTCTAGATGACTCGTTTTTTTCTTCAAACAACATGTTTCTTGCACCAAATGACAATAATATTTTCTTTTTTTAGATGGTAGTAATCAATTTTGTGACAACCACTCCTCCAACACAAACTAAATTTCTTTAGATGGTTTTGCAACTCCTCTGAGATGAAATAAATGTATGCAATACCTACAAACATAAACAAGAATAAAAATAAGATTTTTTCTCTAAACGATAAGGTCTTCTCCTTGCTCAAACTTACATATTTTTTTCCTGGTTTCTCTAGCAACAACATGCTTTCACAAACTCCAAAAGGTGTCTCCTATCCTCAACAACTGGGTCACCTTCACAAATGAAAGTTTAATTCTTATATCAACTTGTTTTGTTACAAAATGTTAGAAACACAGAATAACTTTATGCATTGTGATTAACATTTTCATTAATGTGATAGAAGTACAAGGTTGGGAGTTGCAACTACTTTTCAACTTTCCATAACCTTTGTAACCATGAGGTGAATACAAAATATTCACAATGGTATGTTAAGTCAGCTCATCTCATCACTCTTTTTTGCCCTAATTTTAGTGGGATCTTATATTATTATGGGCTTTCTTTTAGGTTTCACAAAAGATTTGTTATTATCTCTTCAATGTTAACCACCCCATGTTCCTATGTAAATATGGAGAATTCTTTAAATTCAAAGCAACTTTGTATAGATTATACATGCATGAAAAAATTTCCTACCAATTTATGGATGATCAATAAAAATATTTTCATTTTTTAAATAATAGAAAACCCTTAGAAGAGAGGCAACAAAAAAACAAAAAATAGTTACACTAATTAAACGGGATCTAATAACAATAACACTGAAGTTAAAAATTTTCATTCTTGTATATCATATCAAACATCATTCAACAAAGTTTTTAAACATTACTTTCATAAAAAAATAGATCTTGTATATCATATCAAATATCATTCAACAAAAATTTTAAACATTAATTTCATAAAAAATAGATTTATTTATGTACATCAAACATCTTTTAACCAAATTATTAAACAACAAATTCAAAATGTAATTCATATATATTTGATCATCAATTTTCAAAATTAAAATTGTGAAAATTATATATAATCAAAATAAACAAAATAAACTGAGATGGAAAAATATGAAAAAAAATACTACAATAAATGAAGAGACACAACTCAACAAATAATATCATAAAAACATGAAGAAAAGAAAAAACATTAAGATGATAATAAATAAACACAACAAATAATATAAAAAAACTAAGATAAGAATAAGATAAGATGATATAAATAAAAAATTATATGTGAACAATTATTCTACTTTTTATATAAAGACCAAGACACATAAGACTAGTTAACCATTATTTTAATCTCACCTGTTGGACGAAATTCCATGTCAGCCGGATACATTTCAAAGCCAAACACTCCTCTACCCTGCTTACTTAACTTCACTAGCTTGTCCTGAGTTCAAATCTCGACCATGACAATATGCAGACAACAAAAAGATCATACATGTGACGTCTTAAATCAGATTTAAATATCAGTCAAAAATATTGTACTGGAACATTCCACTGTTGGATAAGGACGACTTGGCAACGCTTTGGATGTATGATTCTCTATTGCTCGCGCTTTCAAAATACGATAAGATTTTGAACTCATTGGATATTTTGAACTATAATATCTGTCATAAGTTAATCAATAGGGTGGGTAGTACTTACAATTATAAATTTGTTTAGGATTTTAAAATTATAAAATTTTAAATTAATTATGGTGTAGCGGTAAGTTTTTGGGTTTTAATTAGAAAATTCAAGTTCAAAGATATGATGTTATTGGGACCTTTTCATAAAAACCAGTATTTTTAACTCAACATTTGGTTTCACAAGGATATTATAGTGGTATGTTTTTAGATTTTCATACAGAAACTCAAATTCAAACCTTGGTACAAGTTTTTATTTAAAAGATCCAAGTTCAAACCCTGGTACGAAGGTATCGGGACTCCTCGTAAAAACCTGTGTTTTAACTCAAATTTTTGATCCTAAAAAAATATTGTAATAGTATGTAATTGAGTCTTCATTTAAAAGATCTAAGTTCAAACCCTAGTATGAGGATATTGGGATCCCTATAAAATCTCGTGTTTTTAACTCAAAATTTTGATCCAAAAAAAACAGGCCTATTGGTCATGAAAGATATCGTAATAGCATGTGTTTGGGTTCATTTAGAAGACCCAGTTCACTATGGTATTGAGACCCCTCATGTGTTTTTTACTCAAAAATTTTGGTCTAAAAAAGGGTAGGCCTGATAAAATCAGAGTGCTTGTAGATAGGTTATCCCAAATCGATTCCTTATACCTAAGATTTTATATATATATATATATATATATATATATATATATATATATATATATATATACAATTTTAACAACTTATTCCAAAGTGGTTCGAACAAATTATTCAAAAAATTGAATAATATGATAAGGTCATCCAATATTTGATTATATAATGTTAATCATTCCTCGCGAGGTGTCATACTTATATGTATATATATATATATATATATATATATATATATATATATATATATATATATATATATATATATATATATATATATTACAATTTTAACAACTTATTCCAAAGTGGTTTGAACAAATTATTCAAAAAATTGAATAATCTGATAAGGTCATCCAATAGTTGATTATATAATGCTAGTCTCCTTTGTAATCATTCCTCGCGAGGTGTCATACATATATATATATATATATATATATATATATATATATATATATATATATATATATATTACAATTTTAACAACTTATTCCAAAGTGGTTCGAACAAATTATTCAAAAAATTGAATAATCTGATAAGGTCATCCAATAGTTGATTATATAATGCTAATCTCTTCTCCTTTATAATCATTCCTCGCGGGGTGTTATACTGATCCTCGTCCCCCATAAGAAAATCAATAAAATATAATGTGTTAATGAGGCCTTCATCGGATAGTTAGAAAATATGGATGATGTAACCTACATCAAGATTCGAATTTTTGGGGCACCAAATAAGTTATATAGCTTGATATGATTAAGTTAATGCTAGAAGAAAAAGTCAACCCTTTCAAATCTCACTTTTAGGTCAAAAATAAAAATAAAAACATTATTTAATAAAAAATTTGTTGTTATAACATTCTAATGTTGAAAGGGAGGTCCAAGGTTCAAAATGGGCGAGTGTGTGAAGGGGTGGGTGTGTGGTGGCTTTGTGTTAAATTTTCTATTGATAAGTATAGCTCTCGACTTTACGAGGGATCATGGTTGGGAGGAGACTGCTCACCCCTCTATGTCGGTCATACGGGTTTCTCACTATAACCTAATCTAATATATATATTTTGAATGTTTTAGGAGGACATCTCGGCTCAACTTTTGGGGTTTGGTTCTTTTCGAGAGGTTATGTTATACTCCTTATTGATAAGCCTAATTCTCAACGTTATGAAATGAAATGAAAAAATTTAATTACGTCCACGAAACCTATATATAATCATAGATAAGTAAGAACTGCTCAAACCTATACATTAGTCATAAGATTTTGTCTTATGTGAAGATTTATTACACTATTTAAAAAAAACATATTCCAATGTTGAATAAGGACTACTTGTTAACGCTTGAATAAGGACCACTTGTTAAACGGTGGGACGAAAGATGTCACGCGTAGACTCTAGATATTTTGAACCATAATATCTGTCATCGGGGGAAAATAAATATTTATCAAACTAGAGACCGACCCATTAGATATTTATTAAACTATTCTACACGTCACTTAAAGGAAAAGGAAATCTCTGGAAACACGTTGCTGTCCAAATCCTTCCACGCGTATTTTTTCTTTTTTCTTATAAATACGAAGACACATAACACTAGTTATTTATTAATTTTAATCTCAGATGTTGTACCAAATTCTACGTCAGCATGATACATTCCAAACTCCCCATCCTCTGTTTCGACGACGTTTTAGGCATGTCGGCAATTAACTGTCGACCCTCCTCAGTGTTAATTGCACACATGCCTAATATGTCAACGAAACAGAAACCTCTAACCAGACACGAAAATGGCTGTCCGAGCTTCGAGTCCCCAATTCTGGAGCGAGAATTTGGCTGGTAATCTGCCATTCTGTGCGAGCCATATAATATTCATTTTGAGCATGGTTTCATCTTTATACTAAATTTACTTTTATATTATGTTATTTGTTAAAATGTTTATATACCATGTCGGCCCCTTCGTTTCCAACCGCAGAAATTCAAGCTGCCGCGGCCAAGAATTCAGTGGAAGGTTTCCGGCAGCCGTCGGAGAAAGATGCGGCATTTTCTGGCTACGAATCCGAAACCTGCATAGACGGGCAATTGATTTTGGAGGAGGAGAATCCGGCATTGTTGGATTCGCTTCTTCAGGAGTTTGAGAGCAGTGGAAGGTTTCCGGCGGGCGTCAGTAATTTTGAGATGGTATGTTCATTTTGTAATGAAAATTAGAGTAAAAATTGCTAATAGAGGGTGTTTAGGAATTTCGGTACAAATCACTACGTTTTGCTTGTTTACCTTCCACACAGTAATTTTTTATTTTTTTATTCCAATCATATATATATATACACCGTAGTAATTATTTTGTCATAACGTCATTTAAGTATCTGAAAAAAAATGTTTTATAATGGCCAACCAAACCACACCATAAAACCAAAAAAAACAAAACAAACAGTAATAAAGGTTTAAAAGTTTCAACCTTGTATATTTTTTGAAAAAATAATAATAAAATATAATTTATTTTTTTAGTTTACACATGTTTTTATGAATAATTTCTATTTCTTCACACTGAGTGAAATTTGAACCTTAAACGTTACCACAACTTTCTTTCTCCAATCATTCAATCAATCATATATATAATTGTATTATTATTTTTTTTATTGAGTAAATACTTCTTATACGGTAGGGATTGAACCGGGGTCACATCACTAATAATACAAGTGGCTATAATTGTATTTATTTTATTAAAATTTTATTATCTCATCCCACTAGTAAATATCTTGAAAATTGTTTTTTAATGGCCAACCCTCATAAAAAAATCATAAGTAATAGTTTTTTTAGGAGTATGTTTTCATTCTAATAATTTTGTTTTTTATATTTTATGTTACAAAAATAATTAAAGAAAATTTAATATTTTTAGATCTTTTAAACTTTTAACTTAATTTAAGATTTAATATTTTTTTAAGGCATGTTCAAGTTAAGTAACTTAAGATTATAAGGGGGCATATGTAGGGTTTTTATTTAAGACCATTTTTTTTTCATTTGGTATTTTTATTAAAGGTTTTCTTTTAAATCATTTTATATTAAGTAAATATGAAATTACATTCTTTAGATTTTTTTTGGCATTTCTTCAAAAACTTATGTCTTTTAGACACCATGGTTGGCTATCTTTATCAAGTTAAGTTCTATCTTTAGACACCTTCCCAAATTGTCAACTAATATCCTCTAAATCATTAAATTCTAAGTTTTAAAAAAATTTGCTTTAGTTATCCTTACTTTAACTGGAGTAGATTAATCTCCTAGAAAGAGATACATACTAACTACAACGCATTGCCCTCGTTGAATTCTTATACTAAGCTCGTGTCTGGTTCAATATGAAGCTCATCCTTCAAGAGTTCATTTGTGTTCCTATTCAGTTATCTATAAATATGTCAAAAAGTAAAAGCTTCACTTTGATCCACAACTTTTATTTGAGAGAATTATTTGAAAGAATATGGGTTTTAGAACTATGTTTTCCATCTTAAAAATACCAAGTATCCAGTTTATTATCACTTGTGAGTTTGTTAAATTAGATTTTTTGTATTAACTAAACCAACAATTTGAGTGTCATAATTTTAGCATAATTATTGGAACCTTCTCCCAATCCAACCTTGAATTTGAAATAATGAGAGAAATATATATTTATCCTCTTGCTCCACAATCTCCAAGGACTCTTGTCTAGCCGCATCAAAAAAGCCCTAGGTCCTTGATTTATCAATATTTGGAGGGATGATTAGTTTGATTACCTTTGTTGTTGTTAAAACCTTATAGTTATTGGAACTTTTGATGATTTGGTAGGAGACCTACCAAGTAGGCTTCTCCTGATCCTAAAATTTTCCTGCATTTCTAATCCTAATTTCTTTTGCATTCCTAGATAACCATAATCCCCATGACACAAACATCGAGAGGGCTATAAAATCTTTGTATGACCTATTTTCAATCAATATTTTAAGCACTCTACTAGGGAATCTTCTTGCCATATTATAGAAAGCTTTAACTGCACTATAACTTTCCTCCAAACCTGTTTAGTAAAGGAACAAGCTATAATAAATGATCAAATGTTTCATTTTTTGGCTTATATAAATGACACCTTCCTGGACCATTTCAACTCCTTCCATGTTAGAACATTATTTTTCATGGTAAGCCACAAGAATAGTCTTATCTTGAAAGGGGTTTTTTGCTTCTAAAGTGACTTCCACCACCATGTTGAATCATCATTTCTATCTTCCAATAGCGTCTTATACCTCAACTTCGGAGTGTACTCTCCCGTAGCTCCATTATTTATCCAACCCAATCGATCAGTTTCCTCTGGCAACTTGGTATGCCCATATTTAAGTCTCCCCATATATTCTTCCCAACGATGTGCCTTCTAGCCCTAACACTATTGTTTTCTTCCATCCTTGTCTCCAATTTGTATGGGTTAGTTGCTTGGGCTAAATTTCTAATCCCTTGAGATCTTAGGGTTTGAATTACATTATTTGGTATTCTGTGCATACTACCACAACTAATCGAAGGGTCTAAGCTTAGTCTTCTCCTTGAACCATCTTTTATTTTCCAAGCAAGCCAATCACCTATAATTTAAAAATCTTGAATCATTACCTTCCAACAGATTGAAACATAATGGGTTTGCTTCACTAAGGCCCTTATCCACTCCTCGACTGTGAGTGGCTCTAAATACTTTTCCAATATGATCTTATTCCATAAGATTACCTTTGATATTATATTCCAAACACACTTGGCTGCTAGAGCCTTGCTAAACAAGAATATGTTCTTAAGTCTCCATCTTTCATTTTCCTTAGGCTTGGCTCAGGATTGCCATTTAACCAAGGTAATACGTTCCCTTTCCTTTTTCCCTATCTATAAAAACTTGTAGCTTAACTCTAATTTTATCCAAAACTCCTTTTGGTATATGAGCCAAATATTTCCAATATACTAGTATTACCTCTATCACAAATTTGACCAAAGTCAATACCTTCAAAGAGAGCCATTTGTTGCAACATATATTAATTCTTTCATCCACCTTCTTTATCAACCAATTATAGTCTTGTTTAGTGTAGTCATTAGGTTTCAAAAATAACCCTAAATATGTAAACCCCTCTTGAATATCAAATCTATTAAAGGAAAAATGTTGACCTATTAATATGGTTTGATCTTGATCCTCATGATTAAAATAGATGCCAAATTTTTATGCATTAATATGCATACATGTTTCTAGGTAGAAAATATTTAAAGATTGTTTTAACTTCTCTGAAAATCTTATTTGAAAAGGAGAACATCATCTATAAAAAGTAGATGGGTGACTTCCATTGTTCTACCTATTCCAATTCTCTTTACTGCACTTACCCTCTTGTCTTCTAAAATGCACCCACTTAATTTCTCAACTACTAGAAGAAATAATAGCGATGACAAGCGATAACCTTGTCTTATCTCTCGAGAAGCTTTGAAGAATTGAGAGGCTAACCCATTAACCAGAATTGCAAAGAAAAAAAAACAAACACATCCCATAATCTAGTTCACCATATGCACACAAAATTCAATATGAGTATCATTCTTAAATATAGCCAGTTTACTATCTCAAAATCCTTGGAGATATCCAACTTCATCACCATTGCTGACAATTTTTTTGATTTTATGGTATGAAGACTTTCTTGAGCAGCATCAATTGCTTCATGAATCTGTGTATGATTCAGGAATCCAAACTGCTCAATAGATATAGAAGCAAAGATGAACCTTTCAATTCTTGATGCAATTAATTTTGCTATGATTTTGTATACATAGTTACACAAAGAAATGGATTTGAAATTATCAAAGGAAGAATGATTGTCCTTTTTTAGAATAAGAAGAATGAAGGTATAGTTTAAGACTACATTTACCCTTCCTATTTGCTTATACTTCTCCACAACCTTGAATAGGTTAGACTCCAAAAGGCCATAGAGTTCGAGAAAGAATTGCATAGTCTAGTCATCAGGTCCTATACTGTTATCTTTTTGGAAGGAAGTTAAAACAAATTTGAGCTCCTCCTTT
Organism: Wollemia nobilis; assembly: GCA_028583015.1. Classification (NCBI taxonomy): domain Eukaryota; kingdom Viridiplantae; phylum Streptophyta; class Pinopsida; order Araucariales; family Araucariaceae; genus Wollemia; species Wollemia nobilis. The sequence goes on along the minus strand of JAQPPZ010001268.1, from coordinate 2,230,808 downwards.
GAGACTTCCTTAACTAACTCACCATTGACTACCTAATCTATAAATTTGGGAAAGAGAGAAGATATTTTGACTATTCATCTATTTTGACTTGATCAAGATCCTTGTATAGTTGACAAAAATGCCTTACTCCCACGTCTGTTATTCCTTTAAAGGAGGAGACCTTACTTCCATCTCGACCTTGTAGCTTCTAGATTATATTTTATTGTTTTCTAATATTTGTGAAACTATGGAAAATTTTAGTGTTCTCATCACCATTTGCAATCTAGAGTGCTCTACTTTTGAGCCTCCATCGTGTTTCTCTCTACCAATAATTTTCTCTTCTCTTGTTCCAAACTTCTATTCTTAAACCTTATTTCCTCATCCAATTCTATTTCAAAGTCATCTGCTAAATGCACTACAAGCTCCTCCTTAGTCTCCTTCAATTTTTTCTCATCTATAAATTTATTTTTATAGTCCCACTGAACTACTACTACCTTAACCATTTTTAAATTTGATGTAAATTGAATACTAGCAGATTCTCTCAGACTAGGATCAAACTTCACCCATAATGATTTGACTAGAGTTACAAAGTTGTCCTCTTTTAGCCACTCAAAATTGAATTTAAAGGGATTGTGTGGTTTTTTCTCCTCTTTTGCTATAAGAAGCATAATGGGGGGGTGATCAGAGTCTCCTCTAACTTCAACCCAAGACTTTGGTCTATAAGTGTCATTTAGCAAACTCTCAACTACTAAAAATATATCCAATATCTTAGAAATTTTATCAACCCTCGTCCTCATGTTTCTCCAAGTTGGGACTAACTTTATAGGCACTAGGTTTATCAGCTATAAATATTTTGACTTTCCAATCTCTTAATAATTATAGTGCTAGAAATTTATTGAAAACAACAAAACTATGATATTTTCTTGGCTTAATGGTCTATTGCAGGGTTTTGGAACTTAAATTTTCCCCTTGAGGGATTCATACCCTTGGGTACGAATCTTTGGTTTATACTTTTCCATATGAATCCTTCTATGGTATATAGACAAAGTGAAATGGTGTTGTAGAGGTCTTTTTGGTGTTTCTAGATCTCCTTCCTACATCGAGTCACCTTTTGAACTTGCACTTTATGATAAATTACAATGCAAAAGAGGATGTTAACAAGCACGTGTGGGCCTCCATAGCAGTTGATGGTGAGTGATAGTGAGTGATGGTTGAGTGCACTTGGTAGTCTAGAGTGATTTCGATAGAGTCTAGGTGTGCAAATGAGTGATTGATAGGAATGGAGGAAATTACATCCTATTTATAGAATTTACTAAGGTTAGGGAGGGTTGAGGTGTCCTATGAGGTATCTTGTGAGGTGTCCCCTAAGGTGGCATGGGGTGCCATACCTCATAAATGAATTTGGGTGATAGAAGTCCTCACCCATCCACATGCAATAAATGGGCATGGGTGAGGCATGAAAGTCTTCTCCCCATTATGGCATGGTGGAGGATGACTCATCCAAGTTTTCAATGCCTTGAATGGCTTAATGTAAAGTCTTCATTTATCATTTATGACATTGAATGTGCATAGGAACATGTGTGGAGCAAGGGTCAATGTTTGACCATAGTTGGGTTAACCATGGGTTTAGGGTTGACCAAGGTGAGGTGGAGGCTAGGATTTGGTGGAAGCTAGACTAGGATGAAGTTGACCATGGGTTTAGGTTTGACTATGATGTGGAGTTTGACCAAGGCTAGGAGTTAACCAAGGTTAGGCTAGGGTGAGCTAGTCTTAGGTGGAAGCTAGGATACTCAGAGGGTAGACTAGGATGAGGTGTCCCTAGATTAGGCTAGAGAGATGATCATGTGGTGATCAAGGGCTGAGAATAGAAAAGGTTTTAAATGGCCAAGGGGGTTTAAGGTGATGAATAGTATTTTTAGGCAAATAATGCAAAATTAAAGGTGTTTTAAAAATTAATCAGCCATTATGATGGGATGAGGGACAATGTGAGATTTTTAGGTGTCTACATTTACCCCTTTTGTACTTTGTTGTGTGAAGACATGATGTAGTGCAAAAACTTATGACACCAGGTTGGTGGTTGATTGTGAGAGTGATGAATTGATGATTTATGATTGGTTATGATCCGTGTTGTGTCACAATGATTGTTGAGGGAATAGACACAAGATTACCTTAAGTCATGATCAATGTAAGATACCCTAATTGTGGAATGGACGAGTGTCCTTGAAATTTGCCTTGATGAATTGTTGATATTGATTTAATATGATAAGTTGGTTGGCCAAGGGTAGGTGTCCTCGTGAGGCTTTGATCGATTTTAAGTGGACTTAACTTGCCACCTTGATGAAGGTAACCCATGAGTAACCATACAAATATTGGAATGGAGAATATCAAAAATTTTATTGAGATTTTGCTTTTGTTTGCCCTATTAAAAGAGGGCTTATGATTGTTTCATACAAAGGTTCTTAGATAAACTCAATTTCCAAGATTGAGTGTTTGAATATTGATCATGCACAAGGTGAATTTAGTATGTTATGTTTACCCCCTCAAGTGATGAGTTCATAGGTGAAGCAGAAATCAATGATGAAACACTTGATAGAGTGGTTTTTGATGAAGAGTGTCAAAAAATGATGTGAGAAATCGATGAAGATCACAATCTGGTGGTGTTGGGCAAAATTTGAGAATAAATTTCTGGTTTGTATAGAGGGGTGCAAACCGTTAATTCATACCGATCCATATGAATCCTTGGCATGTACCTATAAAGTCACATTTGGAGGTCGTGCTCCTCATTTACATTGTGCAAAGGAGGAAAATTGAGAGGAGGAGAGTTGTGAGAGTGAATTTGTGAAGTGGAGCACTATCGAATAGAGAGAATGAATTAAAAAGTGATTGAAGGTACGACGAGTGCTGGCATTGGAGGATGTGCAGTAAATATTGGTTGACTGTTGCCCTTGCTTTTGAATGTGAACTCAAATGAGCCCTAGGGTTTGACATTTAGTGAAATGAAACTGTAGAGAAGCGATAGGCTAGTTAGCATTATTGGGGAAAAATGACGAATGGGTTGGGGGCTTGCATGTCTGTATGTGTATGGTGTGATTTTTTTTTGGAATTATTTTTGAGATATGAGTGTGCTTGATGTGTGATTGTGCATTGTTTGTTGCACTTTTAGGTAGGTTTGGGTAATTTCCCACAAATCGGATATGTTTTAGGTAAATGGGTATCCAAATATACCATTTTTTTATTTGTATGGAGCCATACGAATGTATGGATCGTAAAAAATGTACAATTTTACGTATCCATATGATTTTTTTTGTGCTTGAGGCTGAAATATGATACTTGTTGTAGCACGAGTGGAGTGCAGTATTCTCAGGAGGGATGTGATGAGATATATTTAATATAACTTCCAACTAATTACACATAATCTGGCTAATTTCGTACAGTTGTACGATCATAACTGAACACTTGTACTATTTCTCCAAGAATCTTGGAATTGATCAAATCTTACTCACTTTGCCAGTATTCACTTGGAAATCACTTGATTTACCCTCAAAATACTTCAAAGTACAATTTTAGGTCAAAAACTCATCATATGTACGAAATTACAAACCCTTGTACGGTTTGGTCACATCGTTGTACGATTTTGTAAAAACCCTCATTATGCTAGATATCTTGACTTAGAAAAATACCCATTTGCCTATTATTGCCAAAAATATCATTTCCCATAATGGGTAACAACCATTAATATGATTTTCTCTTTATTCAGCTACTTCACATAATAGTACATTGATGGTTGTATGTTTTCTGGGTATGCAACTCCACCATAGATTTGGACTCCACAATACCTGCAATATCAATAAAAATCCCCCAACAATACATTTATTGAGATTGCTCTCAGATCCACACACATGCATAACCATATTTGATTGAAACAAGGATTTATATTATTCTAGAATTATACATAGGGAGTGTACGTCATTACATAATAGTTTTAAATTACTCCATGCTTCCCAATCCATGAACTCTACATGAATGGGCAGCCATGAAAAATAGCAATCTACCAACAATCCTGGCCTACAACCAACCAACAATGAACAATCCAAAAATTCAAATGGGGGGCTTATAATGGTTGTCTAGGCCGTTCCAAAGCAGTTTCTGAGACAGTTTATTATTTACAACTGCCCATACATTAATAAATTTAATTAATGTTTGCTAAGGTTTAATGTAATTTATATCAAATTACATTTCATTTGCATGTCTTCACATTTCATTTAATTTCACATGCATTATTTTAATTTATTTTATAATTGTACAATTTATACTAAATTTTACATTGTACATTTTAACTTATCAATTGTATTATCTCACCAGATTGTGCATTCTTCTTGGCAATTGTATTATATCACCATATTGTACATTCTTATTTTCCACTTGTACAATTTATACCAAATTGTACATTTTTATTCAAGATTGTGCAAATCCTGACTTTATTCTTGCTTCTTAAATGGATTTTCTTGCCTACACTTGTTGATGATGTTAGTCAAGAAGGTGTGACCAAGACATCGATTTTGGTCATTATTGGATGATTTGAGAAAGGTGTGGATGATAGGTGATCGCGATTAGTTACGCAAGGTAGGATTTTATAGAGTTTCTCAGATATCAACCATTCATTGTGACCATTCATATCTATCAATGCTATGTGAGCATTGGGATCCATATAGGAATACCTTTCATTTCCCAATTGGGAAAATGACGATCACTCTAGAGGATATATATTGAATATATAGGGTTCTTGTGGAGGGAGTGATGATTATGGCAGTGAAAGAGAGTCAACAAAGAAATGTGGTATTATAGAGAGCATTTGACAACAAGTGGGAAGCAATAAGCATGATAGGGGTATCGTGTGTGAGTATTTTTAAAAAATTGGATCATTATCATTGAGATATACTCTAGTTACAGTCTTGATTGCGAGTTATGTGCTGCCAGATAGTTCAAGGGGAAGTTCCCCTAGAATATGCTTGGTATTGTATGTGATATGGTGGAGAGTGATGTAGTATTTGCATGGGCGCCAAACTTGTTGGCGCAAACCTATAGGGAGTTGCATGGTGTGAGGATGACATGGAGATCGAGATCAAGTTGTAGTCTATTGGTACAACTATGGATGTAGGAGCATATAGCCATGATTGCCATATTGGTAACATAGCCTGATGGGAGAGGATGTGCCATATGCCTTGAGGTGGTATATAAAACTGATATTATTTTTTTTGTGGTGAGCATGCCACCATTTTTATATATTGTGGAGGTTGTGTATGAGATATATATGATGATATACATCACGACATGTATGATGTAGCCTATGGACGATTTTTATTATACACATATCATTTTGATATATGATGATATATATGATTGGTGTTTATGATGTTGCTTTGATGATTTGATGTGTAGTTATTGTGTGTGATGTATGATTGTAGAGATTTGATACATGTGATTATGGATTGATGTGATTTGATTTTGATAGATGGTATATGAGATGTAGCATATTGTTGTTATTTGTGAATGTTTAGGAATGAAAATATATGTATTTGAAAAATGTATCATATGTACACTTGATATGTGCTTATGTTGTCACACTTTTGGATGTATGTGTTTAAAATGAAACCATCTCAAGTGGTTTGAAGTAATCAATGACATGCTTAATAGTCGCACCAACATATTAACCTAACATGAGAAACAAACATGCAATGTGTATGATGAATGCAAAAAACTAACAATAGACATAGGTAGTTGATGCAAATGATGATTTGAGTATGCGCTAAATGACCATGCATATATATTCTAGTGACGTATTGCATGTGTAATGTACTAAGGATGTGAGGAGAACACTAATGTTTGGCAGAACTAGTTGTGATGTTGTATTTTCCTTATGCCAAGTGATTTTGGATGTTTGAATATATTTTAGAAAGTCAAAAATCATAGTTTGAGCAATCAAATTTATTTATTTTCCAGTCAATATCTTGTAGAAATATTGACTATCTTGGTTGACATTAATCCTTTCGTGGACCAGTGTGTGTGAAGTGATGTTCATTTATCCATTTTGAGTGATGTTGAACTAACAAATTATAAACTTAGCCAATATAAGCTAGCTTATCCACAAGTGTGCAATGGCATGTACAAATAATATCACTAATGTGACAACAAGTTGCCACTCGTAAGGTATAATCCACTGCCAGACAGGCATCTATAGCCTCGATGGATATTATCCCCATAATTAATCGATGTTGATCCATTGCAAACTAGGCATGTATAGCCTTGGTGGAGATGTCTAACATACCTTAGGATACCAAGGATGCAAGTTGTTTGGTAGTGCTCTTTTTGTTATTTCTTTATTTGAGGCTTGTAGTACTCTTTTCTTTTGCTTTCTTTAATTTTTTTTTTTTGCAGCTTGTCCTTGGCTTTATCCATAGGCTTGGATCATGCAAATGATAGGATGAGCAGGGAAAACCATTTGCTTTATGGCAAGGCTACTCAAGGTGTTGTCCTTCCTATGCTCAAAAATTTTGCTTAATGTTTGATATGTGATTGGTCCATGAAAGAACTCAAGTTAGCCAAGGGAAGGCTTGAAGTGCTTTAGAACTTGATGATGTTCAACAAAGGTTGATTGGATCAACTAAAAATGGTTGAATAACAAAAATATTTCTATTGACCAAGCCATTGAAAAATAGGATTGGACATCACTATAGTTGTGCTAATGAGTGTATGTTTATCTCCTCGTGTAGTGTATGCAAAATTATGGGTGCATATGTATAAGCAACTTGACATGGTAACAAGACACAGAGTAATACAATGTATAATGAGTGGACATGACATAATACATATGAATGTGAACAAACATATGTGACCAACGTGTCATTAAGTAAACCAAATGTGATGGGCTAATGCACATGCATGCATCCAAAAGTTTGATGTGGTCAACTCTTTAGGAGGATTCATTTGATTCGTGTATGAATGTAATGAATGAATTGAATGTCAATGTGTTGTGGTATCAACATGAATGAATAAGGAAAGTAGAATGGAAGAAGAAGAGGAAGGATGAAAATAGATAAGGGATAAAGCGAGAAAGGAGGAGAAGAAAGAAACCAACAAAAGGTATGTAGTCGTTGATGCATGATCATACAACATTGATAGGTGATCGAAGAAGGAAGAAAGAGAGAGGGAAGGTGAGGAATTTTAAGAAATAAGGGAGGAATGATAAGAGAAGAGGGAAGTATAGATTCAATCCAAGGTATGTAGTTGCTCATGCGTGACCATACAACATGGATTGGAATGAGATAGAGGGGATGAAGAAAGCAAAAGAGAAACAACAAATGCTAGAAGAAGACAAAAGGAAAATTGAATTGGATTGTTGAATTTGTGAGTCACTTGCATTAAGTGGTTGAATAAAGAATTGAAAGTGAATGAATGAAATGGAGCATTGTCATTGAATGCATTTTTGTTGTTTTTGTTTTTATTATTATTATTGTTGTTGTTGTTGTTCTTGTTTTTGTATTTTTGTTGTTTTAGATATAGAATGTATAAGAATGTGAGAGCCTTGGTTGATGGAATCAAGTATAGAATGCACAAAAATGGATGATGTTGAGGGGTTCGAGTTCCTCTATTCCTTCCATATTGGCAAGTCGGTAAGCTCCTGAACCATATTTGTGTTTGATAATGTATGGGCCCAACTAGTTTGGGGTGAATTTATCATGCAAGTGGCATGGTTGATTTGGATTTTGTTGGTAATCCTTTAGCACAAGGTCTCTAATTTAAAATTCTTGTTTATGAACTTTATTATTGTATGCATGTCGAACACAATATTGGTAAATGTGAAGGTGCTTGATACTATTTATTGGACGTTCATCAAGAAGTGTAAGTTGGTCTAAACGAGCTTGGCGAGTAATGTTGTTGTCGATGAATTCTTGTAGCAAAATTCTCAAGGAAGGGATTTCCAACTCTAAGAACATGATGGTCTCAGCGTCATAAACTAAGGAGAATGGGGTTGCCCCAGTATGTGTTTTAATACTTTTTTTATATGCCCAAAGTTCTAAAGAAATATGGTTGTGTCAATCACGATGAGATTCGACAGTCATTTTATGAAGGATGATGCAAATGGTTTTGTTAGTTGCTTCAACTTGGCCATTTCCTTTAGGGTAATTAGGAGTTGAGAAATTATGTTATATGTTATATTCTTCACACACTGCACAAACATCATTGTTTTTGAATGGTCTATCATTTTCTGAAATGATTAAAGAGGGAATTCCAAAATGATATATGAGGTGTTGCGTGATGAACATAATAATTTTAGGCCAAGTCATTTGGATAAGAGGTATGACATACACCCATTTGTGAAGTATTCCATGGTGGCGATAATAATTTTTTTCCCTAATGAAGCGGGAGTTATTTTTCCTATAATATCCAAGCCCTATTGGGAAAATGGCCAAATTGATTGAATGGGTTGCAATGCTTGAGACAGTAAGTGGGTTAAGTTGGCATGTTGCTGGTATTTGATGTATTTCTTGACATAGGTGCAAAAATCACATTCCATGGTGGGCCAATAATAACCCATGTATAAAATGCACTTAGTGATGGTAATTCTACTTAAGTGACCACCACACGTACCATAATGGGTTGTAGAGATGACATGATTAGCCTCATGGGGTTCTAAGAAATGAAGAAAAATTCTATCATAGCTACATTTATAGAGCATTTACCCTAGTAGGATGTATCAAGTAGATTTTTGTTTGAAGGTGCATTTGTTAGTACTAGGTAAATTTGTGAGAAGGAGACCTAGCTTTATGTATTCCTTGATTTGAGCAACTAAGGTTTGTGAGGTTCTAGATAAAATTGGTGTTTACATTGTTAGAGGATACCTTAAAAAAAGTAGAAGACTTATGGAGGGTTTGTACATAGACATGGGTTATCTTTTCATATGGGTTCTACAAAATGAGAAAGTCAAGAGAGGCCATAGTGTTTGTGAACTAGTTTGTTGACCTTGGAGAAGCTTCTATGTCACACCACTTGAATTGGGACAACCATTTTTTTATGACTTGTTTATATTTTTTGAGAAGTGGGCATTGACATTGATAGATTCCCTTTACTTGGTTGACAATTAAAAGGGAATTGACAAATATTTGTAGTCACTTGATGCACATCACAAGGGTAGTTTTGAGGTTGAGGATAAGTATTTTGTATTCATCATTGTTGTTTATGCAAGGGAAGTCCAGTTTGAATGAAAAGGGGAGTGAAATCCCTTGCAATGTGAAGAAGACTATTCTAGCACCTCCCCCTTGTTTGCATTTAGAACCATCAAAGAAGAGTGTCAATTGACATTGAAGACTAAATCATCGGGAAGCTCGATGAGAATTGGTTTGTCATATTTGAGGGAAGCTTCAATGAGCTGGTCTGTGATGACCTGACACTTAATGGATTTATGATTGATAAATTCTAGGTCAAATTTCATTAAGGGCATGACTCATTTGGTAGTTATGATATTTTGGTAGGACTTACTCATCATGAATCATAAGGGGTTTTCATGAGCAATGACATAGGTGGTGTGGTTTAGCATGTAATGGTGAAGTTTCTTGGTGGAAAAAACTACCACCAAGAATAACTTATCCATATATTCGTAGTGTGTTTCATAGCTAAATAATATTCTGTTGATATAATATATATCCTGCTCTTCATTATTTTGATCCAATGTGGTACCCAAAGAAAAATTGGTGGCTGATATGTATAGATGAAAAGGGAATCCTGATCATGGTGGGAACAAAACTAGGGGAGAAGTGAGATAGGTCTTAATAACTACAAAAGTATCATGGCATTCTTGATCCGATTCAAATACAATCACTTTTTACAAGATATGATTAAACGACTTACATTTATCTAATAGTTGGGCAATAAAGTGATGAATCACTTGGATCTTACCTTGCAACTTGTGTAACTATTTGAGGTTTGTAGGAGGTGGCATTTTGATGATTAAGTTTACCTTTTGAGGGTCTCTAATTCAATGCCTCGTTGAGAGACAATGAAACTTAGAATTTTGCTTGAGGTCACACCAAAGACACTTCTTTGGATTTAATCGGACATTATACTTGAGAAGACAGTCAAAAACTTGATGCAGAACATCAATGTGTTGATGGTTTTTTTAAGATTTTGCCAATAGGTCATCCACATAGTCTTCCACAATCTTATGCATGTAATCATGGAAAATATAGGCCATGGCATGTTGATAAGTAGCACCTACATTTTTAAGGCCAAATGGCATGACCTTATAGTAGAAATTCCCCCAAGGAGTGGTGAAGGATGTTTTATGTTGATCGTTAGGGTTAACCCGAATTTGGTTGTAACCTAAAAATCCATCCATGAGGGATAACATTTCATGACCTATGGTAGAATTGACTAATGTGTCAATGTTTGGAAAGGATAATTTTTTCCTTGGGATACACCTTATTTAGATTGTAAAAGTAAGTATAGACATGGATTCCCCCCTTGGGCTTTCTAATAGGTACCATATTGGATACTCATTCAGGATAATAGTTTGGTTGAATGAAATCAACATCGAGGAGTTTTTATAACTCGTATTTGAACATTAAAGCACTAGTCGGGTGCATTTTTTTGAGCTTTTGTTTAACCAAATTTGTGCTATTATCAAGTGTGATTTTGTGTACCACGAGTGAGGGATCAAGGATAGGCATATTGGTGTATGACCAATCAAAATTAGTCTTGTATTGGTGTATGACCAATCAAAATTAGTGAAGTTGGCATGCTCTTTGAGAGATAGGATTTATTTGAGTTTGATGATGTAGCGGTCGTTGGGGTCATCATTGATATCAATATCAATGGTGTCCTCCACAAGCATGTGGGAGCCATATTCGAGTTGTGCAGGGATTGGGATGAGGTGTAAATCATCTATTGCATTCTCAATGTAGATTTCAACGTTGTGGGTAATGTTTATTTGATGAACAAAATCAGATGGAGCAAGACAGGGAATGTTGGAGTGATGGAGCAAGTGCTCAAATAGGAGAATTTTGGATGGGGTGGTATGGAGAGAGAGATTGTCAAATTTGATACAAACATGATCAATGTTCAAAATATGGTTAGGATGAGATGTGTAGCGAAGTGGGGCAAAGAGGTCCATGGATATCATATTTACACTATGATGAGGAAGGGATGAGGAAGAATTGGTCAAAGATATTTGTGAGGTTTGGTTGATCTTATTGGCATGAGAAATGCATCATATAAAATATCTGTGTTATTCATGATATCATTGAATATTGGAAGACTACCAATTGTAGGAGGAAAATCGTCATCTGAGGTTTCGATGAAAAATATGTCATTTGAAGGTACGTGGAAGAATGTATCAAGATGGATGGCTAGAAGAGGAAAACTTTGTAGGAGAGCGACCATATTATAGAATGAGAATGGATAATAATCTAAAGGAATACGATGCACCTGTCCTTCATGAAGATATTTCAAACAATGATGAATTGTTGAAGGAACACATTGCATGTTGCAAATCCATGGTCACCCTAGGAGAAGGTTGTATTGCATTTCACCTTCTATTACATGGCATAGGATGGGTAGTGTCTTGATACCTACTTGAATAGGTAGAACGATAGTACCTGCAATGGAGTAGAGAGTGCCATTGAATTCCCATAAGTCAAGGGTTGAGATGGTTAGATGGCTAGAGAGAAGTTTTAGGTGTTGGAGGGTAGTGATAGAAATGATGTTGATAGAGAAACCTATGTTGATTAGGACACATTTAAATGTTATTCCATAAACACATGCCATTATGTGCATAGGGGGATCAACCCCTACCTCTTTGAGTGTCATCATCTCATGATCATAGAAAACAATTGAAGGGTGCATGCATGTTCGCACACTACTGAAAAAATTAGCAAAAATATTATGATTGTGGGTTTCCAAATATATAGACCTTAAATTTCTATTTAGAGCCTCATGATGAGGCTATGATTTTTGCAAAAGTTCATAGATGGATAATTTTGCAGGTGTGGTGCACAGTTGATGTGTGAGGCTGCTTCGTGTGGTGACAATGTTGTGAGGTACAAGAGGAGGAGGACCTTGCATATGAGGTGTCATAGAAGAAGTTAGCATATTAGGAGTGTTTGATTGTGGATTGGGTTGTGTGTTGTAGCATTGGTTTTATGTGTTAATATTAATCATACCCAAAAAAATTTGCTGATATAGGACACGATTGACATGGTTGATATGTTAGGGTGGGGTTACAGTGTCAAATTGTCGGATTGAGTAGACCTAGGTTGTGGGTATCCCTACTGTCATAGTTGATTGTATTATTGTTACATAGTAGGTGTTGCACTCAACATGACTTGATTTGTTTGAGGTGGCTTTGAAGGATTGGGGTTTAGGGTACCCTCGTTGAATCTAGTATTGGTAGGGTATTTAGTTTTCTTGTAGAGTTTGACTTCCCCTTATTGGATTTTAATATCTTAAATAACCTTGGCTTGAGAGATGGCCTCTTCAAAGGAGCAATGTTGTATTTGCATTTTTTTAAATATGTTCTTGGTACAACTATTTGCAAACATATTTACCAACTCTGTGGGTGGGATCAAAAATTTTAATTCGTTGATGACCCCATGCCATCTGGAAACATAGTCATTAACAAACTCATCATAAAATTATTGTAAGCTATAAAGGTCAGGTAGCGAAGTTTTATTTTTGATGTTGATAGAAAAATGTTCTAGGAATAAGTTGGCCAGTTGCTCAAATGTGAATAAGTTGTGTTGGGGAAGGTTATTACACCAGTCCAGGGACTGACACCCAAAAGATAGGGGGAAAGTGTGGAGCATGAGGGGATCACTACCATTAATATGGTAGCAATAATACTGATAATTACGCAAGAGCTCCTTAGGATCCTCATTACCCCTAAAATTCTCAAACTTGGGTATCTTGTATTGGTATAGATAGAGATGCATGGCTACCAAGGGATTGATAAGATTATTAAAAATTTGGTTGTAGGTTAGTTTTTTTGGCCCACAACCGTTGGTTCATAACTCTAGATTATTAAGTTTCTCCCTCATGATTTGGATCTCATCAGAGGGCACTTGTGGTATATGGGTGGGATAAATCGATGTTTTCATGATAGTTTGCTTGGGATAATAGTCATAGGGGTAATTTTAGTGGTGTTGTTGTGAGGGTGAATAATAGTTGGGAGGATCTTGGATATGACGAGGAGTAAGATTGATTTGAACAAAATAATTCAATGGTGGAAGAAGTGAGGAAGAAGTGGGATGAGAAATATAAGAAGAGAAAGAAGATGAAAATTGTTGTTGTTGAGTGACCCATTGATTTGGTTGGGCCATTGGAGGTTGATTTGGATTTTCAAGAATCTATTGGTCCATAAGATGATGTGTTTGAAATGGAAATTGTTAGTGCCTTGGATTTGGAATTTGCTAATTAGCCTGGGTTGCCACTTGAGTGTGTGCCTAGTTTGGGTCCTAGACATACCCTTGGTGAAGTAGGTGAGCGTACCCCTAGTTTGAAATTTGATCTTGTGCAGACGACCATTCATAAGGCGATGATGGTGGAGGATGAAAAGAGGGTATTGTAGGTATGGTTGAAGTCCATGTTGGTTGGGAAGTGAAGAAACCACCTTGATTCAAAGGAAGAGGACGATTGTACCTCAAAACCTAAGGAGTGAGATGAGACGTGAAGGAGCTGACTTGAGAATGAATAGGATGGTGACAGTGTGAATATTATGGTGGAAGTTGTCGATAAGATGAATGGGTGGGGGTATTCCGAAGATAGGGAGAAATTTGAGGATTGAAAGGAATTTGAGGGTTAGAAGAAGGGGGTCGATAAGGAGGAGGTGGGGGAACTATGAAGGAAGTAGGAGGAAAATAAGTTAGATAGCCCAAAGAAGAGGTGATGTGTGTGCCTACATGATATAGATTTAGTTGAGAAGTTTTTGGAGGAGGAGTGATATTAAGAAGGTTGTATTGTAGAGAGGAAGTGAGTGGATAATATGTTGTGTGGAATAGAAAAACTAGAATAGAAAGAGGCTCCTATTTGTTTATTAAATACGATATTAGAATCTATAAATCTAGAGGAAGATAGGTTTTGAGGAGGATGTTACAAGGAGGAAGCAAGACTGGAGTAAGAAGACCCTTGAGTATTAGGATGAGTGGGGGTTGCAAACACCATGGCTACAATTTGGGATGTATCATTGGAATACATGTTAACTTGAGAGAGAATGGGATCCTTAGTATCTAGGAGTGGTTGGGAAGAAAGGAGTAAAAATGAGTGTGTAGAATGGGATGAAGGAGGGGAATGATGTTCTTCATGGGACATGAATGGTTCAAAATCATCAGGTGCAAAGTAGATGACACCTGGGAAGGCATTAGGAGAAGGAAATCTATAACGAGGGCTTTCAAGAGGTATATCATAAATGACTTGTTGCATTGGGGCTTGCTTAGTGTGTATATTTTCATGTTGTGATGGACTGGGTTGGTGTTGGTTATTTGAGTGGGAGGGTGGATCTTGAACTAAGGTGGAGATAGTTATCTCTAATTGGTTTGGTAGATGAGTAGAGGTAGAAGGGGTCACCTGAGAGGATTCCATGGCGAGACTCTCTTGTTCTCATGCTTAACTATAGGTAAGAACCATATTTGGCATATGATAGGCTAAAAAACCAAGTTACGGCTAAATTTTGTAAAGAGGGGTGATTGTCTAAGTGTTTTGGTATCTCTATATGTGTTTGTGTTACAATGTTTTAATTTGTACCTCTCTATATGAATTAGAGATTCATACCTATCCATACCAATCTATGAAAGAAGGGGACAAAGGAAAAAAGTGAGAAAAGTAGATATAGAAAAGTTCTGAGACTACTTAGGAGTTTGTTTTTGAGTTTTGTATCAATTTTGTAACACAATTTTAACCAAGTAAACCAAAAATTATTTATTTTTATGTTTTTGTGATTTTGATTTTTTGTGTGTTTTATGATTTTGAAAATCCTACGATAAAGAAAAGGGGTGATGGGAATATGCTATGAAGGGGCATTGATGCACACTTTTCTACAACACCCAAAGGCATGCAAGGAGTAATTATGCAACAATAGGCGAATAGATCCCAATGATGGATATGGCTCAAGGTAACCTAATAGAATATAGACCTCTTATGAAAGAGGTAGCACTATCTAAGACTTGCGTAGGCCAAACAGGCTTTTGCTTCACCCTCAGATGGGTTCAAATAAAATAATAGTTTCTTTATCATTAATTATATGAATCCCTATGAGCAGGGGCATCTAATCCTAACCTACCCTAAGGTACTCTCAAAGGTAGAGGACTTTTTGGTAATGAAGTCCAAAAAATCACTCATGGGTGTTACTATGGTGTCTAGGGGTGAGCCAATGGTTGGAGATGAAATACAATGTTATTGATCTTGATTGGGGGTTGGTGATGAAGTCCAACAAAACCAATGTGTGAAATATGTGCGAGTGTGTGAGTTGATTTTACTTGAAACTAAGATGTAGAAAAGAAATTAATCTAGTTAAGCGATAAAGAAAAATACCTTTTGAATTTTGTGAAAGAAAAGTGCCTTTTTGAAAAGAAAGTCTACACTAAGAAAACAATGAAATTTGTGCTTTGGTAAAGCAAAGGTCTATGCTAAAGAAAAAACAAGAAAAAAAATCACTTGCTTTCAATAAAAACTACTCTAAGATTTGCTTGAGCGCAAATCTGTCTACACTGGCCAAGATATACTTATTAAGGCTATGGCCAAATGTCTTATGACAGCTTTATGTATGAGATAGATATCGATCTATTCTTAGCACAAGAAGACACTGAAATTTGAGGCTTTGTTTGTGCTTGATGCAAATACTTTATGCTAAAGGAACTTTTAAAAGCATTTAAATAAGTGACCAAAATGAGATTAGTGTTTTTTGTAAAGCGTAAAAATAAAGGAAATATGTTTTTGCAAAGTATCAAAGCTAAAAAATTATATTTTGTAAAGACACCCAAAGTAATTTAGGGCTTTTGTAAAACAAAAAAATAAAAGATGATAGCGAACCTTTGCTTTTGGAAGGAAAATTACAAAATTAACTAGAGAAACAGGGTTTTACACTGCTTACCTATGGTATCTAGCCTCTAGGATTGTGTCTACTTGTTGTCAGAGTTTAAATTGTGTCTCAGATTGGTTTGTACCCCTCCATATGAATGGTAGATTCATACCCATACATACGAACTAGAACATGGTTGGTTTTATTTTGAAAGTTCTTAGTGAATTGTAGTCTATGTGTTGCAAAACTATTTTTGTAAAGTTATCTGCAACAAAAATAGGTAGAAAGTCAAATTTGTTTCACAAAAATATTATTTATTGTCTCTTCAATGTTGACCACTCCATATTCCTATCTAGATATGGAAAAGTTTAAAATTCAAGGCAATTTTGCATGGATTATACATGCATGAAAAAGATCCTACCAATTTATGGATGATCAATAAATAAAAAATCATTAAAAAAATAGAGTACAAAAGACCCTTATAGGAGAGGTAACAAAAAGCAGAAATTAGTTACGCTAATTAAACGGTTGACATCAATAATATTGAAGTTGAAAGTTTTCATTCTTGTCCATCATATCAAATGTCGTTCAACAAAGTTTTTAAACATTACTTTCATAAGAAGTTGATTTGTTCCTATACATCAAATATCTTTCAATCAAGTTATTAAGCAACAAATTCAAAATGTAACTCAAAATAGAAAGGTAGCTCTATATTTGATCATCAAATTTTTAAATCAGGATTGAGAAAATTATATGCAATGAAAGGCCAATGGGACCATAGTTCAATGGTTGAAACATTTGGGTGATGTAGCTCACACCAAAGTCCAAATCTCAACAACACTAAATAGACTATATAGCTTGATGTGACCAAGTTGATGTAAAAGGGAAAGGGGAACCCTTTCAAAACCCTATATTTTATAAAATAAAAGTAAACAAAAGAGGAGGGAATGAAAAAATATTCAAGGAAGAAAAAAATGCAATGAATGAAGAGACATAACTCAACAAAATATAGCATATAAAGCATTAGGTTGAAGGAAAGGAAAAACATTAAGGTGATTATAAATAAACACCACAAAGAATATAAGAATAATAAATTTTATAAGATGAGATGCATAATACGAATAAAATCGATAACAAATAGGGTAATAACAAATATGAAACAAAAATAATTTCAAACACAAAAGTTTTAAAAATAATGATAATATTTGTAAATATTATTGCATTCATTCACACATAAATTACTACATTCTATAAATTAAAAGATTGATTTTGAATACAATTGTTAAACAACATCATTCAAAACCACCTCAAATTATTGACTAACCCTAATAAATCTTAAGCATCATATATTAATGAGTATAAATGATCATCAAATTCAATGGGTTAAATTCCTCAACATTCAAGAAGGAGAGCCAAGTTCAAATCTTGCCAAGCGATACATGGATAATATTCAAGCTTTGTTGTAATAACTAATTGAAAAAAAATAGTATAAATTATCATTATTTTCTTAACTTATATTTTATACATTGATATGAATGGATTCTTTTTTTGTGGGTCTAAGGATGAAGACTTTGAAACTCTAAATAAAAGTCCAAGGTTCAAATCTTAATCAAGCTTTGTTGTAATAACCAATTGAAAAAAAAATAGTATAAATTATCATTATTTTCTTAATTTATATTTTATACATTGTTATATGAATGGATTATTTTTTTTTTGGGTTTAAGGATGAAGACTTTGAAACTCTAAATAAAAGGTCCAATGTTCAAATCTTATTGGGGTAAGGTTGCACACCATACTTCATGCTTCAGTGATCAAAGTATGGTTGGATAACTATATATTGAGTAAATAACATCATTCATAATGATCGTCTCATATAACCTATAGTTTCATGAACATTAAAAGCTATTTTACCTTTACCTTTTTTATTATACCGTAGCTAATTTATTTTTATAATAACAATTATTATATCTTATTTATTTAATTGTTGATATATATACATAACCCTAAAATCCTACACAGTAAAATCTTAAATTCAATACAACCAAAAGAAATATAATTTTTTTTAAACTCTTAATATATAGTATGATATTAACTTTGAAACCCTACCATCTAACTTAAGTAGTTATCAACAATAAATATATGAAAAATGAAATCCTTTAACCCTTTATCTTATATCCAACTTATAAAATGCTTTAAACATATAATTTTAATGTTTTAAAAGCTTAATTTATATGATGATTTTTTTTTGTGCTTGATATTTTTTAACTTAAAATTTTACAATTAATTGAATAATTAAATAAATAAAAAATATGTATTTTATTTGTAACCCTTTATGTACATAGTATATCTGTAGCATATGAGGGGAGAGATTTGAACCTGGGACCTTTCGATTTCAACTATAAAATATTAACTACCCACTTGTTCCCAAACTCCTCTACATAAACAAATAAAATAAACTTTTTTAAAAATGTATTTTTAATTTTTAATTTTTTTGGATGAAAAAGCCATTATATTAATAAAATAATTTTTAATCATACAAAAAAGGGTGGGTGGGATTAGCACACCCCGTAAACCAATACATTAACCATTGTGGTTAAGAGTATACAAGAGTGTCAGAAATAGCCCACAAACTGCCAATAACAACTGTCAAAACAGTATTAAATATGCATTCGAAAAGAAAGAAGCCGAGAAATTACTTCCACCTGGAATGGAAAGGAAGATGCACATGACTCATAATGCAGGGTGCATTCCATCAATGATCCATGAGGGTACGCAAGTACTGCAGCTCCACCTGTACTTTTTTAACCTGTACTTGAATCTGAACTCAAGCAATCAAAGAATATATCATATTTATCAACAACAGAGAAGACATGTCCGACATCTTGCTGAGAAAAAAC
Organism: Wollemia nobilis; assembly: GCA_028583015.1. Lineage (NCBI taxonomy): Eukaryota > Viridiplantae > Streptophyta > Pinopsida > Araucariales > Araucariaceae > Wollemia > Wollemia nobilis. The sequence goes on along the minus strand of JAQPPZ010001268.1, from coordinate 2,211,869 downwards.
AGCTCTATTTTGGGACTTCCACGAGAAAAACAAGGTACCAATTCTAAAAATATTCCAAACAACATCCAAGTTGAAGGAAAAAGTAATAGGGTCACCCAAAATAGCATGCACCCAAGTAAAATCCTCCTGCATAAAAGGTCTGAAAAATTCAAGAAGCCACTCCCAAGATGACTGAGCCCGATCACAAGACCAAAAAACATGTAGTAAATCTTCCGCTTGTCCACAAACCAAGAAAATGAGATTATGAACACCCAGATGCTTGAGCCTACTGCCAATAGGTAACCCTTGATGTAAGAGACTCCAAGAAAAAAAACTCTGTTTAGGTTCAATATAAGTAGCCCAAGCAATCCGAAACCTCTTATTCCATTGGGAGGGAAGAGAGACTAAATTCCATCTCAGAGTGAGCTTATCAAACATTGGAACTTGTGGGGTGAGCCATTTGTAACCAAGATGAGCTTTATATTGCAAAACAGGAAGCTCCCCAGGCCAACACCAATCTGACCACCAAGGTTTTTGAAAATGCTTATGTAGTTTGCTCCAAATAGAAAACAAAATACTATCAATAACCACCTCATAAGTGTCTCTATCACCAAGATTTAAATTGTGAATTTGACAAAAACTTTCCCAGGGTATCCAACACCTGGCATGTCGAGAGAAGAAATAAAAAATAGAAGCAATACCATGCTTATAGAACCTCTGCGCTCTGACCCACTGCACCAGAGCTAAGGGAGAACCTTGCCAAGTGATAATAGGAGACCACCAAATATTCATGGAAGAAAAAGAGGCACCTACTTTGCGAAAACTCCCTTTCCAACTAAGCCAGGGTTTGAAGGCCTCCCAAGCTTTCCAAATACTCTGAATGACAAAAGAACCTTTAACTTTAATAAGGACAAGGGCAGTAAGAATGGATTGCAATCCCACCCCTTTCCAAATTTTCTTCCCTTGAAGCAAACCGAAGAAATGCAATGCCCGACCAACACTTTCCAAGATTCATCCCCAATTAAAGATCGGGTGATCCATTTAGCACAAAGGGCAACACCTTGTCGATGACAATCAAACAAACCCATGCCTCCACAATCCTTGGGCAAACAACAAATTTCCCAGAGCTACCCGATGAAAACCTTGCTTAATAGAGTCTTTGGCCCACAAGAAGTCTCTCAGAAGCTTATCCAGCTTTTTATAACAATATTTGGATGGAACCCAACAAGATGAATAATAGACATGGGTAGTTGCTAAAATATTAGAACAAATCTGAAATTTTCCTGCCAGAGAAAGTTTCTTACTAGTCCAGTAAGAAAGCTTCTTTTCCACTTTATCAATAACATACTACCACAATTGAGCAGAGGAACCATGAAATGCAAAAGGAATTCCAAGAAATTTAAACACCTCACCTGGATTCATCCAAGTCCATTGGAATTCATGTAACCAGTGTGGCAGTTGAGATTGAGATTGCCGAAAATAGGATGTTTTTTTCCATTGTATAGAAGAACCAGAGGCTAAACCGAACACCTCTAAGCAACTAATAGCCGAGGAAAGGGATTGCTCATCTTCTTGAAGCGTTAAGAAGGAATCATCTACAAAATGACCATTGACCAACTGACGGTCAGAATTAGGGAGAGCAATACCCTTGATTAATCCTTGATCCATCTTATGGGCCAACAAATAGCCAAAAGCCTCTATAGCAAGAATGAAAAGAGATGGAGCAAGAGGGCACCCCTGTCTCACAGAGCGACCAAGAGAAATTGATTGAGATTGACTATTATTCAAGGTAAGAACAACTGAAGCATATTGAAATAACATAAGAATGGTGCTCACAAATACTGGCCCAAAACCTAGAGCCTGAAGCATGGCAGTTATGAAGTACCACTCCATATTATCATAGGCTTTCTCAAAGTCTATCTTAATGAATAAAGCATCTTGTTCAAAATTTATTGCCCACTCCATACCTTCCCAAATAGCAAGAACATTATCAAGAATGTATCTTCCCTTAACAAAGCCAGTTTGTTCAGGTCTGACAATCAAAGGCAGAATAGATTTAAGCTTAAGTGCAAGGGCTTTAGCAATAATCTTGTAGCTCACATTAAGCGAGGGTGATCGACCTCCAATTGGTGATGAGCTCGAGGATCTCCGGACTTAGGAATAAATTTAACATTGCCTTTGTTAATAATGGAACCCAAGTGAACCACATTGCGGGGCTTCAAGATAAACTTTGTGGAGATCGAACCAAGCATATCCCAAAATTCTTTATAGAATTCACATGGGAAGCCATCAAGCCCAAGAGCCTTATCATTGGCCATAAGTGACAAGGCAGTTTTTAGATCTTCCAGAGAAAGAGGAGTGTCACAAAATAACATTTGCTCAGGAGAAAGCTTGTTGGGGACAACAACGGTACAATCAGCAAGAGCTTGCCTTCTAGCATCATCAAGGGGTTGAGAAGAAAAAACACCTTGATAATGTGAAACAAATACTTTGACAATGTCTGAAAGATCTGTAAATCTCTGTCCATCAACTTGAATGGCTTGAAACTGAGAATGTTGAGCAGGAGGTCTGAGGCGCTGAAAAAATTCTTTGGTCACTCTGTCCCCCACTTTGAGTCAATGCATTCGAGCACGTAATTGAGCCGCCTTGGATTCATACAAATCAACCTTTTTTAGCTCATGTCGAATGGAAAAAACTTGAGATTGAGCAACAAAGTTGAAAGGAGAGGCTTCAAGCCTGAGACAGACTTTGGATAGCTCACTTTGCAAGGCAGGCTTAGCCTGTTTTCATCGTTTTGCAACTTCAACACCCAAAGTTTGCAACACCTTAGTGGTTTGTTGAATGGCAACATTCCACCATTCAATCCTTCCAGAAATACCATCAGGTCTAGGAATCAAATTCCAAATGTGGCATATATGAGCTTTCATGCTAAAGCTATGCAAAAAAGAAACATTTAGGTAAAACTATGAAGAATGCACTCTAGGTTGAAATTTTAACATTGCCACCGAGAATAAAATAGGTGAATGATCAGACAGTGTAGTACCAGACAAAGTCAACACATACGGTGAAGAAGGCAAAAGACGGGAGAACTAAAAGTTGTCACACTCAAAAATCATGGCTCTATCCAATCTTACCAAAACCCTAGAAGAAGCAGCCTAAAAATTGGACCAGGTGTACCAAAGAGCCTGCGGGAAGGTAGAAGGTGAGAAGCGAGAATTAGGGTCATAAAGGCGAAGCTTGTTTTTCATAAAAAACCAAGATTCTCTTTCACCTAAACACCACCGCATCGGGACATGACTGACCTTATCGAAGATTTCTCCACCATATTAAAATCTCCACAGAGCACCCAAGTGGCAAATGGCAGATTCATGGCAAGCCATCTCCACAACTTGCATCTGTCTGAAGCGACATTTGAGGCATACACATTAACCACCCCAAGCGGTTTTCCACAGATCTCAAGTAAAATCCAGACAACTTGATTGGATGGGTCAACACCCCAAGTCACAACATTCTTCTGTAATCGAGGCCCAAGGATAGTGACGGCTCCTTTTCTCAAGGAATGCTTTGTGGCAAAAGAGGTACTTTGTGGCCACAAAAAATTACATGTACACTATAGATTGAAATCAAAAATCTTAACTTCTTGTAGACATAAAATATCGAGGCTTCCATGCATTCAAGAAACATTTGACATCTCATTTTGGACCAAATATTTTCTGATCGGGTCCGTCAGTCCTCGAACATTCCATGATAAAAAAATCATTGGTATTTGTCAGGATGCATGATCTCCATGACATCCTCTGCATCAACTAAACCTGTAAGTGAGCCAAAATAGTTGGAGGTCACATGGAAAGCATCACTGTTTAGTTGTCGACGTTTATCATTCCGAATAGGGCTACGGGAGCGACGGACCTTCAAGGCCCGACCCTCCTCCACTGAAGAATTATCTGGAGCTGCCACCACTGAGGCCAAAGAAGGGCCCGACCAAATAAGTTGAGACACTGATGGATCTGGGGGTTGCATGTCAACAATCGAAGGGGCCGTATCAACAAGATTCTGAACAACTTCAACAGAAGCTTGCATGTCTTGAGAAGGAGAAGGGGCAGGTTGTGCAGCAGAAATCGAAGCTTCTTGTTGCTTAGTACCACGATATTTCTTGCTAAAGACAGTAGTCCATTCTTCAGTGTTTCCCTATGAGCCATTAGCAGGAGCCGCAGGAGTGGGCGAGGGATTTGCCTTATATTTCCATTCCATCAAAGGGCACTCTCGAATTTTGTGAGTTGCAGATTGACACCGATAACAAGTATTGGGTAAATTGATATAGGCAACTCTTTGCCTTATGGATTGGTCCCCGATTTTAATATCAATAAACTCCTGTAAATCCTTAGTAAGGTCAACTTTGATACAAACCCTTCTAGTGGGTCGAGCGGAGAAAAACTTTTCTGGCTCAAGGCAAACAAACTTACCTAAGGGGGCAACTAAAGTTTGCAAAAAACCCCAAAGAGGAACAGGAAGACCAGGGAATTCAACCCACACCGGGACTTCCAGTGCAGCTTGATCACTGACTTGGAAATTTCGAGAGTAGGGTTGCAAAATCAACAGAGAATTACGGATAGTCCATGGACCCCTAGACATAACCTTCTGTGCTTGAACTGGATCTGAAAAGCGAAAAAGGAAATACCCTTTTGTAAGGTTTTGTACATTCTCCACTTTGACTCCATATGGGCCCCAAACTTGCTGGACCCATGAACGAATAAGGGTATCATATGGGATACGACCCGAAAAATAACCCACCAGGGTATGACTCTCAAACCATTCACAAGTCGTATGGAATTCATGCAAAGGAATAACAGCTTTAGGGACAGGGCCTTTACCTCGTGATACATTGTCAGAATGAACTTGCACGGATGCTTCCCCGGTACCATTGAGATCTCCAGTAGACTTAGAATAAATGGAGCCGACTGCATGAGCGACAACCATTAAAAAGGGTGAATTAACACCGCCTCAAGGCGGTGTTAATGCAACAGACAAGATTTTCCCATTGAAACCCTTATGAAAGATGCACAGCCAGTTTTGCATCAAACCCTAGTAGAGCAAATTTTTCCTTCCCATCCCATTTTTAATTTTTAAATATATAAAATTTGAATTTACAAACAAATTCAACTAATTATAATTAATCATAACATATTAAAAAAACAATTACTTTACCTTTCTTTAATAATAAACTATTGGTAGTGAATGAGTACTTACAAATAAACAACAATTTAATTTCTTCTAATAATCTTAACTTCATCCCTAAAGATTATAGAATTTCAGGAAAAATAATAGATATGGTTTTAGCACAACGAAAATAGTAGTGTAAGGTAAGCATATTCTTGCATGACCGCAATACACAAACATAAAAAAGTATGACCGCAATACACAAACATAAAAGAGTAGGAATGGATTCATTATCACAAATGTCAGAATAAAAACATAAATGTTTATCGGATCTAGATTGGGATCTTTTCTCGTATTAATGACTAAATTTTTGGTACCATTAAAGAAGATCTATCATTGCTCCACCATTACTTTTAATTCCGAAATAATTCTTATTTTGTTTATAAAATCTTAACTCCTTATGAAAAATAAGGATGAAATTGACTTTTTATTCTTCTTTTTAAATTACAATCATCTCTTGTTGTTATAATCTTGGTTAAATATTTCACATAATTTTAATATTGTAGGTTCATTATTAGAAAGGCATACATATATTTTTTTTGTTACATAGGAGAGTTGGTCACAAACACATTATTTTTAGTAACTGACAAGCGTAGGGTTCAAACCACAGGGGTTGTTCCAACCAAACCTATTCTACCTCGTTATTGTTGATTTGATGTGAAGGGGACCATCGGTTGCTCAAGATTCATACCGTCATCATTAATCATTGATCTGGCGCACTCAAAGAATTCAGATCATACTACTACCTTTGCAAGCAGGCTATCCCCGAGGTTTGAACCTAGGTGTCTTCTTGATAATTGCCTAGCCAGACAAACACTTACCAATCCACCTAACCCTTGGGGACAAAAGGGTTTATGGTAAACCAATGTGATTTGAACCGGAGTTGCAAGGATCCGCACTGTATGGATCAAGTTCCTCAACTGGCCGTATCACGCCAACTTTTCTACTACTCATTAAAAATCATTTAGAAAGATGACTGAACTTAGTACAATGAAAATATCATAAAACCTTAGACTTTTTCTTGCATTTCATTAAATGTATTTATATTTATATTTTTAGACTCACGTCTATACTAAATTTTTGTATAATTTACTCAATATAAATATTTTCTTGCATTTCGTTAAATGTATTTATATTTATCTTTTTCAAACTCACGCTTGTAGTCCTAAATCTTACATAGACAACTTGTCTAATTTAAACAATGTAGGTACAATGGTTTGAAAAATTATTTTTTGGATGAGAGTTGGTGGATTTGAATCCGACAATGGCAGGTCAAGGTTTGGGTTGAGTGGAAGGGCTATTTCTGGAGATTTTAATGGTGATTTGAGAATTCTAGAAAGGAAGAAGGGCCTTGTAGGTGGCCATGGAGGTGGGTCCCCAAGTTTTGGATAGCCCCTTTTACCAGATGCGTTTTCTTTTGCTTCAGTTGCTACAAAGGGTTACGGGTCCTGTAACCCTAGTGCTCTGTTTGATCTATACCCATCTTGTAATAAGATGATCATTTCAGATGAGTTGATGGCTATCACCATGGAGGAAGGCTCATGGAATTTGGTTGGTAAACTCCAAGGGGGTCATCCAAATATTGATGCTTTTAGGATATGGGCTTTAATCAAGTGGAAACCTAAAGGATCTTTAGATATTGTGGCGGTTTCCAATGTTTTTTTCTTAATCAAACTCAACTATGAAGAAGATTCATAGCGTATCCTTGGGGAGGGCCTTGGTTCTTTGGTAGAAAGGGGTTCTTCCTGCAAAAACGGGGGCCAGATTTTAACCCAAGGAATCAGAAATTTAATATGGTTCCTCTTTGGGTTAGGCTCCTAGATTTGCCTTTCCACTTTTGGCATGAAGATATATTGCGAGGTATAGCTAAAGCTATTGGGGATTTAATATTGATCGATTCTGCAAATCGAGCCAAGTCGAGAATGATTTTTTCTAGGATGTGTATAATGGCAAACACGAAGGCAGATTTTCCAGACCATGTTGATCTCATTTTCAACCAGGGTTCTTGGACCCAATCCATAGTTTACGAGAACAGACCTATCAGATGGTCAATCTGTAGTAGTTTTGGTCATTCCTTTGGTGCGTGCCCTAAGGGCATATAGAACAAAATGGAGACTCTTAAAAGAGATACTCCCAAGAATAACTGGGCTAAGAAGCAACCAATGGCATCTCATAATCATAGCCAGAGCATAGGGTCCATGGTGGATCCTATGTTGAATCCCATTCGTATTGAGCATGAGGACCTAGTTGTAGGGGATAGGATCATGGATGAGTTGGTGGAGGTTGATATTAGTAACCCAGGAGTGGGAGTTGTGAAGAATTTGGATAGTTCCTACAGTGGTCATTCTCAGCATGACCTCATTGTTTTGAAATCTGAAACTCCTATTCCTTAGGAGTTCTTTCAAATTTCTTTTCTCGGCTTAAATTCTCAAGTAGTGGTTCAGGAGGAGCATGGTGTTCCTCAAGATGTAGTTGATGGTGGTTCTCCTCATTTGAAGGTTGTGGTGGAGCCCGATTATCCTCTGAAGGCTGTGGCTTCTCAAAAAGAAGTTCAGTCCCCTCTCCTTGGGGAGGGAGCACCAAGGGTAATATATTCTTAGCCTAAAATAAGAAGCAATCAAAAAGGCCATTTAGATTTGGGGTAAAAAGAAAGATTGGAAAACTGCCCAGGTTTCGGGTAGTAGATACATGGGATGTAGATGATCTTCAATTCCTATCAAAGATTAAAAAGGATAAGGAACCAAAAGGTAAACAACTTAAGCTTGATTCATTTTGTCAATCCTCCCAGTCTATTAGGGGGGAAATAGTATCAAATCTTGTAAATAAAGATTTTACCTTGGGCTACCAAAATACAAAATCAGTTTCAGTTTTGAGTGAAAGTTAGAGTTTTGGTTTTTGATCTCCAGCTTCTAGCAGAGGTCCAATTATCTCAGTCGGAAGGAATCAAATAATTCTTCTCTGCATTTTGGTGGGTGTCCCGTCCCAGTAGTGATCCAAATTGCTTCATCAGGAAGGGGATGAATTTTATCTCTGAGTTGAGTGGCAATTTTTTGGGCACAAAACCGATGTAGTTCTTTATGGTGGTTTTGATCCTTTTTTTTTTGGGAGGTAGTTTAGATTTTTTTTTGTCTATTCTTGGCCCGTTTAAATGCTTTTTAGTTTTGATATTTGTGTCGGATTCTATCCTGGTTGGGAAGTTTTCAAATTTTAAAAATTTTTGCTAATTTTAAATGCCGCTTGTTAGCTTTTTGGTTGGCAACTTGATCTTTGGTTGAAGTGTTTCATCACCTTTTCGGTGACTGCTTTACTTTGTTAAAAGTTTGGAGACCCTTTTAAAACTTCTTCATCCATCTAATAAAAAAAATTTAAACAATATAATTAATTGCCAAAAAAATGAATGGTCCACCCTTTTAGAAATAATATTTAATTTCGTTGTATATTTTTAATAATAAAACCATGTGTATTTTCAATTAAATTATTATTTTAATTTTAAAAATAATTATAACATAATTGTTATATTTATATTTAATATTTAATATGCAAATTTATTTATAGTTTAAAACTCTCAATAATTAAATTATTTTAAAGTTAATATATTATATATCTTTATAAATTTATGCTTTCACACATGTACTTAACATAATTAATTTGATTATATCAGTTCAATTAAATAAAATATTTTGATTTTTTTAAAATTCATTTTTTATTTAATAATACTATTTTTTAAATTTACAAGCATAATGGTAATCATAAGATACTCTATATTAAAAAGTACTCATAAGATATTCTATTTTTTATTAAAAAAAAACCTTCCATTTTTTTTAAGAATGAATTAATGCTCTTCACACTGCTGATGATAGATTGGTGGAAGATGATGATAGTATCCGAGCCGCTGTTGAAGATCATTTTTGTAAGATATTTTTTGTTTATCCTTTGAGTCTTGAGGTTTTGGAGGCTAGAGAAGAGTTTAAGAAGTGTGTTCCTAAGAAGGTATATAGTTATGAAAATGATCGTCTAGCTGATTTCTTTTCAAAGGATGAATTGTTTGAAGTGTTTAAGAAAATGAAGGATGAAAAATCTCTGGGCCCTGATGGCATTCTTGTTGAATTCTAAAAAATTTGTTGGGATACTATGGGTAATGACTATACTAATATGATTCAGGAAGTGTTTGAGAAAGGCTCCTTTTCGGATATTCTTAATCAAGGTCTGATTAAGCTTATCCCGAAGGCTAACAAGAAAGGTACTATGGGGGGATGGAGATCTATCACTCTATTAAATGTTTTCTATAATATCGTGGCTAAGGCGTTGGCTCTTTGCTTCAGAGATGTTGTTGCTAGGATTGTGAGACAGGAGCAAACAAGTTTTATCAAGCGTAGGTTCATTCTTGATACGGTCCTGACTACTTGGGAGACTTTGGAATGGGCACAAGAAAGTGAGCAGAAAACCATTATGATTAATATTGACTTTGAAAAAGCCTATGATCGGGTGGATTGGTCATTTATTTTTAGTATGATGGAATGGCTTGGCTTCAGCAAACGGGTAGTGGATAAAATTAATGTCTTATTCACCTGTACCTCTGCTCAAGTTGTAGTTAATGGTAAGCTCACTAATCAAATAAGTCTTTTGAAGTCCATTAGACAAGGGTGACCTCTTGCTTCCCTTCTGCTTGTTATCACTATTGATGCTCTAGGTTATATGTTGGAATCGAAGAGAGGTGCGAGTTTAATCAAAGGGATTGATACTCTTGGAGGTCCTATTATGAATAATAATTTTACGGATGATTCTCTTCTTTCTTTTCAGTTGGATGCCTTATCACTGTAGAATGTCAAAGGTTTCTTGGAGCAGTTTTGCAAAGCCTCTAGAGCCATCATTAGTGAAGAAAAATCGGACTATTGGCTGATTGGCAGTGACACTCTTCCAGATAATTTCTCTCTTGGTTGGCGGTGGGTGAAGGATGATGAAATTGTTAGATACCTTGGAATACCGTTTGGCAAGGCCCTTTCTTTGAAGGGCATGTGGGATTGGTGTCTTGAGAGATTTGTAAAGAAAATTTAGTTATGGAAAAATAAGCTCATATCCTTTGTTGGTAGAATAATTATTGTTGGAAAAATATTACAAGCTTGTCATATTTATTATTCTTCGTGTTGGTTGCCTAATGATTCTCAGTTTGGAATATTGAAAAGGCTTATTAGAGGTTTTATTTGGTCTAATTTCAATGGCTCCAAGAAAATACCCTCTATCTCTTGGAACTATTGCATTATTCCTAAGGATGAAGGTGGTCTTGGTCTTTTGGACATTCAGATGTAGGGTAAGGTGTTGGCAGCCAAATGGGTGGTTAGAGAATTGGAAGGGGTTGATCCTTGGTAAAGGCTTTTGAGATATAGAATTCAAAACTGTCTTCATGTTGATGGTGTTAAGGGAGATTTTCATATTGAGGATATTGTGGGTCATCTTGTTCAATTTAAAATATGGGGTTGTATCTTTATTAAGAGGATCTGGGAGGCATGGAAGATGGTTGACTCTACAATTTATTGGGCCTATATGGAAGAGCGTAGAGGCTAGGTGCTTCTATATAGGTCTATTTGGTTATGGAAAGACAATGGGTGTATACCTCGAACCTTCATCATATTAGATGCAAGAGGTTGGTTAAGAGGAGAATTAAGAAATGGGTAGATTTGTGGGATTCAAGAGCAGTTGATTGGATTAAGTGAGAGGATATTTACAATAAGTTTAAGTTGAAAGCTTCTGACAGGGATGCTATTGTTCAAATTCATTCTCTTCTTCTCTCTGAACAATAAGTTAAATGATGGTTTTCCTGGTCCTATCTGGCATGACTGGAGGTGGAAATTTTAGGGGAGCATCATTTCTTACAAATCCACTAAGATTTACAAAACTCTATTTCATAAGACTTATTTGCATATCCTGTTAAATAGATGCTAGAACATTGTCTGTCTAGAGAAGAAGTGGAAGAAGAGGCTAAAGCAGGTTTGGAAATTCAGATTATCTGCTTAGCTCAATTTTTTTCTTTGGTTGCTTATTTTTCAAGGTATCCATTGCAAGGCAAGGTTGGCAATGTGGATGAATATCTCAGACCTCTGCAGTAGTTGTGGTAGAAAATAAACTGTTAAACATATCTTTTGGGATTGTAGTGTAGCAAGGAATGTTTGGAAAAGATTGAAGTGGACCTATTATCCTATCCTAGGTGATAGGCGGAGTTGGCAATTGTCTCTCTTGGGAGATACCTGTGGCTGCCCTCAACATCTTAGGGGGTGTGGACTGTTATAAGAGCAACAACTTTGTATGCTATTTGGAAGGTGAGATGCAGTTTAGTTTTTCAAGATTAAGCTATTCCTACTTCTGGTATTGTGTCCAATGCTGTTATTGATATTCAGTTCCAATGTAGAGCCTTCAAGAGGCTTATAATCAAAGATCTTAAAAATTGCTCTACTCAAAACAAGTTAGATGGTTAGATGTCTTTGAACAAATTTTTGTAATCTACTACGATATCTTGTACTTTGATTTTTTTTGTATTAATATAAACAATATTAAAAAAAAAAAATATTTACCATTGTAATCCTTCTAGAATACTGTGATGATAATATACAACAACCAAAGGAGGGTCTTACATACTTTATGCGCTACCTGTGTGCGAGACAACCTTACAACTCAAAATATAATAAAATTTTTAAATGTCTTATTAGTTTGTTTGTGATTGTATTTTTTAATATTAAAATTATGTGAAATATAGTAGGAAATTAAGATATCTAAATTAATTATAATGTTGATTATAATTAATGAATTATTGAAAGAGAAGTAGTATCAAACTATGTTGTCATTGTATTAGTAGAATTGTAAAGCAATGACTTGCAAAACAACGTTAAATAATCGAAGAGAGCTGAGGCTTTTTAATTTTTAATATTAGTTGTATACTATTTTCAAGTTGAGTGGAGCTATATTATATTTATTTATCTTTAATTATACTATAGAAGTAGGTCAAGTATTCTCTTTTCTTTAGGAGAAGGTAGTAGTAATCATTATCATCTATATATCTTTTTATTTTGATTTTATGCAATCTATTCATAATTATGTTTGATTATTTTTTTTTTAGGAAAAACAACAATATTAATATATTAAGTTCCTTGCATGAAATATTATTGATGCTAGCCCATGCACCCAATATAAGCAATGATTTACAAGTAATCTAACTTATGGTTCCTTTGAAAATTAGATGGATGTTTCTAAAATAAATAAATTTATCTAAAGGGTCTATGGATAAATTTACTTTTCCATGCAAATTTTGTTCATCAATGATAGGAAATGTCAGCACTTCATGAAATTTAAATATCTAGAGGAAACTATCAAACTGATTGAAAAGTTTGTCTCTAAAGGAAAATTAAGACATAAAATTTAGTTTTATACTTATATTTTATGAGTGACGTAATTATATTTGTTAGAAGTTTTAATTTGTGTTTGAGGATATCCAATCATTCCTTCTTAGGTTTTGCACATGAATCGTTTAAATTGGTCAAATATATGCAAAATATGACACCTAAAATATGAGTCATTTTTGGACAAAAATTTACCCTATTTCTATCAATTCAAAATTTCCAAGTGAAAGATCCTCTATTAAAACTTATGATAGATTTAAGATGATATATTATTTTATATAAATATATTATTATAAATATTTAAAATTAAAAGATAAAATACTTTTATAACTTAATTTATTGATTATAATTTAATGTATAATAGTAATGAAGAGGGGACTATTAATGGTTTCATATTGTTTAAGAAAAAACTCAATACTTTACATCTCAAGAAAGTTTGAAGTGGTTTTGAATCAAATAAAACCCTATATAAATGTTGTAACACTTGCACTTGTGCTCATCTATATTTGTTGTGGAAAAATATGTTATCTCTATGTCAAGGAAAGAATAACTCCACAATATCTCTCTAGATGAGAGTCCAAAGACAATTACAAGAGAATATTCAATATGAATGATTGAATTATGATTGTTACAATGACAATATATCTTCTTTATATACCCATCTTCTAATGTTACTTTTGGGAGGTTATAACCCTCACCCTAGATGACTCCTAAATGCTTATACAAGTTATTATAATATGATATTACAATATAATAAACCTTAGGTTACATGTGGGCCATGCCAACTATCTATAATACCCATATACAATGTAATATTATATTCTCATATGCCTATCCCTAGCTACCATAACAATTTCTAATTCAAAACAATAACCATTAGCTCAGACATACCTCACTCATAAAAGTCCAAAGGTCAAAGATTATTTTAATGTGAGCAATGTTGGTTCGACTTTTATACACACCCTGTGAAGAATGAGCATAAAATCCCGATAACACTTATAAGGGATAAATCCCACTCACTTTAGGATCTTGCTGGATATCCAAGGTGTGAGTTACAGAGTTGGGTCAAATGTCTATTCACTCTTTTCCACTTTCAGAATAGTTTCAAGTGGACTGTCTGTTTACCTTACAACGGGTTCGACCTAGGTTCAGTATTGTTTTTCGGAGTTGATAGTTGTCTTGGTGGGCAATCGGATTTTGCAATTAATTGTTTGATCTAACTCTTTGTGTTTCAGCAGATTAAATGAGAAGACAAATTTTAAAGAAAATAAAAGGGTGGATCATTTAACAGGAAAACCAGAGAGAGTAAGGTAGGGCAGAAAAGAGAAGCTTATTTAACTTAGTTGCAGAATCAAAACACCAATCTCAGTTACACTGTTTAGCTTCGCAATAAGGCTCAATCAAAGAGGAAGGTATCCAGCTTTTTAATACCACCTTCTACTAAGAGCATAAGACAGGAAGAAATAGATCTGGAGGAAAATCATAAAATAGAAAGGAAGTTTGTGTCAACTGATATCTCTCACCAGCAGCTTAGCTCACGTAGTGAGGACAGAGCAATCAGAGACAAACCCTAACCATAAATCTTCTAATTTTCCCTAGCATACATCAAACGGGATGAAGCCTAGTAATGCATCCGATCTTGGTATCATAGATTTACAACATAAAATAAATAAAACTTTTGCGGGATGAAAAACATGAGAAAATGTACTTATCGCAATTCGAGACAGATTAGTCTCCTGGCCATGCTATCCCAAAAAAAATGTGACATCAACTCCAGGTCCAGAACAAAGCATTCTCACAAGATCTTTTTGCATGAAATTGCTAAAATGGCTCTTATTCCAAGTTTTTCCCCTCATTTTTCTTTTGAGGTATACATTCATGTTTATAGAGGACTTGCCTCTCTGCAGGATTTTAAATTATAAAACTGACTTTTCTTGGGAGTAATAAAATAAACACTGAAATGGGGGACAACCCGCCGATATTTGCCTCTTTTACAGTATTAAAATATAAAGCCCATAACATAAGTATTGGAAAAGAGGGACAATCTGCCAAAATCTGTCTGTCTACAACATTTTAAAATATAAAGCGGACTTTCCTGGGAGCAATAAAATAAACACTGAAATGGGAACAACCCGCCGATATTTGCCTCTTTTACAGTATTAAAATATAAAGTCCATAATAAGTACTACTCCTTTTGCTGCTTTGCACTTATCCTTGTCTTTCTTGCCATTACTTTCGTTAGTACACAACTGCCAGCTCGCTTCCTGCAAAAAAAAACAAACAAGGATTAGTATTTTGAAATCATTAAATTAAAACCTTAATGTTTATTACATGTCGACTTTATTTATTTGACACGTGTCACTTCGGAATATTTTTACAGAAGAATATTCCTCTGTGACTGTGCCTCTGTTTCAATGCACGTGGTCGTCCGCGTGTTTATTTCTTATTAGTTTTTCTTCTGGTCGCGATATCGCGACAGACTCCCGCCTTTGCCTTGGCTCTTCTTTTGTTGTCGCGATATCACGACAGACCCCCGCCTCTGCCTTGGCTCTTCTTTTGTTGTCGCGATATCGCGACACCCATGCCTTAGGCTTCCTTTTGACTTTGGTGTGTCGCAATTTTGCGATGTCGCGATTTCGCGACACCCATGCCTTAGGCTTCCTTTTGAATTTGGTGTGTCGCGATTTTGCGACACCCATGCCTTAGGCTTCCTTTTGACTTTGGTGTGTCGCAAATTCGTGACACCCATGCCTTGGCGCTTTCTCTTGCTTCTTTTGGTGCAGAAAATGACGAAAACTCAAAGTGCCTAGAATTTGATAAAACTTTGCAAGGATCTAAACAAGGCCAAAGGGTACCTGAATCTGCAAACAGAACTTTAGAATTCATCAGGGGTTAAGAGAAAATGCATTAACATGAATTAATACATTTACATGCAAACTTTCAAAAGTTTTTTTTTTTTTTTTTTTAAATTGAAAACAATGCCCTATGCAAGCCTACTTAGATATTTTGATAAATGCAAAACTTGAAGAAGGAGGCAAGCAAAATTTGGAATTTAAAACCCGGAAAACTCAAGAGGGTCCCTGCTAAAAAAATGCAAAGTAAAAACTTTCAAAGGATGGAACTTCATTTTTTAGTGGGGGTGTGTTGCTTCTCAACAAGCAACAACCCTAGATTAAATATTTTTATTAGTAAACATGTTTAACCAAAAGAACTCAAACAAATGGAAGATGAGCTTAAAAATAGTTTTGTTTTCCTGCTTTTATGAATTAGTTGGTTTGGAATCTATAAAAAGATAGTGGATACTTAATCAAGTTGGGATACTATGATTTAGAGCAATTATAATTTCCTACTCCCAATGGTTTCCCTTGGAAGAATGTTTGGTATATAGACACCCTCCTTAAGGCCTCAACATTCCTTTAGTTAGTAGTACAAAGTAGGATTCTTACAAGAGTGAATCTCCAAAGCAAGGTAATGCATAGTGGCTAATCATCATTAATTAACAAATATTTAGATTTATAAAATTTAGAATTGGCTAATATTGGGGACCTTTGATTGGCACCCAATAGCCCAAAAATTTTGGGTGTAAACTTTTTTTTGGGTCAATTCACCCCAATTTTTAAAGAATTTGATCGTTTTAAGTTGAAATCGCGATTACCCCCAATAATAGTGGGCCTTTTGCCTTGAAAATATAAATAATTTTATTTACATTGATAAAATTACCTATTGTCATATGTCGCACTCTATGATGCTACCGTTCATCTATCATAACTTGTGATGCTACCAATAGTCTGTTGTTAGTTATGATGTTGTTGGCCATCAGGGCATCCTTAGTGATGCAACCAATTGTCTATCACAATGTATGATGCTACTGATTGTGAGCATCTTAAAGAAAGATTCAAACAAGGAATTATAAAAATCTCCCCACATTAAATACCTCTACATAAATCGTTAAATGATTCGTGGAGATCTCTTCAATGTTGAGAGAATTTGCATAATTATGGTGAATCGGTGAAATAATAACAATAGGAATAAGTTACAACATTGTGCTTTTTGCCATCAGGCAATGTATATACACATACATATTTCTCAGACCTAGCTTGCCCAGGCAGAAGATCTAGTATACATTGTAAATATTAAATTTTGAAATGTAAAGATGAAAATTAAATAAAAGTATAGTCTTTCAATGCTACCATGGCTTTTAATTCTATTTAATTCTGTACATTTTTAATTTTTATAAATTTTTCAAATATTATTATAGATATACCATATTTTTATATCTTTTAGTAGAAAAAAGGTAATTCGCCATGCCTTCTATATGACTTTGGATATTATTCACCTATATTTCGAAACTGATTCACTCCATTTTTATAAATATATTTTGGGACTGACCCTTACACATAACCCTACTCCAAAGAAGAAGATATCATGGACCTTTAAGGTTCTCCCTATATGAGGACTTGAAACATCATATCATTTACTTGTTCATTGTCCCTTTGTTCACACCATTTGGGGCCTCTTTTTCAAAAGTATGAGAATATATTGGGTAGATCTATCAACATTGAAAGATTTGTTAAATGGTTGTATTAGTAATTTCAAAGCTAAAGAATTATGTATTCTATGGAGGATTGACCTTGTCAATATTTTTTAGAATTTAGGTCATGAATGAAATAATAGAATTTTAAAAAATAAATATCAAAATCATGCATAGGTGTAGAATTGTATTATTGCCTCTCTTGTAAAATGTTTACAAACACGATGTTCATCATGGGAATCCTTGAGTATGGAAAAATAGGTGCTATCCTCTTGTTTATAGGATTTGAATATACATATAAGGGTAATTTGTGATAATGGAGTTAAAATAAAGTATTTTCTCCAATAAATGATAAAAAAAATGTCAATAAATTGAGTTTATCATAATTAATTTTGATCATGCTCTTAAATAAATTCTAAGAAAAATTGGTGGAGGTGGTAGTTTTTGAAATTATGAAGGCAAAATTATCCTCACTTAAATCATATGGAACTTCAATGAACAACCATGCAAAGCCTAAGGCGGTTCTTATAGGGATCAAAATTTCAATTAAGAAAGGATGGAAATATATTTTAATTGAGGGGAACTCACAAATTATCATTAACATTACCAATAAAAATGGATGCAAATATTTAAAAATAACATTAATGTCGATGTTCATAAACTATTATTGGAGGTAATTTCTTGGAAATGTGAGCATATCTATAGAGAGGGAAATGAGATAGTAGATAATTTAGTCAATTTCAATGTTGAACTTCTTTTTATTGTGAAACTCAAATTTTACAAGACAATTTTCCGAGTGAGATTTTATCTCTTAATGAAAAGGATATCAAGGAGATGATTGCATACACAATAATTTAAGGAAGATGAAGAGTATATTCTATATAAAAGGAAATGAATATTATCTTCGATAAAAGGGTAAGTTAGATAAGGTTTAATTGACCCAAAAACAACTGTAGTATTTTATTATTTTGATGGAAGTATCCCTCAATGGAAGATATATTTAGCTTATCAAAAAATATTATTTAATTAAAAATTTATTACCATAATGCCAAAATTATATTTAAAATTAGTACCAAGTTTTACAAAATATATCATTTATATATAAAATTATTGTTCTTTATATTTGGATCATTACATTTATCTCAATATATATATACTACTACATGTAGATGATATGGTCTTGCTTTCTAGCACAAGCTAACTTAGAGAAACAATCTTCATTGATTCTACCATTCTTTTTTGTAATAAATCTTAGCTTATTAGTTTAAACAATCTATCCAAATTTATGGTGGGCTCTTGTTGGTCACCAGTCTACCTAAGTATAAAATATTATTTGTGCGACCTAGACCCGACCAACATTGAAAGGTCGAAGGAAAGAGATGTCCTCCAAGCCAATCTCCAGAGAGGGTTGGTACCCATACTAAAACTAATGATTGGTTTAAAGCTTAGGGTTATAGGAAAGAGATGGTAAATGACATAAAGGACTGGGAAATATGGTTGTATACCAGATATGAAAGGTGGGGATAAACTAGCACCAGAAATCCAAATCAATATTTAGTTAGCATATAACAGAAAGAAAGGCACATGAACCACTCATAGTTTTGCAAAGATAACCTCCAAAAAACACTTCAGTATTCATTCCCTCACCAGAAATAGTTAAATTCAGATGCAAAATTTAAAATCAACTAATAATGGATATGAACGTGAGCAAAAATGATGAGCAGAAAGAGATCAAATACAACACTACTCAAGGAACCAGAAGCCAAATATCTTTCTATTTATGCAGAAAACTCAAAGTGTTTTTCTGCAGAGTGTCTATCCTCATTCATTACATTGAAATGCCTAGTATTTATAGAAGATTTTGTCTTTATCATTAAATGCATATTAAAACAAAATTTCAGCTGGTCAAAAATCAACAATAACGATTCTCTCCTCGACACTTGCAATGCTCAAATCAGATTATCCTTCGAGGAGCAACGATCTGGTTTTTATGGAGTGTGTCTGGAAAATCAGCAAAGATGAACGATGGGAAAATGTTCCAAATGTTGGTGCATCAAAAATCAACCACATCAAATGGTAAACAGGAGATTGGATATTAAATTTTGGGTATCACTCCATCCCTTTACACCTCGAAATCTTACCCTCTCCAGTGGATATCCATCAATCATTAACTTCATTTCGAGAAGGAGTGAATTTGCTTTGAAAATGAACTAGATCGTACCAAAATTCAGGACATAGCATTTAATCTTGACAACCTTTTAGCAAAAATTTTGGATCATCACTCTTATTGCCTCGAGAATTAAATTTCACCAGTCTTTGCTCTTTTTCGAAAGATATTATCAACAAGGGTGCTTTGAAAGTAAACGTTGCTAAAAGAAGGGGTAATAATTGATTTCATCCTTGCAATCTGGTGTTTTCACCTCTCATCATGCTTTCGCCCCTATCTTGAGTAATTTCACCCAAAAATGACATGAAAACATCTTCTGCAAGAAAAGAGGCGAAGATGATTGATTTCACCCCTAAGAGCATCGACACTGATTTTCACCCCACCCCAAGGGCGACTTTGACTTTGAACGGTAGGTGGAGGTACTATTTTCAGGAATTTCGCTCCAAAATGTTTCCAATTGGAAATTCACCTTGAAAAAGGATGAAAGGAATTTTTTCCCCTCCTGAGGGGCACCTTTGATTTTGACTTTGCAAAGTATGCATTGCACTCGATTTTCATCCCAAAATTCTTTTAACTAGAAATTTACCCTGAAGAGGGGTGAAAATGATTCTCGTCCCCTTCCAAGGGTGCCTTTGACTTTGACCAATATTCATCACTTGAACCCTTTTTCCTTCTTCTCACTTGGATGAAATCTCTTCATTATGGTAGTTTCATCCCAAAGGAAGGGCACAAATGATTTTTGCCCCTCCATGAAGCGAAAACATATTTCCTTTAATATTCACTGGCACTTTCACTCCAAATAATAACTGTTAACGCCTTGGTTAAATTTTCATCAATCCTTCGATCCCGAAACATCCATTGTCATAGAGTTATTCCTTTTATATTTTACCCACAATTTTCATGAATTATTATTGGCAAAAATTTATTGTGCATCTCCAGGGATAAAATAAACCCTCTTTATTTAATAAAATTACCCAAAGAAGAAACAAAAACAATGCATCAAAATAGTAAAATTAAAACAACTACAACATTCATTTGATTTTCTTTAAATTTTTACAGTCAAGATTTAGTGTAGTAAAACTGCCAACACTTTTTGTGGTTCTTAGGGTATTCAGTTCTTTTAGATGCAATCAACCCCAGACCTTCATCCATTGAGTTCAGTTTTCATTGCTGCTAGCTGCATTAGGTGGTACATTTGATTTAGCAGACTCCTTTTTCCTTTCCTCTTGTGCCTATATTTCATGCTCCTCTACAACTGCTTTCTGCTCTGCTTTTGCTTGTGCTCGTGCTTCTTGCTTGGCGATGATTTCATTGGTATTTTCATAAATGGTAACTACCTTGGTCCAGGAATCTAGAGTGAATGCAAATAGTGTACTTAATGAATCAATGATAAAACACAACGTCTAGACATGATCCATGCTGATGCAATTAGCTCGCTACTAAAGTTCCAATAGGGATGATCCAATGTGGGTGAACCTCTTCATCTATGAAAAAACTTGTTCCCCCATGATTGGCTCCTCCTAGTTACCGATCTCTGAAGTATCTTCTATAAAAAAATTTCAAGCTACCTTTAAATATTTTGTTGGCAAAAACTCACCCTGCTCATCAATGAAGCTCGAAAACCCAACATCGACTAGAGCCTCAAAATAAACAATTAAAATGCAATGCTCCTATTCGAATATAGTCATCAAATTTTTCCCTTCCCTCACCAACTCTAACCTGGAAAAGAAGTTGCACAAGGTAATCCTGGAGCTAGCCCAACCGCGATCCATCTCGTTCATCGGCTTAACTTGTAAGTCATACTGAGCCAATACTTGAATTTTTAGTGCCATTTCTATTTTCTAGTTTCATATTCTCCTTAGCATACTCCAACGTCTGATCACCAAGAAAAATCACTATCCGATCCTCATGAATGTACAACAAAAATTTGAATGCTGATGTTGCCAACGTCACACAATATTTCATCAAGTGTCGATGAGTTTCTTTGATTTTCTCTTTGGAGAAGCCCACTGATTGTGTGGCTTTCTTAACCAACTATTTATGTAGTACTTCAAGTTGTGCAGTTAATACTTGAACCTAATTTTTTTCTCCCATCCAAGCTGTCTAATATCCCTTGGTTGCATTTTACTATTCTTCTACTTTTTACTACCAACGCTCTGCCTCTGATTTCACTTTTTCTAGTTGGTCCCTATTTTCGACCAAGACATCATTCAACTCAATAATATTCGTCTCAACCTCAAAAAATATTTTCTTATAATGCTCACCATGCAAGTAAAGAGAGCTCATATCCACCTACATATTCCTCAACTTCTCCATGGTGTCAATATTCATCAGGTCCTCTGTAATGACTTCATAAGTATAACCACTTGGAGCCATTTATCCTTGAGGCTTTTGTACCTGGGGAATAATTTTTACAGTATGAGACTCCATATCTTCGGGGTCAAAAGTGACCTTCTTCAACATATTTACTAGAGCCCGAGCTTCGCTTCTCTTACAACTCTTCAACCACTGTGATGAACTTTGTCAGGCTTGGTTCATCTTCATTGCAACAGGATGCTCTAGTACAATCTCAATTTCTGGCTTCGACAGCACCTGCAACTCAAGAAAAGGAGCAAGGGAAAAATGAGCCTACTAAGGTTTTTGCTTGGGAAGGGAAACAAAAATAGGGATTATTGGTGGACCAAAAGTGGTTAAAGGGTCGAAAGTGAGGGGTTTAATTACAGTTACACTTACTCGAGGAGGAGCTTGTGTATTTATATATGTGGTAGAGATTACTGGAATGGAGGATGAAGGGTGTGAAAATGGATTGGGACCAAATGCAAAGGAACTAAAATAAAGGGAAATAGTAGAAGCAAAAATAAAAGAAGAGAGAGCATTGATGACTAGGAACTGGGAAATGGGAAGCAAAAAGGAAGTTGTGGGTATACTGAATGGAGGTGAGATGGAAGTGACGACTACGAAATGGGGTGCAACAGTCACCGAATGCTCAAGAGAAATGTAAGAGGGTAAAGGAAACATACCTTCAGGTTATAACACCTTTTGAGTCGATGATGAGAGTGGTTGTGATAGTTGTTCACCCATGGCTTGTTCTCCCTCTGCCTCCTTTTCCATATCTATGACTTTCATGTGCTAGCCAAGTTGTCTTACCTGAACCAAAGGAGGATTTCCTAAAACGTCAACCTGTGTGACTTCATTCGTGGGAGGAGGGTTCACGCCTGATGAAGAAACTGCGTTTGTTCTTGGCTTGTTGGATATCTTAGAAAAAGGAAGTACCTCACGCTTACTTTTCTTCTTCTACTAGGGTTGCACTTTTGGTGATAGCTACTTCTCTTCTTCCACAAGTGGCACTTCCTCAACCACATGTTGCTCCTGTTCGACCATGATCTCTTTGATGTCAGATATTTGAAAAGTCTGAGGTACAATCTTAGAAAATGATATTGACTGATAGTTGTCATAGTATTCATCATGGATGTCCAAAAATACATAATCCATTGCCAGACCAAAAGCTGACCTGTTTTTCCTTTGTGGGTCCTCATAACCCACCAGTTAGTGATTTTCTCCTTGGACCAAGCGAGAAACTGCTCTTTCATTTTGTCAAACAAACTCGAAGGTGGGATATGATGCTTGTAAACTACAGGGTTATACTTGACCTCCATCTCATAAAAATCATGCCATAGTGGAAATTTCATCATCTTCTCAACATGCCATTCGAGATCATACCCCTATGGATTATTTATTATCTATCCAAAATTTATCCAGGGCCAACAATGAAAATTTTTGACCTTAATCAACTCCATGAATTGGCCCAAAAGGTCATACTTCCACCGTTGAGGTAACTCCACCATACCCATGTCATAGAGCACTTCATTAATCAACTTATTTTGGCCAACCTAATCTATTTCAATACCATCGAAGTGAAATGGCATGGTGCATGTAGTCTTATTACCTTGTCCTGCCCCATAGACGTCATTGATGTAGTCGTTTTGATAGACAACTTCCATCACAAAGAGGTGTTCAGTAGTAAATTACAGAAGGAAAAATGACTTACTAGTGAAGCCAAAAATTTGCACCACGATGCCTTGCATCAACAAGAAAATATCTCCTTTATTCTTAGCAATAATTTCTTCCCTCATTGCCCTTAGCACTCTCTCACATGTGCTGAAAATAATTTCAAGGCAGGGCCCAAAAACATGCGATTAAAATTGTAAAATGAATCCTTCTAGGATAAGCTTAGAATCCACAAATAAATTGGGAGCCTCTTGTCTACCTCATCAACTTGCTTAACTACTATGAAAGAAAAATGTTAGTGCAAATGGAAGAAGAAATACCAGGCCAGAAATAATGTGTGCCTAAATAAAACTATTTCTTCGCTTTGCATTCTCTCCAACTGGGTGTGCATTTCTCAAGACACATAATCTACCCAATCAGATAAAATGGGGTTTGTGCTTGCTTGCATTGCTTTCGGGGTGTAAAATTCCACCTGCGATATACACTGTACCAATGGTACTTACCATTTGTACATTGTGGTATCCGTAGGAAGATCGAACACCCAAGACAACATGGAATACATGTCTAAACTTTTAAACTCTATTAGGGGCTTCGATAAAGCTAGAAATTCTTCGAATTAGGGTGCCTTTATCAGTTGGTTCTCCATGAACTAGCACAATGTTACAGCTGACTTGTACCTCTCTTCTTGTTCCTTAAGATTCATCTTCTTAAACATGACATCTAAGGAAGGCTTCACCCCACAAGAAAATGGTTCTTTGACTGCACCGGGTGAAATGGTGAATAATTTTTCTCCCTTCACATTACAAATGACCCTTGTTGCAGGATGATAAAATTTTGAAATTTCCATCACCAGATCGGGACAAGGATGCATGGGTGTACACAAGTACCTGGAAATCTACGCATGATAAGCAATGGTTAATGGGCTTTTCGATGTCAAACCTTACCTGAGAGCAGTCTCCACATCTTGGCACAATATTTCAATGCCTTTGTTTGAAATAGTACAGTATCCAATCTGAACCAGCACATCAAAATATGGGTCAAGCTCTGTATTTTCATTCCTCCTAGCTTTTTTGGCTTTTTTACCTCCTTATGCTTTCTTGGGCTCAACAGCTTTTGTTGATTTTACAACTTTTCTTTCCATCCTTGTACGGTTGGATTTACTGCAACAGTCTGATAAATATGCAACAAAGCAGTAATTAGAGGCACTAAAGGATAATCTGGCAATGATGAGGAAAATAATCTCAATCCTTTCTTTGACTGCAAGCTTCTAATTCACCATTTTAATAACTTTCACCCCCAACTACCAGATTTAATGCAAGTGGCACTTTTGAGGAATTCGAGTGAACGTGCTCCTTGGTTCTTTTTCTTGGCACATTTTTTAATGAAAAATTAACTGCCCATTAACTACCAATAACGCCATTACATTGTAAATATTCATAAAACTTCGAACTTAGTCACATTTATCTTGAAAATCACAATTTGCGTATTTAATGACTTACTTCGAGAATAAAAATACCATGTGTGAGTGATGGGTTCTCTTCGGGGGTGAAAATATTAATTGCGTTGCATTAAACCTCCAAAATGTCTTCTAAGAGCTTTCATAGGTAAAATTATCATGATTTCCTACAATTAACTGAAGCTCACTTTGAAATCAGCTCAAGCCAACAACTATGCGTGCTCTTCCTGTCAAAAATTTCTACTAGGCAAAACTACCAGGACACTTGCACTCCAAAAATGGTCTCCCACCTGTTTCTTGGTGAAACTCCATGCTTGAGGGTCCTTTTAAAATAATTCATCCCTAACTTCACCCCGAAAAATCTTATTGCTACAAAAAAATAAGCTTTAACTGAGAGCGCTTTGCATGAAAAAATAAGGTGAAATTAATTTCACCTCCTTCTTTGTCGAACTTAGCATTGCTAACTGGAGTTCTTGAAAAAGCATACATTTTTTTTCTTTTTATCTCCTTTTTTTTGACAATTTAAAAAGTGGGGCACTTTTTTTTTCATTGGAACCATTTTAAAAATACTCGACTGAAAAAATAATAATATAACAACTTATGTACATATATACATATTTGATCAAAATTCTATCACTGATGGTAGGTCTTCAAATGAAGACCATTTACAGGAATCGGTAGTGCACGACCATCTATGTCCTGTAAATAAAATGAGTTGACCTGATTCACGCCTAAGATCTAGAACGAACCTTCCCATATCACTTCAAACTTGTGATGTTTGCTAGGCTTAGCCTTGTTCTCGTTCCATTTCAGCACTAGATCACCTACCTTGAATGACTTCTCAAAATTTTTCTTGCCAAACCATTTCTACATCATCTGAGAATGCTCCATGAAGGCATTGTATGATCTTTCCCTCTCTTCCTCCAACTGTAAAATTTGTGCCAATATCGCACTCATGGGGTCAGATTCATCGTCTTCACCATACAACAAGTACCATGATTGAAGAAACAACAATTCAATATGAAAAGGTAACACTACTTATTTATCGTATACAAAGGAATAAGGGGATGTCTTGATGGATTTATTCATGGAGATACGATCGGCCCATAGTGCTTGGTTCAGGAGCAAGTTCCAATTGGACTTATTATTGCCCAAGATCCTCTTTAGAGTTCTCAATAAATTCTTGTTTGTGGACTAGCCAAGATGTTCCCCTATGAGTAATAGTTAGATGATATCTTCAAGTAAATCCCATGCTTACTCGTGAATTCACTGATTTTTACATCGATAAAGGGAGTCCCATTGTTTGTTATGATTGCATTAGGTATGCCAAAATGAGTAATTAAACCTTCAAGGAAAGTAATAAATGTTGCTTGATTCGCCTTCTTGGTGGGGATTGCTTCTGACCATCGAGTGAAATAGTCGGTCGTAGTCAAGATGTATTTGTGTTCGAAAGATGAATTAGGATAAATGACCCCAATAAAGTCTAAGCCCCATTGCTGAAACGGTGCTTCTCCTTGAATCGAATTAAGGGGCAATGATGCATTTTTGCTTCTGTTGACATATATCTGGAACTTGTCGCAATTCTGACTGAATTTGAAAGCATCTACAAAGAGAGTAGACTAGAAATATCTTGCTTTAATAATATTCAATGCCATTGGCCTCCCTGTATAATGACTTCCTGATAAACTAGAGTGAAACTCCTCCAAAATCCTTTATTTTTTTGACTCTCGGATGCATCTGAGAAAAACTCTCGATATTATTATGAAATAGTCCATTTGACATCATCACATACCTAAGGACCTGAAGTTTGAATCTCATTATTTGTGAGGTATTAATGTGTGGAGGACATATTCCTGATTAGAAATATTCGACAAGGTCCTCTGTTCAATCATGATCACAAGAGAGATTAGCAAAATTGCTTACTGAATCTTCAAGTTAGAAAACCATGGATTCGGATGCATTGACACAATTCTTAGCCTTGAACCAGCTTGGTTGGATGGATTTCAATATCATAATCTTAGATCTTAGAGACCCAAATAGCTCTCTTGTCTCTCAACTCTCCTTGAATGATGAAACTCCAAACATCTAGATGAACAAAATAAACTATTATTTTGCTTTGAGAAACAAAATACCAAAACTTATTCAAGGATTTTATCACTGCATGTACTTTCTTTTCAATGAAATTATATTTTTCTTCATGCCCTTGGATGACTTGGCTCAAGAAAGCAATCAGTCGCTCATCTCCATCATATCCCTTATGCGTGAGCACTGCTGCATAGATTTCCTATTTACCAACAGTGTACAGGATAAAATAATTTGAGTAATATGGGTTCACCAAAACTAGAGATTGAACAATTATTTCTTTTATTTCCTTGAACATTTTCTTCCTTAGCTCATTCCATTTGAACTCAACATTTTTTTAATATTTCAGTCATCGACTTTACTACTTGGGCAAAATCTGCAACAAAATTTTGAATAAATTTGATCTACCCAAACAATAATTACAAATCCTTCTTGGTGGCTAACAATGGAAGATTTAGGAGAGCCTTAGCTCTAGCTGGATCTATAGCCAAACCTCTCTCCAAAATAACATGGCCTAAGAGCTTCCATTCTTTCACTACAAAGATGGATTTCTTTGGGTAGATTGATATTCCAAACTCCCAGCACTTTTTGAACACCTGTCTCAGATGTAGATTATGTTCCTCCCTGTTGTGAGAGAAAATAGTCATGTCATCCAAATAAATCATAATAACACGATTCAAAAACTCACCAAAATCTATGTCCATCGCTCTCTGAAAAGTTACGCCAGCATTTGAGAGACCAAATGGCATCCGCTGATAAGCAAAAGTTCCCCATTTTGTGGTGAATGCAGTTTTATATTGGTCTTCATCCTTGATCCAAATTTGGTTATAGTCAAAGAATCCATCTAACAAAGAGAATCACTGAGCACCAACAACTACATGCAAAATTTGATCAATATGCGATAGTGGGTAGTGATACTTTAGGGATGCATGGTTTAAATTTCCAAAGTCCACACACAGACGAATATCTCCATTCTTATTTCTCACAGGGACCAAATTTGCTACCCAAGTAGAGTGCTTAATCGGGTAGATAATTTTGGCTTCCAGCATCTTCAACAATTTTGCTTTCATCAGGGTTTCAATCTTGGGATTAAATAGTCTCTAATTTTTCTTGAAGGGTTTCACTCATTGCAACTCAATGGTATGCTGGATTACATATTTGTTGTAGCCTTTCAAATCCTGGTAGCTCCAAGTGACAATTCTGGGTACTCATGACATAATTATTTAATATGATTTAACTCTTCTTGAGTATAATCAGTGCCAACTTTGATCAACTTCTCGGGTCCCAAATGTAGTTTAGTGTACTCCTTTTCATCCACCTTGATGTTATGCTTTTTTGCTCTATCATTTTGATTAAAGAGACTCTCAAGTGTAATCAACCCTTTTGAAATATGATTATTCTCCAGCTGGATCAAACCCTCAGCTTCTTCCTCATCAAGGGTTCTCTCTTCCACATTACTAGCTTCTCTTATCAAGAAATTAAAAATCTACTCGTCACTTTCGAACACTTGCTAGTGGATATTTTTATCAGGGACCGAAGGTCTATAAACTAACCTTACAGTCTTGGGCTTTCTCACCACATGCGCAACTGGGGAAAAATTAGCGCCTATGGATACCAAAATATCGACATGTTTGTTATGCTCTCATGAGATCGCTTGGATTTTAAATGCCGTATAAACCTTGAACAAGTCCCATAATTTATTGCGGTACGCCTTTAGATAATTTTGCTTGGAAATACACTTACTGGTCACCTGGTTGATAATCAACTTAGAATTTCCAAAAATTTGTAGTTGTTTGATCCTGAGTTTTTTTGCCTTCCTCAGACCCAAGTAGAGTGCTTCATACTCAACAATGTTGTTTGTACAACTCTAATTTAGTCATTAAGAGTACATCTTTGTGTGCCAGAAGAAGAAATAAGGATGATCCTAGATCTTGTGCCATTATTACGCCTTGCACCATTGTAGTACAACTTCCATAATTGACCAAGAACAAGATCTTCCTCATCTGATACCTTCGCTTCAACTTTTTTAGGCTTAGTAAAGGTGTAGCAACCAATTTCAGTCTTCATCATGGCACTAAAATTGAGCATTGAAATCTCATATTCTATTTGAAGCTCATCCAAAACTTCTTCCATCAAGTCTAACTCTTCCAATTCTTCGATCATCAAGTTGACAAAATTCATGGGTTTATCTTATTCAATTTTCTCTGTGATAAGTTGAAGGCTTCTCATTATAAATATAGATTCTTCTCCCTTTTATAGAAATCTCCAAATGAGAATAGTCCATAGAAAGGTAGCCTTCCAACTTGGTAGTGAACTCCCATGACAAGCACATGCTGAAGTAAGGCTCCAGGTCAACCACGACCACCTCTTGGATCACAGTGATTTGAGGCATTTTATGCAGCACAATGGGGATGTATTTGATGAACCTCACTATCCTGGTAGGGGTTCCATATAATTATAAAATGCTAGGACTGCTCTTTGTATATTCCATACCCATCACGTCACAAAATGCCTTTGGCATGACAGTCATTGGAGTGCCAAAATCGATCATGCAATTATGCACAATCCAACCTTCCATCCTAAGAGATAAGTAGAAATGGGGTGGTCTAATTTTTCCAATGGAAAAATAATTAGAATTTGAGCTAACAATATCTAATTTGGATTCTTCCCCTTATATTTGACAAATTTTAATTATTCTTGCAACAAGTCCACTTGTCTGGGCAATTGCAATGCATCATAGAGACTCACCTTTATTGGAATCCTATTTAACTCTTCAACAATGTTATATGTGGATGCATTGGATTCTTTCCCTTCATTTGAAGCCTCATATCTGCTCTGATATTTTTGTGTAGCTTCTACCCTCTAACACTTGGTCAAGGATGGGTATTTGAGCTTTTTCCTTGCCTGTTCCTCTGTTTCAGCTTTTGCTTGCAAAGTTGAATATTTTTCTTGCACTCTTTCTTTCACTCGTGGAGGTAAAAGATCTTTTAATAGGACATATTATTCTGGCTCGGGTGCTAGGATAGCTACCTTTGCTTGCGTTTGTTTCTTCTCACCTTGCACCTTTGAGTCTACGGGTACCTTCAAGGGCTCCATCTCAATTGGGTCCACAGGAACGGGTTTTCTTCTAGCTGTCATGAGAACTGAAACTTGACCACTAGAATAACTCTCCTCCAATGTCTACACGTAGTTCAGGTAAACTATGCAAGTTTCCTCGCCATGCAGATCATTGCAGGTAGAGCACCAATATGCTTTTTCTGATGTGCCAGCTTCTTCATTTGCCAACACTATCGAATTTCTCTTATGTGCCTTGTTGGTTGAAGGTACTTGCTCCCTAGTGATCGACGATGGTTGAAATATCCTAGGTTAGAAATATATTTCGGCCTACTTCCTTTTAATAATTATGATCTCATTACCCATCGCTCTTATGGTCGAGTTCATTGATTACAACTCTTTCAACACATTTTCTTGTGGATTAGGATTTGAGGGTGCTGGAGGATATGGTAATGGAAGAGGTATATATGGAGATGGTAGTGTTGGGATCAGAGCAGGAGAGGGTAACTATGGAATGGTTGGAGCAGGTAGTTGAAGAATAAAAAATTTCATTGCGGTTTGAGATGTATTCAGATTCCATGAAGGGATTGGATACATGGGGGACATGGGCAAGGGCTGAGAAGATGCATTAGCTTACAAATACTATGAAAGATCGATAAAATAGGTATTACCATTTTTGATGAAATCTTAGCGATTGCAATCAGGTCAGCTTTAGCCTTTTGTACAGTAGAATACATATCAGGAAATATGTTGACATTAGACTTTCGGATGGCCATACTGATGTCAGAGTTAAAAACTTAGAGGTAGTAAAATGCTACTTGCTTAGGAGTCGGTCAGAGACCATCAGGAACTCTCTTCCAAGTTTGAGCGAACCTGATATTGAAGTCCATAATTTCCTCCTATGAGTGCCTCTAAATAGTGGTAAACTGATGCAACAGGGAGAACAAATCCTCATGTTCATTGAAGCATTTGATCAACAATCTAGCCAACTAGTCCCAGATGGTAATAGTGGCAGGTTGAAAGGATTGGTACCATTAAAGCAACTTACCTATGAGAGAGATCTCGAGTAGTATTACCATTATATTTTTATTTGTGATGCTATGGATTGTCGCCAAGGCAGCCACATCTTGGAAATGCTCATAAGTTGTCTTCCCCATACCATTGTAATTAGGCAAATCCTTCATTGCTACTTGTGGAATCAGGTTCTAAGCTAACAGGTTTAGAGGTTTGGAATGGTTCCATATCAGGAACTGCCTTGGTGGTTGTGGTGGCAAATTTTGAGCCATTTGGACTGGAGTGTTTGGTCGGGGAGGAGGAAAACTTGTGGCTATGCTAGCAGGACTCGAAGGAACAAAAAACACACCAGCTAATTGAGAAGATGTTACACTTGATGGGCCAATCAGAGTGACTAACCTAGGATGTTCTCCTAACACTTGGGTGTCAAGTTCATAAAACTTAATGAGATATTCTGGATTTTTGGCCTTTGATCTTGTGATCATGAAGAAAATATTTTGCTCACTTCACGTTCAAAGGCTTCTTGGTAAAATTGAGTCACTAGATGTTCTAATCATATATTATAAAGGCAAACATCAAACCTCAATATTGTTTAAAGGTGGATCTTTTTTAGAGTCCCACCGAGCGTGCCAAAAACTGTTGGTCACAAATCTGCCTAAGTACAAAATATTATTTGTGCACCCTAGACCTAACCAACATTGAAATGCCAAATGAAAGAGATGTCCTTCAGGCCAATCTCCAGAGAGGGCTGGTCCCCGTACTAAATCTAATTATTGGTTTAAATATTAGGGTTATAGGAAAGATATGGGAAATGACATAAACGAATGGGAAATATGGTTGTATGCCAGATATGAAAGGTGGAGATAAACTAGTAGCACAAATCCAAATCAAACATTAATTAGAATATAACAAAAATAAAGGCACAGGAACCACTCATAGTTTTACAGAGATAACCTCCAAAAAAGCACTTTAGTATTCATTCCCTCACCATTAGTAGTTAAATTCAGATGTAGAATTTAAAATCAGCTAATAATGGACATGAACGTAAGCAAAAATGATAAGCAGAAAGAGATCAAATACAACACTACTCAAGGAACTAGAAGCCGAATATCTTTCTATTTATGCAAAAAACTCAAAGTGTTTTTCTACAGAGTGTTTATCCTCCTTCATTACATTGAAATACCTAGTATTTATAAAGGATTTCACCTCTAACATTAAATGCATATTAAAACAAAATGTTGACTGGTCAAAGATAAAAAACAATGATTCCCTCCTCGACACTTGCAACACTCAAATTAGATTATCCTTCAAGGAGTAGCGATAATTTTTATGGAGTGTGCTTGGAAAATAAGCAAAGAGGAACGATGGAAAAATGTTCCAAGCATTAGTGCATCGAAAATCAGCCACATCACACGGTAAATAGGAGCTTGGATATTAAATTTTGGGTACCACTCCATCCCTTTACACCTCAAAATCTTACCCTCGCCAGTGGAGATCCATTGATTATTAACTTCGTTTCAAGAAGGAGCGAGTTCGCTTTGAAAATGAACTAGATCGTACCAAAATCTAAGATGTAGCATTTAATCCTAACAACCTTTTAGTAGAAATTTTAGATTGTCACTCTTATTACCTCAAGGATTAAATTTCACTAATCTTTGCTCTTTTCAAAAAGATATTATCAACACGAGCACTTTGAAAGAAAACATTACCGAAAAGAAGGGGCAAGAATTGATTTCATCCCTGCAATCTGGTGTGTTTGCCTCTCATCATTCTTTCGTCCCTATCCTGAGTATTTTCACCCAAAAATGACATAAAAACATCTTTTGCAAGAAAAAGGTGAATATGATTGATTTTTCCCCTAAGAGTGGCGACAATAATTTTTGTCCCACCCCAAGGGTGACTTTGACTTTGACCAGCAGGTGGAGATACTATTTTTAGGACTTTCACTCCAAAATGTTTCCAATTGGAAATTCACCTAAAAAATGGTAAAAGGGATTTTCGCCCCTCCTAATGGGCACCTTTGACTTTGACTTTGTAAAGCATGTGTTGCACTCGATTTTCACCCTAGAATTCTTTTAACTAGAAATTCACCTTGAAGAGGGTTGAAAATAATTTTTGTCCCCTTCCAAGGGTGCCTTTGACTTTGACCAATCTTCATCACTTGCACACTTTTTCCTTCTGCTCATTTTGACAAAATCTCTTCATTATGGTAGTTTCACCCCAAAGGAAGGGTGCAAATGATTTTTGTCCCTCCATGAAGCAAAAACACCTTTCCTTTCATATTCACTGGTGATTTCACTCCAAATAAAAACTGTTAAAGCCTTGGTCAATTTTTCATCAATCCTTTGATCCCAAAACGTCCATTGTCATAGAGTTATTCCTTTTATATTTTACCCACGATTTTCATGAATTCTTACTGGCAAAAATTTACTGTGCATCTCCAAGGATAAAATCAACCCTCTTTATTTAATAAAATTTCCCAAGGAAGAAACAAAAACAATACATCAAAACAGTAAAATTAAAACAACTGCAACATTCAACTGATATTCTTTAAATTTTTACAATCAAAATTTTAGTGTGGAAAAACTGCCAACAACTCTTTAGTGTATTTTTTTGTTAGTCTTATACACATTATAGAGTTAAGTCTATATTTAGTTTACAATCAATCAAACATCTATACTTTCTAGATCATGTATGTGTTAGAAACACAAAATATATTTATGCACTATGATTAACATTTGCATTGATGTGATAGAAGTATATATATACATGTGAAATCAAGAAGGTATGAGGTTGGGAGTTATAACTACTTTCCAACTTCCCATAACCTCTGTAACCATAAGGTGAATACATAATATTCACATCATTCTCCCATTATTACATAAATGCTCAATCAAAGTACATACAAAAAAATTTCTAAAATTTTTAAACTTTACATGTGTAAAAGACTTTGTCAACATGTTTGCATGTTGCTCCTCTATGGCATAAAATTAGAGTTGTATATTGTGTTATTGAACATGTTCACACATGAAATATCACTGAACCTTAATATGTTTTGTGTGCTCATGAAAAACTAGATTGTGAACAAGCTTTACAACTCCTTGATTGCCATAACTTAGGATTATTGGTTTCTTTTATGGGATGCTCATTCTTGACAAGTTGTGACATAACCATATCACCTCATAGATAGCTTCTCTTGTAGCATGATACTCATCCTTAATGGAAGTACAACCAATAATATACTTTTTATTTTCCCAAGAAATCAAACTAGATCCTAGAAAGAATACGTATCTAGGAGTGGATCTCCTATCATCAATAGATCCTACATACTCTGCATCTATAAAACCTATAAATAAGAATTGATAATTCTTATTATACTCCAAATTGTACCCATTTTTACCATGGATATACCTAAGTACATACTTTTCTACTTTCCAAAGATACACCTTTGGTTCTTGCATGAACTATGAAATATAACTCATAGCATAGTTTATGTTAGGTCTAGTATATATCAGATAAATGATACTCCTACTAAATTGGTGATAGAAAGTTCCATTTACCTCTAGATATGGATCATAACATGATAGTTGCAACCATAATTCTATTAAAGTGTCCATGGGCTTGCAATATGTCATCCAAAACTTCTTGAGCAATGTCTTGGCATACTTTATTTGTGACATGAACACATGATTTTCAATTTTCTATACCTTTAAGCCAAGATAATAATGCATTAGACTAAGATTAGCCATGTAAAATAAATGCTCAAATGCTTTCTTGGTCTCTTCAATCAACTTCACGAAACTACTAGTGATGACCAAGTCATTGGAATACACAATGATAATGACAACCTCTCTTCCTTATATTTTGAAGTATAGTTTTGGATCATATGCATTACAATAGAATCCATGTCAAAAAATATGGTCATTTATCTATAGGTGCCAAGATTTGGGTACCTACTTTAGTCCATATAGATATTTGATGAGCCTACATACCTTGTTCTCTTGACCAGGTGTGATGAATCTCTATAATTATGTCATATAGACTTATTCATAAGGTAACCATTGAGAAATTCACTCTTATATCTATTTGATGCTTCTGTATAAATAGTCTTGATCTTTGTCATTGGTACAAAATTTTCATCATATTCAATTCCTTCCTTTTGTGCATAACCATTTGCAACAAGTCTTACTTTGTATTTATTGATGCTCTCATAAAATTTGTATTTGGTCTTGAATACCCACTTGCAACCAATGGGTTTATTTCCAAGTGGAAGATCAACAAGTTATCGTGTCTTATTCTTCATCAATGCTTAATAGTTGATGTTCATGGCATCCTTGCAGTCCTTTGATGCAAGATCTTCATGAACCATTGAAGGTTCATATGTCTGCACCACAATGGTCATTAGGTCTGGGTTGACCTCATTATAAACTTTGCTCCAAGTTCTTGGTCCAAAAATAAATGTATCTAGAACATGATATGACTTTGTATCATAAATTGTACTGATATACCACTTGGGTTTGTGAGTGGTACTGAAATTGGATGGTCCTAGATCATAAAATGGTAATTGCAACATGAAAATTATAACCATGATGGTTACAACCATGATTCCATGAAAGTGTCCATGGGCTTGCAATTTTTCATTCAAAACTTTTTGAGCAATGTCTTGACATACTTTATCTATGAAATGAACACATGGTTATCAATTTACCATACCTCTAAGCCGAGACAATAATGCATTAGCCTAATATTAGTCATGTCAAACAAATTCTTCAATGTTTTCTTCATATTTTCAATCAACTTCATCAAACTCTTAGTGATAACCAAGTCATTCACATACACAATGATGATCACTACCTCTCTTTCTTGCCTTTTGAAGCATGGGTTTGTATCATATGGACTATAATGGAATCCGTGCCATAAAATATGCTAATTTATCTTCATGTGCCAAGATTTGGGTGCTTGCTTTAGTCCATAGAGATATTTGATGAGGCTACATACCTTGTTATCTTGACCAAGTATGATGAATCCCTCTAGTTGTGTTATATATACTTATTCATGAGGTAACGATTGAGAAATTCACTTTTCACATCTATTTGATGCAATTTCCATCCAAATTGTGTAGCCAATGTAGAAACCATATAAATAGTCTTGATTTTTGTTGTTGGTGCAAACATGTCATCATACTTAATTCCTTTATTTTGTGCATATCCATTTGCAAGAAGCCTTATTTTGTATTTATCAATGCTCTCATCAACTTTGTATTTGGTCTTGAATACCCACTTGAAACCAATGGGTTTCTTTCCAAGTGGAAAATCAATAAGTTTTCATGTCTTATTCTTCATCAATGCTTAATACTTGATGTTCATGGCATCCTTACACTCCTTCAATGAAAGAGCTTCATGAACCATTAAAGGTTCATATGTCTACACCATAATGTTCATTAGGGATGGATTGACCTCATTACAAACTCTTCTTTGAGTTCTTGGTCCAAAAATAAATGTATCTAGAACATAATCTAACTTTGTATCACAAATTATATTGAAATACCATTTAATTTTGTAAGTGGTACTCAAAGTGAATGGTCCTGGATCATAACATGATGATTGTAACCATAATTCCATTAAAGTATCTATGGGATTGCAATTTATTATTCAAAACATCTTAAGCAATATATAGGTATACTTTATTTGTGACATGAACATATGGTTAATTATTTTCCATATCTCTAATCCAAAGCAATAATTCATTAGTCTAATATTAGTCATATCAAATGAATGCTTCAATCATTTCTTTGTCTCTTCAATCAACTTAACCAAAATTCTAGTGATGACCAAGTTATTGACATACACAATGATGATCATGACCTCGCTTCCTTACCTTTTTAAGTACAAGTTTGGATCATATGGACTACAATGGAATCCATGTAATAAAATATGCCCCTTGATCTTCAAGTGCTAAGATTTTGGTACCTACTTCAGTCTATAGAAATATTTGGTGAGTCTACATACCTTGTTCTCTTAATCAGGTATGATGAATCCCTTTCTTTGTGTCATATAGACTTATTCATGAGGTAACCATTAATAAATTCACTCTTCACATTTATTTGATGCAATTTTCACCCAAATTGTGCAACCATTATAGAAACCATCTGAATAGTCTTGATCTTTGTTGTTGGTGCAAATTTTTCATCATAATCAATTAATTCCTTTGTTGCATAGTCATTTGCAACAAGTTTTACTTTGTATTTATCGATGCTCTCATCAACTTTGTAGTTGGTCTTGAATACCCACTTGCAACCAATGGGTTTCTTTCCAAGTGGAAGATCAACAAGTTTCCATGTCATATTCTTCATCAATACCTAATACTTGATGTTCATGGTATCCTTCCACTCCTTCTATGAAAGAGCATCATGAATCATTAAAGATTCATATGTTTGCACCACAATGATCATTAGGGTTGGGATGACCTCATCACAAACTTTACTCTGAGTTATTGGTTTAAAACTAAATATATTTATAACATGATCTAACTTTGTATCACAAATTATACCGAGATAGCACTTGGGTTTGTGAGTGGTACTCAAAGTGGATGGTCTTAGATCATCAAGTAATTAGGTCCATCACGAACATCTCCTTCATATTCATCAAAATCCTTTCTCTTAGTGGATTCATCATCATCACTATAAAAAAGAATAATATGTGCTTTTTCAATAGCACATGGCTTAGAAGAAGAGGTATACTCATTCTTCAAATTAAACATCATATATTTGATGATATACAATTTCTTTGTGTTAGAATCCATGAGATGATATCCCTTTGACTCATTGTTGTATCTAGAAATTGCTTGGATTTCTTCTCCAACTTTATCTGATTTTGTGTTGAAATGTGTATGGGTGCAATGCATTTAAATTCATAGATGTTTGACATTGAAGGATTTTTTTTCTATCCATACCTCTTCAAGTGTGACACCATTCAATAGAAGTGTGGGTGCATGGTTCAACAAGTAGACCATAGTACGAATAACTTTTTTTCAAAATGCTATATCTAAATTGAATCACTCAACATACATCACACCATATACTAAATAGTATGATTTACCTCTTTACATATCCATTTTACTGAGGTGTGTAAGCATTTTTTTAACTATTGTTTGATTCCATGTTGCTTTATAAAAGAAAAAAATATTATTGGTGTACTTTCCTCTCAATATGAGCAGATTGTTTGAATAGGACAACCAATAACTCCATATAAGATTTAAACTCTTGGAAATAGTGAGAAGCTTCATTCCTTGCCTTTAAGAAGTATAGCCACACATGTTGTGTATAATCATCAATAAATAATTACAAATATCTATAACCACTAAAATTTGAATACATGGTTCTGCATAGATTGATATGCATAAGGTCAAGTGGACCAGCCACTCTGCAACTACTTGAGACAAATGGAGCTCAATATTATTTTTCGTTCAAACAACTTGTACTAGGTCACAAGGCTTCATCAAAGATGGAATCTCATGTACCATGTCATGATGTAGGAGTGAATTCAAATGGTCGAAGCTTAGATGTCCAAATTGCCTATGCCATAGTGATGCAACTTCATATGCCTTGGCATCCAATTTTTGGTTGTCTTGCATTACAACCACAAGAGAAAACATCTTGCCCATGCTAGTAGCATGAGCAATGATTGTGAAACGTATGGATTTTACTCAAATGAGATAGATTTTATCTGCACCTATTTCAAAAAACTCCACACAAATTATGATCAAGTAATTGATTCATAGAAATCAATTTCTTTGTGAGGTTAGGCACATAAAGAACTTGAGTCAGGAAATAGGTACACTCTCCAAGATGCAATAAAACATCATCGATTCTAACAATGGTGTATGTTGAATTATCACCAAGTGTTACTTGTACACAATAAGATGAATGGTCAAGGCTCATGAACCATTCCTTTTAGATTATCATGTGTCTAGTAGCTCTTGAATCAACGTATCAAATTGGGCTTGACTTTGAAATAGCATCAAGAGATTAAACTAAATAAGTAGTCTTGTCCTATATCAAAATTAGCATCCTCAACTATATTGACATGGTAGCATTGAGGTGAATTCCTCCTTTGCCGCTGATAATTCTTCTACTTATTCTTGATGAATTATTTGGTTGATTCTTGGTTGATCCTTACTCCTAAAGGATATGTTATAGTTTTCCATAAATTATACTTGTGAAATTTATTTATCCTCGATATTGTTGATGCTCTTTTTGGCCTATATTTTGATGGTTTTGGTGCTTATTAGGGGGTACGCCACCTTTATTCAACTCCATCAGCTTCTTGAATTTTTGATGCATGAGAAAAGCATGTTCTTATTCAGTCTCTATCTCTCAAATTATTCCTCTAGTTGAAGCAAATTTATAAGAGTCTTAAAAGTGGGACTTCGATTTGTCACATTTAGAGTTGTTATCAAAATATTGAACACTAGTGATGGTGCATGTAGCACTCTTGAAACAAGTACATTATCAGTCACAATTTTACCTAACACTTATGGCGAGGCTTACAACTTAGCAATCAATTGCAGAAATCCTTTCAACTTCTCATCGCTCTTTATCTTCAAGCAATACAATTGGCTATAAGCATGTAGAATTTGGTCTTAGTTCTTGGACTCAAATACCATACCAAGTTTTTCCCATACATCCTTCATGGTTATAACATCACAAATATATGGCTGGATCTCATTAGCTATGCCAAACATGATGATTAATCAGGATTTTTGGTTAGCTTTATAAAAATTTCTTTATCCATCTGGGTCAGTGGTATATTTATGCACAATGCCACATTCTATTCGCCACAAGTCTTTTATCTTAAGGTGAATCTTTAGAGTTTTTCTTCCAAATAGAATAGTTGTCACCTTTTAGCAACTACGAATCAGGCAACAACTACTTTGTAGTATTAACATCCACACAAATTTTTTTACAAAACTATAAACAAATAATTCTAATAGAACGTGCTTGAAAAAATATTTTCAATGAGTATATGCAAAGCCTATACTCATACAATGTTCAATGCCTCTAATTGTGAGAAGACAATTGGGTCTCGTTGGAAAAAAAAAGATATGGGAATTTGATTTTTTTCTCCAACATAAATCTTCAAGGAATATTTTGTCAACATTCCAGGATAATAAAAAATTCCAAATCACTATCTTGTCAGCTGCATATAATAACAATAGAAATAAAAATATTTTTAAAGGCTTCAAGTAGCTTTCCCATGGAGCATGTGGGATTATTTAAATATATTGGTGCATTGTTTTCTATTTGTAGATTATTTGTTCTTTGCATGCAATAGATCAACACTTTCCTCCTAGTAAACTATAGGTAACATGTTTATTATTATTATTATATAGATTTGTGGCATTAGCCTTCAATGGGCAACACTTCATTATAAGTTAGCTTTCAAATGGCCCAAGCACTGATTAGACAATAAGTGCATAATAGATGACCTAAGCAAGATATGATAGAGTTCTTCACTTAAGATGACACTCTTTTTTTATGATATCTCTAGATGGTAGGTTTTAGATGACAGTAGCTCTAGATGGCAACTCCACATAGCAATAGCTCTAGACAATAGCTTTAGATGATAGTAACTCTAGATGAAAGCTCCACATAGTAGCTCTAAATGGTAGATTTAGATGGAAGTATCTCCAGATAGTAGCTCTAGATGATAGTAACTTTAGATGGTAGATCCACCTGATAGAAACTCTAGATGGTAGCTCCAAACATGGCAAAAACTCTAGACAACTCTAGATGGAAGTAGCTCTAGATGAGAACTTTAGATGATAATAGCTTGGTAGTAGCTCCAGACCATAATAGCTAATGATAATAGATCAATAATAACTCCAGATCACAACTTTAGATGACAACTCTAGATAGTAGTAGCTCTAAATGGTAATTCCAGACCTCAACTCTTTTCTAGACAACAACTCTGGATGACTCTCCTAGATGGAAACTTTAAACAACTTCAAATGGTAATATTTTTCTAGATGGTAGGATGGTAGGATCAGATTTCCTCTTCTAGGCGACAACTTTAGATGGAAGATTATTGCCAATATGTTCAAACTCGAATGTAATGCATTCAAACTCTAGTGCAATACTCTAGATGACTCATTATTTTCTTCAAACGACATGTTTCTTGCACCAAATGACAACAATATTTTCTTTTTTTAGATGGTAGTAATCAATTTTGTGACAACCACTCTTACAACATGAACTAATTTTTTTCAGTTGGCTTTGCAACTCCTCTGAGATGAAATAAATGTATGCAATACTTGCAAACATAAACAAGAATAAAAAGAATATTTTTCTCCAAACGATAAGGTCTTATCCTTGCTCAAATTTAATTTTTTTTTTTCTAGTTTCTTTAGTAGCAACACGCTTTCACAAACTCCAAGAGATGTCTCCTAATCCTCAACAACTGGATCACCTTCACAAATGAAAGCTTCATTCTGATTTCAACTTGCTTTGTTACCAAATGTTGGAAACACAGAATAAGTTTATGCACTGTGATAAACATTTTATTGATGTGATAGAAGTACAAGGTTGGGAGTTAAAACTACTTTTCAACTTCCCATAACCTTTGTAACCATAGGGTGAATACATAATATTCATGATAGTATGTTATGTTCGCTCATCTCATCACTTATTTTTACCCTAATTTTGGTGGGGTCTTATATTGTTTGACCTTCATGTTTTTTTAAACATAGATTCTGTCATGTTTGTCATTGGTGGAGGATGCTTGCATATTATGAGATTTTTTTAGGTTTTACAAAAAGATCGTTTATTATCTCTTGAATGTTAGCCACCCCATGTTCCTACCTAAATATGGAGATTTTTTTTTTTTAAATTCAAGGTAAATTTGTATAGATTATACATGCATGAAAAAAATCCTACCAATTTATGGATGATCAATAAAAATATTTTCATTTAAAAAAAAAAAGTATAAAAGACCCTTATAGGAGAGGCAACAAAAAACATAATTTTTCTTTTGGTTACATAGGAGTGTTGGTCACAACCACACTATTTTTAGTGACTGGACAAGCATAGGGTTCAAACCACAGGGGTTACTCCCACAAAGCCTATTCCGCTTTGTTATTGTTGACTCGACGTGAAGGAGACCATCGATCGATCGATATTCATATGTTATCGTCGATCTATTTTTAGTAACTGACAAGCGTAGGGTTCAAATCGCAAGGGCTGCTCCCACCAAATCTATTTTGCTTTGTTATTGTTGATCCAGTGTGAAGAGGACCATCGATCGCTCAGTGCAGATTCGTGCGGATTCGTATCGTTATCCTCGGTCTAGTACACACTTAGAGCATTCAGATCAGACTACTACCTTTGCAAACAGGCTACCCCCAAGGTTTGAACCTGGGTGTCTTCTTGATAAGTGCTTATAACCAATCCAACTAGCCTTCGGAGGCAACAAAAAACAGAAACTAGTTACACTAACTAAACGGGCAATTATAAAACTAATGTAAATTTTTTTTATTCTTGTATATTATATCAAACATTATTCAAGGAAGTTTTTAAACATTACTTTCATAAAAGGTGGATTGATTCCTCTACACCAAGATCTTAAAGTTATTAAGCAACAAATTCAAAATGTAATTCAAATTAGAATGGCAACTCTATGTTTGATCACCAATTTTTAAAATTAAGATTGAAAAAATTATATACAATGAGAATAAACAAAATAAAAGAGGATGGAAAAATATGTAAGGAAGAAAAAAAAAGATAATAAATGAAGACGTAACTTAACAAATAATATCATGCAAAGCATAAATCATGAAGGAAAGAAAAAACAAAAAAATGATAATAAATATTTAAAAAAAATATTAAATAAGATGTATAATATGAATAAAAATGTGTAATGGTTTGGGTTTTGGTTTTTTCTGGAGAGGTTCAAGGTCAAACTGTAGCCTGGGTGAGTGTGTAAGGGGGTGGTTGTGTGTTAAATTTTCTATTAATAAGCATAGTTCTTAACTTTAGAAAGAATCATGATTAGAAAGAGACTGGGGTAGTAAGATTTTTCACCAAATAAAGGTTCTACCGACCAAGACAGGTAAAATTAGTTAACCATTATTTTAATCCCACCTGTTGGACGCCATTATTTTAATCTCACCTGTTGGACCAAATTCCACGTCAGCCGGATACATTTCAAATCCTCAACACTCCTCTGCCCTGCTTAGTTAACTTCACTAGCTTGTCCCGAGTTCAAATCTCGACCATGACAATATACAGACAACAAAAAGAAGATCATACATGTGACGTCTTAAATTAGATTTAAATTCAGTCAAAAAAAATTGTATTGGAACATTTCACTGTTGGATAAGGACGACTTGGTAACGCTTGGATTTATGATCTATTTCACGCACTTTCAAAACACGATAAGATTTTGGACATTCCACTGTTGGATAAGGACGACTTGGATTAGGAGTTTCGGTACAAATCACTACGTTTTGCTTGTTTACCTTCCAGAGTAATTTTTAAGTTTTTTTCTTCTAATCATATATATATACACCGTTGTAATATTTTGTCATAATGTTATTATCTCATCCCTATATTAGCAAGTATCTTGAAAAAATGTTTTACAATGGCTAACTCCCTGCCAAAAAAAAATCAGTAATAATTATTTTAAAATATGTTGT
Organism: Wollemia nobilis; assembly: GCA_028583015.1. Classification (NCBI taxonomy): domain Eukaryota; kingdom Viridiplantae; phylum Streptophyta; class Pinopsida; order Araucariales; family Araucariaceae; genus Wollemia; species Wollemia nobilis. The sequence goes on along the minus strand of JAQPPZ010001268.1, from coordinate 2,168,283 downwards.
CATTCTAGTAATTTTGTTTTTTATATTGTATGTTAGAAAAATAATCAAAGGAAAATTTAATATCTTTTAGATCTTTTAAACTTTTGGCTTAATCTAATATTTAATAATTTTAAGGTATGTTCAAATTAAGTAACTTAAGAATTATAAGGGGACACATGTAAGGTCTCTATTTAAAGATCATTTTCTTTTCATCTGTTATCTTTATCAAAGTTTTTTTTTTTTCCTTAAAAATAATAATTATTTTATATTAAGTATATATGAAATTACATGCGTCAGATTTTTTTGGATTTTTTTCAAAGTTTTAGTAATGATTTAAAAATTAGGTTACTTAGATATCATAGTTGGTTATCTTTATTAAGCTAAGTTCTATCTTTAGACACCTTTCCAAATTGTCAATCAATATCCTTTAAATCATTGACTTCTAAGTTTTTTAAAAAAAGTTGTTTTAATTGTCCTTACTTTAACTGGAGTGTATTAATCTCCCATTAGAGATACAAACCAACTACAATGCACTGCCCTCATTGAATTCCTATACTAAACATGCACTTGGTTTAATATGAAGCCCCTCCTTTGAGAATTCATCTGTGTCCCTATTCAATTCTCTATAAATATGCCAAAAAGTAAAAGCTTCACTTTGATCCACAACTTTTATTTGAGAGAAGATGGGTTGTAGAACCATGTTTTCCATCTTGAAAACACCAAGTATCTAGTTTATTACCACCCGTGAGTCTCCATAAAATTAGATTTTTTGTATTAACTAAACCAACAATTTGAGTGCCATAATTTCAACATAATTATTGGAACCTTCTATTTGTCCAACCTTGAATTTGAAATAATGAGAGTTAGAAATATATAGTAATCTTCTTGCTCCACAAACTTCAAGGACCCCTGTTTAGTCGCATCAAAAAAGCCTTAGGCCCCTGATTTATCAATATTTGGAGGGATGATTAGTTTGATGACCTTTGTTGTTGTCAAAACGTTATAGTTATTGAAATTTTTGATGATTTGGGAGGAGACCTGCCAAGTAGGCTTATGTCGATCCTAAAATTTTCTTGCATTCTTATATAACCATACTCCCCATGACACAAACATCGAGAGAGCTATAAAACCTTTGTATGACCTATTTTCAAACCAATATTTTAAGCACTATACTAGGGAATCCCCTTGCCGTATTATAGAAAGATTTAATTGCACTATAAATTCCCTCCAAACATGTCTAATAAAGGAAGAAGCTATAATAAATGATCAATTTTTCATTTTTTGACTTATATAAATGACATCTTCCTAGATCATTCCAACTCTTCTTCTGTAATACCTTTAATGTTAGAACCTCATTTTCATGGTAAGCTACAAGAATAGTCTTATCTTGAAAGGGACATTTTGCTTCTAGAGTGACTTCCACCACCATGTTAAATCGTCATTTCTATCTTTAAACAAAATCTTATACCCCAACTTTGAAGTGTACTCCTTCGTAGCTCCATTATTTGTCTAAACTAATTGATCAGTTTTCTATTGCAACTTGATATGTCCAGAATTAAGTCTCCCCACATATTCTTCCCACTGGTGTACCTTCTGGTCCTAAAGCCCTAACACTATTGGTTTCTTCCATCATTGTATCCAATTTGTAGATGATTCTAGGTCAGTTGCTTGGGCTAAAGTTCCAATCCCATGAGCTCTTAGGGTCTGAATTACATTATTTGGTAGTCTGTGCATACTACCACAACTAATCGTAGGGTCTAAGCTTAGTATTTTCCTTAAAATATCCCTTACTTTCCAAGCAAGCCAATCACCTATAATTTAAAAGGCTCAAATCATTACCTTCCAACAGATTGAAACAATATGGGTTTGCTTCACTAAGGCCCTTATCCACTTCTTGAGTGTGAGTGGCTCTAAATATTTTTTCAATATGATCTTATTCCATAATCTTACCTTTGATATTATCTTCCAAACACACTTTACTGCTAGGGACTTTCTAAACAAGAATATGTTCTTAAGTCTCCATCCTCCATTTTCCTTAGGCTTGGCTAAGGACTGCCATTTAAACAGGGGAATACCTTCCCTTCCTTTTTCCCTATCTATAAAAACATGTAGCTTAACACTTTAATTTTATCCTTCTCTTTTGGTATATGAACCAAAGATTACCAATACACTAGTATTACCTCTAGCACAAACTTGACCAAAGTCAATTTCCCAAAAGAGAGCCATTTGTTGCAACATATATTAATTCTTCCTTCCACCTTTATCAACCAATTCTAGTCTTGTTTAGTGTAGTCATTGTGTTTCAAAAAGAACCCTAAATATTTAAACCCTCTTGAAGATCAAATCTATTAAAGGAGAAAATTTGACCTATTAATATGGTTTGATTATGATTGTCACGGTTAAAAGAGATGCTCAATTTTTGTGCATTAATATGAATACCTGTTGCGAGACAAAAATATCTAAAGAATGTTTTAACTTCTCTACAACTCTTATTGTTTCATATGTGAAAAGGAGAACATCATCTATAAAATGTATATGGGTGACTTCCATTGTTATACATATTCTAATTCCCTTTACTTCTCTTACCCTCTTGTCTTTTAAAATGCACCCACTTAATTTCTAAACTACCAGAAGAAATAATAGTGATGACAAGGGGTAACCTTGTCTTATTCCTCGAGAATATTTGAAGAATTGAGAGGCTGGCCCATTAACCAAAATTGCAAAAAAAATATACCCCATAATCTAGTTCATCATATGCACACATAACTCAATATGAGTAAGTATAATTCTTAAATATAACCAGTTTACTATATCACAGGCCTTGGAGAGATCCAACTTCATCACCATTGTCGATAATATTTTTGATTTTATGGTATGGAGAATTTCTTGAGTAGCATCAATTGCTTCATTAATTTGTGTATGATGTAGTAATCCAAACTACTCAATAGATATAGAAGCAAAGAGGAACCTTTTAATTCTTGATGTAATTAATTTTGCTATGATTTTGTACACATAGTTACACAAAGAAATGGGTTTGAAATTTTCAAAGGGAGAATGCTTGTCCTTATTTAAAATAAGAACAATGAAGGAAGAGTTGAAGACTACATTTACCCTTCATATTTGCTTAGACTTCTCCACAACCTTGAATATGTTAGACTCCAAAAGGCCATAGAGCCCAAGAAAGGATTCCATAATCTAGTCATTAGGTCCTAGACTATTATATTTTTGGAAGGAAGTTAAAATAACTTTGCACTCCTTATTTGAGACTTCCTTAACCAACTCACCATTGACTACCTCATCTATAAATATGAGAAAGAGAGAAGATATTTTGACTATTCATCTATATTGACTTGATCAAGATCCTTATATAGTTGACAAAAATGCCTCACTCCCACATCTGCTATTCCTTTAAATGAGAAGACTTTACTTCCATCTTGACCTTGTAGATCCTAGATTGTATTTTGTTGTTTTCTATGATTTGTGAAGCTATAGGAAAATTTAGTGTTCTTTTCCCCCTTTTACAATCTAAAGTGCTCTACTTTTGAGCCTCCATTGTGTTTCTCTCTCTACCAATAAATTTCTCTTCTCTTGTTACAAAATTTTATACTTAAACCTTATTTCCTAATCTAGTTCTATTTCAAAGTCATCTACTAAATGCATTGCAAGCTCCTCCTTAGTCTCCCTCAGTTTTTGCTCATCCATAAATTTATTTTTATAGGCCCATTGAACTACTGCTACCTTAACCCTTTTTAAATTTGATGTAAATTGAATATTAGCAGATTCTCTCAGACTAGGATCAAACTTTACCCATTATGATTTGATTAGAGTTATAAAGTTATCCTCTTTTAGCGACTCAAATTTGAATTTAAAGGAACTATGTGGTTTTTCTTCTCTTTTGCTATAATAAGCATGATGGGGGAGTATTAGAGTCTCCTCTAACTTCAATCCAAGACTTTAGTCTATAAGTGTCATTTAAAAAACTCTCAGCTACTAAAAATATATCCAGTCTCTTATAAATTTTTTTCAATCCCTATCCTCATGTTTCTTCAAGTTGGGACTAACTTTATACGCACCAGGTCTACTAGCCCCTTGGTTTCAAATGTTTGGATGAAGTAATTAGTTAGTGGATAAAATTTAGTAGCAGTACCACACACTTCACTCTTAGAAAGCATTTAGTTTAAATCACCTCCTAAAATTAAATTATCAACTTCTAGAAAATTTTAATCCATAAGATTTTCTCAATATTGCATCCTCAATTTATAAGGCCCATAAATGTTCACCATTGTCACAATTTCTCTAAGTGCCATTGAAAAGAATTAAGTTCCTACTCTTGAGTCAAGTAATGCAAATTTGGTTAGACTAAAATGATTTACCTTCCACCCTGTGGCTACTCCTCCTGAAGTCCCTACCGCATCAAGGGCCAAAAAATCCCATCCTTTAAGCAATTTACTAATATCTTCCATCGCTTTCATAGTTAACCCTTTTGGCTCTTGACTTAGCAGAATATTTAGATTATGAATTTCTATCAGCCTACATAGAGAAATTTTTAAAGCTAATCTTCCCATCCCCTGAATGTTAAAGGAGAGAAATTTTATTGATCAATTGTGTCTAGGATCATCCATGCTCTAAAGATCCCCTTTAAGGATGTTTGCTTGCCTTGTTGAACTTCATAAAGGGATTTTTTATTATCTAACTAAATAAAATATCTTCTACCCCTCCCATTAGAAATACTACCTACCCCCACATATTTACTAAGGTCTCCCCCAACTGCTCCTTCCCTTACTATTTTTCTTTCTTTTAGGTATCGTAGGGGATACGTATAGGTTTTTGGGGACACAAAACCTTCTTGAGCATAAGCAAAACAAGGCATGAAAAATTCAAAGCAGTTTACTTATGAAGGATCATTGAAAAAATTACCAGATTCTAAACTAAGGTTTGGATCTACTGCCTTGAATGAAGAAGAAATTGGGGGTCCTCCTTGCCCTCAATTCCACCCTTTACCTTCTTCTAAGGGAGACTTTGTTTTACAAACTGGTAAATCTGACCATTGGTAATTTGAAGGGATCAAAGGATAATTACCCATAATCCAATATAAAAAATGAAATTTTGCAATAATTTGATTTTGAAAGCTTGTATCTAGGTTTGGGAGCATGACATCCAAATTTTGCTCTGAGATTCCTAGCCTTGCTTTAGTCTAAGATGATTATAAATCTATCACTTGATATGACACAAAAAGTTTTGTGTCCACCTTCTCTACATCTATTCTTTCCCCTGATTCCTTTGGCTTGTGTTCCTTATGCATTGATTCAATAATATGATCAACCTGTGAGTCATGTGCCTAAAGGGAAAATTGCATCTGATTCTCACCCTTAAAGGCCCTTCTCTCTAACTTATGATACCAAATCTTCCTCAAAAAAATTAGAGAACAACACCTCAGAATATGCACATAATTATGATAATGTGCACATCTAAAAGATACACCAATGTAGTCTAGGGTTTGAACATGCACCCCTTTGTTGTACTTCAACATAATTTCCTCCACCAATTTATCTCTCCAATCCACATCAACAAGAATCTTGGCCACTATCCTCAAGCATGAGGACTGATACCTATTATTCACTTCTAAGAAAGAATCAATATAGTTGCCTATGACTTAGAAAACATCTCTAGAACATAATTCTCATGGAAACATTGGTAAATTTACCCATATAGGGTGAACAAGTATACAAGTGGTACTAGGGTCAAAACAAGGGTCCCATAATTTAAGAATTAACAAAGTTATCCCCAAAGCCATTTCTTTGACAATTTTTTTGCCACATCTTCCTTAGTCCTGAACTAAAACAACAACCACACTCTTTCTAAAAGCAAGAAACTAGGCACATACCCTAGGACTTCCATCCATTCCTTAGCCATCCAATTTGCCAATTTCTTTTTTTTCAAAAATTGCACACCCATAAAACCTCTTGATAAGTGATTTCTCTAAGAGTTCAATGACTCCCTCATTTTTATAAATCCTAAGACTAGTTTTATTTGGTTACTATTCCTTCAAATGCACTTGTTGCTTTTTGTGTGCTTCCAAGGAATTCTTCTTTGGGGTTTCTCCTTCCAGATTCTTTTGCTATCCCTCGTAGCCTTGATCAGAGAGTTGTGGCTTGTTTTAACCACATTTTTCTAAAAATGGCGTATCCTAGTCATTACTTCTATCCAAGAGCAACATGCCCTCCTATGAAATCATCACCAAATTAAACCCATTATTGAACTATTCAAAATGGGACTTTACTCTTCCATACTTCCTTCCACTATCAAAGATGGAAACCCCCTCGCATGGATCTGTTGAATAATCCATTGCTTCTTCTTTAGGACATTGCTCCAAAAAAACCCTAAAATTTCCTTCCATATCATCATTTTGCATTCTCTTTAGAACCTCAAGGTTGGGGAATTCTCCATTAGCATTGCATTAGCAACACTAGCCCCAATAGAGAAATCCCCACTATCATTGCCACCCTTTGCTTCACTCAAGATGGTGGTAGTCTTGTAAAAAAAAGTTCTAACAATCCTTCCTCTTGGTCTAAGTTTTTAGAACCCTAGGTTTTATCCTAGGTTTTATCGTAGTTATATCCATATTCTTTGAGAATATCATACATATTTGAATGATAACCTTCCACCATTTTTAGTTATATTTTGTGGTGAAATCCTTATTTAGATATTTTATATAAATTTAAGATATTAGGGTTATATTACTATTATTTTAGATTATTTTATCGTTATTTTTAACTATATTTTGTGGCTAAAGTCCAAGTTAAAACTTTTATGTAAATTTATGATATTGATTTTTAATTATCATTATTGTTATCTTATTTTTCAATTCTTAATTATATCTTGTTGCTAAAAACCTAGTCATTTTTTAATGTAAATCTAAGAACTTAATAATTATTTTATTATTTTGTAATTTAATATATGATTGAAACGTATATTTATATACCTTTTTAAACATAATCTTATATAAGCTTTTCATTTCTAGTGACGGGACATGTATTGACTTCTCACTATATATAAAAGGAGAGAGCCACGGTAAACTTTTCACAATGCAATATCAATGGAGGTAAAATAGATAAATAGCGGAGAGTGAAATGTCATACAAGTGTGGGTAGAATTTTGATAAAAAAATAAAAAGATGAAGAAAAGTTTCAAGGAACAAGTCTTCTTAGTGTTGGTGGTATTATATTATTTGGTACATGTTGGAACAAAATCTGCCTTGGGTTGTTTAGTTGCGCCTTAGATTTTGTCAACATTGAAAAGACGAGAAGGTTTGAGACTTTTCGCCTGATCTCCAGAGAAGGCTGGTTCCTTGAAGTTTTTTATGGGAAAAGGGGAAGGAAGTAATACTGAAAGAGAGGGAAATATAGCCGAAGCTAGATCTAATATATGGTGCAGATTAAACAACAACAAAGACAGATTTACTTACTTCTATCCAAAGCATTTAAACACATTTCCATGCAGAAATTATATAATTTCAGATATGATTTCTAATATTTCGTTTAACATGTGTATATATTAGATTCTCATTCTAGCAATATGATTTATGTATTGCGAAATTTCAGATATAAGAACAAACTCAATTTACAATTCAATATTGTAAGTAGAAATAAAGAACATTAATACATACACTTGCACGATATGAATCATAATCCAATGGGAGATGTGATTTTATTGCTTGTATTCGAAGTACATGCATTTAGTCTTGTAAACATCCAAGAGCCGACGACTTTTTTGGAGTCACTCACCCCTATATATACCCTAAAAGAGTATCTTTTTCTACGTACATCTTACTATTTCACAAACAATCATCTGTAGTTTCTAATAATACACAAGTCTTCTATGAATTAGATATCTTCTCTGCAGATTAGATTCTAGACGAGCCTATCACATTTTCAATCATCTGGCAAGCCTGCTCTATCCTAGATTTCTGATAATCATGTCAAAAATTACTTCTTGGTGTCAGTGCATGCCTTTGATTGCCAAAAATACATTTTATTCCTTTATAGCTGGCACGTCGCGAAATCGCGACATTCTTTCCTTGCTTTGCTCTTTTGCCGCCTCTAGTCGTGAAAATGAGACATGTCATGAAATCATGACATTTATCTCTTACTTTGCTCTTCTACCGCTTCCAACCACAAAAATGAGACATGTCGTGAAATCACGACGTCCATCTCTTGCTTTGCTCTTCTGTCGCTTCCAGCCGCGAAAATGAGACATGTCACGAAATCGTGACATCTTTGTCTTTTCCTTCATTTCTTCTAGGCGGTCGTGAAAATGCGACATGTCACGAAATCGCGACATTCTTTCCTTGCTTTGCTCTTTCTCTTCTCTTTTGGCCGCGAAAATGCAACATGTCGCGATATCGCAACACTTTTTCCTTCTTGCTCTTTCTCTTCTCTTTTGATCGCGAAAATGCAACATGTTGCGATATCACAACACTTTTTATTTCTTGTTCTTTCTCTTCTCTTTTGGTCGCGAAAATGCAACATGTCGCGATATCGCGACACTTTTGCCTCCTTGCTCCCTTCTCTTTGCTTTGGACCGCAAAAATGCAACATGTCACGATATCATGACACTTTTTTCTCCTTGTTGTTTCTCTTTGCTTTGGACCGCAAAAATGCAACATGTCGCGATATCGTGACACTTTTTCCTCCTTGCTCCTTCTCTTTGCTTTTGGCCGCGAAAATGCAACATGTCACGATATCGCGACACTTTTCCTCCTTGCTCTTTCTCTTTGCTTTGGACCGTGAAAATGCAACATGTCGTGATATCGCGACAATTTTTCCTTCTTGCTCTTTCTCTTCTCTTTTGGCCGTGAAAATGCAACATGTCGTGATATCGCGACACTTTTTCCTTCTTGTTCTTTCTCTTCTCTTTTGTCCGCGAAAATGCAACATGTCGCGATATCGTGACACTTTTTCGTTCTTGCTCTTTCTCTTCTCTTTTGACCGTGAAAATGCAGCATGTCGCGATATCACGACACTTTTTCTTTCTTGTTCTTTCTCTTCTCTTTTGGCCATGAAAATGCAACATGTCACGATATTGTGACACTTTTGCCTCCTTGCTCCCTTCTCTTTGCTTTGAACCGCGAAAATGCAACATGTCGCGATATCGCGACACTTTTTCCTCGTTCTTTCTCTTTGCTTTGGACCGCGTAAATGCAACATGTCGCGATATCGTGACACTTTTTCCTCCTTGCTCTTTCTCTTTGCTTTTGGCCACGTAAATGCAACATGTCACGATATCGCGACACTTTTTCCTCCTTGCGGTGTTTTGCTTTTTCTTTGATCTTTAGCATATGGGCCACTTCGGTCTTCTTGGAAAATATGCAAAAAGGTGCATCAGCTATTTTTCTGTAGTTAGTCACTTTTTTATTAACATTCTTGGCGCCTTCCGGGGGATTTTTTGCTTGGAAATTTTTTGAACCAAGCCTTTATCCATTGGGAAATGGAGTCAACAATGCAGTTGTAAAAAGAATCTTTCAGAGAAAGACAAAGAACACAAGAAAATGCACTTAGATTAAAAGTGAAAATTACCTCGTCAAAACTCCCTCTATACCTTAGTATCTCTATTAAAAAAAAATGTCAACTTATGATTGGCTTCCACTGAAATTTTTTGTTAAGGCCAAAAAATGGTAATATTTACAAATATTGTCTGAATATACTTATATTATACTGTACATATAATTCCTTTCCTGCTTTCTCAACAGAAATATAACTTTAGGTGAATGCATTCACTGTGATGGGAAGAACCAATCCATCTTGATTATAACCTGAAAAACCATCCAGTAAGGAAAACCTTTCTGCTCCTGCAACTGTGTGTAGAATTTGGTCAGTCTAAGGTAGCGGGTAATGATATTTGAGTGTTGCTTTGTTCAGATTTTTGAAATCTACACACAATTTGATATCTCCATTTTTCTTCTTGACTGGTACCAATTTTGCCACCCAGGTGGAGTGTTTAACAGGGTATACTATTTTATCTTGAAGGAGTTTTAGCAGTTCTTTATTGTACACTTTTAGATCACTATACACCCAAGCTATGATGTCAGGGAATTTTTTACACAATTCTCTGATATGGTTCACTTCCTCTTCTGTACAACTGATTCCAACCTTAATCATTTTTCTTGGCTCCAACTCTACATCTTTGTATCTTCGTTTATCGACCTTGATTTTTCGGCCAACTGCTCTATCATTGTTATCAAACACGCTTTCCAGGGTGATGAGACCCTTAGGAATATGATTGTTTTTTAACTGAATAATGTCCTCTTCCTCTTCATCCTGCAGATCTCGGTTTGCTGAGCAATTCATTTCGTGGATTAAGAAATCCAGTATCTGTTCATCATTTTCAAAAACTTGCCAAAAAATATTTTTATCAGGCACTAAAGGCCTGTATATAAGTCTAACAGTTTTAGACTTCTGAATACCATTACTTATAGGACAAAAATTAGCTCCCACTGAAGCTAAAAAATCTGCGTGGGTATTATGTTCCCTAGGGATAAACTTTATATTTAGGGCCTCAAAGGCCTCTAAGAGATCCCACACTTTGTTCCTGTAAACCTTCAAATAATGTTGTTTACTTATACATGTTTTGGTGACTTGATTCACAATAAGTTCTGAATCTCCATAGATGAGTAACTGTTTGATTCCCAATTTCTTAGCCTTTCTTAACCCTAAGCACAGGGCCTCATATTCTGCTGCGTTATTGGAGCAACTCCAAGTCAACCTATAAGAGAAAACCTTTTCCTCTCCGGTGGGAGAAATCAAAACTATTCTAGCACCAGCTCCATTCTTGCACCTAGCCCCATCAAAGAAAAGCTTCCACAATTGATTCACAGAACCATCCTTTTCTAGGGAGGGTATCAATTTTCTTTTTGGTTTCTCAATAGAATAGTTTCCTATTTCTGTCTCTATCATGGCATTAAAATTATGTAGAGAAAACTCGTCCTCAGCTTGGAGCGCTTCTAATGTTTCTTCCATTAAATCTTCTTCTATTGTTTCTTCAGTCATCATATTTACACGGTCATTTTCACCAATATTTTCTACATGAAACATAGATGGTTTCTCATTAAAAATATTGACCCTTATACCTTTGAAAGGTATCTCCAAATGAGAATAATCTAAGGATAAGTATCCTCCTATCTTTGTTGTGAACTCTTTGAATAGACACATACCAAAATAGGGCTCCAAATCTATGACTACTACCTCTTGTATGACTGTCATCTGAGGTATTTTATGCAACCGTATGGGAATATCCTTTATCACTCCTACAATTTTTACTGGAGTACCATCTAACTGTAGGACGCTTGTGTTGCTCCTAGTGTACTCCATTCCCATAATATCACATACTGCCTTGGGTATCACAATGGTAGCAGCACCTGAATCTATCATGCAGTTGTGGAAAACCCATCCTTCCATTTGAAGGGACAAATAAAAGGGTGGTGGCCTATTCTTACCAGTGGCAGACATCAAGTTCGTTAGAACCGTTTTTGAAGATGATGCAGTTCTACCTCCATTTTTCATTGTTCTTAGGAATTCTTGTAGGAGATCAATTTGACATGGGATTTGAAGAGCATCATACATACTTGCCTTAGAAGGAGTCTTTTTCATTTCCTCTACTATACTGAATGTAGGTGAATCAAATATTCTTTCTCTTTCTTTGGCAAAAGTTTCATATTTATTTTTGTATCCCTGGGTAGGTTCAGTTCTTTGTCTTTTTGTTAGCAAGGGGAATCTCAACCTTTCCCTAGCCTGTTCTTGGGTTTCATTTTCCCCCGAGGAATAAATTCTTTGTGTGTTTCTTGCCCTTGACTTTTGGCTAGAAACCGATATTTTATTTCTCGAGGGAGACTTCCCTTAGGAGTTTCTTTGGGAACTTCCTTGGGAACAGGGGGAAACATTCAATGGTGAAGCTCTTTAGGGTCTACTTACAGTGGTTTCTTACCCGATCTTGTCAAAACTGAAACCTGTTCTACTATAGGCATCATGAAGTTGTGGTCCTCTCTAATTATATTTACATGGCCTTTCATTTTTTCTTTACTCTTTTCAACTACTATACTTTGTACATAATGTCGGTGTATCATACACGAACTTTCTCCATGTGGATCGTTACATGTAGTACACCAAAAGTTAGAATCAGTGGGAGGCTCTTCGACCTCCACTGTCTCATTTGTATATACCGTGCTCGGTATCTCTTGTCCCCTATTGCTTGATTGTGCTACATCTCTTGTTACCTGAGGGAACCTCCTTGGCAAAAAATTACTTTCAGAATCTCTCTTTTTAATTGGTGTTATATCATTTGCTAGAGTTTTCATGGTGTCCAAGATAAGAGTAAGCTGATTATCGGGCACTTGCTGAGGAGGTGGCGCAGGTAATGCAGGTATAGCAGAAATAGGAGGCAATGCCAAAGGAATTTGAGGCATTGGTATTGTAGGTACAGAGGGTGATCCATTCCATCTTGGAAGATCTATGAACTTCGATTCAATAGAGCTAGGAGAAGTAGCATGAGTAGCCTAGGGAATATCAGGAAAAATGGGCATTATTGCTTTGGGTGGATACCTTCCGGTGGCTATGAGATCTCTCTCTGCTATATAAGCTTGTTGATAAATGACAGGGAATGTGAATATTATTGACTGTCGTATTATCATACTAATATCTGAATCAAAGGATATTTGATAGTAATATATTGCTTGCTCTTTTGTTGGTTTCAATCCTTGAGGAATCCTTTCCCAGGTCCGACTAAAATGGATATTGAAGTCTACAATTTCTTCTTGAGGATGTTTCCTTATGATCGTGAACTGGTTCAATAAGGAAAATGGATCTGCATGCTGATTGAATTCATCCACCAACTTTCCAGTGAGCTCTACCCAGGTGGTAATTGATTGAGGAGGGAGTGCACGATACCAATAGAGCATTTTACCCTTCAGAGAGATAACTAGCAATATGATCATCACATCCTCCTGTGTGATGTTATAGGTTGCAGCCATTGCTGCTACATCTAATCAATGTTCATATGCTATTTTTCTTGTTCCATCATATGAAGGCAATGCCTTCAATGCTATGCCAGGAATTTGATTATGGGCTACTAAATTTAGTGGACCAGTGTGGTTCCATATAAGATAAGATGGTGGTGGAGGATGGGCCATTGTAATTGCTATATTCGTCTGAACTATTGGGATTGTAGTAATAGCTGGAGATGAACCAATGATAGAATATGGCAAAACAGAAGGTATAATGGCGCTATTATTGGTAGCAGGTGGATTTGATCTTGCGGATAAAACTGGATTCACTCTTAAGCTACCAAGATGAAACTCGAAGAAATCAATAGGCTCTTCCGAGTTTTTTGATTTGGATCTGGTTATCATATAAACATATACTAGATTTAACCAGGTCTAAAAATATAAGGTATTTTCTGGGTCTATACCTTCGGACAGAGTCGCTAGGTGATTGGGTTTTTGATTCTAAAGATCAGAGGTAAAACACCAAACCTTGTAAAAATAATGTGGGATTTAGGGTCCCACCGGAGTGCCAAAAACTGTTGGAACAAAATCTGCCTTGGGTTGTTTAGTTGCGCCTTAGATTTTGTCAACATTGAAAAGATGAGAAGGTTTGAGACTTTTCGCCTGATCTCCAGAGAAGGCTGGTTCCTTGAAGTTTTTTATGGGAAAATGGGAAGGAAGTAACACTGAAAGAGAGGGAAATATAGACGAATCTAGATCTAATATATGGTGTAGATTAGACAACGAAGACATATTTACTTACTTCTATCCAAAGCATTTAAACATATTTCCATGTAGAAATTATATAATTTCAGATATGATTTCTAATATTTTGTTTAACATGTGTATATATCAGATTCTCATTCCAGCAATATGATTTATGTATTGCGAAAGTTTAGATATAAGAACAAACTCAATTTACAATTCAATATTGTAAGCAAAAATAAAGAACATTAATACATACACTTGCACGATATGAACCAGAATCAAATGGGAGATGTGATTTTATTGCTTGTATTCGAAGTACATGCATTCAGTCTTGTAAACGTCCAAGAGCCGACGAATTTTTTGGAGTCGCTCACCCCTATATATACCCTAAAAGAGTATATTTTTTTATGTACATCTTACTATTTTAAAATAAATCATCTGTAGTTTCTAATAATACACAAAAAGTCTTCTATGAATTAGATATCTTCTCTACAGATTAGATTCTAGATGAGCCTGTCACATTTTCAATCATCTGGCAAGCCTGCTCTATCTTGGATTTCTGATAATCATGTCAGAAATTACTTCTTGGTGTTAGTGCATGCCTTTGATTGCCAAAAATACATTTTATTCCTTTACAGCTGGTGCGTCGCAAAATCGTGACATTCTTTCCTTGCTTTGCTCTTTTGCCGCCTCCAGCCACAAAAATGAGACATGTTGCAAAATCGCAACATTCATCTCTTACTTTGCTCTTATGCCGCTTCCAGCCATGAAAATGAGACATGTCGCGAAATCGCGACGTCCATCGCTTGCTTTGCTCTTCTGCCGCTTCCAACCGTGAAAATGAGACATGTCACGAAATCGCGATATCTTTGTCTTTTCCTTCATTTCTTCTAGGCAGTCGTGAAAATGTGACATGTCGCAAGATCACGACATTATTTCCTTGATTTGCTCTTTCTCTTCTCTTTTGTCTACGAAAATGCAACATGTCGTGATATCATGACACTTTTTTCTTCTTGCTCTTTCTCTTCTCTTTTGGCCGCGAAAATGCAACATGTCGCAATATCGCGACATTTTTTATTTCTTGTTCTTTCTCTTCTCTTTTTGCTGCGAAAATGCAACATGTCGTGATATCGTGACACTTATGCCTCCTTGCTCCCTTCTCTTTGCTTTGGACCGTGAAAATGCAACATGTCGCGATATTGCGACACTTTTTCCTCCTTGCTCTTTCTCTTTGCTTTGGACTACGAAAATGCAACATGTCGCGATATCGCAACACTTTTTCCTCCTTGCTCTTTCTCTTTACTTTTGGCCGCGAAAATGCAACATGTCGCGATATTGCGACACTTTTTCCTCCTTGCTCTTTCTCTTTGCTTTGGACCGCGAAAATGCAACATGTCGCGATATCGCGACACTTTTTCTTTCTTGTTCTTTCTCTTCTCTTTTGGCCGTGAAAATGCAACATGTCGCGATATCGCGACACTTTTTCCTTCTTGCTCTTTCTCTTCTCTTTTGGCCATGAAAATGCAACATGTCGCGATATCGCGACAATTTTTCCTTCTTGCTCTTTCTCTTCTCTTTTGGCCGTGAAAATGCAACATGTCGTGATATCGCGACACTTTTTCCTTCTTGCTCTTTCTCTTCTCTTTTGGTCATGAAAATGCAACATGTCGTGATATCGCGACACTTTTTCCTCCTTGCTCTTTCTCTTTGCTTTGGATCGCGAAAATGCAACATGTCGCAATATCGCGACACTTTTTCCTCCTTGCTCTTTCTCTTTGCTTTGGACTGCGAAAATGCAACATGTCACGATATCGCGACACTTTTTCCTCCTTGCTCTTTCTCTTTGCTTTTGGCCGCGAAAATGCAACATGTCGCGATATCGCGACACTTTTTCCTCCTTGCGGTGTTTTAATTTTTCTTTGATCTTTAGCATATGGGCCACTTCGGTCTTCTTGGAAAATATGCAAAAAGGTGCATCAGCTATTTTTTTGTAGTTAGTCACTTTTTGACTAACAGTACCTTGAGTACCATTATAAATAGTTAGAATAGGAGTGTGTTTATTATTTATTCCAATAGTAGGTGTCAAGTTGTGAAGAGTGTTTATGTGTTATGTAATCATGTGTGAGTTATGAGTGAAAGATGTCATGTGTGCAAGTGTGAGTGAAAGGTGCCATGTTAGTAAATGAAGAGTTGTGTAAGGTGTCAAGTATGTAAGTGAAGAGTTGTGTGATCTGTCAAGATTAGAAGTAGAAAGTTATGTAATCATGAGAGACTTTGTCATTATGTGAGAAAGAATTATGAAAGGTTGCACTCCTATGAGTTTGGGAAGAACAAAAGTTAGGTATATTGAAGAGTCTCATGTATGGCTATATATTGATGACAAAGTTCTATGTTATGTAATTGAAGATGTATAAAGATATTTTGGATTATCAATAAAGCTTTTATTTTGCAATATTGAATGATATTTTATATGTGAGATTATGATACTAGAAATATAGACTTGTGAATATTTTGGTCCTATTTTCTAACACTCAGATAATAAAAGTTTCAATTAGAGGCTAGCATCACTTTTTAAAAGTTTTGACAAAAAGGGGAAAGCAAAAGTTTTTATGACTCATGTTATCTCAAGTCCCAAAAGTCAAAGGATAGCAAAGTTTTTGAAAGGTGCAAAGAAGAGAAAGATGATCTACGATCAAAAGTTTTGAAAGTTCTAAATGAGAAGAAATAAGAAAAGTTCTAACAATCCATGAAGCATCTAAGAGGTCTGAGGTCAAGAGACTAAGAAATATTTTGAGGGTTAAGCCACCCATGTTGTGATATTTTAGGAGATCAAAATTTACTTTAGGGTATATCACCCCCAAATCCTCACATAGAGGGCTGTTGGTCCCCCATACCCCCAGCCAAGGTCACAACCTCAGACCCTACACATTATCCTAAGGTATACAATATCTTGAGATGTATATTCCTTTCTTGCAAAGAATACAACACATACCAATTTTTGTTAACCTCATATAGGCAATGGAAATAGAAAAGCCTCAAGCCTACCTACTTGTACTACTTAAAATAGGTAACCCAAGAGAGTGGTCGACATATTAAATAAAATAACATAAGAGCTTTAACAAGACAACTTTAAATTTGGAGCATTGATTGTAGAGATTTTCCATGCTAAGACTTTAGGAATCCCTAGAAAAGGTAGATGGAAATAACAACAACAATTACACATCCAAAGGCCTAAAACTATTTGCTATTAATAAAAATGGATCCAAAGACCTTGAATGAACCAACAACTTAAATGAATATGTGACTTGACACGTAGAAGAATAGTCATCTTAAAAATCTCCACCTAAATTTTTGAGGAAAAATATTCTATTTGTAATCTATAAATAGAAGTGTTAGCATTGTAAAGGATCAACAAGTTGTATAACTTTTCTTTCATTTTTCTCTGTATAGCAGTACTTGTATTCTTGAGTGGTCTTGTAGGAATGATTTCAAGCCCCCACTTCTAGCATATATTATAATATTTCATATTCATATATACATGCTTGAGGCCATGACTATTTGCTTTTTATCCCATTTCATGTATGTGTATGCATTTATGTGTGTGTACTAGAGGCCATGACTATCTTTGTCATATTTATTTTATATGCAATTTATGCTTAGCATGCTTAGAGGAGGAAGTGTTCATCTTAGTGCTGGTTCATTACACTCAAGGATGTTGTGTAAGGGAATATTATTTAGATCTTGGCGTATCGCCTCTCTATTAGCATGGGTTATCTTAGGACTTTGCTTTACTACATTTTCTCTAACTATTTTCCCCTTGAAGTTGGTAGATTAGGATTATGCACTCAATATGACATATTAAAAGGATCCAACCTTGTAAAAAACCTTAGAGGCACTCAATTAAGTTGAGCCCCATGCTCACAGAGTTGCCCTGCTATGTCGCTTTGCACAATCATCCTAACCATATAGTCCTTAAGTCTAATGACCAAGACAATTAGAGAGGACAATAGAACATAAACATTATCTTTAAATTTTGAGCTTAAATCACCCATGGATAATGTATCCCACACATAAAAGTATAATACCTCAAAAATATAAACATTATTATTAAAGTATGGGTAATGATGTTATAAATATTGGTATATCGTGACTATAATGATTTCTAATATTAGCATTAAGCATTTTAGTACAAAGTATTACATAATAACTAGTCCCTACAATTATAAATCGGTTTGTGATTATGATTTTATTTGTATTTAGAATTTATATTTAATGTAGTAGAAAGTTAGGACATTGAGATCAATTATTATAGCTAGTGAATTATTAGAAATACAATGAAGTCGTGCCAAACCTTCATATTATCATCACTAATATTGGGATTTTAGACTTTCTAGAATATTTTTTAGACCATGCTTTACAAACCAATATAACAATATGAAAAATTATCACATGAACACAATTTAAATTTTGGTAACACAAGCACAATAATGAAAATGCAAGGATAGAAGATAAATAGGTCCCATGAATCTTAACTTTACAAATGACACCCGTAAAACTTATCATGTTTATGCTTATATGATTTTTGTCACTTGCCAATTCATTTGAAATGACCTAAGTTTTTTTAATCTACTCACTTATAAATAATGAATTATCTAAAAGTGTAGAGTTCCAAAAACAACAATGATTGTTTCACTTATCACAATGATTTATTTGTTACCTCAAGATTCATATCTAAAATGATGTTATATTTAATTGCCAATAATAAATTCTTGCATAATGTGCTTTATCCTTGAAAGGTATGAGCTTTATATTATCAAAATTTGGATAAGTTTAAGAAGACATTATACCCTCAAGTGCAAAGCAACATTAGTACAAGCTCAAATTGGATAAGGGTAAAAATGGAGAATTTTAGGTTGGGATATAAAAAGGGTGCATCCTAGAGTATAAGAAAGTGGGTATAGATTTTAGGTAAAGGTGACACACATTACTATGCTACTATGAGAAGTTCGATAATGTAATATCAAAGTGACTAAAGCAAACGAAGTAAATATACTTATTATGATCTATATGAATCCTTCACTAAGATATGAAAATTTGTATTAGTTGGAATGTATTGCATTTGGATGGTTGGATGCTATATTTATAAATTTTGTGTTTATTTTCATCTAAGCATAAGCATTGGTCTATTAGGGGCAGTTATGTTGGTCCCAAAATGAAGGGTAAACTCAATAATGAAATTGGAGTTAGAAGAGGCTAAGTGGCACAAAAATGAAGAAATTAGGCTTGACCTTGAGCATAAACTAAGGTGATGCTTTATCCAAAATATGTTAGGTGCTATTTTTTAGTATGCATTTATATTTAAATATATTATACTAATTTACTTAAGTTTGTATTATAAATGTATACTTCCAAAACTTTTGAGCATTTCATATTCATAGGACCTATAACAAAGAAATAAGATTACGATATATTTGATTATTTAATACTTAATCAAATTTATAATATTAGTTTTATAGACTTCATCAATTTTAAAGGTACTTTTTAAGGCATGTATACCCAATATGAACCTATGGTCATGATTGTTATATGGAAATAAATGATGTACTTTAATGATAATAATAAGGATAGAGTATATCCTAAGTTTATATAAGGTTAATCCTTACCTCAAGACATACTAATCATATATCTTTGGGATCATTGGCTAAGAAATGAATTAGGGAGACTTATCATGACCTGTTTACTAGTATACATTTTTTCCCTACATGTTGTCTCTTTTACCACAAAGTGAAACAATAATATATTTCCTTGTTTGAAAGATGTATAATAAGTGCTGAAATACTACAACACAAAAAATAAAATATGATTGAGTTAAGAGTGAGTGCAAGATAGGAGTGAGCCCCATAGGTATCATGAAAGGAAAGACATATTTGAAATCACTAATGGGAAGTCAGGATGCCCTACTTGGAAGTATGGATGCCCAATTTGGAAATAAGAGGAAGAGCTAATATATGGAAAATTTTATCTAGGGAATAAATGTTACACCAAAAGAGATTATTAAGGATAAGATGATTGATATTGATTTTATGGTTCTTAAAAATAGATGTTTAATATGTAAGTTGCATAAATACTAGCTAGGGTTTCATCAATTTAAAATTGGATCAAGTGGAAGTGGGATATGAATTCAAATATGTTATTAATTTTTCTTCCCAAAGATTATTTCATTATATTTTCTAGTTTGGAAATAAGAAATAAAATAATGGATGGTGACCAAAGGTTTAGGGTGAGAGTTGCCCTTCATTTAAGACCATGGAGTGAGAAATTTTTTATTGGGACAAAAACTATTAGAAAGCTTCCAATGTGAGTTTAGGAGTTTTGGACTTTTGTATCAACTTATCAATAAGGATGTTTTGAAAAATATTGGAAATACCCTAGGGTAATTAATCAAGAGGGGACCAAATACTAAGAAGCATGCTATATATACTTGGATATGTGTTATTATACAATTTTTAGATCCTTTGCCATAATAAATTAAGATTAAATTTGATCAAGAGATTGGAATTGGGATCAACAAGTGAATTATGAAATTTTACATTCTGGTGCTACAATTGTTATGAGACTAGACACAAGGTAGGAGATTACAAAGTGAAAATGATGAAGAAAGAGATAAAATATTTTGGTCATGAGACAAACTTCAAGATGAAGCAAGGAAATCATATTGTAATAGAAGCTAGACTACATCAAGGAGATTCCACTCCAAATAAAGAGGCAAAGAGAGAAGAAATAAATTAGGATACAAGGGATGATAAACTACAATTTAAAAGTTCAAATTTAGAATGAATTAAAAGTGAAAAAGAATATGTGGATAATTTTTTTACGTAAGGACGATAAAAGAGGTCAATTTTATTCCATTTAAATTATCTTCATTTTTGTCAAGTAGTATAGATTCCTCTCTTGGAAATAGAAATGAAAGTAGTGTAAATATTATCCATTGTACTTTACGATATAAGAATGGAGGAAATCCATAGCAATTTAAGGTTTTTAGGACAACATAAGAAGGTAATTTCTATGGAGGAGAATCCTTGCATTTTAGGGATTCTAGAGAAATATAAAGAAGAAAGTGCTTTTGAGATTATTCCTTACACTTAAAATCCTTCAAATCAAGACAAACCTATAAATGATAAGTCTCACTATGATCAATGTGAAGAAATCAAAGAGATTGATGAAGATGGAAGTGTTGGACAAAATGAAAAGAAGAGAGGAAGATCCAAGAAGTAAAAACAAAGAGAAAAATAAACATAGAGGGATATTATATATATAT
This sequence comes from Wollemia nobilis, assembly GCA_028583015.1. NCBI lineage: Eukaryota > Viridiplantae > Streptophyta > Pinopsida > Araucariales > Araucariaceae > Wollemia > Wollemia nobilis. Next base: position 2,147,245 of record JAQPPZ010001268.1, on the reverse strand, counting down.
ATATATATATATATATATATATAAAGGTGGAAGAAGGGGTTTTGAAAGGGTCCCCAAAATTTTACAAAAGGGGTTTTGAAAGGGACCCCGAACCTCTTACAACTTGACAAAGATATTCAAAGAAAACCCAAAGTGAAACACACAAAGATCTAACCCCCTAGGGGAAAATAAAACACAAGAGTGTCTACATTTGAATCAAACATAAAATGGAATATTTCCTGCCCAAAAAGAGCACTTAAATTTGAATAGATCAGTCCACTCAAAAGAAGCTCCTAAATTTTGAAAAAAAATTAAACTTCCCACCCAAGACAGGACCCCTAAATTTGGCAACCTAATCCTTCAATAATAGGTAAACAACAATCCCGCATCTGGAACTACTACAACAAGGACAAAGGAATCCTACAATAGGAATTAACAACCCAAATTTGAAACAAAAGAAGCCCAAATTTGAATAAATCATCCTTCTCAAAAGGAGCACCAAAATTTGAATGATTCTAAACTTCTCACCCAAGATGAAAACCCTAGATCTAGAAACCTAGGCCTTTATAAGTAGGTACACAATGATATTACCATTGGAATAACTATAGTAGGTGAAACTGCAGTAGGAACTATCAATTACGACATCCATAAACACCACCTTTGACCAACATCTCAGCACTCCAGAAAAAATTCAAAGAATCTTCTTCATTGAGCAACCATAGATTGTAACTTGTTCTAAATTTTGAATCCTTGCAATAGAAGACCAGGGGGAAGAAGCCAAAACTAGGCTTGGATTTTTCATCCAATAAACTAAAAAAATCCAAAACTACTAAGCACCAAGAAGATTAAAATAAACAATAATAATTCTTAGCTCAACCACGACCATTTGGAACATGTTCCCACTTAGGTCCACAACTTCAGGAAATAAATCTTGTAAGGATCTGAAAGAAAGATCCTCAAATATAGGTGAAACACAACTAGAACTAGAAAAGATAAAACACAAAGCTAGAGTCTTGATTTCATCAATGTAAACATTCAACAAACCAATTAGGATAGGGATAACATTGATGTTTGATGGCTCCAAGCCATAAGTCTGAACAAATTTCACATGATCCTCTAAAGGAATCCATATTTTAGATAGAGTAGATCTAGGGTCAATGACCCAAATAAAGGACATGAGTCCTCTTGTAACTAGCTAGGCCCTAGAGAAACATACCAATAAGAAGAAAATTGGATTTGTAGATCTAGGAACATAAACCTCAACCCTAACAAACATAGAGCCATACTTCCCCAGCTTGGTTTTATCTCCAAGAAAACTAGAAAAAGGGACCTCAAGAAATAGGGCACATAAAAAAATGAAAAATAGGTAGAGCAAGAGCATTGTTGAAGGGGAAGACTCCACATAGTACCATACTACCTACCGAACTCAACCAACCAACTATGGCTACCTAACCACCCACCAACGCATAACCCACCAAAATTGATTGGCCTACAGTCTAACACATTAGGAAACAATGAATCTAAGGGGTTTGGGGGATCTGGGGCCACTCCAATCCTTGTAGGGACAAGATCATCTAGCACCCATGAACTCGAACTCTCACTCACCCTGCAACCTCTCGTGACCCTGCAACCTCTCACAAACCAACACAAGCTCCACTCCCTCTCATCGCTCCCCAAATTATAGGGATATTGATATGAAAAACAAAAATAAATATCACAAGTGTTAACAAGAATTAGGCCAAAACCACAAATAGGAAGTGGTGATAAAAATGATATTTTGGAATATTAGGGGTATGAATAATACCCATAAAAAGGAAGGTATTAGGCAACAGAAAAGTTGTTATATACAACATATTTACAGAAATAGAAACTCGGTCGCAAATATTTTAGCCATTTTATCTCTTAATATCAAGGAGTTGATTGTGAAAATGTAACACTTTGAGGAAGATAAAAAATATTTTTGGTAAAAAGGTAAGTTTGATATGGTTTAATTAACCTAATAGCAATATAATGAGAATAATGTAGTATTTTATTATTTTAATGGGAGTGGCCCCTAATAGAAGCCACACATATCTTATTAAAAAATAAAAAAGAAATAAAAAATGATCAAATGCTTCATGTGGCACAAGACCATCATGGTCAAGGTAACATAAAAATATTAAAAAATTCAAAAGTAAACTCCATGGTTTTAGTGAGATTGAAGTTAAAAAATAAAGTTTTCCAAGTAAAAATATAGGATGGAGTGCGTGCATGGAAATAATAGAGCCAAGGTGAAAATGTAAGGGTGTATTATGTGGAGGAATCAAGGATATCATATCCAAATAATGGAGGAATGAGAATTTGGGATCAATTTGGACATTCATTAAAATTTATCACAAGCAAATCATCAAAAGAAAAGAATATAAAATTAAGGTGAAGGATTTTCTCACAATGCACTTGGAAGATGGAACATCAAACTAGACATTTAGTAATGACCCTTGAAAATTGAGGCTTTCCTTCAAAGATTTACACTTCATAATATTCATAAAAACTTAATACTTTTTTGCTCACTTGCACTAAGAACTATGTAGTAAAATGAAAATCCATAGTACAATAGAATTGAATGTGATGTGCTCCAAGAGTCTTAAATTATTTATAATAATAAACTTGCATGTCAATTTAATTTAAAGCTAGTAACATTGGTTAAAAAAGACATGAATCTAATAATGTCCAAGAATGCTTTCGAAAGACACCAATATGTATAAGAGGTCCAAATGGCTATCAATATATATACATGGCATTACATGAGTCCTTATTCATGTGCATTTCCAAACAATCAATGGTTTTTTCAATAAGTTATATGTGGATTCTATAGGGGCCACTCCCATTAAAGTAAAATATTACAATTGTTGTTAGGTTAATTAAACCATATTTAACATGCTTTTTTATCATAAAAAATTTCATTCATTTTTCCATAAAATATTTTCTTCAACTTTCTTGAAGCACTATGTTTCCACAATTAAATTTTTGACATCATTTTGATTAAGAGATAAAATACCACTTGGACAATTGCCTTTTAAAACTTCACCAAGATGAAGATCAACACCATGATTGGCTACCCAATTTCCTTCTCTAAAAATACGGTCATATTTCCAAGAGATTTCCTCCAATAATAGATGATGAATATCCACAATAATATTATTTTTTGTTCAATCCCCATATTCATTTTTATTGATAGTATTAACAATAATTTATGAATCCCAGTATATTGAAATATATTTTCATCCTTTTTATATTGTAATTTTAATGCTTGTACGAAGTGCCCTAGGCTTTGCATAGTTGTTAGTTGAATTTTCATATGATTTCAAATGAGGAGGATTTTTCCTTTGAAAAACACAACCTCTACAAGCTTTTCCCAAATTTCCTTTAGAAGCAACATCAAAATTAATTTTTATAAACTCAATTTTTAGACATTTTTATTTTATTCTAGATCAAATTAGATCCTTTATTTTAATGCCATTATGATAAATGAATCTTCCATGTGTGTTCAAATCCTGTGACCAAGTTATCGCCACCTCTTTTTCTTCCCTTAAGACTTCCCATGATGAGCATCATATTTGTAAACTTTTCGTAAGAGAGGCAATAATACATTCCAAACTTGGGCATGATTTTGATATTTATTTAAAAAATTCTATTATTCATTTCAAGCCATAAATTCCAAAAAATACATAATGCTTTATCTTTGAAATAACATATCTAACATGTCATCAAATATTTCAATGTCGATGGAACTACCCAATAAATTTTTATATTTTAAAAAAAGTAACCCCAAATAGTGTTCGTAAAGGGACAATGAAAAAGTAAATGTTATGATATTTTTAAATCCTTTTCACACAAGGCACATCTAAAAATTCTATGATAACCTCTTCATTGCAGACTCTCTCCTATAAGAATATTAATTTGAACTACTAACCAAAGGAATGTTGAGGCCTTAGGGAGAGTCTCTAGTGACTAAACACTCTTCCAAGAAAAATATTTGTGAGCATGAAAATTTTATTGCTCTAAATCCTCATATCCCAACTTGACCAAGTATCCACCATATTTTGAAAGATTGCAAACCAACTCATCTTTTCATGTAAAAATAAACAAATAAGACTCTCCAAACATATTTTAAAGTTCATGTGTAATATGTTTAAGTTCCTCTTCTTCAACTAGGTTACTAATAGAAATCCATGATCTGGATTTGTTGCTCATATAATATAGTTTTTGACATTTGGATCTTTATTTTATTTATTTATTGAGTAAATACTTCTTATACATATACATATCCACCGTGGGGATTGAACCCGGGTCACATCACCGATAATGCAAGTGGCATCCTTGCCGGTAGACCACATCATACGAATAACATTTGGATCTTTACAATTAGGCCTGTGTAAGCCAATGGTTTCTATTTTGAGTCAGAGATAAGAGGATAAGACTTCAACCAAGCATATGAACAAAAATTTACATAAATCCTCTCATTGACTGACCATATAATATATTTTATTTTCAAAAACAATCTGATATGAAGTTCCATGTTGATAATCCTTTGGGTGGGGTTCTTTTTCCAAATAATTTCATTACATTAAGAGAACCTATATATTTTAATATTTTTTCCCAATACTTTCCTTGATCTCTGATTAATCTCCACCCAAAATTTACTCCTAATGCCAAACTCATAAGATAACAATTTTGCAAGCCCTTTTCTCCAATATTCTTTCCTTTGTAAACCCTATTCCACTTACAAAAAAGAAACCAAAATTTTTTCTCACATCCTTTCCAAATAAAATCCCTTTAAATTTTATAAATTTTTTATGCTATACCTATTAGTAATCTTGTAAGTGATATCATATAAATAGGGATGAATTGCAATGTAGTCTTTATGAGTTGTAGCCTTGTCACCATGGTTAAGAACTTACCTTTGCAACTTGCTAAACAAGCTTTCATTCTTTCCAAATAAGAGATAGAAAGCTATTTTTTATTTTCTTTATGAGAAAAAGGAATACCCAAGTAGGTTGATGGAAAATTTTCAATTTTAAACCCTAAAATATTCATAATATTTATTGTAAGTATAGGGTAGTGTTAAACTAAGTGATCAACTATCCTATTTTTTTAATATAGAACTTAATAGCATCCTCTTACTCTCAATGGTTTTGAATAAAGTAAAGTGAACATGTGACATCTTAACCTTAGTTTTCAAATGCAAAAATAGATATTTCCAAGAGTGTTTAATGTTTGTTAGTTCATGTTGTAGAGGAGTTACTTTTATTGTAACTTAACTAGATCTATAGTCACCTACTCTAGGTACCAATAAAATGATTAGAGTTATGGAGATACTGGTCAACAATAAAATTATTAACATCTTCATCATAATATTTTTTAATGTTTATGTATGCAATGAAAAATTAATAAATATACCAATTTTATTAAATCATTAACTATAAATAAATATATAAATATATATGACCATGACCACATTGTTATGGCATTTCAAGCTACCATTTTGCTACCTGAGTATCCATAAATGCTTTGTTGACTCTATGCTTATGATGTTTTACTCATATATCTCGAATGATTGATCTTATTGTTTGTTAATGCTATTGCACTACTCTAAAATAAATAATCACTATACTTTTTTTTCCACATATTGTCATACTTGACCCTTGTTTGACTTCATGTAGATCCATAATAATTTTGATGCCCTAATTCATGCCTCCAAATTTGTTGTCACTCTTGGTGGTGTGAGTGGTGATATTTTACAATCTTAACCCGATGTCCTACTTCCTTTAAATATAAAACATTTTGATCCTCTATTTTAAACTCTTATACATGTAGTTCTCTCATGTACCCTTTGTTTGGTGTGTCCTTATACTCTTCTATTAGAGCTTTTCCTTGGATTTTGTTATTACTTATTCCTTAGATTCTACTATTGTCTCTACCATAGTTGAGAAAATCAAAGTAAACAAAAAATCGACAAGACAAAATAATTGGAAAAATTGGAAATTGACAAAAAATCAAAAAAAAAAAAAGTGGAAAAAATGAGGTAAAATGAAAAATAAGCTATTTATGTCGTTTCCTCTACCCATGCTTCCGCAATAATATTTTTTGGTAAAATATCAAGATTTTATCGGCAAGGGCAGTAATTGAAAAAAACCAAGATGTTTTGCAAATTTTCTCAAATATAATATCTACTATAGACTCAACTTTTGATTCCTCTACTAGTTCTTTAATCAGTTTTCTTACTATAACTAGTTCTTGTTTCTCCTTGGATCCTTCCTCCTTAATCTCAAAAATATCTTGTATTATTATCTTATTTTTCTTGTACTATAACTTCATGAGCTTCTTTTGTATATTAATGTTAATATCACTCAAAGAATCCAACCAAGGATAACCAAGAACAATATCTATATCATCTGTCTCAATAGCATGAAATTAGCACGCAAAACATATTTTTCCATAGAAAGCTTAAAGTCTTCAAAAAATTGAAATCTCACTTCTTGAAACTATCCACCTTTGATAATTTTTTCTAGAACCTATAAACTATTAGCTATGTCCTTGTTGATGAAGTTATGCTTGTTGCTAGGGTTTATAGAGATAGTAAACTTTTTCTTTTGAATGCAACCATGAACCTACAAAATAGATTTTTTAGATTCAAAGAAATCACTGTAAACAATGTTTGGCCTATATGTCACCAAATCCGTAGTTCTCTAAGCTTGCATACAATCACCCTTATCTTTTTTTCTGATAATTTTTTGAAATTTAACAACTCTCTTTTTAGTTCCTTTTGTCCATCCTCGAGCCTATCTATATTTTCATCCTTTTTCTCCAATCCCATTTACTTAAAAATGCAACTTCAAATTCCTCCCATGTGTATGTAAATTAATGGGCACTCTCAATGTTTATAAACCACTTTAAAGCTTCCCTTCCAAAAGAACTATGAAAAAGCTTACTTTTCCATTTAGAATTATAAGAATTTAATGATTTAAAACAATTCCACCATTCCCAAGCATCACTATCATCCTCTCCATGGAATATTGGCAACTCCATGACCTCAACCCAATTTTTTTTTCCAAAGCAACTAGAGTTTAATAAATTAGGATTTATTAAAAATAAAATTTCGTAAATCTCATATATTCCTTTCTATAAACAATTAGATTTGTAAATTTTATATAGAATAAAATAAACTACAACTGATTTGCTTACCCCAACTGACATATGATTTAAAAAATT